>BSUD01000002.1:66410922-66565778 GCA_033239045.1 Fagopyrum esculentum | reverse complement strand
AAAAAAAAAAAAAAAAAAAAAAAAAAAATCACATAATGGAATTACCGTGAGAGTCAATCGATTTCCGTCATTGTGATGATACTAATCAACGCTAAGAAGGAGGAAGTGTGTGAGGAGGATGATCTTCAGAAGATGAAAGAGGAAACAAGGAGCTGGATGGAAGAACTTAAGTTATCAACCAAGAAGGATGCGAGTGGAGGCTAATAATTGTAAGAATAATTGAGGAGTGCAGTTGCAAAACATTATGAAGAGCGGTTATAAAGGTGGGACATATGAGAGAGTTGGGTAGGTATGGTTATCTTACAGAAGCGGAAGGAAGAGAGGAGCGTAGAAAGAGCTAACGGAGTTGAAGTAGAGTGAAATGAGCTAGTAAAGACAAAGTACCCCGAGAGGGTATCCTTTCAGGAGTATGGTAGCATGGAGGTATGGTAGGAGGGTAAGTCATTAACTTCGGAGAAGGTCGGATACAAGTTAATCGGTGACAACTGAGAACGCACAAGTGCGGGTTGTCTATTGGTGTGTGTAGACGGGAAGAGTAAACAAGACTATGGGGACATATAGGATCAGGAACAAGAGTGTGGAGTATTTGCGGTGGATCAATGTCAATCGTAAGGAGGTACATCAATGGACGCGCATTTGTCTTAAACCAAATAATGTTGAACGAGTTCAAGCAAGTACTTATAACAAGACTTCCGAGGAGGAGATTGTAACGATCTTACACGACCTTCTTAGGTCATGGGATTGACATATGGAGGAACGCCACGGGTTACAACTTTTAAAGGTTTGATCATGGTAAGGGGAGCTAGTGGATCAACCGTAAGATGAGGCTTCCATTGTAGTTTTACATAGAATACCGAGTAATACATAAGGTGACCACAATAGTAAGGGAAGACTGAAGTTTTGAAGTTTGAAGTCGATGTGAGATGTACAAGAAGTACATGAAAGATTGAGGTTAGAACCTCTACGGTCGATTGGATGTTACATAAGAAAGGGAGTAAGTTCTACACCTACTCGAAGGAATGATGCAAGCTTTGGTAGAATATGAAGACGGTAACACTAATATATTATAAGGCGTGATTAAGTCCTGCAGTTAGGACCTTCATGACTTCACATAAGTGTGAAACCTTACAAAGATTAATAGAGCAAGTCTCCCGAGTTCTGGAGATGAAGGATCTTTGAAAGAGGACGATGAACATTGCAGCTAAGGAAGTATTAAACCATGTGTTCGATGGACGTCACCTCAACAGATAAGGGTGGACAATTTGACCAATGTTAAGACAAGATTGTGACGATATCTTACGATATGTGATGAGAGAGGAAAAGTTGGAACCCGAGATAGAACAAATTCCAAAGCATCGAGAGGCGAATTTACCATTAAGAAGATTTGAAGTATTATAGAGGACACTAGTCTGTGAAGAGAGAAGTTGTATAACACCAATTATAATCTCCTCCAGATGACAACGAAGTATTGAATGGGACGAAGATTTGACAATAGAGTTGCTGAGAGTTAAGAGGAGATTCTTTGGTGCAACTGTTTTGATTTACCTTGAGGTGTTATGGATTTGGGGTTGCACAAGTGATTCTCTAAGACAAGGACTTGATTGAGTATTAACGAATAATGTAAAAGTTATAGCATACGTGTCTTGTTAGTAGAAGTAGTATGGAGTAAAGTGCCCCTTCATTACTTAGAATTGCAACAAGAACTGAGGAAACATTACATCAAAGTTTGGTTTAACAAGAACCAAATCCAGCAGTGTAAATTGGAAGTTCGATCTTCCTTGTTAGAGACTGTCAAAGAGAAACGTAATGGAAAAGGCTGCACTGAAAAGGACTCGAGAGGGAAGTTGAGATTCCGATATATCGGACCTTTTTGAAATCTTAGCGCGAGTTGGGAAAGTGGTTTACCGGTTGGCGTGACCGCCGAGAGTAGAGGGTGTTCACCCAGGTTTCATGTGTATCAATCTAGAAAGTACAGGTATGACTCGAGAAGTTTTTTCCGGTCTTGATGAGTTAGTGGCGTCGTAGAACCAATGAGGCTAATAAGAAGTCGGAGGATAGTATCTTTAGTTGAGTTTACGCTGAGCTAGTAGCGTTGATAGACTGAAGGGTTGAACCTAGTTCTTCCCTTAGTTGTGTATATGTGTATATGTGTGATGTTATATGTTGTGTGCACCCCGTGCGGGAATGGGATTTATGACTGGTTATAGTTATATTGTGATGGTGGTTGGAGCAGTTTTAGAGTATATAGATTAAAAGGTCTAAGCCTTCCTAGTTATGAGTTTATACCTCGACCTTAGGGATCGAGAACTTCGGCGTATAGCAAGTTTCGGGACGAAACTTGTTTTTAGGGGGATCTGATGTAACGCCCAAAATTTTCACGCGTTTTCGGTTTTATTTTTCGACTTGTATCGATAATTTATTAGCTTAAATATTTTATTAAAAGTATTGTACGGCGTAAAATTCCTAATTTATTATATCCGAGTATATTATTATTTTGGATACGTTCTTTCATATCCGTACTTTTAATTGCGGAAAAAGTCGGGAAGTTTTCTGATTTAAAAATTCCGTTCCGATCATTTAATCGAGTTTTGCCCTATTCCTTTTTTTTTTCTCTATCCTTTATTCTTTTTTTTTTTATCTCCTTCCTTTTGTCTTCTTCTGCCGTGCCTTTTGTGGTTGGTGAGAAGCAATTGCAGATCTACTGGTACTGCAAACCGACTCCTCGACATTCACCCGACCTCTCGTTTCTGCAGCCTCTGTTGTGCCCTATCTCCATCCCCTGTCATCAACCTTCTCCTGCACTCACCATTCCCCTCTCCGGTTCTCTCTCTTGCTCTTTCCAGACACCACTCCTGCAATATCCATCTTCACCCTCTCGAACATGTCGTCGGAACCGGATTGGAGCACCGTCACCTCACTCCAACCTTCCTACCCCATTTTGTTTTCCCCTTCCATTGTTGTGTGTGGGCAACAATCAGGCGGTTCAGCAGCCATTAGAGGAGAGCCGAATTAGCCCTCCCCGCTACCGCCTCATCCCACCGCTACAGTCGCTCCGCCTCAGGCCATCGGAGCCGCCAACAGGACGGCGCACAGGCCGCGCCCAACCCCGCCTTCTCCCCTCTCCACTCGTTGTTCTGTCCGCTCCTTCGCCGCCGGAGCCGACGCCACTCTGCCTTCTCCTTGACTCGTTCGCCGGGACCGCCCGCATCTCCTGCCACCTGGAGCCCTTGCCGGAGCCGAGGCCGCCGCCCCTAAAACTCTGCTTCCACCAGCCGCTTGCATCTCTTCCTTCCGCAAACAAAGATCTATCTGGTTGAGAAGAAACCCTATTACACCTTTTCTTTTATAAATCGGGCCCCCTTCTTTTTGGTAATTGCAGTTTGGCCCTGTTGATTTAAATAACTACAAATTGTACCCATAGCTTTATAATAATTGCAGTTTTGGACCCACATTTTTGGAAGTTGAATTTATGCCCTCTGCAGGAAATTAATTACATATATTGACCCGGTTTTATAAATTATCAATTATGCCCTTGGTGGATTAACCTCGAATTATGACCCCAAAGATTTTAATTGTGGTTTATGACCAAGTTCCTATGTTCGTATAAATTGCCCGGAAAATGTATTGTGGGTTTTTATTGTTGGCTTTTGAAAACGAGTTTTACCTCAAATTAATTATATCGTATATATTACTACCAATTTAGCATACAAGCTAAATTTCCTTAACTTTGGTTTAGGTCCGGAAGCGGCCGTTATAGACCAACGAATCAAATCTCGACGTCCGTAGATCATCTTCAAACTTGGATCGTGTGTGAGTACCTTCTTTCTCGATCTAGTTATGTTTAGTGGTAGAATCATGCTAGGATGAATCTAGCATAACTTAGGGCAAATGCCAAGTAGTGGCTTGGAACCTTTAGGTGAGCGTTTTAGGTTATTGATGTTCTATGTCACGTGGTGTGTTGATCTCGAATTGTTATACAGTTGTGAGCCTCGTGGTTGATTTTGTGAGACTTGAGGTGGCATTTATATGTTGGTTGAGGTTGCGGAGTTTAGGATGAGAGTATCATATCACTTGTGGTTGTAGTCGTGATCTTGTGAGTTGTGAGAATTATGAGTGGTATCCTAGTTTATGGGAGTGTACGATCTTAGTATATAGTACTAGAAGTCTAAGGACTTCTAGCTTCCGTGAGTGGTTGTTGATTATCGTGCCTTGTTTTGAACAGGCTTTGATTATATTCTTTCGGAGAGTGTTATCGGTTTCGGTTAGCGTTGAGATGAGGTAAGTCCTCGGACTTACTTAGCCGCTTTTATGCCTTATTTGGATATATATGGTGGTGTGTGTTTACCGCTTTTAAGCATGAAAATGGATTAGGATTTACTTGACCTTATTTATTGGCCCATCGTTACTACTATTATTATTATCGGGCGGTGACATCACCGCTCAGTTTCCCGAGGGAGACTGGGGGGATCTCTGCGACCAGGCCATACACGGTATACGGGCGGGCTTCTTCATCACTCCCACAGGGTATACGGGTTGGGCGCCGCCACACTCCTGTTGGTTACACGGGGACAGAGGCAAGAGTTATAAGACTCTTGTGTCACACTTGAAACAAATGAATTAGATATGGAACGACCTAAAAAGATATTATGGAATGAATGTTCATGTTGTGTGCCTTGTGTTCTCCTGTGTGTGTTTGTGCCATATTATCTTTATAATGCCTAGAATGTGAGCTAACGGTTTTATACCGATTGTTGTAGTTGACGTGCAGGTTAGGACGTGGCCGAGTGATCCGGAGGAGTGGGCAGCCGGGGTTCCGTACATCTTAGATTGTTTTGGGTTTTGGAGTCCTTGTGTTGTTGTTATTGTATATTATGTTGATGTTGTTGTAAGGACGGCTGAAGTCTTTCCTTTCTTTTATTTTCGGGTTTCATAACATTGCATAAAAATGTATTTCGGTTTTGGCCTTTATTTGTGCCTTGTTGCAAGATCCGGTGAAATTGTTGTCAGGCTAAGGGTCGGGACCCATTGTGAGGTCCCAACCCGTAGCATCCCGAGTCCCGCGGATTCGGGGTGTTACAAAAGTGGTATCAGAGCCCTAGGTTGACAACAATGGCACTCGCAATCTTCTAAAGGCCGAATAAAAATAAACAGAACCCTCATGGGTTCTGAGTTTTAAAGAAATGAATTTCATTTTCAAATCATGTGCATGAGTCAGTTGGGGTAGAATGTACGGGACCACCACTTCCTCCGAGGACCTCGGCGACGTAGTTATCTAGTATTATTATGTATATATATATATGTGTGTATATATGTAGATATTTATATTTGGACTTAGGATGTTTTGGACTATACTTGTATGTTGAATTGTAAATTGTTTATGGACTGATTACGTTTATAGTAGTAGCATGACATTTGTATCTTTATATATATATTTATTAACATATGGTATACTAATATCATATTAGTGATAGTGGACCTTATAGCTAAGATTATAGAAAGCTATCATCGCCCCCTTGGACAACACCTTTTGGCTTAGGATAGTATACATATGAAGATAAGTATGCTCAAGTTATGAAGTTGAGCATCAAGTTTTCGCAAGCACCCCGGTGATTTCCCGGACTCCTTTAAGAGGACGTCGAAGAAGAGGATTAAAGATGGCGAAATGAAGGACAAACAAGGGGAAGAGAACCTCGTGTCGACTTAAGCGAAACCAAGATGGACACTATACCAATATAAAAGCAACATGAAGACATGAGGGTGGTATCAAGGGAACAACGTAGGAGCATCAATGAGGCAACTAGAGAAACGAACGTAAGATTATTCCAAGTGTGGTGTTGATGAACTAAAGACGCGAACCAAGTAGAGAGGACTACATTCCCGCTCGAGGATAAAGGTGGCGTTCTAAGTAAGACGAGTTTTCCACATACGCTCCTAAGCTTAAGAGTCAAGATGAAAAGACCTTGGGAAAGATTTATGAGAACCGTAAATTAAGCTTACGGAGGTACCAGAGGGTGAAGTGACAATCTTTGCGAGATCCTAAGCGGGTAACTTATTCAGAAATATGAGAGATTGCGGGAAGAAACGCACGGTGGAAGTTTGCGTGGTAGAGTTTCTTTAGTTGAGTCAACTGGTTTCTGTTGTGGTGATAAGCCTAAACAACGCCAAGAAAGAGGAAGCATGTGTAGATGATGATTTCAAGAAGATGAAAGATTAGACAAGGAGATGGATGGAAGAACTTAAGTTATCAACCAAGAAGGATGCGAGTGGAGGCTAATTAATGTCAGAATAATTGAGGAGTGCAGTTGCAAAACATTATGAAGAGCGGTTATAAAGGTGGGACATATGAGACGAGAGAGCTGGGTAGGTATGGTTATCTTACAGAAGCGGAAGGAAGAGAGGAGCATAGAAAGAGCTAACGGAGTTGAAGCAGAGTAAAATGAGCTAGTGAAATTAAGACAAAGTACCCCGAGTGGGTATCCTTTCAGGAGTATGGCAGCATGGAAGTATGGTAGGAGGGTAAGTCATTAACTTCGGAGAAGGTCCGATATAAGTAATCGGTGACAACTAAGAACGCACAAGTGCGGGATGTCTATTAATGTGTAGATGGGAAGAGTGAACAAGACTATGAGAACATACAAGATCGGGAACAAGAGCTTGGGGTATTCGCGGTGGATCAATGTCCATAGTAAGGAGGTACATCAATGAACGCGCATTTGTCTTAAATCAAATAATGTTGAACGAGTTCAAGCAAGTAGTTATAACAAGACCTCCAAGGAGGAGATTGTAACGATCTTAAACGACCTTCTTAGGTCATGATATTGACATATGGAGGAACGCCACGGGTTACAACTTTTATGGTTTGATCATGGTAAGGGGAGCTAGTGGATCAACCGTAAGATGAGGCTTCCATTGTAGTTTTACATAGAATACCGAGTAATACATAAGGTGACCACAATAGTAAGGGAAGACTGAAGTTTTGAAGTTTGAAGTCGATGTGAGATGTACAAGAAGTACATGAAAGATTGAGGTTAGAACCTCTACGGTCGATTGGATGTTACATAAGAAAGGGAGTAAGTTCTACACCTACTCGAAGGAATGATGCAAGCTTTGGTAGAATATGAAGACGGTAACACTAATATATTATAAGGCGTGATTAAGTCCTGCAGTTAGGACCTTCATGACTTCACATAAGTGTGAAACCTTACAAAGATTAATAGAGCAAGTCTCCCGAGTTCTGGAGATGAAGGATCTTTGAAAGAGGACGATGAACATTGCAGCTAAGGAAGTATTAAACCATGTGTTCGATGGACGTCACCTCAACAGATAAGGGTGGACAATTTGACCAATGTTAAGACAAGATTGTGACGATATCTTACGATATGTGATGAGAGAGGAAAAGTTGGAACCCGAGATAGAACAAATTCCAAAGCATCGAGAGGCGAATTTACCATTAAGAAGATTTGAAGTATTATAGAGGACACTAGTCTGTGAAGAGAGAAGTTGTATAACACCAATTATAATCTCCTCCAGATGACAACGAAGTATTGAATGGGACGAAGATTTGACAATAGAGTTGCTGAGAGTTAAGAGGAGATTCTTTGGTGCAACTGTTTTGATTTACCTTGAGGTGTTATGGATTTGGGGTTGCACAAGTGATTCTCTAAGACAAGGACTTGATTGAGTATTAACGAATAATGTAAAAGTTATAGCATACGTGTCTTGTTAGTAGAAGTAGTATGGAGTAAAGTGCCCCTTCATTACTTAGAATTTCAACAAGAACTGAGGAAACATTACATCAAAGTTTGGTTTAACAAGAACCAAATCCAGCAGTGTAAATTGGAAGTTCGATCTTCTTGTTAGAGACTGTCAAAGAAGAAACGTAATGAAAAGGCTGCATTGAGAAAGGCCCGAGAAGGAAGTTGAGTTTCCGATATATCGGACCTTTTTGAGATCTTAGCGCGAGTTGGGAAAGTGGTTTAACAGTTGGCTTGTCCGCCGAGAGTAGAGGCTGTACACCCAGGTTTCATGTGTATCAATCTAGAAAGTACAGGTATGACTCAAGAAGTTTTTCCGGTCTTGATGAGTTAGTGGCGTCGTAGAACCAATGAGGCTAATAGGAAGTCGGAGGATAGTATCTTTAGATGAGTTTTACGCTGAGCTAGTAGCGTTGATAGATCTCAGTGTTGAACCTAGTTCTTCCCTTAGTTGTGTATATGTGTATATGTGTGATGTTATATGTTGTGTGCACCCCGTGCGGGAATGGGATTTATGACTGGTTATAGTTATATTGTGATGGTGGTTGGAGCAGTTTTAGAGTATATAGATTAAAAGGTCTAAGCCTTCCTAGTTATGAGTTTATACCTCGACCTTAGGGATCGAGAACTTCGGCGTATAGCAAGTTTCGGGACGAAACTTGTTTTTAGGGGGATCTGATGTAACGCCCAAAATTTTCACGCGTTTTCGGTTTTATTTTTCGACTTGTATCGATAATTTATTAGCTTAAATATTTTATTAAAAGTATTGTACGGCGTAAAATTCCTAATTTATTATATCCGAGTATATTATTATTTTGGATACGTTCTTTCATATCCGTACTTTTAATTGCGGAAAAAGTCGGGAAGTTTTCTGATTTAAAAATTCCGTTCCGATCATTTAATCGAGTTTTGCCCTATTCCTTTTTTTTTTCTCTATCCTTTATTCTTTTTTTTTTTATCTCCTTCCTTTTGTCTTCTTCTGCCGTGCCTTTTGTGGTTGGTGAGAAGCAATTGCAGATCTACTGGTACTGCAAACCGACTCCTCGACATTCACCCGACCTCTCGTTTCTGCAGCCTCTGTTGTGCCCTATCTCCATCCCCTGTCATCAACCTTCTCCTGCACTCACCATTCCCCTCTCCGGTTCTCTCTCTTGCTCTTTCCAGACACCACTCCTGCAATATCCATCTTCACCCTCTCGAACATGTCGTCGGAACCGGATTGGAGCACCGTCACCTCACTCCAACCTTCCTACCCCATTTTGTTTTCCCCTTCCATTGTTGTGTGTGGGCAACAATCAGGCGGTTCAGCAGCCATTAGAGGAGAGCCGAATTAGCCCTCCCCGCTACCGCCTCATCCCACCGCTACAGTCGCTCCGCCTCAGGCCATCGGAGCCGCCAACAGGACGGCGCACAGGCCGCGCCCAACCCCGCCTTCTCCCCTCTCCACTCATTGTTCTGTCCGCTCCTTCGCCGCCGGAGCCGACGCCACTCTGCCTTCTCCTTGACTCGTTCGCCGGGACCGCCCGCATCTCCTGCCACCTGGAGCCCTTGCCGGAGCCGAGGCCGCCGCCCCTAAAACTCTGCTTCCACCAGCCGCTTGCATCTCTTCCTTCCGCAAACAAAGATCTATCTGGTTGAGAAGAAACCCTATTACACCTTTTCTTTTATAAATCGGGCCCCCTTCTTTTTGGTAATTGCAGTTTGGCCCTGTTGATTTAAATAACTACAAATTGTACCCATAGCTTTATAATAATTGCAGTTTTGGACCCACATTTTTGGAAGTTGAATTTATGCCCTCTGCAGGAAATTAATTACATATATTGACCCGGTTTTATAAATTATCAATTATGCCCTTGGTGGATTAACCTCGAATTATGACCCCAAAGATTTTAATTGTGGTTTATGACCAAGTTCCTATGTTCGTATAAATTGCCCGGAAAATGTATTGTGGGTTTTTATTGTTGGCTTTTGAAAACGAGTTTTACCTCAAATTAATTATATCGTATATATTACTACCAATTTAGCATACAAGCTAAATTTCCTTAACTTTGGTTTAGGTCCGGAAGCGGCCGTTATAGACCAACGAATCAAATCTCGACGTCCGTAGATCATCTTCAAACTTGGATCGTGTGTGAGTACCTTCTTTCTCGATCTAGTTATGTTTAGTGGTAGAATCATGCTAGGATGAATCTAGCATAACTTAGGGCAAATGCCAAGTAGTGGCTTGGAACCTTTAGGTGAGCGTTTTAGGTTATTGATGTTCTATGTCACGTGGTGTGTTGATCTCGAATTGTTATACAGTTGTGAGCCTCGTGGTTGATTTTGTGAGACTTGAGGTGGCATTTATATGTTGGTTGAGGTTGCGGAGTTTAGGATGAGAGTATCATATCACTTGTGGTTGTAGTCGTGATCTTGTGAGTTGTGAGAATTATGAGTGGTATCCTAGTTTATGGGAGTGTACGATCTTAGTATATAGTACTAGAAGTCTAAGGACTTCTAGCTTCCGTGAGTGGTTGTTGATTATCGTGCCTTGTTTTGAACAGGCTTTGATTATATTCTTTCGGAGAGTGTTATCGGTTTCGGTTAGCGTTGAGATGAGGTAAGTCCTCGGACTTACTTAGCCGCTTTTATGCCTTATTTGGATATATATGGTGGTGTGTGTTTACCGCTTTTAAGCATGAAAATGGATTAGGATTTACTTGACCTTATTTATTGGCCCATCGTTACTACTATTATTATTATCGGGCGGTGACATCACCGCTCAGTTTCCCGAGGGAGACTGGGGGGATCTCTGCGACCAGGCCATACACGGTATACGGGCGGGCTTCTTCATCACTCCCACAGGGTATACGGGTTGGGCGCCGCCACACTCCTGTTGGTTACACGGGGACAGAGACGAGAGTTATAAGACTCTCGTGTCACACTTGAACGAATGAATTAGATATGGAATAACCTAAAAAGATATTAAGTAACGGATGTGTATGTTTATAATCATGTTGTGTGTTTGTGTTCCTATGTGTGTTTGTGCCATATTATTCTTATAATGCCTAGAATGTGAGCTAACGGTTTTATACCGATTGTTGTAGTTGACGTGCAGGATAGGATGTGGCCGAGTGATCCGGAGGAGTGGGCAGCCGGGGTTCCGTACATCTTAGATTGTTTTGGGTTTTGGAGTCCTTGTGTTGTTGTTATTGTATATCATGTTGATGTTGTTGTAAGGACGGCTGAAGTCTTTCCTTTCTTTTATCTTCGGGTTTCATACATTGCATAAAAACGTATTTTGGTTTTGGCCTTTATTTGTGCCTTGTTGCAAGATCCGGTGAAATTGTTGTCAGGCTAAGGGTCGGGACCCATTGTGAGGTCCCAACCCGTAGCGCTCCGAATCCCGCGGATTCGGGGTGTTACAAAAGTGGTATCAGAGCCCTAGGTTGACAACAATGGCACTCGCAATCTTCTAAAGAGCCGAATAGACCAATAAACAGAACCCGCAAGGGTTCTGAATTGCAAAATAATTTTTGTTTTCAAATCATGTGCATGAGTCAGTTGGGGTAGAATGTACGGGACCACCACTTCCTCCGCGGATCTCGGCGACGTAGTTATTGATTATTATATTATGTATATATATATATGTGTGTATATATGTATATATGTATATGTGGACTTAGGATGTTTTGGACTATACTTGTATGTTGAATTGTAAATTGTTTATGGACATATTATGTTTATAGTAATAACATGACGTTTATATCTTTATATATGTATATATAAACATATGGTATGTTAATATCATATTAGTGATAGAGGACCTTATAGCTAAGATGATAGAAAGCTATCATCGTCCCATGGACAACGCCTTTTTGGCTTAGGATAGTATACATACGAAGAAGAATATGCTCAAGTATCGAGTTGAGCGTCACGTTTTCGCAAGCACCCCGGTGATTTCCCGGACTCCTTTAAGAGGACGTCGAAGAAGAGGATTAAAGATGGCGAAATGAAGGACAAACAAATAAAAGGGAACCTCGTGTCGACTTAAGCGAAACTAAGATGGAGACTATGCCAATATAAAAGTGACATGAAGACATGAGATTGGTATCAAGGAAACAATGAAGGAGCATCAATGAGACAACAAACGTAAGATTCTTTCAAGAGTGGTGCCGATGAACTTAAGGTGCAAATCAAGTAGAGAGGACTACATTCTCGCTCGAGAATAAAAGTGGTGTTTTAAGTAAGACGAGTTTTCCATATACGCTCCTAAGCTTAAGAGTCAAGATGAAAAGACCTTGGGAAAGATTGATGAGAACCGGAAGTTAAGCTTACGGAGGTACCTGAGGGTGTAGTGACGATCTTTGCGAGATCCTAAGCGGGTAACTTATTCAGAAATATGAGAGATTGCGGGAAGAAACGCACGGTGGAAGTTTGCGTGGTAGAGTTTCTTTAGTTGAGTCAACTGGTTTCTGTTGTGGTGATAAGCCTAAACAACGCCAAGAAAGAGGAAGTGTGTGAGGAGGATGATCTTCAGAAGATGAAAGAGGAAACAAGGAGCTGGATGGAAGAACTTAAGTTATCAACCAAGAAGGATGCGAGTGGAGGCTAATAATTGTAAGAATAATTGAGGAGTGCAGTTGCAAAACATTATGAAGAGCGGTTATAAAGGTGGGACATATGAGAGAGTTGGGTAGGTATGGTTATCTTACAGAAGCGGAAGGAAGAGAGGAGCGTAGAAAGAGCTAACGGAGTTGAAGTAGAGTGAAATGAGCTAGTAAAGACAAAGTACCCCGAGAGGGTATCCTTTCAGGAGTATGGTAGCATGGAGGTATGGTAGGAGGGTAAGTCATTAACTTCGGAGAAGGTCGGATACAAGTTAATCGGTGACAACTGAGAACGCACAAGTGCGGGTTGTCTATTGGTGTGTGTAGACGGGAAGAGTAAACAAGACTATGGGGACATATAGGATCAGGAACAAGAGTGTGGAGTATTTGCGGTGGATCAATGTCAATCGTAAGGAGGTACATCAATGGACGCGCATTTGTCTTAAACCAAATAATGTTGAACGAGTTCAAGCAAGTACTTATAACAAGACTTCCGAGGAGGAGATTGTAACGATCTTACACGACCTTCTTAGGTCATGGGATTGACATATGGAGGAACGCCACGGGTTACAACTTTTATAGGTTTGATCATGGTAAGGGGAGCTAGTGGATCAACCGTAAGATGAGGCTTCCATTGTAGTTTTACATAGAATACCGAGTAATACATAAGGTGACCACAATAGTAAGGGAAGACTGAAGTTTTGAAGTTTGAAGTCGATGTGAGATGTACAAGAAGTACATGAAAGATTGAGGTTAGAACCTCTACGGTCGATTGGATGTTACATAAGAAAGGGAGTAAGTTCTACACCTACTCGAAGGAATGATGCAAGCTTTGGTAGAATATGAAGACGGTAACACTAATATATTATAAGGCGTGATTAAGTCCTGCAGTTAGGACCTTCATGACTTCACATAAGTGTGAAACCTTACAAAGATTAATAGAGCAAGTCTCCCGAGTTCTGGAGATGAAGGATCTTTGAAAGAGGACGATGAACATTGCAGCTAAGGAAGTATTAAACCATGTGTTCGATGGACGTCACCTCAACAGATAAGGGTGGACAATTTGACCAATGTTAAGACAAGATTGTGACGATATCTTACGATATGTGATGAGAGAGGAAAAGTTGGAACCCGAGATAGAACAAATTCCAAAGCATCGAGAGGCGAATTTACCATTAAGAAGATTTGAAGTATTATAGAGGACACTAGTCTGTGAAGAGAGAAGTTGTATAACACCAATTATAATCTCCTCCAGATGACAACGAAGTATTGAATGGGACGAAGATTTGACAATAGAGTTGCTGAGAGTTAAGAGGAGATTCTTTGGTGCAACTGTTTTGATTTACCTTGAGGTGTTATGGATTTGGGGTTGCACAAGTGATTCTCTAAGACAAGGACTTGATTGAGTATTAACGAATAATGTAAAAGTTATAGCATACGTGTCTTGTTAGTAGAAGTAGTATGGAGTAAAGTGCCCCTTCATTACTTAGAATTGCAACAAGAACTGAGGAAACATTACATCAAAGTTTGGTTTAACAAGAACCAAATCCAGCAGTGTAAATTGGAAGTTCGATCTTCCTTGTTAGAGACTGTCAAAGAGAAACGTAATGGAAAAGGCTGCACTGAAAAGGACTCGAGAGGGAAGTTGAGATTCCGATATATCGGACCTTTTTGAAATCTTAGCGCGAGTTGGGAAAGTGGTTTACCGGTTGGCGTGACCGCCGAGAGTAGAGGGTGTTCACCCAGGTTTCATGTGTATCAATCTAGAAAGTACAGGTATGACTCGAGAAGTTTTTTCCGGTCTTGATGAGTTAGTGGCGTCGTAGAACCAATGAGGCTAATAAGAAGTCGGAGGATAGTATCTTTAGTTGAGTTTACGCTGAGCTAGTAGCGTTGATAGACTGAAGGGTTGAACCTAGTTCTTCCCTTAGTTGTGTATATGTGTATATGTGTGATGTTATATGTTGTGTGCACCCCGTGCGGGAATGGGATTTATGACTGGTTATAGTTATATTGTGATGGTGGTTGGAGCAGTTTTAGAGTATATAGATTAAAAGGTCTAAGCCTTCCTAGTTATGAGTTTATACCTCGACCTTAGGGATCGAGAACTTCGGCGTATAGCAAGTTTCGGGACGAAACTTGTTTTTAGGGGGATCTGATGTAACGCCCAAAATTTTCACGCGTTTTCGGTTTTATTTTTCGACTTGTATCGATAATTTATTAGCTTAAATATTTTATTAAAAGTATTGTACGGCGTAAAATTCCTAATTTATTATATCCGAGTATATTATTATTTTGGATACGTTCTTTCATATCCGTACTTTTAATTGCGGAAAAAGTCGGGAAGTTTTCTGATTTAAAAATTCCGTTCCGATCATTTAATCGAGTTTTGCCCTATTCCTTTTTTTTTTCTCTATCCTTTATTCTTTTTTTTTTTATCTCCTTCCTTTTGTCTTCTTCTGCCGTGCCTTTTGTGGTTGGTGAGAAGCAATTGCAGATCTACTGGTACTGCAAACCGACTCCTCGACATTCACCCGACCTCTCGTTTCTGCAGCCTCTGTTGTGCCCTATCTCCATCCCCTGTCATCAACCTTCTCCTGCACTCACCATTCCCCTCTCCGGTTCTCTCTCTTGCTCTTTCCAGACACCACTCCTGCAATATCCATCTTCACCCTCTCGAACATGTCGTCGGAACCGGATTGGAGCACCGTCACCTCACTCCAACCTTCCTACCCCATTTTGTTTTCCCCTTCCATTGTTGTGTGTGGGCAACAATCAGGCGGTTCAGCAGCCATTAGAGGAGAGCCGAATTAGCCCTCCCCGCTACCGCCTCATCCCACCGCTACAGTCGCTCCGCCTCAGGCCATCGGAGCCGCCAACAGGACGGCGCACAGGCCGCGCCCAACCCCGCCTTCTCCCCTCTCCACTCGTTGTTCTGTCCGCTCCTTCGCCGCCGGAGCCGACGCCACTCTGCCTTCTCCTTGACTCGTTCGCCGGGACCGCCCGCATCTCCTGCCACCTGGAGCCCTTGCCGGAGCCGAGGCCGCCGCCCCTAAAACTCTGCTTCCACCAGCCGCTTGCATCTCTTCCTTCCGCAAACAAAGATCTATCTGGTTGAGAAGAAACCCTATTACACCTTTTCTTTTATAAATCGGGCCCCCTTCTTTTTGGTAATTGCAGTTTGGCCCTGTTGATTTAAATAACTACAAATTGTACCCATAGCTTTATAATAATTGCAGTTTTGGACCCACATTTTTGGAAGTTGAATTTATGCCCTCTGCAGGAAATTAATTACATATATTGACCCGGTTTTATAAATTATCAATTATGCCCTTGGTGGATTAACCTCGAATTATGACCCCAAAGATTTTAATTGTGGTTTATGACCAAGTTCCTATGTTCGTATAAATTGCCCGGAAAATGTATTGTGGGTTTTTATTGTTGGCTTTTGAAAACGAGTTTTACCTCAAATTAATTATATCGTATATATTACTACCAATTTAGCATACAAGCTAAATTTCCTTAACTTTGGTTTAGGTCCGGAAGCGGCCGTTATAGACCAACGAATCAAATCTCGACGTCCGTAGATCATCTTCAAACTTGGATCGTGTGTGAGTACCTTCTTTCTCGATCTAGTTATGTTTAGTGGTAGAATCATGCTAGGATGAATCTAGCATAACTTAGGGCAAATGCCAAGTAGTGGCTTGGAACCTTTAGGTGAGCGTTTTAGGTTATTGATGTTCTATGTCACGTGGTGTGTTGATCTCGAATTGTTATACAGTTGTGAGCCTCGTGGTTGATTTTGTGAGACTTGAGGTGGCATTTATATGTTGGTTGAGGTTGCGGAGTTTAGGATGAGAGTATCATATCACTTGTGGTTGTAGTCGTGATCTTGTGAGTTGTGAGAATTATGAGTGGTATCCTAGTTTATGGGAGTGTACGATCTTAGTATATAGTACTAGAAGTCTAAGGACTTCTAGCTTCCGTGAGTGGTTGTTGATTATCGTGCCTTGTTTTGAACAGGCTTTGATTATATTCTTTCGGAGAGTGTTATCGGTTTCGGTTAGCGTTGAGATGAGGTAAGTCCTCGGACTTACTTAGCCGCTTTTATGCCTTATTTGGATATATATGGTGGTGTGTGTTTACCGCTTTTAAGCATGAAAATGGATTAGGATTTACTTGACCTTATTTATTGGCCCATCGTTACTACTATTATTATTATCGGGCGGTGACATCACCGCTCAGTTTCCCGAGGGAGACTGGGGGGATCTCTGCGACCAGGCCATACACGGTATACGGGCGGGCTTCTTCATCACTCCCACAGGGTATACGGGTTGGGCGCCGCCACACTCCTGTTGGTTACACGGGGACAGAGACGAGAGTTATAAGACTCTCGTGTCACACTTGAACGAATGAATTAGATATGGAATAACCTAAAAAGATATTAAGTAACGGATGTGTATGTTTATAATCATGTTGTGTGTTTGTGTTCCTATGTGTGTTTGTGCCATATTATTCTTATAATGCCTAGAATGTGAGCTAACGGTTTTATACCGATTGTTGTAGTTGACGTGCAGGATAGGATGTGGCCGAGTGATCCGGAGGAGTGGGCAGCCGGGGTTCCGTACATCTTAGATTGTTTTGGGTTTTGGAGTCCTTGTGTTGTTGTTATTGTATATCATGTTGATGTTGTTGTAAGGACGGCTGAAGTCTTTCCTTTCTTTTATCTTCGGGTTTCATACATTGCATAAAAACGTATTTTGGTTTTGGCCTTTATTTGTGCCTTGTTGCAAGATCCGGTGAAATTGTTGTCAGGCTAAGGGTCGGGACCCATTGTGAGGTCCCAACCCGTAGCGCTCCGAATCCCGCGGATTCGGGGTGTTACATTGGGGATGAATTGATCAAAACTATAGGCGATACCGAAGTGCGATCAGGTGGTCGATTTGCGAGGATTGTAGGAGCGAATAGAGAAAGTCGGTGTTTTCCACCGGCTTCTTCACTCCCGTTCTCCCTCCCATTCTTATATAATTGAGTACTAAGCTTTTTTAAAAATATTTGATTAGAACATGACCCCATCCTTGAATTCCATACTTTTGAAAACTAAACAACAGATTTCAAGGTCATAAAATCAACCTCCATTACCCTGAAAAGTTTAGGATCAAAACAGGCGAACATAAAATAATTTGGCAAATGACAAAGCAGTAGCTCAATGGACTAAAAGGAACTGGGTAGAAACTAAGAAAGAAAGAAAAAATCTAGCAACTAACCTGCATTGGGAGACATGGGGAGAAGACGAAACCTTTTGTCACAATTCATTGTTGAGAGAAGAAAGTATCTTATTTTGAGAGATGAATGATGATAGACGTATATATAGGTTGATCAAAAGAAAGATTGTTTGAGAAGATTTGTGTATCAGATCGGTACGTGAGATATGATCTAAACTAATACGTGTATAAAAAATATTCTGATATTAAAAACAATTACCGTAAAAGGCACAAAAAATTAAAATCTACGGAGAAATATATGTTTAAGAAATAATTTGAAATATATTAATCTAGCAATGGGTTGATAACAAAATCTTTTTGTTTCTAATGATAAGCTAATATCAAAAAATTTCAATATTTTTTTATGTCACCTACGTTTAAAAAAAAGAATTTTTGTTAAATAGATAAATAAAAATAATTATTATAAAGGTATAAATAAAAGGCAAAAAAAAATTTTTTAAGAAACTATTTCGAAATTTATAGTTTAACAATTCGTTAGTTTACAAAATATTTTTGTTTAAATTGTTGTTATTCGAAATATTTTTTTAACACTTTCAAATAATTGTTCAATTACAATATGAAAATAATTAAAAAAAAAACTATTACAAAATCTTTATTAACTAAAATTCGAAATATTGTTCTACAAGAAATTTTGTTAAATCTCAAAATTAGTTATGAGAATCTAGAAATAAAAATAATTAAATAAATATTTTACAATTTAATAACAATGGCAATTTAGTAAATATTTTACATAAATATTTTACAATTCGGAATAATAGCCTTGAATTTGTAACAAACTGAAGATAAAGAAATTGGTTTATTTTTTCTAAAATATATTTTGTGAAGATTTGTTTAATTCATATTATTATCTATTGCTTTTATTATTGTTGACAGCCTCATGAGATGTAATGATTTATACTAAAACTATAATCTGCAAAAAATTGATTGAATATATGTTGTATTGCCTTACTCAGACGAATTTGGTGGCTTATTTTAGTTTCTGTATAGAGATTGCAAATATAGTATGCTTGACAGCCTCATGAGATGATTCTAATGATTTATACTAAAACTATGATCTGCAAAAAATTGATTGAATATTTGTTGTATTGCCTTACACAGACGAATTTCGTGGCTTGTTTAGTTTCTGTATAGAGATTGCAAATATAGTATGCTTGAGATGTGACAATACTATGATACTTGATTTTATTTGCAGATAATAACGGATTTTAGATGAAAATTTAAGACGAAATTATGGTATGAATCAGGTAATTTACTTCAGAAAATGATAATGATGGGAGAGTAAAAGAGTCATACTGAATTTGGTATGCTTTCATTGCATTTATGTTAACTTGCGAATGTGATCAATCAATGTTTATATGGCTAAACTGGGAGAGGAACCATAGTTTATAAGATTTGCATACTGATATTATAATGTGGTGGATGATGAATGGCAATGCGGAGCATGTATTTGGTTACACTTTCCTGCAGATTGATGAGCATAATTTCCTGCATAAGGAATTGAATAAGAACGTTAGGTGTAACCCACATGTGGATGATGAATGACAATGTGTTCTATATGATTGCTAAATAGTTTTTACAGATTGATTGATGAATAGGAAGTTATAGCAAAAGGAATAAAAATTGTTCAAACCATTAGATAATTTTAAGATTGATTGCTGAAAATGAAAAATCCGTCCAGAAAATGAATGAAGTTGCTGAGATATCAATAAAAATTATTTATAGATAGAAATCTTTAATATTTATTTAGTAATTAGGATTCTATTATTTAGGAGTGGTAATTTAGTAATCTCTCATAAATTTTTGGGAGAATTTGACATACTAGGCTTTTTTTAGTTTTTGTTTAAGAAAATGTACCCCAAATTTTTTACCACTTTCATTTAATAGTAGGTAAAAATTATTAACCCTTCTATTAGAAAGAAAGAATAAATGATGTTTGTTATTTGTTATATAAGTATAATTTTTAATTTTTAATTACTTAATTTGTTTTCTTTTATTATTTTTCTTGCCTTTTTTATTTATTTTTTATTTTCTTTTTTATTTTCTGGACTAAATTTCTCATACCGGAAATTCTCATACCAGAATTTTCATACCAGAAATTATCATACGAAAAGTTCATACCAGAAATTTCATACCAGAATTTTTTTCATACCAGAATTTTTTTCATACTAGAATTTTTTCATACCAGAATTTTCATACGAAAAGTTCATACCAGAAATTTCATTCCAGAAATTTCTGAATTAAAACTAGCGGCACAATCAACACTTGATCCTTGTGCTTTTTGTCCGCTATTTATTTTTGTTTACATAATACTTTTATTTTGAGACAATTTTAACATATAATTCTCCACTCAAATAATGCTCAACTCCTCCACGTCTTGTCAATTTGTCATTGTCAACTGGGAAAAAGAACAAGTCTTTTGGAAACCAAAAGAGACGGTGATGGACCCATTTTTGCAAACCGTCATCATATACGCAAATTACAAAAAAAACAAATTGCAAAATTACAACGAGCCCCCTAAAATTTGCAAAATTAAATATTAGACAATTAAAAATTCATTCCGGTATGTAAATTTCGGTATGTAAATGTCCGGTATGTGAAATTATGGTATGTGAAATTCCGGTATGTGAAAATCCGGTATGTGATAATTCCGGTATGTGAAAATCCGGTATGTGATAATTCCGGTATGTGAAAATCCGGTATGTGAAAATCCGGTATGTGAAATTCCGGTATGTGAAAATTATGGTATGTGAAAATTCCGGTATGTGAAAATCCGGTATGTGATAATTCCGGTATGTGATAATTCCAGTATGTAAAATTCCGGTCCGGTATGTGAAATTCCGGTATGTGGAAATTCTGGTATGTGATAATTCCGGTGTGTGAAAAAATTCTTCATTCTAGAAAATAAATAAAAAATAAAGAAAATAAAAAAGACAAAAAAAATTAATAAAAGAAAATAAAAAAAGAAATTCAGTTTTTAAAAAGCATTTGGAAGAAAGAAGAAAACAAGAGGATGGAGAAGGTTTGAAGGTAAAAAAAAATAAAAGGGGTATATTTACTTAATTGAAAAACAAAAAAGCCTACTTACTATCACTATTTCTCTAAATAGCCTACTAGCAAATTTGCCCTAAATTTTTTAGGAGTGGCATTTCAGTAAATATTTCACAAAAAAATCCTATGTGACATACCTAGTTGATTGACATGTGGACTTAGTGTCATTTGTTTTAGTAAGACCATGTACAATGGTGGTTTCTTAAATCTCATCTCTTAACACTCTCTTTCCGCCACATCAGCATATAAAACTCTATCTATTTTTTCTCCACATCCATAGTTTCTTAACTCTCATATCTTACCTTTATATTTATTTACCCATCATATTTATATAATTTTTAAACTTTTGATAATATTAATTCTATTTATAATTAAATTTATTTCAAAAAATTAATATATAAATTTAAGAACTATTAATAAAAATGATATTGTAAATAGACATTTTATTAAAAATTTAAAACATACTTAAAATAACAACTACAAAATTAAGATAAAAAACATAAAAATACAAATATACCAATACATTAATTTTATTTGTAATATACTATAATATATTAATTTCATGTGTCAAAGTTTTAAAAGTTTATAATAAATATCAAATATCATCACTAACTAATACATTATATATACTAATTATTTTTAATTAAAATAATTATATATTTTAAATATAACTAATATTATTTTTCATGTAAGACTTCACTAGTTTTATGAATATGAATTAAATTATTAATTTATATAATAAATATCAATATCATCTTAAAATCAACTAATTACTTATATTACTTATTTTTAATATAAAAATATATTAAACATATTCAATATTAGACTCTATCTATAGATAAAAATAAATTATGAATATTAAAAATAATTAAATTATCAAAATATATTTATATTGATCACAATAATCAATTAATTATAAATCAAACCTCTTTAAAACTAAAACAATGTATGAGTGACACATGGCACCAATAAAAAACCTTAGAAATCCTCTCTCTTCGTTTTCAAATTAGAGACCCAGACAAAGTTTTAAGATGTTTTTGTTAAAAACTTAATATATTTTATTCTTAGAGACCTCCATTGTGGAAGGTCTAAGTTATATAGATTTAGAAATCACTTTTTATAATATTTTTTTAGGCTTCGAGAAGCATGACGTTGACACGTGACAATAAAGGTTTCTGCTTTAATAGATATAAGATTTCTGAGGTGGTCATATAAGTTTATCACTCCGGTACTATTTTGGATTTTCTCCTCCAATTTAGTAGTTTTTTAGAAATTAAATTTCTACTACCATTTTTTATCGATTAAAATCATAATCATTGTCAATTTGGTTGTCTTTTTACAACAATAAATATATAATATTCGTCTTTGTTATATATGTATGTTTACAAAATTCTTTAAAAATTCATTTTATTCATATTCTTATCAAAAAAAACTTTCTTGAGTTTAGATTCAAATCTAGTATCCATCTGCAACTCAAAATCAAATCATGGAGGATTCTGAATTCCTCTATTTGTTTCTACATCATTCATATTTTTATTTTTTACAAACGACTAACGCAAAGGAGCGCCACTCTCCACCAAAGGTTGTGCCACAATCGTTGCCACCAAAATTGAAAAATGAAGATGTGTCCCCTCATCGGCGTGAGTTCTCAATTTCTTTTGTGATCGTCAATCGGATTAAAAATGAATACCATCATAGACAAAGACCCTATCTTTTTACTATTAGTCTTGTAGCTCGTATCTAGATAGGCTTTTTTACCAAGAAGGTAAGATGCTCGACCACACGAAAAACACTTGGTTTATTGAGAGGCCGAAAATTAGCAAACCGACAAAACGCCATACATATAGCAAAAAAAACAAGAAAAAACACAACAGAAACTACAAGAAAATGACCAAAACGGTAGAATAGATCCAAAAAAGTTAAAACAAACAAACCATGGGAGAAGACGAGGAATACTTGAGACTGACAAAACATTGAGAGGACACAAGATAGATGAACTAACACGATGTCTCGCCGCCGGAAAGAAAAATAGTTGAAACCTTTTTGAAGGGGATGTCATACCTCATGCAGAAACGTAGATCCCACAACGTTCTCTCGCCAAGATGGAGGATCTTCATAGAGTTCGAACACAACTACAATCAACATTGACTTGTGACTACGGCATCTTCCGAAACATTCCTTTAGACCACACTCTTGAAACGACTTCCAAAAGAAAAGTCATCCCAACTTATTCTTTTAATTATTATTCTTTTTTTGAAAATTCTTTGAAGACTTTTACGAAGTGTAAAATTCCTTTTTTCATGAATGTCTTAGAACACTTCTTCAAATCGCAGATGGGTGGATAATACACAATTTGTGAATGACTTAAAATGGATGGATTTAACGGGTTAAGTAAACCTGATTCTTTGGCACATTCTAATTACCACAACTGAACACGAGCACATGGGTAGAAATGTAATAGGTCACAACATTACGCGCAAGTGTGATGAGATCAATTGTAGTATATCGAGTGTCGAATTCACTAGGACTACGTTTGAATTGGATGTGACAAATAGACAATTATGCTAAGTAAAAGAGTGAGGAGAGAGAGTAAGAGAGAAAATATTGGTTTAGAAAGAGGTTTCAGTTTGTCAAAAGAACATAAGCTAACGTAGATGATGTAAAAAAAATAAGATAGGGAGCAATCTAAGGAAACGGGTGGTGAGGAACTTTTAAACCCGATGGTCCTAAAAACCATACCCGCAAGAATAACGAGATCGGTTGTAATATGTATGGTATCAAATCACGGGGACCGCGTCTTTTTGGATATAGATGATATATGCTAAGAAAATAGAGAAGAGAAATATAAAGGGATATAAGAATAAATTTTTCTTGGTTTTCATTTTATAAAGAGAACAAAGAAAGCAATGATTGTAGTTGATGAGAAAATGGAGGGAAGTATTCTAAGAAAACAAGTATCACCACTATGATAGACAAAATATAACCATGCATCTATATGAATATTGTTGAACATTGATCATGCAAATAAGCAGGTAACTATCTAATATCGCCTTTGTTACATACAAATAAAGGTCATGGTAAACTGTTTTGTCCGTGCTTTCACGTTCACAACAAATATGTAAAACCCTTTAAGTACTTAGAAATCCAAAAAAGACCAAGAAAAGTCTCGCTTTTAGCGGTTGAGCTAGAAAAGGTACAAAGACTGGAACTTTGTAGGATAGATGGAAATCCTCGAAGTTAAGGTAAAACATTACTCCCAAAATTAAGTTATTTTCAATCTTTCCAATAAAACCAACAAGCTTTTGGTGGAAGACCATTTATTATCTAAAATAATTTACGAAAGCAACTCCTTCCGAAGGTAAATAAAAGATAAGAACGAAGCTCTTTGAAACGAAGAAAATTTGCATATCTCAATTCAACAATTCTTATAAACCATATAAAAAATCAGCCAACATAGGGTTCAAGCATCCCTTGGATCAATAAAAATCATATAATTAAAATGGAAAACTAACTATATTGTTCCGCAACCACGGACTTCGGACCCTAGCCGTCTCCACACACCTTTAATCTAACCTTAAAAGGTCTATTTATAATGTTTGCAACAAGCCCATGGACGAAATTAAAAAGCACATCCCGAAAACAAAAAGATAGAATTTGATAAGGAATTTCTATTATAATATTACAATTTAAAAGGTACAAATACTTTTTGAGGAAAAAAGGAAAATACGGTCTGCAGACCGTATATATTTTACACTCGGGCCGTAATTCATATTTACATACAAGCCGTATTTCTTGTTACAATTGTTCGACAATTTAGTACAATTGAGTTTTCCGCTTCTCTAGTTGGAACTATAAGACTCATGAGTACTACTTTTGAATACCTTTCAAAGATATACAACTTTCAAGTTGATACATTTGTCCAAATTCAAAGGGCAAATTGCTAAAAACGGGCATCTCGCAAACATAGTTATGATATGCTTGACCTCCGACTCCAATGATTTGCACTTGGCTCTTCAATTCTTGTTTCTCCAGCATAGATCTACCTCGAAACTTTGATCCTCAGTCGATATAGATTTATTCTATGATATGCTTGACCTCGGGGAGGATTGAAACTCGTACTTTGGCATTCTTTCACTGTTTCAACTCATTTTTTTGTCTCAAACACGTGAAATACGAAATAAATTGAAGTAGATACCACAAATTGCAATATGAAGGCTTTATTCTCTATATGAACATAAATCATGCTAAATGAGACGTGTAAATGCACAAGTCTAATAGCTAAAAAGACATATATTTTGGGCTCACCAAAATACCTCATACTTGAATCTTACTCCTTCCCGAGTAAGATCATGACATAGAGCATACTATGTAAAAAACAAATAACTTGCCCCAACTAAGAGGAAAATTGACAACTCAAACCATGTCATAATAACATGAATCATCTTAAAAGGATATGGAATAAATCATAGCTCTCAAATCGCTCATGGATAATGTGTTTACTCATCGTGATGCGGGGTTGATGCCACAGTTCCGAATTTAGATTGAAAGTCCTCGACTGAAGCAAATCTCGGTTAGATAATGAAAATCTCAAGCGAGATTTGGGAAGAACAGACCGAGATTTAGTAAAACTCAAAATGAAGAATAATGAATGATATGAAAGATAAGAAGATGAATAATGGAATGAAATATGATAAGTATAGGAAGATATGAAGCAAGATATTCCCGCAAAGAATCTTGACCAATGATGTGTCAAAACCCCTTAACGAAGAGCTTACCTTAAACCTCACTTCTTTAACCTTACACAAGCCTTCTAAGTAAGACAAGCACAAGAAGGGATAGTATTGATCAGGAGCACCAACCTTCAAAAAAATTAAGACGCACAAGCACAATCTAGCAAGGACTTCACAACGATTCAATCAAGGCTCTCTCTTTGATTGAATAGGAATGAATAAAACACAAACTTCATAAGAAAAGCTGCGAGTTTACATAATATGTGGAAAATAATCAAATCAAATTTATCTAATGATCTCCCCCTCTAAGGCTATTTGTAAGGGAAATCTTCTATGTAAACTAAGAAAGATATCTTTTAAAAGATAACCTAGGAAAGATATGAAAATAATCACAAAGATAGGATCAAAAACTAACAATTACCCTAAATAAAGTTTGATAGCTTTTAAGCTAATTAAATTAACAAATAGTTGTCAAAATTAAAAGATCTTGCCCGGATCTTCTAACGCGCGTCAGGAACGAAATCTCGGAAGAAATCTCGGGCGAGATTCTTGTAGGTTGGCCGAGGTTTTGCATCTTCCATGCAATCTTCCATTCTCTCTATTTCTCCCATGCTTGCAGCTTGTAAGCGACCTTTCCTTGAGTTTCTCTATAATTTAATTTTGAAATTTCTTCAAAATTCCCTATCCTTAAACGGGATAAAGATGGATCTAGACGACCAGTGACGGAATGAGAGACAACATCCCAAGCCGTCTCGAATCCGTCTCACCTACACTACAAACTGTCTCTCTTCTTGAATAGTTTGGCAAGACCTGTAATGCCATAGATTCTAAAGAACCACTAGGTATGTCTTCTTCCCCACCTAAGCTTGAACTCAAGCCACTCCCAACCAATCTCACATACGAATTTCTCGATCTTGACTCAATTTATCCATTAATCGTTATTTCTTTGCTATATAAATCCGAGACCCCGCGCCTTCTTGATGTACTAATGTTTCAGCAAAAGGATTTGGTCTAATCCATAGATTAACTTACAGAAATAAACCCTTCGTTGTGCATGTATAAGATTCCTTTGGAAGAAGAAGCCCGACCCTCTCGGGAAGCGCACCAAATGTAACAGCTAGTTTTCGGCTGTCACCGCCCCTGCGGTGACAGCAGCCGCTCCAGCGGCAAGCTATTCCTGTCACCGCCCCCGCGGTGACAAGGGGCCGCCCCTGCGGATTCGCTGCAGATTGCGCCCGATCTGTTTTCATTCGTTTTATCTTCTTTCCATAGATAGAATATCCGATCTTCTATCTTATGGGCTGACTTCCTTATCTTCTTCCTAACCCTAGAACGTCTTTCCTTCTATCTTTCTAACCCTTTTCTATGTATTCCCGTCTTTTCTTCTTTTTCCTGTTTCTTGCTTATGCTTTCTTCAACCCTCGAGTGTTGCAGCCTTGCTTCTTGTGATCTTGCTGAACGTGTAAGTTCTTCCTCTCTTATTCTTTATCACGTTCATGTGTTGTTGCACCTTTCTTCCTTCCATTTCGTTTCTCCCTTCATTTCCTCTTTTCTTCTTCTCCAAGAATCAAGTTTGATCCTTGATTCTTGTGCAACATTCCCTTGATGGTCCTTTGATGTTCACAAGCTCCCTTGGTTGAGTTGTGAAGTGTGAGAGTGTTGGAAGAGCAAGCTTTTGAAGTTGTTTGCAGTTCTGCTGTCATCGAGAAGCCGACGGCGGCTTTTGTCAATGCACCGCCCCCGTGCATGCACATCCCTGCCCCCGCGGCAAGCCGCCCCTGTGGTTTCTTCTGTAGTGTCTCTTGTTCTTGTGAGTTGCTTCCTTCCTTGCTTTTCTCATTTCTTTCCTTGGCTCTTCTAGTTGTTGTTGACCCTTAGTGTTCTATAAGACTAGGGTTTGTGACCCTAGCTTGTGTAGATCTCTTAGAGATCATGGAGACTAGAAGTTTTAGACTTCTAGCATTTGTTTCGGTTCCTGATTCATGATGTCTTGTGTGAACAGGCTTGCCTTGCTCCTTTCCTGAGAGGTTCTGAGTTGTTTGCTGAGTTATCTGAGTGAGGTAAGTCCCTTGGACTTACTTAGCTTCATTCCATATATTGGTTTGAGTATTTTGGCTTGTTTGTGTTGTTTATCATGTTATAACTAGTAACCGGAAATAGGATTGATCTTTATACCTTAATTGGCCCAAGTGTATTATAACTGAGCGGTTACCTCTTGTCTAGTTCAGAATGGAGAAATTGGGAGGTGCTCTCGCAACCAGTCTAACAGGTGACAGAATGATGCATACGTTCTACTCCTGCTGGTGAAAGGGGATAGAGGCGAGATCGTAGTGACTCTCGTGTAACAACCATAAGTTGAATTCGTAATTGGATAACATAATGAAAGATAATAACCGGTTGTTTGTGAGCATGCTGATGTGTTTACATTACCTTATGTGTGCTTGTGCCTTTACAGTCTTTCTGATATCTAGAATATTAGCTAACGGTTTATACCGATGTTGTAAATGCCTTGCAGGATATAGGTGTTGTTGAGTGATTTGGACGATGTGGTCAGCCGGGGTTCCAGTACATTATAGGACGGGATCGTGTTTATGTATCTGTTGTTGGTTTCCTTTTTGTTTTGAACTCGGATGCGAGTCTTTTATGCTTCCTTTTGTTTAAACCTTTGGTATTATATTGAGTTTTGGTTTTCATTTGTTTGTGCCTTGTTGTAAGATTTGTTTTGCCGTTCCTACTCTGAGGGTCGGGACCTATTGTGAGGTCCTAGCATGTAACGCTTCGAGTTCCCAGAACTTGGGGTGTAACTTAAATCCACCAATGAAAGAAGTCAAAAAGTAGGAAATTATCAAACTTCTAGACACTAGAATAATATACCCCATATCCGACAGTTAGTGGGTTAGCCCTGTACATCTTGTGCCAAATAAGTGAGGAATGACAGTTACAAAAAACGATAAAGACAAATTAATCACACAAAGTAATGCCACCGGATGAAGGATGTGCATTGCTTGTAGACGCTTGAACAAAACATCGTGAAAATATCACTTCTTTCTTCCATTTATTGACCAAATGATGGAAAAGTTAGCCGAACACTCTCATTTATGTTGACTTGACGGTTACAATAGTTTCTTTCAAATTCCTATTCATCGAGAAAATAAGGAGAAAACCACTTTCACATGCTCATACGGAATGTTTGCATATAGAAGGATGTCTTTTGGTATGTGTAACGCTCAACTTTCAAGAGATGCATGATGTCGATCTTCTTATATTTGCTCAAGGATACTATGGAAGTATTTATGGACGATTTCTCCGGTTACGAAGGATCTATCGATGAGTGCTTAGCTAATCTCACCAAAGTACTTGAGTGTTGCGATGAGTCAAATATTTTTCTTAATTGGTAAAAAGTATCACCGCTGTAAGAAAATTCTACACATTTTGTTGGTGCAATTCACCGAACAATTGAAATGCATAATCATTTTTCAGTTTTTCATCTTCAACAAAGAGTTTTTTCTTTGGGGCTTAAGAATAAACTGCTGGTGGGCAACAAATCACACAAGGAAAAACCTTTAAGTAAAGCATATCATCCCTAGAAGACTACTAATCATTCATATTTCCCTCATTTTATTTCTGCTAGCATCGAATTTTTGTAGGAATGTGATCAAACAATTGGAGGGCAACTAGTGTAGCAGCAACATAATTGAGGAAAATGTTGAAATCCATATCGTTATGTCCTAGATTGTAACTTCCAACACAGGGCTTGTTACAACATTCTAAAAACTAGTGAACGTTCTAGTAGGAGCGGAATTCGATTGACTACTAGAGAGGAAGAATTCTTTCCCGCCTCTTCCTCGTCTTTGAAAGCCCAAATTTCGAGTTTTCGTCTCTCTACTATTGTAGTTTTCTGGGCTTAACTGGTCATCGGAAATCGAGTTCCAGCTGCAATCTTCACCTCTTCATCCTAAATTCACATGTTCAAACCAAAATTTTTCTCCATAGTTGATAATGCGTTTGATTTGAAACACTGAAATTAGTGTTTTTCTCTTTGAATCGACTTGAATGAACTTGTAAAAAGGCGAAATCTCTTGAATTTAAAAGAAGTTAATGAGAGAAGTTAACTTAATTCAAGGGGCTTCTATTTCGAAGAAAAAAAAACGTTTTGAGTTATTTTTGGAGAGAGGGAGTATTTCTCGTATATAATAGGTGATGTTTTCTAAAGTAACATTGTTAGCTACTGTGTATGTTACATTAGCTTCTATCTAAAATAAATATTGTTCTACTTTTTTCATTTGATCAAATTTAGCTTTTTCAATAATTTAAACAATTAATTTAGGGTGATTTATAAAAAATATTATTAAATTAAAAAAGGTTCTGTTGTTTATTTTTCTATTAAACATAGTAAATATTTATTAAATCGAAAACTTTAATAAACGAATTTACAAAATCAGAGTTTTTAATATATTGAAGAAAAGAAATATGATAAGACCAAAAGGATATTTATTTAAAATCGAAAGGGATATATTTTTTTTCTAGTGGAATTGAATAAATATCTGTTTGTTTATATTTGATTAAGGTAGAAAAAGATAGCTCAATTGACACAATAAATTCGGAAACAGAAATGGATGAAGTAGGTGTTGTGACTTGTGAATGTATTAAATTATTCAACAGTTTTATAAATAAAAAAAAGAATTTAATAAAATCAAAATTCAGGTACTATTTATTGGGCGGGGTGCCCAACTTGGAATATCGCTCCATATTAATAATGAGATATTGTGTTTTTTTTTAAAAAAAACTGTTAATTACGATATTCTGATATTATTGTTAAAATTGGAGTAAAATAATGGAATTTTGTGGCTCTTATGAGGTAAAGGGCAAAATTGTTTGGTGGCAGGTCCAAGGAAAAAGAATGAATCTTGACTTTTCCATATATCCCTGATCCTCATAATGGGGTTGTGGCTTCACACTCTCTTTTCTTTTTTATTTTTATTATTCAGCCCTCCATCCAACGCTACGCCACCCACCATGCCGTGTTTCTCAATCAATCTTCTCTTCTAAGACATTCCCGTCAAATTTGACATCAATTTCTCATCTTCTTCATTTTCCATAAATCATCCACTTCAAAAACTACTTTTGCTTTCTCTTTTAAGATATACTTTGATCGCGGAGGATCTTCAGCGAATTTGGGCTTATTAAGATCCCCAAACAAAGACTACTCGCTAATACTCATTTTTTCTTCATTTTTGTTAACTTGATCCCCTTCCTTCTTCTCCATTCTAGTGGAATTTGATAGTTAAGAGAGGATTGTCCCATGGGGAATTGCTGTGCAACACCCGCAGGGTCTCCTCAAAACAAGAAAAAGGCCAAGAAGAAGCAGAACCCCTTTGCCCTAGACTATGGCGGGAGCTATACTAATGGAGGTACCAAGTTTGCTGTATTACAAGACCCCACAGGGCGTGATGTTGAGTTTACATATGAACTGGGGAGAGAGCTCGGCAGAGGTGAATTTGGGATTACATACTTGTGTACGGATAGGGAAAATGGGGATGTCTTTGCTTGTAAGAAGATCTCCAAGAAGAAGCTAAGGACCTCTGTCGATATAGAGGATGTTAGGAGAGAAGTGGAGATCATGAAGCATTTGCCTAAGCACCCCAATATTGTCACCTTGAAGGATACTTACGAGGATGATCATGCTGTTCATTTGGTCATGGAGCTTTGCGAGGGCGGCGAGTTGTTTGATCGGATTGTCGCTAGGGGACATTACACCGAGAGGGCGGCTGCCTATGTTATGCGGACCATTGTCGAGGTGGTTCAGGTCAGAACTTCATTTTTATGCTTTTATATGGTTCTCTTGTTATTGAGAATTTGCTGATTGAATGAACTAAATACAAAGGAAAGATTGTAGCAACACTAGAAAGATTTTAATATCCCGTTCCTGTAATTTTGCTGATTGATATTCATTTCTTAGTAGCAATGCCACAAAGAACTCGAACAACTATATGCAATTGCTTTGGTATTTGCTGTTATCTGCTGATTGAGTGATTATTGCTGGTGAAACTGTTCTTGTCTATTCCCCTATTCTCTTTGCATTATTGCTGATTTCTTTGTTTATTTCCGTGTAACAAAGCTGCATTTTGGTTTAATTCCCTATTCCCTTTGATGAGTATGGAGGATGTGTATGGTGTTTGCTTTGATAGTTGAAGATTATTGTATTTTACGTTGATTGCGATACTGTATCCTTAGTTGTGTTGTGTATTCTTACAGATGTGCCATAAACAAGGGGTCATGCATCGGGATCTTAAACCAGAGAATTTTCTATTTGCAAATAAGAAGGAAACAGCAGCACTGAAAGCAATCGATTTTGGACTTTCGGTCTTCTTCAAGCCAGGCGAAAGGTTTAATGAGATAGTAGGTAGCCCTTACTACATGGCTCCTGAAGTACTGAAAAGGGATTATGGTCCAGAAGTGGACGTTTGGAGTGCTGGTGTTATCCTATATATTTTGCTGTGTGGCGTACCACCTTTTTGGGCAGGTGAGGAACATACCCATGGTTCCTATAGTTTCTTGTTCGATTTATGTAGGTTGGTTTTTTTGTTACTGCAAAGCTCTGAGGGCTCTGCTTGAGCTGCATTTTTTATGTTATTTTGAAAATCTCTTTGAAAATGCAGAATAAGGACCACCATGAACAATATAGTCTTTGACTTGGTATGGATATCGCATATCATGACAGGATGTACTGTATCTTTATTCTTTTCAAGTGTTGAGCTTCTTCTATGATGATAGCTAGATGTTGATGTTCAAGTCTGCTGGCTGGTCAATTTGATTTTATAATACCTTTTTAATTTGGTTACCATATCTGAGTTGTGTTCCTCCATTTATCTGCAGAGACTGAGCAAGGTGTTGCACGAGCTATTATTAGATCAGTTATTGACTTCCGGAGAGATCCTTGGCCAAAAGTTTCAAACAACGCAAAAGATCTTGTGAGAAAGATGCTTGAACCCGATCCCAAGCTTCGGTTGACTGCTCAGGACGTTTTAGGTACACACTAGTTTGCTTATGCTTTGCAATATCATGATCATTTCTGTACAGTATGTAAAATGCGTTTTGCTGCTGTTTCTTTGCAGAACATCCTTGGTTACAGAACATCAAAAAAGCTCCAAATGTTTCCTTAGGAGAAACAGTGAAAGCTCGGCTGAAGCAGTTTTCCATGATGAATAAACTCAAGAAAAGAGCTTTAAGGGTACTGTATCCTTGAGTGGTTTCTCTAGGAGCATTGCATTTACGATTTCACTGTGATTAAGACGTGCTGTTGTACACAAATTGCAGGTTATAGCGGAACACTTGTCAGTGGAAGAAGTAGCCGGGATAAAGGAAGGATTTAATCTCATGGATACGAATAAAAAGGGCAAGATTGATATTGAAGAGCTAAAAGCCGGTTTGCTTAAGCTCGGACATCACATGCCAGACAACGAAGCTCAAATACTAATGGAAGCTGTAAGCATTCCCATTCTTCCAATTCATCTGTCTTCGTTTACGCTGTTCTTGTTAAATCTCATTGCTGATGTTTGGTACAGGCCGATGTTGATGGAGATGGATACTTGGATTGTGGAGAGTTCATAGCGTTGTCAGTTCACCTAAAGAGAATGGGAAACGATGAACACCTTCACAAAGCGTTTGCTTTTTTCGACAAAAACCAAAGTGGTTTCATAGAAATTGACGAGCTCAGGGACTCATTAGCAGATGAAGTTACAGAGAACAGCGAAGAGGTGATCAACGCAATCATGCAAGACGTGGATACGGATAAGGTGAGTTCTTGAAGCAACTTCTCTAAGCTGTAACTCCAGTTCCTACAGTGGCTCGGTAATCTTATGAATATATTGTGCAATGTACATGAGCAGGATGGACGGATAAGCTACGAGGAGTTTGCAGCGATGATGAAGGCTGGAACAGACTGGAGGAAGGCTTCGAGGCAGTACTCGAGAGAGCGGTTTAACAGCTTGAGCCTGAAGCTGATGATGGAGGGGTCGCTGGAAGCGGCTAGCAAGGGCAGATAGAGCGCAAAAGTGCAGAGATAATTATTTGAGTTTTAGTTGATTTTGTAGGTTTGATTTGGTTTCCATTCTTTTGGTAATGGTTGTATAGTACCTCTTCGTTTTGTAGTAGGGATACAAGGAGCGGGGGGCGCTATGTCATCTTGTGCTTGCTGTCATTTGTTATCATCGTAGCCATTATCTTACAATGAATCGATTCATAAGGGCGTGTTTGGTAAACGTGCTCTACTTTAGTGATATAGTAGTTCATTTATACAACGGCAATATGCTGTTAAAGATTGCTTAGGACGTACGGAACTTCTTTTGCTATTATAAGATTGCTGATGACAAAAAGTGAGGGTGCCAAAATGGACTCTGCCCTCCTGTCAAACCTATGAGATGATGAAATGATATTAGAAAATTGGAAGTCTCTCGTGTTCTAATAATTGTCATTATATTAAAATACGTACTAAGAATTTAAAAAAATTATAATATTTATTGATGTACACATTTAAATATTTTGCATATAAAATAGTGGTAGGATATGGAGAGTTGTACTAGAAATGAAGAAATAATATTTTGAAATTGCTACCATAAATGAAAAGTAGGTAAAATTCTATTTTCCGGAAAGTTTATGTAGTTATAGCACTTGTAATGTGATATATTGTGAGCTAAAATTTTGAAGCTCTAATGACAAATATTGTGAACCAAAGGGAGTACTATATAGCAACATAAACTGTACTTCTTACACTAAACATAACATTATGATTAAGCGTGAGGACGAAGAGGATGAAATCTTACTAGAATATAACCGTTGACTTTAGAAATTGTGGAAACACCTTCTCTCTCTTGACCTACTATTTAATTGTGTTTCATTATGTTAACCCTTCTCATAATAAATTGGGATTGCTATTTACCCAAACAAAACAAGGTAATTTACTCGTAGTGAGAACGGGACTCCCGGGCGCACTAGGAGTGCGTCTCCCATTCCCACTAGGAGTGAGTCCCATAGTCATAATGGGAGTGGGGTCATGCTCAAATTCGAACGTTGCTCCAATTGTCATAATTCTAACCGTTTGATACGAACGTTGGATTTTATAGCCGTTAAAGGATTGAAATTATATATACATGTCAAACCAAGTCACTATTCACGCCCCAAATCTGCATTCCTCTAAAATATCATCATTTTTCGAATAGGTTGATGGTGAAAGCATAATTATTCCGTTCGACAAAAAGAAATACAATAATTTGAATGAACTGGTACCTATATCCAAGTAAGTTTACTTTGTCATTTAATAGGATTGTTATCTCCCTTTTTCTCATTCTAGTTTTAGACATGTGAGAATAGATAACCGAAATGGTAGAATTAATATTTTAATTCAATTTAAACGGGATCTTATGAAATATTCGTGTGGTATCAATACCGATTTTTCGTCCAAGTTTGAGTTGCACGGATATTTTTACGATAGAGATAACTTAGAGGGTTGGACTCAGTTTGGTGCAAATTCATTGAATATGGTATTGGTCACAACAAATCATGGTTGGATAGACGGAAGTTCCGTATCTTTTGTGTGGCATGTGATAGACATGGAGCACCTTGAAAGGAGAAAATATTGATCCCGATCATGTGCCAAATACTAGCTGGGAAAAGAGGTCGAAGAATTGTGGGTGCAAGTTTGAACTCGAGGGGGCACAAGTTGAAGACAAAAAATGGATATTGAGGGTTGTATGTGGAGCACACAACCACATAATTCCTGTTGTGCTAAAGGGTCATGCACATGTTGGACGGTTGACTCCCACGCAACATTGAAAGGTAGAACGTGAATAATTGTCGAAATCATATTTTCTCCTATATTATCTTTTGTGTATGGGTTGGGCTTCTTATGTGCACCCTAGGGTTTGATCCAACCATTATAAATTGACCTTTTTAAGTCAGTTTAGAGGCATCCCACTGTAGAGTGGTTGATCAGAGTTCCAAGCCCGCGCCACGGCACAATAGAGCTAGATTTCGCTTTCCTTTGTTCTGTAAGCACTTTTTAGCTTTGATAATTATGAAAGTCTTCTCTTTTATCATGTTTGGCTTATGCTTCTTGATCTAAGGATTGAATGATCCCTATAATAGTTTATTTATCATTGCATATATGTTTGGGAATTGACATTGCGATATTGCTTCTTTTCAAAGTGTTTCATTCCTACCTTTTATTTACCTTTGAAAGAAGTCTTGTTATTAACTAGTTTAGATAAAACAATTGAAAAGCCACAAACGAAGGGCGTTTTATTGGATCTACTGAAACGAAATTGGTTTTGAGAGTAACGTTTTATCAAAACTTCGAGGATTTCTAACTATCGTAAAAAATTTTGGTATGTGTACCTTTATCTAACTAAAGAGCCAAACGTGAAGGTTGTTTTTGGCCTTTTCCGAATTTCGAAAAAGGCCAAAAACATTTGGATTGAGAGCTACACGAGTTGAAAAACACGGCATTTGTTTGTCTATGCTAAAGGATAATTTTAGATGGTTACCTGCAATATTCATATATCAATGTTCTTTTGAGTTTCATATACGTAATCTTACTTCAATTCATTATAGTGAGGATTCTTGTTTCCTAAGATCACTTCCTCCTCATTCTTTACCTCAACAATCATTGCTTTATTGTTTTGTTCTTTTGTGTTTAGGTTTTATTTTATTATTGTTTCACTTTTAGTTTCTCAAATCATCAAATTGGATTCCCAACGTTCGATCTTGACCCATATACTATAATCGGGTCTTGTAAAATATTTTCAAGATGTGAGGCTCACGTTTCAATCCTTATCAAATTAGCGTCGTAGCTTGGAAAAATGGTTGTTTTGTTTGACTTATTAATTTTGAAAATTTGGTCTATTTGATATCATCTATTCTTTGAACACGTGACATGACAGTGATTAGACCGCCGATAGGCAATCATATGGCTCTACAACATGAGATTTTAAACATTAAGATCAAAACAAATGACGTGTTTTGAAAGCATTGTTAGTTGAAAGTATGGTCAAGTATGCCCCAACGGCGAGATTAACTATTGAACTAGAAATACGCTAGACTTGTACAAAAGCGGGATCAGTTTGGGTTCAGGTCGGGCCATATCTAACAACTATACCTGGAAGGTGCGGGACGGGTCATAAACGCTACACATGTCCACCCACGTAAAAAGCGGGCGGGTTGCCGGGCCGGATGATCCATATGTACTTGATTGTGTGTTTTTTCCACGGGATTTATCATTCAAAACAAGTAATGTAATCTATATAGCACACATTTTCAACTCGATTATACCTGCATAGTGTAACACCCCAAATCCGCAAGACTCGAGGCGCTATGAGCTAGGATCTCACAGTGGATCCTGACAACAAGTTCACTGGATCTTATAACAAGGCACAAATAAATATAAAACCAAATTCATAAAACGGTAGAATCATATATCAAAATATATATAAAACCACAACCGATTATCCAAAACATCAACTATACATATGTATACACAAACATCCCCAAAACCCATACACCTCTTAATGTATGAAAGCCCTCGGTGGATCACCCCACCAGATCACTCTACAGTCTTCCTATCCTGCAAAGCATCTACAACACGGCATAAAACCGCTAGCTAGTAGTTCATGAATAAGAATAATGGTAATAGCATACATAATCACATCATAACATGCAATGCTCACACACATCATCCATTTATTATCTTCATTACGTTATAACATTAATAATTCATTTGGTGTGATACGGAGTAAAACAACCTCGCCTTTGTCCCCTTTCACCACACAGGCACTAGTACAGAAACAACCTCTCTCAGGGGTTTTTTATTGAAAGGGAAGACGGTTTTTCCTTCCACTTTATATGTCTCCCTGAGAAAAATTTTTCAGGGGTTATTTTTAACCTCTAAGAAATAAGTGGCAAGGATGGCGGTTTTTTAAAAAATCCCTAAGAGATATCTCTCGGGGTTTTTTTTTAAATGTTTCTTAGGGGTTTTTTAAAAACCCTTGAGAAACATCTCTCAGGGGTTTTAAAAAACCCCTGAAAGAGATGTTTCATGATTTTTTTCTAAATTACGGGGCTTCAGAAAATAGAAGCAATTAATCGGTTTTATTTTTGGCATTTTATTACTAATCAAAACATCGATATTTTAAAATATACAATTTCAATATTCACACCAAACCCGGTCATAATTATAAATACACTTCATCTATTAAAATTTTAACATCCAAAATCAATAATCCATAGGAAAAATACATTATACTTTGAATTTGCAGCAAAAAAAAAAAAACATATAGAATTTCGTGAATCCCCCTCTGACCATCATCTTCAAAAAATAATGAAAAATAAGAAGAAATCAATTGTGAAGACCGGTACCCTGGAGTTCAGCTACAAATGTCTGCACTGTGAAATATTTTACGCCGAGGTGATGGTACAGTCCATGAGTGTACTGCAATACTAGTATGTTGTCTATCCCAAACTTCACCTGATGATGAGAGAATAATCAGGCACTGATTTACATAAAAAGGACGAGCCTAATACAATTACAATAGGAGAAGGTGAACGGTTTACATAAAAGAGACGAGCCTAATACAATTACAATAGGAGAAGGAGAACGGTTTACATAAAAGAGACGAGCCTAATACAACTATAGCAAGAGAAGGAGAGCACAGTGGATAATGAGACTTTACACTATGTAGTATTTGAGTGTAAATACACTATAAACAGTATTATTGTGTTAACTATAAATGAAGGGACCTATCAGCAAAGCCTTAGTTGCCAATTATACATTATATAGTTTTGCATCCAAAATAGCCCTGCGATATCTGCACATCACCTGCAGGGAAACTGAGCCAACAATATAACCAGGTACTAGCTCCCAAAATCGTGCTTCAGATATATCTACAACATCTTCATGATAAGAGACCTATCATCAAATGTACTTGCGAGTCAGATGAGCTTTATATATGATCGAAGCTTATCACCGAGTTGAATTTGCAAGAAAGGGTTCACCTGTCTATAGCATTTACTATTGGCAGAAGGAGGTATACCAGGAGATGCCCTTTGGAGCAGGACACCTCCTGTTGCCTTGAAAAGTGGTAGGACCAGCATAAATACAATCACTGAAACTAACCCAAGCACAATACTTCATCATTTTGAATCTTGTAATCAAGAGCCAAAATATTTCAGGGCATGATCAGAATTGCAACATTAGAACCAATGGATGATTAATTGCTATAGTTTACAAGCAAAAACTAAGCATAGAAAACCCCCCAAAAAAAAAGCAAAGTGTTTACCCAAGTGACAAAAATCAGGATGCCATGATTATCCCTGCACTTGTATCTTGAGGCTTAGTTTTAGTTTCTTAGTACGTCATCATTATCAATCATGTAAATCAGTGGAGGACAGCTCAAAGGTGTTCCAGTTTGGTGCTCATTTTTAACTATTTCACCTCCAAATACATTCGCAACACTTCATTTGGATGGAAAATGTAAAACCATGAAGTGAGAAGATTCATTATTAACATTACATACCTCTGGGCGACTAATAGCTATGAAGGTAGTTGATGGGTTAAATTCAAGTCCAATAGGCATTCAAATGCTGATTTCCTTGGATGTAAACGGATATAGCAAAGTTTTCGTATGCAACTTCTCCGCTTGTCAGTTTCAAATATGCATCAAATTTTGATTCTCTAACATAACTCGTTGAAAGATAGATTCCAAAATACCTTAGTATTTGTCGCACTGACAATATCATACAGCTTTGATGACACATTCATATTTATGGTCAGTATGATGCTTCTAAGATTTGTATTTACCATGATAACATAGTATTTGTCGTCCTCTAAGATAACATAATCAGCTTCTTGACCTGAGAAATTTTCATTTATACTTCATGATAAAGAACAGGATTTACAAGACAAGAAAAAAAATACCTTAGGCAAAATCATGGTAAGAGGTAGCGATACTAACCCTTGTATCGATTTTGGTTATGGCATCCACATGGCTCTCTTGCATTTTATACTGAAAACCATAACTTATGATTCATATCAGAGATAGAGAGCTTCGGTAATATACCAATAGGTCAACAAATTGCTGAAACTTGTTAGTTGTGAAGGTAACAGTCTCTTGGTGGTCACTGTGATAAATTCAACAACCGATTACAATTTAATAATCACTTGAAACATTAATAAAAAGGAAATGCTTGCTGGACCAAGGATTGGTTGACTCTCTAAACAATGCCGAGCTACACCCCACTTTTTTTTATAATCATGCTAAAACTATAGATATGAAGTCTATAATGCACCCAAGTTCGTTGAAAAGTTAATGGAACAAATGGTCTCAAAGTTCATCTAAATAAAGTATAAAAAGGAATTATTACCTCCATTGGTGCCCAGAATGTAAGAGCTGTCATAAATGAAAAAATATACACCATCTAGAGTGGTGTGATTTGTAAACCACAGTGCTCCCCCATTTTTGAATGATGGAACTTTCATTGTCATGTTTGCAATAGTAATGTAAAAAATGATGATGATGATAGGGGTTTAGATATATATATCCTTAGATGGAGTAGATGAAGTCACCCCGTATTCATCAAAAAATCCTTTTATCTCTGTTTTCGTTCAGCAACAGTTTGGGGTTCCTTACCTTGAGCTAGCATTTGCTTCTGAATCTCCTTTGACTGCGGGGGGATCTAGGTCGGAGAACCATTTGACTACTCCAATAATAACCGTATCTCAAGCTTATTGAAACCGCAATCACAATAACCAATAAGGAAAGACTGATTTGAAGGATCAACATAAGTAAAATGGGTATGAACACAAAGAAGGGGAGTAGATTACATGCCACAAATCCAAAGGGCTAGGGGAGCAAGGAGTCACCCCGAGTATACTTCTTGGAGTTCCAACCCCGAGAACGGATGGTTGTAAAGAATCCAGGCCTGAACATATCTCACGAATCTGTCTCTTAGTTGAAGAAAATGGATGATTGAAGGGAAGGGATGAATTATCTTACAAGGTCAAAATCGGAGATTCGCTGTGATAAATCGGAGACTCATGGAATGAACAAAGACTCATGGACTCATCAAGGTTGAAATTGGAGACTCGTTCTGATAAATGGAGAAAATGTGTAAAGGACGCAAGGAGATGATTTGAAGGTTGCATCGTCGACCGTAGAAGGAGAAGGATCAATTTTCAATCGAAGGAGGGATTTATGAGGGTTTCAAAAAACGTAGAAGAACGAGTGGTCGATTAGTAGTATTTTTTAGGGGACTAAAATAAAAACCGCCGATAGTTTTTGTAATTTCAAATTTAAACTTTTTATTTTCTAGGGAGTTATATAAAACCTCCGACAATTTATTTAAATAAATTTTAAATTTAAAAAAAATGAGTTTATCGGGGTTAAATAAAAAACCCCTGAGAGTATAATTAATTTAAGGCGGTTAGATTTAACCCCTGAGAAAATACCCCGGAGAGAGTCAAGTTTTGTACTAGTGAGGTTTGGAATTGGTATCAATCATATATCATCACTTGGTCGAAATGGTCGCAGAGAACCCCCTAGTTGTCCCATTTTGAGCTAGACAAGTTATCACCGCCCGCTATCATACATTTGGGTCAATTAATACATATATGGTCGTCCTAGTCCGGTTAGGTTATCAATGCAACATACATATGCACACACACCACTATCATAATCACTTCAATCCATAAACGCCAGTTAAGTAAGCCCAAAGGACTTACCAGCCACAAGGTAGTCCTAGACAACAGTGGTCACGATTTCCCCTCGAGGAAACGATCAGTGCTTGTATAAACAAGGCACACAACATCCATCACTATCAAAGGCTAGGAGATTCCACCTCCTAGTCTCTAAGATCAAACCACATCATAACCCATCGACTAATCCTCGATATCTCATCAATACTCAAAGATGCCTAAGGCATACCTCAACATATAGCATCCTCAATCTCAACAACATAAACATTATCATGCTTCTAAACTCAAACCATAACCCATGGAAGGAAAGGGCACATACCAACACATGGTATATCTTGGAAAAAGACGTACATGCGGGAACGAAAGGGCGCAGAGCGGTGATAATCCGCGACAGCGGCGGACCACAGCCGCAGGGGCGGTGACTAGTCAGCCACAGGGGCGGCACTGGCACGACGGGGCAGTAACATAACAAAATGGTAATCTTTTGGTTTTCCTTCGATCTCTCATTCGATTCTATTCTCCTAAGGTTCCAAAGGAAACCCAACATCAACATACATATGCATATACGTGTCCAGGAGCTTAACACAAGTGCAAGCTTGTGCAATTTCAACAAGGAAGAGAAGATGAAGGAAATAAGAAAGAAAGGAGAAGAAAGGAAGGAAGAACTCACCACTACAGAACCAGGAATAAGGTCTTAAAAGGATGGTCTCTCAAGCCACAACAACCAATAACAACAACAACATCATCATCATCTCATCCATCACATATACATCCAAAGCTTCCCGCTTGGAAGAAAGCAAGAAGAAACCAAGGAAGAAAATCAAGAGAAAGAGAGGAACAAAAGAAGAACGTGGAAAGGAGATGAAGGATGAAGGGAGCAGCTTGGAGCAAACCCTCATCACATGAGGATAGAGAAGAAACTTATAGGGGAAGAAAACGGAAGCCAAAAGTCAAAGAAGACGGCAGACTGCCGCCTAAGCGTGGGGGCGGGTCATCCATGCCCCAGGGCCAGCTCCGCACCTGCGGCTCAGCTGAGGCGCATGGATGGGATCACTAAAAGACTAAGGATATTGCATCAGATCCCCTAAAAACAAGTTTTATCCCGAAACTTGAACAAACTCAAATCCTCTCAGACCCATACGCCGAGGTATACAAACTCTCTCTATCGGAGGTATCACATCTCCGTTCATAAGGTATCAATCTCTATAACTCTATAACCTCAATACACAAGCATGGAGGAAACACCCTCTCCAACAACATAATCACAAACACTACCCATCGGCATAGAGGAAAACCGTATCTAGCCAACCCATAACCACATCACAATGGCATGGAGGAAAACCATCTTCAGCCAAACCATACTCATAACATAATAACATGGAAAAAAACCATCTCTTGCCAAACTATACTCGTATCATAATAGCATGGAGGAAGAACCATCTCCAATTGTAACCATAACTTGTGCTAGCATAACAAGATCTAATAAGATCATACAACACATATCATAACTAGCACGAAAACATATCAGAATACATAAGCACAAAACTCACATGCTTGGGGGATCTTCATGGCCCTTGCTTGGTCCTTCTATGATGGTCAACAATGTCACCAAAGGAGAGCTAGGTGTGAGTAGGGTCTCTTTGAGTGTACATGTTGCTAACAAGCTAGCAACTTCATCTTGGATGGACTTTTATATTGTTCTAGTGATGACTCCTTCCATGATGGGGCTTGAAGATGTTGTGGTTGTCTTGTCCTTCAATGCCTTAGCCCTTGATCTAGTAGTTGATCCTTGAGGTAATGTTGGGTATGATCCCTCATCATACTCCCCTTCTTGAAAATGATTTGTCCTCAAATCACCAATATGCTCATCTTTAAACTCAAAAGGACTCAAGTCTCCTACATTGAAGGTCTTGTTGACTCCATACTTAGTTGGAAGCTCCAATGATACGCCCCCGGATGGCGATGTCATCCGTGTTTCCGGCTAGAAGGACCCGCACCATTTTGAAGACATTTATTATTATTCGGCTATTTAATAATAGGCCTTTTATATTCGGAACTTTAATTCCGGAACTTAATTCCGTGACTTAAATTCCGACCTTTCATATTTTAGGCTTTTCATTTACCGGAACTTAATTCCGACTTTAATTCTGTCATTTATCTTTGAACCTTTGGTTAGCCCCCATCCACTATATAAGGATGACTTGGCTCATTTGTAAAATCATGTTCAATTTGATTAAGTATTGAGAAGTATTTTCCTCCTACTTACTTGAGCATCAATCCCTCTTCCAATCCTCTCAAAGTTCTTCTTTTGGATCTTCGATCCAAACTCAACCACATTCGAGGGTTCTTCAAGAATCAACTCAACCGACCCACTTCAAGGCTTGATCGATCAATCTAGATCGACTCAACCATACAACTGTTGAATAAGAAATTATCTTATTATTATTATTATTATTATTTATTATTAGTCTTATAAGTTGTGTAGGCATGCTGTAATTATTGTTATGTGCTGTAGTTATTGTCTCCTCCTTTCCTAAGTGTAGTTATTAGTTCTTTTATTCCCTAAGTTCATCCCTCTCTCCATCTCTCTTGTATTATATACCCTTATTCTCAATCAAGGAAATATAGAATTAACCTTCCATTTCTGACATGGTATCAGAGCGAAATTGATCTCTGTTGTAGCCTTCATTGCTACCCTTTCTCAGCCTTCATCGCTACCCCTTCTCAGCCTTCATCGCACTCTCCTTTTCTTTATCTTTCCTCATGGCTGATTTCACCAAAACTTAGAAAACTGATTTGGTTAGCATCCAGCCAGCTTACAAATTCACAGGAAAAAATTATATCACTTGGTCTCAAGTTGTCAAAACCTATCTCAAGGGTAAAGGGAAATATCATCATCTCACTTCTATCAACCCAACAGATGACTCTTCAGAAAAAACGGCAGAATGGAAAGTTACTGATTCAATGATAATGTCTTGGCTTTGGGATTCAATGGATCCCTCCATCAGCATCAACTGCATGTTCTTTGATACAACCAAGGAAATATGGGAGTTCATGTGCAGATCCTACTCTAAAGCCAAGGATGATGCTCTAACTTTTGATCTCACAGTTAGAGCATACTCTACTCAACAAGGAGAAAGGTCTATTACTGAGTATGCTAATATTTTGCAAGGTATTTGGCAAGAGCTTAACCAATATCAGACCCTTGAGATGAAGTGCAAGTATGATGCTGTTATTCTCAAACAATCTGTTGAGAAACACAGATCATATGTCTTCTTGGCTGGTCTTGGTTCTGACTTTGATCCCATCCGGGTTCAAGTCCTTGGGCGTAATGAACTTCCATCTCTTGAAGAGATTATTTCTACTATGAGGGCTGAAGAAAGTAGGCGTAGTGTGATGCTTTCATCCAAACCTACAGAAACTATAGCTCTTGCTGCTCAAGCTGAAAATAAAGACAATCGTTGGTGTACTCATTGCAATAAACCTCGCCACACGAAGGAAAAATGCTGGAAACTACATGGAAAACCTCCCAGCCGTGAGTGGGGAAACAAAGAACACCCTCGTCCTCATGCAAATCTCATCGAATCTTCTGCTGCCACTACTTCTGATGCTTCTTCCCTTAGTTCAACGGACATTTCTAGACTGCAAGGTCTCCTTCGTTCCCTTGAGAAACCTGCTGGTAACCCTTCTATCAACTCTTTACAGCCCTCAGGTAATGTTGCCATTCTTTGTTTCCATTCGAGCTATAATTCCAGATCTCATTGCTGGATCCTTGACTCGGGTGCTACAAATCATATGACACCATCTTTATCTCTTTTTCATACTTATTCTCCTTAAACCTCCAAAAACACTCTCTTAACTGCTAATGGTTCTTCTGCATCCATTATTGGTGAAGGGAGTATTAATTTGTCATCAGATTTGCAGCTGTCAAATGTCCTTTATGTGCCTACATTATCAACAAACTTGTTGTCCATTCCCCAATTGATCAAAGACCTTAATTGTCATGTTCTTTTTTTCTCCAACATGTTGTGTTATTCAGGAACAGGATTCGGGGAAGATGATTGGGCGTGCTAATAAACGTGATGGGCTGTTCTTCCTGGACACACGTGCTCAACACCATTCCAATCCTCCTGCTTCCGCTGCAGCCATGTTAAGCACCACAAATCAGTCCAGTATTTGGTTACATCATAATCGTTTAGGCCACCCTTCTTTTCTTGTTTTACAACACTTGTATCCGTCTCTTTTCAAAGGTTTAAAGTTCTCAGATTTTCATTGTGAAATTTGTGTAAAAGCCAAACACTCTCGTAGTGTTTTTCCTCCTAGCAATCAAAGGTGTCAATTTCCTTTTCAATTGATCCATAGTGATATTTGGGGACCATCTTCTATAGAGAATATAAATGGTGCTCGTTGGTTTCTATCATTAATTGATGATTGCACTCGGGTTATAGGGCTTTTCCTCCTTAAAAATAAATCTGAAGTCAGCATCATTATTCCAAATTTTGTCTCCATGGTTCAGACTCAATTCCACACTCATGTTCAAAAATTCAGAACCGACAATGCTAGAGATTACTTCAACCAATCTCTTGGGACTTTCTTCTCTTCCAAAGGTATTATACATGAATCTTCATGTGTCTACACACCACAACAAAATGGTGTAGCTGAACGTAAGAATGAACATTTACTTAACGTCACTCGTTCCCTTCTTCTCCACCATAATGTTCCTAAAACCTTTTGGGGTGAATCTGTCCTCACAGCAGCCTATGTAATAAACTGTCTTCCTTCCAAGGTTCTGAGTTATGAGAGTCCTCTCCAACGATTGCAACATTTCTTCCCTCATCTTTCTCTTATTCATAATCTCACACCTAGAGTCTTTGGATGCGCTGTTTTTGCCCATATTCACACCCCTTTGCGTGGAAAACTTGATGCAAGGGCTCAAAAGTGTGTTTTCATTGGTTATTCTCCAACTCAAAAAGGGTACAAGTGTTACCATCCTCCTACTAAGAAGTTTTTCATCAGTGCAGATGTCACCTTCCTTGAAACTCAATCCTATTTTTCTACATCTCCAAACAGCGGTTGTGATGTATCTTAAGATATTGGTATAACACCCGATATCTCTCCCATACCAGCTCTTGACTTAAGTTGTACTTTAACTCCACACATTGCCTCAACACCCACACTAACTGATTCTAATAGCTCCGTTCTAACAAGATCATTGCCTTTACAAGTGTACTCCAGAAGGACAGCCCCTGCTCTTCCAGAATGCACCCCTGATTCTTCTCCAGATGCTGTTCTTGATGGTACAACATCGCCACCCTCTGATCTCAGTCCACCTATTGCTCTCAGGAAAGGTATTAGGTCCTGCAGAAACCGACCTCTTTATCCCATGTCCAATTATGTTTCTTTGTCTCGTTTCTCACCCTCCCACCAGCAATTTCTCTCTACCCTTCAATTCCTAAGTGTGCTAAGGAGGCCTTCACGAGCAAAGAGTGGCGGCTGGCTATGGAAGAAGAAATGAATGCTCTTGCTAAGAATAAAACATGGATTGTTGTGGACATACCCAAAGGTACAAATGTTGTGGGCTGCAAGTGGGTTTTTACTGTCAAATATAAGGCTGATGGTTCTCTAGAGCGTTACAAAGCCAGGTTGGTTGCAAAGGGTTTTACCCAATCTTATGGGATTGATTATCAAGAGACGTTTGCTCCAGTTGCAAAAATGAATACAGCTCGTGTTCTACTGTCATTGGCCGCACATTTCAGTTGGAATTTACTTCAATTTGATGTTAAGAATGTGTTTCTTAATGGCTACTTGGATGAAGTTATCTATATGGATATTCCTCCTGGGTTTTCTTCATCTTCGTCCAATCAAGTGTGCAGATTACATAAAGCCCTTTATGGTCTTAAACAGTCTCCAAGGGCATGGTTTGAACGATTTGCTAGTGTTATGAAGTCTGCTGGATATTCACAAAGTCAAGGTGATCACACTTTATTTGTGCGACACTCTGCCTGAGGGGGAGTTACTATTCTGTTGGTTTATGTCGATGATATCATTGTTTCTGGCAATGATGTTCAAGAACAACAAAGGTTGAAGAAAACTCTATCTGCTGAATTTGAAATTAAGGAATTGGGAAGACTAAAATACTTCCTTGGCATTGAAGTGGTTCATTCCAAGGACGGTATTTTCATATCTCAGCAGAAGTACATCACAGATTTGCTCAAAGAAGCTGGAAAAGGTGGTTGCAAGCCTTCTAGTACTCCTATGGATCCTAATTGCAAGATTGGTGAAGCTAAGGATGACAAGGTGGTTGACAAGGGTATGTATCAACATCTTTGTGGTAAGCTGATATACTTGTCTCATACTCGTCCCGATATTGCTTTTCCAGTTAGTGTGATAAGTCAATTTATGCATGATCCAAGAGAGATGCATCTACAAGCAGCATACCAAATTCTGCATTATTTAAAAGGCAGTCCTGGCAAAGGAATATTGTTCAAAAGAGGTGGAAAGTTGACTCTAGAAGCTTATACGGATGCAGACTATGCTGGTTGTATCATTGATAGGAGATCTACCACTGGATATTGTGTGTTTTTGGTCGGTAACCTTGTTGCATGGCGGAGTAAGAAACAAGGTGTTGTGACAAGATCTAGTGCAGAATCTGAGTATAGGGCTGTGTTCGCCCCTAAAGGTGTGTGCAAATAAGCTTTAAATTTATAAAACTAGAATCAAGCAGCGAACCCGCAGTGTACGGATCGACGTAGCTAAGCAAGAATTCTAGAGTATCGAACACAGGGATTTGGGTGGGAACGAATTCAATTGTAGATTGTCAAGCGAGTAAATATGAGAGTTTTGCAAATATTGGGAAAACAACAATCCTAAAGATCCAAGTATCCAGTTGTGGCAATCGATTCAAGATATACTAATGATATAAAGACAGAGTTGAGATATGCAAAGGTATGCTAATGTAAGGTAATCGTACGGTGAAGTTCCAAAAACCTTATGTAACTTACCTACAAGGCACTCTCTATACAGGTTGTTGAGGCTCAATATAGAAAGATTCTAAATATGAGAATTAGTGTCAAATACCCAAACTTATAACCCAAAGATCAAGACTAACTTAACCGATCGAGGTTACGACACTCACAATTGAGGTAGAGGTTGTTGAGGCTTCACTACCATCTAGAAAAGACAAGTCTAAACTAAGTTAAAGCAAATATTTAACTTTGGATTAAAGTAAAAGCAGGTTCATAAACTTGAGGGGAATTACGGTTGGATCTTGAGATTCCACGGTCGTGGAACTCAAGAACAGCCCGTAATTTAGGGTTCGTCGACGATTCTCTCGAACTCTCAGGGTCTAATCTGTTTGCGATCGATCTATCATCATCTAAGCCATAACTATCAACCCTTCACCTTAGAATTGCTAAAGGGTTTTAGCCAATAACAGTCATGTTGATATCAATTCAAGAATTAAAAGATAGAAAGATGAAAACTTTCAAGAACTTTCAATAATCTTCAAACCAATCTCAAAGTCACAATCAAGAACGAGTATTGTCAAAGGATTCAAACTAAAGTAAACAATCACAACCTTAGGAAAGAAGGGAAAACGGGATGTCAATCCGTTTTCCAAATCAAACCTAAACAAGAAGAGAGATCTTCTTGCAAAATCTTCCAAAAGCTTCGATCTTACGCCAATCCGGAGATCTCAACAGCAATCTCCACCAAAAGTGCGAGATTTGGGCAATTCCCCGATGCGAACTTCGATCTCCAATGAGATGATCAATACTTCCAAGCGACGGTGTAAAATGAGGTAGCGGGCGTAAACGATCCTAAGCGTCGATGACGGAATCTCCTTTCGTCCGTCTTTTTATAGTTGTAGGGCAAAACGTCGGCCCGGCCCAATCTTCAAAAGATCGTGGCTTCAAAGTGTGGCGAAAAAGATTCGCCAAGATCACGGTCGTGGAAGTTTCCACGACCGTAATTCTAGGTGTGGAAAGTGTCACGGTTTGCAGCATATATTCCACGACCGTAATAGTTACTGGAATGCATCACGCTTTTCTACACAAGGTTCCACGGCCGTGGAACTGAACGTGGTTTGTAATATGGCCGTATTTTAGAACGTGGTTTAGGGCAAGAACGTGATTCTTCCCTAGCCTCGTGCATTCCTCAGGCTAAACTCCAATTTGCTTCCTAAGAATGTCCTCAATCTATGGACTCACTCAATCAACTCCTCTTTTGCTCGATTCCGTTCGGAAATAGCTCCAAATCACCTATAATCAACATAGAACTAGTGTAGACATCCATATCGACAATATAGGTAATACTAGCTCACATATGCAGCAAAGTTCAATCAAAGACTATCAATATGAATCAAATACGTTTAGAAAACGTGCCTAAAATATCACAATATTTCATGCTAACAAATAACCCCATACTTAACACTTGCTTGTCCCTAAGCAAGGTCTTTCAAAAAGCTTTAAACAAGAGTTAGGATGAAATATGTGTACCTTCTTTTGGGTGAATGTGACTTCTAAAGAATAGATCATTCTCAAACCTTGCTTCAATCGTTCATCAAACTTTCACACACTCAATTAAAGAGTAAAAAGCAAAGAAAATTCATGAATCAATTTAACTTCTAAACAAGCATCATAACCTTCAAACATTATCAAAATTAATCATAAGAAACTTCAATTTAGATCACAAAGTCATATAACATTCTTTTGATCTTAAGGACTTCCAAAGAAAAGGTCTAGAATGCGGAAGGGAAGGGAAACTTTAAGGGAAAGTGGTGCATGAATCCGGGAAAGTGGACAACTACCTTCTTCTTATGCGGTTCCCGCAACACTTCAACTTAGAGCTTCGCTCTCTTCTTTTCAATTTTTTTGACTTTACTTTTGGAGTTATGGATAGAGGTGCACAAAAACCGAAGCCTAGGAGATCGGCGTTTCTCAATTTTTCAAGAGATGCCTCAAATCCTTAGCGCACATACCATAATCCGCTACTAATATCGCTCAATCCGACTTTGGTAAGACACAAACACCCGGCTATGTGAATGGTGCCGAGTTACTCATCGTCATGATTGACTTCCCCAAACCTACAATTTCTTTCTATTCATTTGATTGCAAATAATTGTTCTCATGGCCCTCCCACATCAAACATGCCTTTTTCATTCACTTCTCCAAATTCCCGGATAGGTAAAGGAGGCTAATATTTCAATGAAGAGCTAGATGATCAAAGAAAGAAGAAAGAAAGTATCGAATTGCCTTAATCATTTCAACAAGAAGTATAGGAACTTATAACGTGATTTCAACTTCAATTTCTCAACATGATTTAGGTAACATTTTCACATTATAAAACTTTGCAAAAGAGGTAAAATTCATTCATTCAAATTCTTTTCGATTCACTATTCTTTTAAGCATGCAATTGTTATCAAACTCCATTCACAAGTAATGATTATCATGGAAATCATCTCAATTCATTAGAAGCACAAAATTTTCAAAATTTTTCAATTTTTATGGGTTTTTAAAGTTCTTTTTCATGCAATGCGAAAATGAAACGTGCAACACATAATGAACATGCAACGATAGTCTCGAATGAAAGCAAACATAGAGAGTAGAGTTATTACAAACTTTTTAGTACATCCCACCCCATACTTAGGACGAACATTGTCCCTAATGTTCAAAAGAAAGAAAGGAAAAGAAAGAAAAGAAAAAGAAACTCACAAAGTGGTGGCGGGAATGTCTAAAACGAACGGTCATGCATCAAATCACTGCGGTGCCGGCGGAGGTGGGAATGGAGAGAAGCTGGAGTCGTAGGGCCGCCCAAACTGCTGGCGGTAGACGTCCCTCATCATGTGGTCGAGGTCGTCGAGGCGTCCGTCTCTAGCATCGGCTCGGATCTCCAATGCTCCAACTCTCTCTGAAAGTCCGGTAGCCCAATCCGGCATCTGCTCGTACCATCCCGGGGCGTGATCGTACCATGTTGGGCCGTCGGATGGTGCTGGTGCTGGTGGTGGTGCTGCTGGCTGCTCCGTGGACCAAGGAGGGGGGGCGGCATACCAAGTGGGAGGTGTGGTCATCCACATGGGCCTCTCACTCACACTAGCGCGGCGAGATGACGAGCCTGAGGCTCTAGCTGGCCGTGGAGAGCGTCTAGGTACAACTGGGGCCGCCTCCGGCTGGTCCGGAAACGTGCCAAACTCCTGCTCCGCTGCTCCTCCACTCTCGAACTGATCTCCCATATCCTCCTCCTCCACAACCGGTGGTGGGACATAAGGGGGAGCTACTAACCTGTTCGCATGCATCGCAGCGAACATCTCCTTCCAATTGTGGCGTCCCGCCACAATGGAGTACTCCGGCAGCCACTCTATACCCCTGCCTGTCCTACTCTCCCAAGGCATGCCCGCATAAGGCGGACCTCTATGTGTGGGGAAAATGAGACCCCTAACCATGAAAGCATGTAACCCTAAAGGAACGGCCGGTATGCGGGTGCAAGCAGAAAAATCCACACCAAAACTCCTAGCAATGTGGGTAACTATCCCACAATATCCGATGTTTCCCTTCGACTTGTTCTTGAGCTTGCTCATAGTAGCAGCCAAGAGAGTAGCACAATATGCACGGCGTCCATAAAGCATGCAATAGAGCAAGAATAGCTCATCCGTCTTTATCTTTTGGGGCGTCTCCGTCCTAGGAAAGAGACACTCCGAAAGAACCCGGTGAGCTATCTTCAAGGCTAAATGGTACATCAATTTAGCCTTGGTATCGGCAGGTTGCCAACGGTCCTCGTCGGCGTAAATCATCGCAATTTCCTTCCAAAAGTCCTTGGCGGAAACGCCACTCGGAAATCGACCATTAAAGGTCTCATGAAACCCAAAAATAGTCCCAAACTCAACGATACTCAAATGGTAGTCTATTTCCATGAGACGGAAAGAGACGGTCCTATCGACGTGGCTGTGCTCGAAGGACGTCACAACCTCCCGGGTGATCTCCTCATAAGCGTCTTCTCGGATAGCCGAGAAGATAACTAATCCGGCTCTATCCAAGAGCCAAGTGAGGTCATCAACAATGTTGAGAGGATATAGATCCTCCAACAACAAATATCTAGGGCCAATCACCGGCCTCTTCATGATCTTCTCGAAAGCAGCGAGATGATTCTCATGTATGGTCGGGATTCTAGGGTAAGGAGGTGAGGATGGAGGTGAAGGTGAGGATGGAGGTGAAGGAGATGAGGGTGGTGGTGCCCTATAGGATGAGGAGGTGGAGGGATTGCCTTTCCTTTTCTTATTCTGCTCACCCTTCTTCTCTTTTATCCTTCCCGACACTCTCCTTACGAAATCCATTCTGCACAAAAATTACGGTCTGTTCGTCCAAAACCACGGCCGTAATTTACCCAGTGACTGTGGTTCGTCTCAGAATTTCACAAATCTCAGCAAATTCACAAGCAATCACCACAACAAGCAGTCCTAATCTAATTCCTTCCAGTCTTTATCAGTTCTTCCTAAAAATCTATAGCAAAAACGACCCAAATTGGCGAGAATCGAGAAGAAAGAATAAACCTCTTTTTCGGATTGAAAATCCAAAATGCGCGTTTGTTGATGGATTTCCGCTCGGTTTGTCGCTTGGATCTTGTTTGTGGTTGAATTTGCTGTAGTTTAGGATGAAGAATCGTTGAAAACGATTAGAAAACGAAGATTTGAGAGGGGTCGTGGGGTTTCGGCACTTAGGTCGTGGAAAGGGGGATTTTTGGGATGAATTTGTGAAGAATGTGGCTTATATAGTTGCAGGCAAAATTTTTGAAAATCAAGGTCTGTCGGGGTGTTCCACGGCCGTGGAAGTGTACAGAACCGTGGTTTTGGTGATTTTTCAAAGGCTTTTGGAAATTACGGTCACTGTAGCTATGACGACCGTAATTTAGACCGTGGAACCCTCTGTAAAGCTCCAAAGTCCAAATTTCGTCGCTTTTCTTTAACATTATCCTCCCTTTTTTCCTTTTCCATCGATCCTGCAACCAAAAACACGAACATACCGGAAGAAATCGAGGCAAAATAAAGCGAAAACGTCTATTCTAAACTAAACTATGAATAAAAAAACAAAAACGAAAATGCAATACCTTGGGTTGCCTCCCAAGAAGCGCTTTGTTTAAGGTCCGTAGCTAGACCAATCTCGCACTTATTCGAGTGCGGTAGGCGCAAACTCCTCAGCTTGGAGTTCCGGCGTATACTTCCTGAGTCGTTGGCCGTTCACCTTAAAACTTCCGCTCGCTTCACCCCATACTTCAACTGTACCATGGGGAAAATACGCTTAATTAGAAAGGGTCCGGTCCAACGGGATTTAAGCTTACCTGGAAAGAGGCGAAGTCTTGAATTGAAGAGGAGAACTTGATCTCCTTCTTTGAAGTCCTTTGGAATGATATGCTTATCATGCCAACGCTTTGCTCTTTCCTTGTAGATCTTGGCGTTTTCATAGGCGTTCAAGCGGAGTTCATCCAGCTTATTGATGTCTAGGAGACGCTTCTCTCCCGCTTCCTTCATGCCGAAATTCAGCCACTTGATAGCCCAAAACGCTTTATGCTCCAGCTCTACCGGCAAGTGACAAGACTTCTCCTACACAAGATTGTATGGTGTGGTTCCTATGGGAGTCTTGTACGCAGTCCGGTACGCCCATAATGCGTCGTCAAGCTTCAAGGACCAATCCTTCCTAGTCCTTGAAACCGTCTTCTCTAAGATTCCTTTGATCTCTCTATTTGAGATCTCAACTTGTCCACTCGTTTGTGGATGGTAAGGGGTAACGATCTTGTGAGTAACCCCATACTTAGCTAGAAGAGCTTCAAAGCGACGGGCTATGAAGTGAGAACCTCCATCACTAATGATCGTCCTTGGCGTTCCAAATCGCGGGAAAATGGTTTTGTTGAAGAACTTAACCACCACCATGGCATCATTTGTGGGAGAGGCAATTGCTTCCACCCATCTAGAAACGTAATCTACCGCCAATAGTATGTATTGGTTTCCACAAGAAGATGGGAATGGTCCCATGAAATCAACTCCCCATACGTCGAAAATCTCCACCTCTTGGATGTTGTTGAGGGGCATTTCATTCCTCCTAGAAATATTGCCTGTTCTTTGACAAGCATCGCAGCAAGAAACAAAGGATTGCACATCTCTAAATAAAGTAGGCCAATAAAATCCAGATTGCAATACCTTTGCGCTAGTCTTGTTCGAACTAGTATGTCCTCCACAAGGTAGCGAATGACAATGGCGGATGACACTTTGCATCTCATCTTCCGGCACACATCGCCGAATGATGCCATCCGGACCTCTCTTAAAAAGGAGTGGCTCGTTCCAATAGTATTCCCGGATATCCTTAAAGAACTTCTTCCTTTGTGCGTAGGATAGTCCGGGCGGTATCTCCTGGCAAACCAAATAGTTAACAAAATCAGCAAACCACGATTCGTTACCTTTGGAGATCACGTTGATGCACTCCTCTATGACGTGTAGGTGTTCGTCCGGAAAGGAGTCATCAATGGGTAGATGGTCGTCCCTTAGATGTGTTAGACGACTCAAATGATCCGCAACAGAATTTTCTGAACCTTTCTTGTCGCGGATCTCAAGATCGAATTCTTGTAGGAGAAGAATCCATCTAATTAGCCTTGGCTTCGCGTCTTTCTTCACAAGGAGGTACCGGATCGCAGCATGATCCGTGTAGACAATCACCTTTGCACCTACAAGATAAGAGCGAAACTTGTCAATAGCGTAGACAATGGCTAAAAACTCTTTCTCTGTAGTGGCGTAGTTGAGCTGCGCTTCGTCTAGCGTCTTGCTAGCATAGTATATGGCATGGGTTCGCCCTTCCTTTCATTGTCCAAGAACAGCTCCAATAGCTACGACACTAGCATCGCACATAATCTCGAAGGGGAGAGTCCAATCCGGAGGTTGGATAATAGGTGCTGAAATTAGAGCTTGCCGAATGGTGTTAAACGCATCCAAACATTCCTGCGAAAACTCAAAAATCGCATCCTTCATCAATAGATTAGTGAGAGGTTTTGATATCTTAGAAAAGTCCTTAATGAAACGTCTATAAAATCCAGCATGTCCTAGGAAACTTCTTATCCCTTTCACCGAAATTGGGGGAGGAAGTCTCTCTATGGTCTCAATCTTAGCCTTGTCTACCTCTATCCCTCTGCTAGAGACTAAGTGACCTAATACAATTCCTTCCCTAACCATGAATTGACACTTCTCCCAATTAAGAACTAGGTTAGTGTCTTCACACCTTTGCAAAACAAGAGAAAGGTTAGAAAGGCAATTGTTAAAAGAGGAACCGTATACGGAGAAGTCGTCCATGAAGACTTCCATGATTTCCTCTACGTATTCGGAGAAGATGGCCATCATGCACCGTTGAAAGGTGGCTGGGGCGTTGCAAAGCCCGAACGGCATTCTCCTATAGGCGAACGTACCCCAAGGGCACGTGAATGTGGTCTTCTCTTGATCATCCGGATGTATCGGAATATGAAAGAAACCACTATAACCGTCAAGGTAGCAAAAATGTGAATGTTGTGCTAACCTTTCAAGCATTTGATCGATGAATGGCAATGGAAAGTGATCCTTCCGCGTTGCGTTGTTGAGCTTGCAGTAGTCTATGCACATTCGCCATCCAGTCACGGTTCGGGTAGGAATGAGTTCGTTGTTCTTGTTGGTGATGACCGTCATTCCTCCCTTCTTCGGAACTACTTGAACTGGACTCACCCACTTGCTATCGGAGATAGGATAGATGATACCTGCATCAAGAAGTTTAAGAATTTCCTTCTTGACAACCTCCTTCATGGTCGGAATCAACCGCCTTTGAGGTTTTCTTGAAGTTCTAAAGTCCTCCTCCATTAGTATCTTATGTATGCATAGGGAGGGTTTAATTCCTACTAAGTCCTCAATAGTATAGCCTATGGCTTTCTTATGTTTATTAAGGACAATCATGAGCTGTTCATGTTCATCTATGCTTAATTCGGAGCTAACAATAACCGGAAAGGTAGAATTAGATCCAAGAAAAGCGTACCTTAGATGAGTAGGAAGTGGTTTGAGTTCCATCACTTTCGGAGCTTCCAATGATCCTTGAGGAGCATCCGACGTTTCCTTAGAAGTTTCTAAGGGTGTTGAGTGAGTTGGAGAAGAATCAAAAGAAGTTGAAGAAGTATGCCAATCACTCTCTTCCACGGTCAGAATTACGGGGTCTCCATATGTTCCACGGCCGTGTAATCCCCTAGAATGGAGGTCGATTTTGGTTGTGAAATCCACGGTCGTGGAATACAGGGTATGACCGTGGATTCTAACATTCTCAGCCTCATCGTGGATTTTCTCAAACTCCACTTCATGCATCTCTCCTTGTGCTTCTAAGGCTTCTATTTCCTCTTTGCACTCTTCTTCTTCTTCCCCTACATCTATTAGACTCATGGTAATGACTTTTTGTAAAGGATCGTTAAAGAGAATTGCACTTTACCTCTTCCCTAGATAAACCCTCTTCATCTTGGATATCGTAAATATCCTCATCAAAGATTGGTTCCTTCACTAGAGTGGAAAGAACGAACTCTACTTTCTCTTCTCCAATATCAAAAGCGAGTATTCCATTCTTGCAATCGACCATGCAGCCGGAAGTTGCAAGAAACGGTCTTCCGAGTATGATTGGGACCGGACTATCTGCAGGAATGTCAAGCACGATAAAATCAATGGGGACAAAGAATTTACCTAGCTTGACCGGGACGTCTTCTACAATACCGACGGGGCGAGTGATGGATCGATCCGCCATGTATAACGTCATCTTCACCGGTTTAGGTTCGCCTAAACCGATCTTCCTGCACAACGCAAGTGGTATGATGCTCACACTTGCTCCTAAGTCACATAAAGCGTCATATGTGACATCTCCCACTCCAATGGGAATGCAAAATGACCCCGGATCTTTCAACTTTGGGGGCATTTTCTCCTTCATGGTCTTGATGAGATCCGAAGAATCCGAACTCATTTTGACCTCTCCGAAATCTTCTAGCTTCCTCTTGTTAGAGAGAAGCTCCTTCAAGAACTTCCCATAAGCTGACATACCTACAATAGCATCAATGAACGGTATATTAATATGCAGCTTACTCATGAGTTCTATAAACTTACCGAATTGTTTGTCTAGGCGCGCTCGCGCTCTAGATTAAGGGAATGGTAGGGGAGGTTTGTAAGCTGGAGGAGGAACATAGACGTTTTCCTTCTCCTTCCCCTTTTCCTTGTCCTTTTCTACGGGGACTTCAACGAACGTAGGTTGCGGATCGGTGGTAGTCACTCCGCTCCTAGTTGTTATCACCATCACCCTTCCCTTAGGGTTGTCCTCCGTCTTTCCTGGAAGCTTCCCTTGATTTTTAGGAACTTCCTCCGCGTGGTTGAACATTTGGTTTTCTAAAACCTTTTGAGCTTTATCAACCTTAGAGACTTGATCATCAACCTTGATGAGGCAATTCTCCAACCCTTGAAGCTTTCCCAAAATCGTTTCCAATATGGGATCGGGCTTCTCCTTCCCCGAAGTGTTTCCTCCATTAGATGATTGCCCCTGGCTTTTCAAAGGAGTAGAGGAAGAGGAAGGTGGAGTTAGTGAATTAGAATTGGAAGGATAAGAGTTACCGGAATTTTGTTGATTGGGGCGCCAATTGTTGTTGTTTGAACCTCTATTGTTGTTCCAATCGTTGTTCCGGTTGTTGTTGTTTCCATTCCAGTTGTTATTCCGGTTGTTGCCCCGGTTATTGTTGTTGCCGCCATTGTTGTTGCCCAAATAACCAACATCCTTCCCTTGTTGCTTTGGGAAATTGGTCTTGATAGCCTCCTTCAACTCTTTGATCTCATTGTTGAGGGAGAAAATCTGATTTTGAGCTTCATGTGTGAGCTTTGCTCCTTGCTCCACACGATTTCCCTCCACTTTCCGGTGGGAATACTTCTCTATGACTCTTGCTTGCTTCTCAATGAAGTCCCAAGCGTCATCTTCTCTCATGTCCATGAACGTTCCACATGAGAGGGATTGGAGGTTGAATTGCGTTCCCGCATCCAGCCCCTTGTAGTAGATCTCCAGCAAGGCAAGTTTGGATATGCCATGATGAGGGCAATCCAAGAGCAAATCCTGAAACCTTTCCCAAGATTGAAACAAACTTTCGTTAGGTCTCATAGAAAAAGCATTAATCTTACCTCTAAGTTCCGCCGTTTTGGAAGGCGGAAAGAATTTGGTGAGAAACTCCGCGGAAAGGTCTTCCCACGTGTCTAGTTTCCCATTAGGAAGAGCTTGGTACCAAGACAACGCTTTCCCTTTCAAAGAGAAGAAGAAGGGTTTAAGCTTGTAGTTGTTGGTAGTAGCGCTCTTCGGTCTCATCGTCTCCATCATACACTCAAAGTTCTACAAGTGCTGGTGTGGAGATTCGGCGCTTGTACCGCCAAACTGGTTTTGGCAAACAAGAGTAATAACTTGAGGGTTGAAGCTAAACCCTTGTACATCTTCAGCATCAAAGTTCACGCCCAAACGGCGTGGTTGTTGTGTTGGATCCATTCGTTGGCCAAGAGTTCTTGGCTCATTATCCACACGTTCGATCCTCGCATTCCTAGGTGGAGCACGACGATTAGCAGCCTCTTGTGGATGGAAAGGATTCACATTGACCGTAGGATCAATCTCCTCTAACGGTGGCATGGAAGAGTCACTATCATCAGCAGATGAATGACTTCTCCTTCTTCTAGATCTTGATGCTCTTCTTGAGGATTTCTTGATTCCTTTATTCTTAAGGTCGCTCATTTCTAATCTCATTTGGAACATCTGATCCTGTAGATTGTTAACTTGGGATTGATGACGATCCATCTCATCCCGGCGAAGATTCTCATTCCATCGGAGTTGAGCTTCTTTCTCCGCCAACTCCGCCTGAAAATCACGTTCGTTTTCTTCAGCCATCTTCTTTTCCTTGCGCTTTTGCCTCAAGGTTTTCTCTAGCTCTTGATCAAGAGGTAAGAGATCTTCGGTGTTCCTAGACCTGCGCATGCACTCAAAGTAATATCAAATAACGAGAGCAAGCTCCCAAGCTTGACAACCGGCAACCGGATTCGGCCGAAACCAAATCCCCGGCAACGGCGCCAAAAACTTGTTCGCCACTTAGCGTGCGTGCAATCAAGTCTTAAATTTATAAAACTAGAATAAAAGCAAGCGAACCCGCACTGTATGGATCGGCGTAGATTAGCAAGTATTCCAGAGTATCGAACACAGGGATTTGGGGGGAACAAATTCAGTTGTAAAGTTGTCAAGCAAATAAAAGGGTAAAGCTTTGCAAATATATTGGGAAAACAGCAACCCTAAAGATCCAGGTATCTAATTGTGGCAATCGATTCAAGATATACTAAAGAACTACAGACAGAGTTATGAGTTGCAAAGGTATGCTAAGGTAAAGCAATGTACGGTGAAGTTCCAAGGCTTTATATGACTTATCTAGAAATACTCTCTATAAAGGTTGTTGAGGCTTCAGTATAGAAAGGATCTAAAGACAAGAATTAATCTCAAATACCCAAACTTGTAATCCAAGGATCAAGACTAACTAAACCGATTAAGGTTGTGACACTCGAAATCGAAGTAGAGGTTGTTGAGGCTTCACTACCACCTAGAAAAGGCAAGCCAAGACTAAGTTAAAGCAAATCTTTAACTTTGGATTAAAGTAAAAGCAAGGTTCGTAAACTGAAGTAAATCACGGGTTGTTCTTGAGAATCACGGCCGTGGAAACCTAAGAACAGGCCGTGATTTAGAGTGTCGACGATATTTCTCTAACTCTCAGGGTCCAATCAAATTACAATCAATCTATCATTATCTAAGCCACAACTATCAACCCTTCACCTTAGAATTGCTAAAGGGTTTTAGCCAATAATCATAGTCATAGAATCAAATATCAAATATGAAAGGGAGAAAAGGTAAAACCTTGAAATCTCAATAACAAACACAAAACCAATGTCAATAAAACTCAAAAGTAACTTGCGTTCAATAGATGTAGGATAGAATAAGAATCTTTCACAAATCTCAAGGAACAAAGAAGAACGGGATGTCAATCCGCCTTCAAATGAAACCCTAAAATCTTCCAACTTCGCAAAAAGGGAAGTGCGTCCTTCCCCAAATCTTCCCTCCAAATAGCAAGACCTCCAAGTCTTCCTCTCTAAGTATCCTTTGGAGAATTTAACTCCAAGTCCCGGGGCTGTGACCGTCCTCTGGAGAATTTGGCTCTCCCTAAATCTCCCTTTGGAGAAATTAACTCCTTCTACTCTCCCTTTGGAGAAATTGACCCCCTTCAATATTGAAGGCTCTCGAATATTTGTAGGGATCAATCTAGGGTTTAAAGATAAAACCCTAAATATTTGGGCTGAAAAGAAGTCGAATCCGTTGGTATCAGAAAATACTCTGGGCCGCGTCAGCAGGTATCAGAGAATACTTTGGCGCGTCTGACGGTATCAGAGAATACTTTGGGGTGAAGGTATTTGCAATACCACTTGCATGTTTTATGTCTTGCATCATATGATTTTGAAAATTTTGAAGATTTTTAAAAGTTTTGTGCTTCTAGGATGGATATGATGATAGCATTTATTTTGTGGAATAGCTATGATAATTTTGATATGCTTGAATTGATTTATGACATATGTGGGATTTGAATATTTTGTTAGAATTTCATGCATGTTTGATAATTTGCTTTTATTTTAAATCATGTTGAGTGTTGAAGGTTGAAACCGCATATAAATTCTTACACTTCTTTATGAAATGATTAAGGCAATTCGACCTTTCTTTCTTCTTCTTTATTCATCTAGCCCCTCAATGAAATAATTGTCCCCCCTAACCTATCCGGGAATTAGGAGGAGTTGAGTATTTGGCATATTTGATGTGGGAGGGCCATGAAAGCAATTTTTTGCATTCAAAGAATAGAAAAAGTTATAGGTTTGGGGAAGTCAATCATGATGATGAGTAACTCGGCACCATTCACATAGCCGGGTGTTTGTGTCTTGCCAAAGTCGGATTGAGCGATATTCCTAACGGATTATGGTATGTGCATCAAGGGTTTGAGGCATCTCGTAAAAATGAGAAACGTCAATCTCCTAGGCTTCGGTTTTTGTGCACCTCTGTCCATATTTTCAAAAGTAAAGTCGAAATATGAATTGAAAAAGAAGAGAGCGAAGCTCTAAGTTGATGGTGTTGCAAAATCAAAAGAAAAAGTAAAAGAGTTGGGTTATTCCTTTTCCCGGATTCATGCACCACATCCCTTATAAGTTTCCCTCCTTTCCGCATTCTTGACCTTACTTGAAAGTCCTTAAGATCATTGGAATGTGTTTGGCTTTGTGGTCTAAATTGGATTCCTCATTATTGATTTTGATATATTGCAAGTTATGATGCATGTTATGATTTTCTTACAAATTATGATTATCCTTTCCATGCTATATTTCCTTTTGACCATATGATGATTATCATTAGTTATGAAGCAACTATTTGAGGGTGATCTATGAATAGAAGCACAACCAAAATATTGTGGTTTTTCTTTATTTTTACATATTCATAATCCATATCATCTTGTATTTTAAGTTTGAACCTTGCTTGGGGACAAGCAAGAGGCAAGTATGGGGTATTTTGATGACATAAATTATGACCTATTTTTAGGCATGTATTTATATAGATTTTCCTTTTATTTTGCATGCATAGACATACATTCATGGCATTTATGGTTATATTTACCTACTTTGCAAGAATAGAGGTCTACACAGAGTTTTATTGCATTTGTAGGTAATTTGGCGAATTATGGAGCAAAATAGCATATTTAAGGATTAAGCCTTGAAGCGGGACAAAAAGGATCAATATAAGGAAGTTAGGGTGCGGCCAAAGTATCTTCTGATACCGTCTGACGCGGCCCAAAGTATTTGTTGATACCTTCTGATGCGGCCCAAAGTATTTGTTGATACCTTCTGACGCGGCCCAAAGTATTCTCTGATACTGTCAGACGCGCCAAAGTATTCTCTGATACCTGCTGACGCGGCCCAGAGTATTTTCTGATACCAGCGGATTCGACTTCTTTTCAGCCCAAATATTTAGGGTTTTATCTTTAAACCCTAGATAAATCCCTACATATATTCGATAGCCTTCAACATTGAAAGGCGGACGAGGACGGTGACAACCCCGGAACTTGGAGTTAAATTCTCCAAAGGATACTTAGAGAGGCAGACTTGGAGGTCTTGCTATTTGGAGGGAAGATTTGGGGAAGGACGCACTTCCCTTTTTGCGAAGTTGGAAGATTTTAGGGTTTCATTTGAAGGCGGATTGACATCCCGTTCTTCTTTGTTCCTTGAGATTTGTGAGAGATTCTTATTCTATCCTACATCTATTGAACGCAAGTTACTTTAGTTTTTACCTTTTCTCCCTTTCATATTTGATATTTGATTCTATGACTATGATTATTGGCTAAAATCCTTTAGCAATTCTAAGGTGAAGGGTTGATAGTTGTGGCTTAGATGATGATAGATCGATCGCAAACAGATTAGACCCTGAGAGTTCGAGAGAATCGTCGACGAACCCTAAATTACGGGCTGTTCTTGAGTTCCACGACCGTGGAATCTCAAGATCCAACCGTAATTCTCCTCAAGTTTACAAACCTGCTTTTACTTTAATACAAAGTTAAAAGATTTGCTTTAACTTAGTCTAGGCTTGCCTTTTCTAGGTGGTAGTGAAGCCTCAACAACCTCTACCTCGATTGTGAGTGTCACAACCTCGATCGGTTAAGTTAGTCTTGGTATTTGGGTTATAAGTTTGGGTATTTGACACTAATTCTCATCTTTAGAATCTTTCTATACTGAGCCTCAACAACCTGTATAGAGAGTGCCTTGTAGGTGAGTTACATAAGGTTTTTGGAACTTCACCGTACGATTACCTTACATTAGCATACCTTCGCATATCTCAACTCTTTCTTTATATCATTAGTATATCTTGAATCGATTGCCACAACTGGATACTTGGATCTTTAGGATTGTTGTTTTCCCAATATTTGCAAAACTCTCATATTTACTCGCTTGACAATCTACATTTGAATTCGTTCCCACCCAAATCCCTGTGTTTGATACTCTGGAATCCTTGCTTAGCTACGTCGATCCGTACACTGCGGGTTCGCTGCTTGATTCTAGTTTTATAAATTTAAAGCTTATTTGCACACACCTTTAGGGAAAACAACAATCCTAAAGATCCAAGTATCCAGTTGTGGCAATCGATTCAAGATATACTAATGATATAAAGACAGAGTTGAGATATGCAAAGGTATGCTAATGTAAGGTAATCGTACGGTGAAGTTCCAAAAACCTTATGTAACTCACCTACAAGGCACTCTCTATACAGGTTGTTGAGGCTCAATATAGAAAGATTCTAAAGATGAGAATTAGTGTCAAATACCCAAACTTATAACCCAAAGATCAAGACTAACTTAACCGATCGAGGTTACGACACTCGAAATCGAAGTAGAGGTTGTTGAGGCTTCACTACCACCTAGAAAAGGCAAGCCAAAACTAAGTTAAAGCAAATCTTTAACTTTGGATTAAAGTAAAAGCAAGGTTCGTAAACTGAAGTAAATCACGGGTAGTTCTTGAGAATCACGGCCGTGGAAACCTAAGAACAGGCCGTGATTTAGGGTGTCGACGATATTTCTCTAACTCTCAGGGTCCAATCAAATTACAATCGATCTATCATTATCTAAGCCACAACTATCAACCCTTCACTTTAGAATTGCTAAAGGGTTTTAGCCAATAATCATAGTCATTGAATCAAATATCAAATATGAAAGGGAGAAAAGGTAAAACCTTGAAATCTCAATAACAAACATAAAACCAATGTCAATAAAACTCAAAAGTAACTTGCGTTCAATAGATGTAGGATAGAATAAGAATCTCTCACAAATCTCAAGGAACAAAGAAGAACGGGATGTCAATCCGCCTTCAAATGAAACCCTAAAATCTTCCAACTTCGCAAAAAGGGAAGTGCGTCCTTCCCCAAATCTTCCCTCCAAATAGCAAGACCTCCAAGTCTTCCTCTCTAAGTATCCTTTGGAGAATTTAACTCCAAGTCCCGGGGCTGTCACCGTCCTCTGGAGAATTTGGCTCTCCCTAAATCTCCCTTTGGAGAAATTAACTCCTTCTACTCTCCCTTTGGAGAAATTGACCCCCTTCAATGTTGAAGGCTCTCGAATATTTGTAGGGATCAATCTAGGGTTTAAAAATAAAATCCTAAATATTTGGGCTGAAAAGAAGTCGAATCCGCTGATATCAGAAAATACTCTAGGCCGCATCAGCAAGTATCAGAGAATACTTTGGCGCGTCTGACGGTATCAGAGAATACTTTGGGCCGCGTCAGACGGTATCAGAAGATACTTTGGCCGCACCCTAACTTCCTTATATTGATCCTTTTTATCCCGCTTCAAGGCTTAATCCGTAAATATGCTATTTTGCTCCTTAATTCGCCAAATTACCTACAAATGCAATAAAACTCTGTGTAGACCTCTATTCTTGCAAAGTAGGTAAATATAACCATAAATGCCATGAATGTATGTCTATGCATGCAAAATAAAAGGAAAATCTATATAAATACATGCCTAAAAATAGGTCATAATTCATGTCATCAAAATACCCCATACTTGCCTCTTGCTTGTCCCCAAGCAAGGTTCAAACTTAAAATACAAGATGATATGGATTATGAATATGTAAAAATAAAGAAAAACCACAATATTTTGGTTGTGCTTCTATTCATAGATCACCCTCAAATAGTTGCTTCATAACTAATGATAATCATCATATGGTCAAAAGGAAATATAGCATGGAAAGGATAATCATAATTTGTAAGAAAATCATAACATGCATCATAACTTGCAATATATCAAAAATCAAAATCAATCATGAGGAATCCAATTTAGACCACAAAGTCAAACACATTCCAATGATCTTAAGGACTTTCAAGTAAGGTCAAGAATGCGGAAAGGAGGGAAACTTATAAGGGATGTGGTGCATGAATCCGGGAAAAAGAATAACCCAACTCTTTTACTTTTTCTTTTGATTTTGCAACACCATCAACTTAGAGCTTCGCTCTCTTCTTTTTCAATTCATTTTTCGACTTTACTTTTGAAAATATGGACAAAGGTGCACAAAAACCGAAGCCTAGGAGATTGGCGTTTCTCATTTTTGCGAGATGCCTCAAACCCTTGATGCACATACCATAATCCGTTAGGAATATCGCTCAATCCGACTTTGGCAAGACACAAACACCCGGCTATGTGAATGGTGCCGAGTTACTCATCATCATGATTGACTTCCCCAAACCTATAACTTTTTCTATTCTTTGAATGCAAAAAAATTGCTTTCATGGCCCTCCCACATCAAATATGCCAAATACTCAACTCCTCCTAATTCCCGGATAGGTTAGGGGGGCAATTATTTCATTGAGGGGCTAGATGAATAAAGAAGAAGAAAGAAAGGTCGAATTGCCTTAATCATTTCATAAAGAAGTGTAAGAATTTATATGCGGTTTCAACCTTCAAAAGCAAATTATCAAACATGCATGAAATTCTAACAAAGTATTCAAATCCAACATATGTCATAAATCAATTCAAGCATATCAAAATTATCATAGTTATTCCACAAAATAAATGTTATCATCATATCCATCCTAGAAGCACAAAACTTTTAAAAATTTTCAAAATTTTCAAAATCATATGATGCAAGACATAAAACATGCAAGTGGTATTGCAAATACCTCCACCCCATACTTAAAACTCACATTGTCCCCAATGTGAAGAAAAGAAAAGATGGAAAAGGATACTCACAATGTAAGATGGCGAATCAGGCAAGACGAATCATTAATCGGGCGGTGGTGGTGAAAATCCTTAGAAGCTTAATAGGGAACTCCGAATACCCTAATCGACGTCAAAGAATGAAGAAGGGGAACGTCTTTCCGCCGAAATTTTTTTTTTTTTTTTCAGGTCGGGAATTTCCACGGCCGTGGTTTTGGCCGTGGAACTTTCTGTTGCTCTCGACAAGAGTCCAAGTTTCGTCAATCTTTTCGACTTTTCTCATCTTCTCTTGCTTATTCCTTATTCCTGACATCCAAAAACACAAACATACCGGAAGGTATCGAAGAAAAACAAGCAAAAACAACTACTCTAATCTAAGAAAGAAAAGGAAAAAGGATTCATTACCTTGGGTTGCCTCCCAAGAAGCGCTTGGTTTAACGTCGCTAGCTGGACCTATGTCCATAGATGACTCAATGCACCTTGAACATCTTGGATTGCTCTTCAAATCCATCATCAAACTCTTCCAAAAAATCTTTGGTTCCTAATTTCACCGGCAAGTGGTAAGATCTCCCACGTACAAGCTTGTACGGTTTGATTCTCACCGGAATCCTCCTAGCTTTCCTATACTTTAATGGGACATAATTCAGCCTTGCATCCCATCCTTTCCTAGACCGAGAAATCAGTTTCTCGAGAATCCTCCTAGCCTCCCCATCTCCAACTTGGGGATAATGTATGGTCTTCGTCATGTGAATGACCCCATACTTGAACAAAAGACACTTCTTCGCCTTAACGGTGAAGTGCTTGCTAACTCCACTCCTTGTAGTCCAAGGAGCATCTTCTTCCAGCAATTTCAATAGAGGCTTCATCTTCACCTTAGAAGGTTCTTTTGGAAGAGACCTCCAACTCTCCGGTGCATTCCTGAAAAAATCAGAAATTTTAATAGGAATTTCAAATGAAGTAAGAGAATGTACCTTGTTAAGTTCTTCAAGGCTTGGGACAAGTTTCATGTTGGCATGATGATCCACACATGAAATATCTCCCAACTCAGCTGGATCTTCTTCAACCTTGACCACAATTTCAGTAATTTGGCCAAGGTTCACCACTTCTTCCTCTTCTTCAATGGGAACTTCAAGAGGAAATTCAGGTTCGATAGGAGGAAGGCTTAAGACTTGGAATTCTTCCTTGTTGGATGGATAACTTTCCATGGCTTCATAAGATTCAGACATAGATTTTAGTTTATCTTCCAACCTGTCCAACACTTTTAATATCTCTTCCAACATCATTTGTGTGCCATCCTCGGATGGTTGTTGTGGAGTTTGCACTTGAGGAGGTTGATCATAAAATGTATGAAGGGGATTAAGTTCATCCCAATATGCGAGCCCATCCTCAATGGCTTCCTCTCTTTCTTTTTCGTCGCTAACATAATAATAGGCATACTTCTCCTCCAAATATTCATAATGGTCCGCCCTAGCACCTTGCCATGCAAACCAGGCTGGATCAAATGCAGGTTCATTGCTCCATGCAGCCATTGGTGAACCTAAAAACTCAAAAACTCATTCCGAAAAGATTAAAAGCAAAAAGCTCTCAAGCCCGACAACCGGCTACCGAATTCGGCCGAAACCAAATCCCCGGCAACGGCGCCAAAAACTTGTTCGCCCCTAAAGGTGTGTGCAAATAAGCTTTAAATTTATAAAACTAGAATCAAGCAGCGAACCCGCAGTGTACGGATCGACGTAGCTAAGCAAGGATTCCAGAGTATCGAACACAGGGATTTGGGTGGGAACGAATTCAATTGTAGATTGTCAAGCGAGTAAATATGAGAGTTTTGCAAATATTGGGAAAACAACAATCCTAAAGATCCAAGTATCCAGTTGTGGCAATCGATTCAAGATATACTAATGATATAAAGACAGAGTTGAGATATGCAAAGGTATGCTAATGTAAGGTAATCGTACGGTGAAGTTCCAAAAACCTTATGTAACTCACCTACAAGGCACTCTCTATACAGGTTGTTGAGGCTCAATATAGAAAGATTCTAAAGATGAGAATTAGTGTCAAATACCCAAACTTATAACCCAAAGATCAAGACTAACTTAACCGATCGAGGTTACGACACTCACAATCGAGGTAGAGGTTGTTGAGGCTTCACTACCATCTAGAAAAGACAAGTCTAAACTAAGTTAAAGCAAATCTTTAACTTTGGATTAAAGTAAAAGCAGGTTCGTAAACTTGAGGGGAATTACGGTTGGATCTTGAGATTCCACGGTCGTGGAACTCAAGAACAGCCCGTAATTTAGGGTTCGTCGACGATTCTCTCGAACTCTCAGGGTCTAATCTGTTTGCGATCGATCTATCATCATCTAAGCCACAACTATCAACCCTTCACCTTAGAATTGCTAAAGAGTTTTAGCCAATAACAGTCATGTTGATATCAATTCAAGAATTAAAAGATAGAAAGATGAAAACTTTCAAGAACTTTCAATAATCTTCAAACCAATCTCAAAGTCACAATCAAGAACGAGTATTGTCAAAGGATTCAAACTAAAGTAAACAATCACAACCTTAGGAAAGAAGGGAAAACGGGATGTCAATCCGTTTTCCAAATCAAACCTAAACAAGAAGAGAGATCTTCTTGCAAAATCTTCCAAAAGCTTCGATCTTACGCCAATCCGGAGATCTCAACAACAATCTCCACCAAAAGTGCGAGATTTGGGCAATTCCCCGATGCGAACTTCGATCTCTAATGAGATGATCAATACTTCCAAGCGACGGTGTAAAATGAGGTAGCGGGCGTAAACGATCCTAAGCGTCGATGACGGAATCTCCTTTCGTCCGTCTTTTTATAGTTGTAGGGCAAAACGTCGGCCCGGCCCAATCTTCAAAAGATCGTGGCTTCAAAGTGTGGCGAAAAAGATTCGCCAAGATCACGGTCGTGGAAGTTTCCACGACCGTAATTCTAGGTGTGGAAAGTGTCACGGTTTGCAGCATATATTCCACGACCGTAATAGTTACTGGAATGCATCACGCTTTTCTACACAAGGTTCCACGGCCGTGGAACTGAACGTGGTTTGTAATACGGCCGTATTTTAGAACGTGGTTTAGGGCAAGAACGTGATTCTTCCCTAGCCTCGTGCATTCCTCAGGCTAAACTCCAATTTGCTTCCTAAGAATGTCCTCAATCTATGGACTCACTCAATCAACTCCTCTTTTGCTCGATTCCGTTCGGAAATAGCTCCAAATCACCTATAATCAACATAGAACTAGTGTAGACATCCATATCGACAATATAGGTAATACTAGCTCACATATGCAGCAAAGTTCAATCAAAGACTATCAATATGAATCAAATACGTTTAGAAAACGTGCCTAAAATATCACAATATTTCATGCTAACAGGTTGCTGCCCATGGGATTTGTGAACTGCTTTGGCTCACAATCATCCTTAATGATATGAATGTTAGGTGGGAAGGTTCTATGAGTCTACATTGTGATAATAAATCTGCAATCAACCTTGCCCATAATCCTGTCTTACATGATAGAACAAAACATGTCGAAGTTGATAGACACTTCTTCAAGGAGAAGATTGAAGCCGGTCTTATCACTATATCACATATTCCAACTCATAATCAACTTGCAGATGTTCTCACTAAAGCTCTACACAACAACCGCTTCAGTGAACTCATTTCCAAGCTGGGAATAGAAGACCTCTACAATCCCATCTTGAGGGGGAGTGTTGAATAAGAAATTATCTTATTATTATTATTATTTATTATTAGTCTTGTAAGTCTTGTAGGCATGTTGTAATTATTGTTATGTGTTGTAGTTATTGTCTCCTCCTTTCCTAGGTGTAGTTATTAGTTCTTTTATTCCCTAAGTTCATCCCTCTCTCCATCTCTCTTGTATTATATACCCTTATTCTCTATCAAGGAAATATAGAATTAACCTTCCATTTCTGACAACAACTTCCGCCACCCAAATTCTAAGTTTGATCCAATTCAAATGAATAAGAAGAAGTATTTGAAGTTTCTCCTCGATCTAGATCGCCCGTATTTCTATCTTTGGTATAAGAGCTTGGGATCGAGGTCAAGTTCTTTACTTGTGTTCTTGATTGTTCTTCACAAAATTTTTTTTCTCTCTTTGGTGTTCTTCAAAGTTATTCAGTGTTCTTCGAAGATCTTCAAGTGTTCTTCGAAGATCTTCAAGTGTTCTCGAAGATATTCAAGTGTTCTTCGAAGATCTTCAAGTGTTCTTCGGTGTTCTTCGAAGATATTCAAGTGTTCTTCGGTGTTCTACGGAGATCTTCAAGTATTTATTCATCATTCATCATGTTCTATGATGATTATGATTCTTATGATGAGGAAGATGAATGGTTACCTCCTCCATATCCACCGAAGGCCAAACAAACCACCCGGAGGTACCAACGGATACAATATTTTGAGAATGAGGAGTGGTTGCCTCCTCCACATCCACCAAGGCCCAAAGAGAGCATCCATGGGTATCAACGGCATCCACACCGACAAGCTTATTTGGAGGATACCTATGTTACCCCAATACGGCGTGTTAATCAAGAACACGTTGTCAACTTTGTTCCCCAACGGCGTACTCATCAAGAACAAGTTGACGATGTTGCCCCTAAAGATGACTATGTTGTGCTCAAGGCAACAAATGATGCTCTAAAGCGTGAGTTAGAAGCTTTGAAGGCACAAGTTCTTGCCCTAACGACGATTGCCCAACAAGAAGAACCTCAAGCGGTGTCATAACCAAGGAGTGAGTTGGTTGTCCAACCGTTGTGTGACGAAGTCAAAGACGTGGGAAAAATCATCATTCAAGAGGTCTCCGCGGCAATTCCAATTCAATTGGTCAATCCATTACATGGCAAGTTCTTTGAAGATGACAAAGACGAATCCATTTTTGAGAGTGAAAAAGAATCCAACCCCGACGATGGTACCATTTTGTTGATGGAACACCAATTTGAGCCGGCCGATTCGAGGTTTGTCTTTACAATGCCAACTAACTTCCATCTTGGCTTGTCATTCAACGTTTTCAGCATGCCTCTGTCGTTCAAAGTCAAGACCATTTATGGCATGATAGACAAATTCCACAACACCTCCACCTTGAGGGATTACATATTCAACAAACGCCACAAAGTCACAATCTTGAAAGACTACAAGTCCAAGCCACCCGACAATGTGCATCCGGTGTTGAATTTCAAGGGTCTTGTTCCTCAAGTGAATCCTTTCTTTTTTTGACGGTGAAACGGGGACGTTTCACATTTAAGAGGAGGAGAATGATACGCCCCTGGATGGCGATGCCATCCATGTTTCCGGCTAGAAGGACCCGCACCATTTTGAAGACATTTATTATTATTCGGCTATTTAATAATAGGCCTTTTATATTCGGAACTTTAATTCCGGAACTTAATTCCGTGACTTAAATTCCGACCTTTCATATTTTAGGCTTTTCATTTACCGGAACTTAATTCCGACTTTAATTCTGTCATTTATGTTTGAACCTTTGGTTAGCCCCCATCCACTATATAAGGATGGCTTGACTCATTTGTAAAACCATGCTTAAGTTGAATCCAAGTGTTTGAGAAGGAAAACCCTCTTACTTGGTTTAGGCATCACCTTCTTCTTCCACCCTCTTAAAAGTTCTATCTTGGATCTAGTCTTTGATCCAAGCATTCATACTCGAGGATCCTTTTGAAGGATCAACCGAACGCTTTCGCATCCGTTCCTTAGCTTCCGCCGCTCAAGTTCTACATTTGATTCAAGTTCTACATTTGACTCAAGTCTCCTACATTGAAGGTCTTGTTGACTCCATACTTAGTTGGAAGCTCCAAGACATAAGCGTTGTCACCAACTTTTTGCTTCACACGAAATGGTCCATCACCTCTTGGAGACGACTTAGATTTCCTCTTCTCCGGAAATTGATCTTTCCTTATATGCAACCAAACTAGATCTTCTGGTTTGAATAGCATTTCCTTGCGATTCCGATTCATTTTGGATGCCATGTTTTTGCCCTTAGGGAGGGCATTCTCAAGGCGGCTAGTCTTGGATTTCCAGCTGAAGAACCAAAAAGGTGAATAATAGCGATATAAATACTCTAGAAGGGGGTTGAATAGAGTATGAGAACTTTTTGTAATATCGTAGATCAAGGCTTTGAAACTAATCTCAAGACCTTGAAGTCGATCTACGCGCTTAGTGACAAAACTGTTTCTCAAGGCTTTGAAGTGGATTGCAAGGCCTTGACTTCTAAGTCTGCAAAAGATTGTTAGTCACATATAATCGATAGATTGCGGAATATAAAAGATCGACGCGATGATATGTTTACGAAGTTTGGCCCTAACAGCCTACTCTCCGACTAGGGTTTCTGACCCTAGGATTCTAACTATCTATTATCTGCTTGTTGTGAGTCCTAGATACAACCTAGAAGAACTTCCCTTCTTCTCTCAATGTAGCTTCAATGCTACGATCTAGTCAACTCTATTCTAGCAACAATAGCCTACTTATTTCGCAGAGTAACACATTCGAATATAACACTCTCTAGATATGCCAATGGAGCTCTTGTGTTTATCTTCACTCTAAGGAAGTATACTAAAGTAAGCTTAAAGAGGAAGAAAAACTTTTGGATCGATGAAGATGTATGATCGCTTGAAGACTTAGTTTATTATCTGTGTTAGTACTTATTTTTCTTCTTCAATCGTCATCTTCATTTATAGTCTTCTATGGAGATCTTCTTTAGCCGTTGTAAGATAGCCGTTGTAACGTTTCTATTTCTCCATAGAATACGCTGCTTGATTGAGTGAGATCTTTGTTGTGAAGTAGCCGTTGCAAGATCTTCATATTAAACTCAAGCCCTAGATCTTCTCTTGATAGATGTTGAGGATCTTCACCGTATCTTCTCTCTTGATGGTCGTTGAGGATCTTCATCGTATCTTCTTGTTAGGTCATTTGAAGATCTTCTCTTATCTTCTTTCCAAGCCATTGAGAATCTTTAATCCATCCGAGATCTTCTCACTTGAAATTCCGTTTGAAGATCTTCTATTCAACAGAGATCTTTTTTCTTTGAACATGCCGTTGGAAATCTTCACTTGAACCACGATCTTCTTTGTTGTTTAAGATCTTTTTGTTTGAGATCTTGTTGTTTGGATTCGTTGGCCTTTGAAGATGTTCTCCTAGATTCTCTCTTTGGTTTGTTGTAGATGTGCGTGTGTTGTAATGAATCCTTTAGCCGATGCTTTTCAAGGCTCGAGTCCTTTCCTTGTAATGTTTTTCAAGGCCTACACACATTTGAACAACCAAATCAAGACATGCAATCTAGAAATATAATTGATATTTGTTAGTTCATAGAATCGCATTTATATGTTAAGTCTTCCATCATTCACATAAAACAATTAATAATCAAAGTGGAGTTATCGCCGGCTATAATTATTATTATTGAGGGAGACAACCTGATGCTTATCAACTCAATCAATCTCCAGTGAAAATCGCCTTGAGATGTTGATATGATCATTTCGGATATCCCCACCTATTTTTCTGGATTCTCCCTTCAGTATGTGCACCATATCTTTCGGGAAATCAATATGGTGGCTGATCGTCTGGCTTCACTCGGACTTACTATTGATAGCTGCGATTCTCCCCTTCCACATGATGTTGAAGACCTCGTCTATAAGGATGATTTAGGGTGATTAGTCTCGAGAGGCTAAACTTCCATTTCCTCTTACCTATACATAAAAAAAATAAAATAAAATAGGCTTTCCTATACCAATCTTTCTCCAAATTTTTTAGTAGGAAAGATGGAGTAGTTTCTTTACAAAAATTAAGTAAATCTATATATACTACTAAAGCAGCACCCATTTTGTCCACGTGTCAACCTCTAAGGCTGTCCACGTCAGCTTTTTTCCAATTTATTTACAGATTTGCCACAATGTATTTACAGATTTGCCATTAATTATTTTATAAGAAATTTTTTTATTAGAATTTATAAACTCATCATACCACGTCAATTTTATTAATATAAATAATTAGAAAAAATAAATCTACCTATCTGCCAATCAAAAATAACTTATCTATTGTAACTAGATTTGTTGAGAAAATTTAACGCAAATCTTCTAACAAGATTTGACGCATTTGTTTAATTTAAAACTAAATCAAATTTTGCTCCTCTATCTAAAATTAAGTAAAAGTGATAATATATTAAGGTATAAATATAATACTCGAATAATAATCTTTGTAATAGAATTTTAATTATGTTCTGTTATTTATTTAAAAAAAATTAATTCTCATATGTTAGTCATATTAATTAATAATAATAATTTTTACTATAAATTGATATCAAATATATAATATATGATGCATGAAAGTGAAAATATAATATTTATCTCGACAACCCGCACAAGGTGCGGGCACTAAACTAGTTGAAGGTGATTTGTGCAATTTAAGCCTATCAAATATTTTAGATAAATAACAATTAACGCGGTGGTAGTACGGATACCGGCATACGAAGTCAAGGTATTGACGGGAAGTAATCTTTTCCGCGTCTTCTCCTTCTTCCACATTCTGAATCTCCAAGCTTCCCCCGTATCTCTCTGCCCTCCTCTTTCGCCGGTTCGGGAAATTCCGGCGCCTTCTCCCGAAATATTCTCCGATGGGGACGCCGGAATTTCCGAATTTGGGTAAACATTGCGCGGTTGACGATTGCAAGCAGATCGATTTCCTCCCCTTCACCTGCGATCGCTGCCGCCTGGTCTTTCTCTTCTCATTCCTCGCATTTACATTTTCTCTAAATTCCTTGAAGATTCAGAAGATATATTATGTTAATTGCAACATTATGATATTCACATGAATATGTGTTTTGCAGCTCCGTTCGGTTCCTATTGAAATTATGTATCTAGTATCCAAACGGAGACCTTTTTAATCAGCTTTAGAATTTCGTTTTGCTAAGTTTCTTCAAATTACTGTTGGAGCCAAAAGGGGCTAATCGGGAGTGATTTAAACCCATTTTGATGATAATCTAATATTCTAGATGGCTGTGGCAACCGTATTTTATAGATACAAGGATCGGTGGTAGAGCTTGCTTCGAAGAGTTTTTTTTTGGGTTTAGATTTATAAGAGAATGATAGTGTGTGATATTTTTCTTCTCCCTCTGAGCTATCCTGTTCAAATGTTATATTTTCATAGAAATATGAAGAATTGATTCTATATGAGTTATTACTGATGCATAAAGAAATAGTTGTGAAGCTTCTTGATACACATGCCCTTCATGATTTGTCTCAACAAGGAAAGTGTTCTTTGTTGCTTTGACATTCAAAGTTGCACTCGTGCCTTTCTGTTACTATCGTCTCTTTGTTATTAGGTTCTAGTTTTCTATTTTTTCTGTTGCATCTTACTTTGATGTGGTCTGAACTGAAAAATGTTCTTGTTATTAGATGATTGTTTTTGCAAATTGCGGCTGTTTTCGGTTCCTTTCTCCTTTCATCGCCCTTTTTTATCAGCTTCATATGTCTCTGGCTCTCTGCAGGTTTTCTGTTTAGAGCATAGAAGCTACTCTTTACACAAATGCCAACATGGTAACAAAGACGACGTCACAGTTGTGATTTGCCCTCTTTGTGCCAAAGGTGTTCGTCTAAATCCAGAAGAAGACGCAAATATAACCTGGGACCGACATGTTAACACAGAATGTGACCCATCAAATTACGAGAAAGTCACCAAGAAGAAGAGATGTCCAGTTCCACGTTGCAAGGAGGTCCTTGTCTTCTCTAACACCATAAAGTGCCGAGACTGTGATGTAGATCACTGCTTGAAGCACCGGTTTGGACCGGATCACAATTGTCCAGGACCTAGGAAACTCGAAACTGGATTCCAGTTGTTGAATATATTTAGTGCAAGCCAGAAAGAAGAACCCAAACCTAACCGAGCTCCTTCCCAAGCTTCCTCGACATCCACATGGACCAAGCTTGTGAATGCAGCTTCATCGGTTCGGGCTTCTGCTGAAGCAAGCATGTCAAAGCTTGCAGGGAACAGCAGTAGGACAGGTTCATATCCGGCAGAGGTGTGCCCTCAATGTTATGCCAAGTTCTCTTCGGTTTATGATCTTGTGGAACATGTGCAAAGAGTCCATGAAAGAAACAACAACCGGGTGGGTGCTAAGAAGGTAGCAATTGACGCGTGCCCAAAGTGTAGCAAGGGATTTTCGGATCCTGTGAAACTGGTGGAGCATTTGGAGAGGGAACATGGAGGTACTTCAAAGGTCTAGACAGGTTGAAATGTTTTGAAGCCAAGAAATTGTCTTTGTAACTTGTAAGTACCATTTTTTTTGGTCACTTTGTAAGGTTATTATTGTTGAAGAGTATTCAAGTGCCTTCTTGTGTGACCCAAGAATACAAACAAAATCATACCCTCGTAGTGTTTTTTCATGTTAGACCTTGGGGTGTACATTCGAAACAATATTCATTATGAGTCGAGTATGGGATTGTTTTTGAGATTTTCACTTTGTTATGTGCTTCTTTCCTTGTTTCTCTTTTCAGAATTTGTACAGAGATGGAGCATTTGTTTACTTAAGAGCAGAGAAGTTGAGCAAGGGTTTTTCTTCTTATTATTGTTTATTTACACCAATAGGAATGGAAATGGTTAAAGAGATGGAATGGAAATAGAAAGGTTAGGGTCCGCTTGGTTTCAACCTTGAAACGAAATGAAAAAAAATCTAGTCCATTTATATGTCATTATTTGTAGAGATTTGTGAACTCAAAGGCTTGTTATTTCATTTGTCTTGTTTATATAGAAAAATATAATAGACAAATATAAAGGGTAAATGGTAAAATAACAAATAAAGGATAAACAAAATATACGAGACCTAATATACTCTAACACCCCCTCTCAAGTTGAAGATGTGTTTCAACAACTCTAAGATATTACTTAGTCTTGAGCGTGAAAATTGTTGTTGGAGTGAAGGGATGCAAAAAGTATTTGATGGAACTCCTTTCTTTGTTTAGTTGACGTCCATATGATGCCGGTAAGTTGGGCCCTAAGACGCATATAGATTAACGTCATAGGGTAGGTTGGGCCCTAGACGCAGATAGATTAGTGTCGTAGGGTAGGTTGGGCCCTATGACGCATGTAGATTAGCGATGTACATTAGCGTTTTAGGGTAGGCTGGGCCCCATGACGCATGTAGATTGACATCCTAGGTGATGTGGGGTTGATGCCGCAAGATCCCGATCTAGATTGAAGTCCACAAAACTAACAATATAAGCAAATCTCGGTTGGAATCTCTGGCGATATTCGTATGGTAAGGCCGAGATTTGTGGAACTCGAACACAAAAAACGTGAGTTGATGGAATGATAATGGATGTATAAGAAGATGAGTAATAGGATGGAAATATAGGAAGAACAGACTTAATATTTAGAATTTCAAAGAACCTTGACCAATGGATCAAAACTCTCAACAAAGAATTACCTTAACCTTTCCTTCTTTAACCTTACACAAGCCTTGTGAATCACACAAGCACAAGGAGAGACTAATTTGACTAATAGCACCAATCTTCAATAAGATTAACACATCCAAGAACAACATAGCAATAAATCACAACTATTCAATAAAATGCTCTCTTTTTTATCGAATTGAATTGAATACATAACAAACTTCATAAATGAAGCAACGAGTACCTCGCAATATTATAGAAATAATAATCAATCAAAATCTACCTATGAATATCTTCTTCTAAGGCTATTTATAGGAGAGATTCCTCTAAAAGATAAAAAATATAGATAATCATAAGAGATAAGATCAAAACTAACAAGATACCTTTAGAATGTTTAGAGCTTTTAAAGGTGTTAATATAATCAAAGATAACTAGGGGATAATAATCCTCTAGGTCGAGATTCTACTCGATCTCCCACAACATTAGGCATCTCGGTCTTGGTTGCCTAATCTCGGGCGAGATTATTGGGATGAGCCGAGATTTGTTCCTGCCATGCAATTCTCCATTCTTCGAGATCCTTCAATGTTTAACTCTTGCTAGCAACCTCTTCTTGAGTGGCTCTTGCTCTTGATCTAGTGATGGTTCCATATTTAGTAGGAGATATCAAGGATGGTCCCGCATCATACTCCCCTTCTTGAAAATGATTCGACCTCGAATCATAGCCTTGGTCATCACTAGTCACATAATGACTCAAGTATCGTAGCTTCCGGACTAGATCAACTCTATGTGATGAAGATGTCAACTTCTCCTTCCTTTGCTGTTCCTTCTCAATATACACATCAGTAGGTACATTACTAGCGCAAACGGACTCAAATATTCCCGTGGTGAAAACTACGATGTCCTTGACTCCCCTAGAAGATCCCTCGAACTTTGTAACACTTTGGTCTTGAATTTTCACCATAATTTGTAACAGTAGCGAATCTCGGTCATAATCTCGGGCGAGATTATTCACTAGAGGGAACGAGATTTCTACTAGAGGCTTATATCTCGTCTTCGATTATGGAAACCGGATATACTCTGGAAATATATCCTTTCCTAGTTGCAACTACACTGGATCTCCTGCATCAAGTAGCCATCATTTGCCACATTGGCAGACCTTGACCACAACTAGCTTCCCTTTCTTCTCTAGCTTCAAGAAAGATTAAAGAAAGTTAAGGAAAACAACTAAACTACAAAGCCATGATAGCTCAAGGCCAAATATGGGTAGCAACTCCTTGAGTAAGCAAAACTAATAGGAGATAACACTACAATCTTAAAGATGTAATTTCTCCTCTTCTTAGATCTAGCTAACTTCTCAAATAAGCTCACACTAATGTCTCCTAAATAAATGCAATAAACTCCAAGGGCCAACATAAGTAATGAAAAAAAATCTAGATATGCTCATAAGATGCAATATACACCTAGATATACTCATAATATTCCTCAAATATCTCATGAAAACTCTAACTATATCCTCAAGAAAATGTGGCCCATAACCATATGCGGACAACCTATCATAAAACATGTACCTCGCCAAGTGACCTTTATCAACCATAGAGGTCTTCTCCTTGAAAAGAAACTTAAGGTAACAACTAGGTATGCACACATGGTCAACCTTAATAAAGAACTCAATAAATAAGTTAAACTTATTCCTAGAATCCTTGAACACACAATGCTTAAGAAAATCACCCAAATAAGCATGTGCAATACATCTACACTTAATATGCTCAATCCTTAGCACAATATAATATAAAATAGTGACGAACACCAAATTCCTAATAAACTCAATGATCCATGTACTATCACTAGGAAATAAATAATGTTACCAATATCTAAATCTCCTAAATAAGAAACTGAAGTGATAATCACATTTAAGAAAGTTTAGACATGCTGCTTTCAAATTCTCACCCAAAATACTAAAGAAGTTACCTCCCTTTAACATGGTGAACTCCTGATCCAAACATCTCGGAGCAACATCAATAGGTGGAGGCTCCTTAGATAACTCTTCCTTAGCATCAAAAAGAAACCTTGAAAGATGGGGCGATGTTCTGCAATATGGAGTCAAAATAATCTTCGACGGTGAACAAGCTTGGGTTCAAATCTCGGGCGAGATTTATGAACTTCGGGCGAGATTTCTTTCATGGAGTGAAATTTCACTATCCTATACCGGGTCTTGTCCTAACGGTACAAGATTAAAAATGTTGAGGGAAACAAATCATTAACAAAGTCAGTAACTCAAGGATAACCATGAGCGAAAAATCCTAGAACTATCAAATTCCATAGATGGTGGTATTATAATCTCATCCTTAAAGCGTCTCCCATAGGGATGTAACAACATCACAACTTGAGATTGCACCACACAATTCTCCTCCAATTTGATCCTAGGGATTTTGGGATGCTCTATTTCCTTAATTAAAGCACAAGAAAATGTATCTCCCTAGGTATCGATTCTAGAATCCAAGCTATAGAGGAATCCAAAGTTAAATTTAATAGCGAAGAAGTAGTATCATCATCAAGAGTCTTAACACACTCTAATTCAGATTTATTCACATCTATTGTTGAAAATTTTAAAACGCGCCAAATAATATGTGCTAATATTTTATAATACGTCTATAGTTTATTACTATTACAACCTTCTCTTAAAGTAGTTTTACTATAAATTAGTGTAATACCTCATACTTGATGTGTTTGGTAAGAAAGGATAAAGATGAATTTCGGGGATAAAATTGGTCATTGTTCAACCTTCCCTTAATAGATTATGGATTATTTGAGGGCTATAATCTCCTCAAATTTCATCCCACCTTAAATGATAGAAGCCTACGTATGGAGAAAGTTTTACCATGATAAAATGTTATATATCAACTAAATTACATGTTGTGTTTGTATACATAAGAAAACGATTTACTATGATTGTCATGAACCTACATTTAAACTTAATGAATTGATATTTTATTACAAAACGGTCTAAGAAAGTAGTGTGTAATTAACATGATAAGTCGTGAGCATTTCGGTAAATAGTGAGGTTAAGAGGTATCATCTATACTTAAGATGATAGTGAACGGTTGAATCGTGGAGTCTAATTGGTTTAAAAGGCGTGGATTGTCAAAATAAAGAAACTCACGAATGATTATAAACACTGAACAATTAAGATGAACAATCATGGACGATTAAAGTAGCGAGTGAGTAAGAAACTATTAGTCCATTACAAATATAGGTATTAACTAAGAAGGTAGTGTAAGGTTAAGCATTTGTAAAAAAATGTCCATAAATATCAAGCGTGAGTTGTCATAATAAAGAAACTCATGGACGGTTATAAACACTTAACAATTAAGATGAACAATCAAGGGCCTTCGTAAAAAAACGTCCATTAATAATTGTAACAATTTAGAATGTTCCCTTGAAATCTAATGACCTAGTTGTTATGTACAATTTAATTGGATTTAAGGTGAGTTGCACTGTTATACATTTTTATTTTACTATTGAAACATCTTAGATCTATTCGTTACATTTAAAATTTTGTTTAATCTTAACGTCTGGTCTATATGTTTATAAATTATTTTAAAATTTTATATAATCAGGACACCCTAATTTCATTAGTCAACCTTGATTAAGAAATTACTATACTATTACATGAGTAGTTTTCGACTAAGAAGGTAGTGGAAGGTTAAAATGAGTGATCATGAGAGGTTATCATACCAATGTCACGGATTGAGTTATTCTCCAACTCAATTCGTATCTCTTATCTATATTGTCTCTTGGCAAGATAAGATCAAACTTCCTCCTCGACACACAATCTATGTGCGCTTTGTATAAATGGTTAGACAACTCACAGTCTTGTCTTTATTACTCCAAAAGAGAGTTTAAAACTTGGAAGTTTGGAGATTGCGGGACCTATTTATAGCTATGACCAGCCCCTCTCTGAGAAGATTTCGGAGCTCGATCTTCCTAGGTCATTTCGGAGCCTTCTAGACTCGATCTAGTTCTATACAAGTATAGAAATCTCCCTAATAATATATCCTAGACTAAAAGGTTTTTTTATCATGAGCCTTGAAACCGATCCTTCAAATCGTGCAAATAATAATACAAATCTGTAAGATTTGTAATATATGATTTGGGATTTGTGAAGCCTAAAACAAGAATAGAAGTGACATTAGTAAATTATTATAATAGTATGTTGGATGTTGTTATGAAAGGGGCATTGAAATTTAAGGGGTGGTTTTGTGGGGAAGTATAGGAGGGTTAAATTTCCCAAATACACAGTGGAAGAGTGGAAGCTGGAATCCAACGGTAAGGAACTTAGCGGTGGTGCTTGTTATACGCACACCTTGTCCCAAATAACCAGATAGATGATGGTGGTGGGGAGAGAGAAAAATCTGAAAATGTTCCCAACAACAACAAAGATTTCATTTTCATTTTCTTTTTTAATTTTAGGAAACTGGAAAAGGGGGGGAACGAGGGTGCTCAATTTCCCGACTCAGGAATGTCTCATTCTTGACACATTTTTCTTCAATTCAATCAAATTCCCCAGCCTTGGACTCTTGCTTTATTCTGCAGAGCAATCGTTCCCGAGGTAATTAATCATTTTTCTTCAATTCAATCGAATTCAATTCATCCAATCCCTTGTTATTCTTCAATCTTATTGTGTTATCATTTCCTTCTAGGCTGGTCCGGGAAAGCAAAAGGTATCCCTCACCTCAGCATTTGAGCTTTGAGGGCTTTTTCTTTCCCTTTCCCTCCCCTAAATCAAGGGTTTGACGAATTTTGGGATGCTTAATTGATATTAGAGGAACAAACATGAAACTTTTTCAAAGAAAAGGAAGGGATATTTTGGTAGATGGTTAGAGATTCAGGGTTTCCTCTAAATAAGCTTTGAAAGTTTAGAAGATGGTTTGTTCGGGGCTAATCTCCAGACATATATTGCCATGCTGTGGGACATTTTGTTGCTGTTGTTGTCCTGGCCTGCTAACACGCTCCAGGCAGCCTGTCAAGAGGTACAAGAAACTCATTGCAGATATTTTCCCCAAAACTCCGGTTCGTTTTCTCCACCTCCTCTACACCTTGTTCTTTCTTTTCTACTTTATTTGTATTACTGACTTAGCACTCTGATCAAGTATTGTTGAAAGACATGTCAATGGTTACAAACAAAACAAATGTCTAATTGATTCTACAGACCCTGTACTCTAGATCATTCAAAGTGTCTTCGTCTTGTTAGAAATTGTTGATACCCAATAAAAGTCAAAATTATACCCTAGTGACTCATCGCATTGTATGAGCAATGCTGTACCCATCTTCCAAGGGTTTACTTAGGAGTTTAGGCATCTGGCACACTTGAAGGTGTAAAATTTATCTTATTGATATCACCACAGAGTATATGTAAGGCTTCAGGCTACTTACTCTGGTGTAACAGCTTGGTGGAACTTGATAATGCACTGCCATATCAAAATGTATTTGGTAACCATGCATTTACTTATAAAGATTTTGTGTAGGCACAGTATCACCTTATCATGCCTTATCAAGTACATTATCAACCATAAAAGGATGTTTATCAAACAGTCTTTAGTCAAAAGATAACTTTTTTAAAAAGATCTTATATGTTTTACTGGACCATATCAGAAACATTATATTATTTGTAAATAGCATCATAACTTGTTTTCAAGTTAATACATGGAAACAAACAGGTTAGACTGATCATAGAGGAATCTTAGGTGTCTGTCTCTGAAACTGGCTGTATGAGGTCTGACATAGAATAGTGCCTCTGTGATGCAATATATTCATAGTTCCTCCAATCCGTGCTACTAACTTTACTGTTCATAGGCACTGAAATGCTTTATTTTCTCTCTTTTGTTTCTTGGGTCTGTATGATATTCCTTAGTCTGCATGCGTTTGGAAGGATACATACAAGAAAATTATTCTTCAAGTACTCATTTCATTACTTTTGATCTTTTCAGATTATATTTCAGTAAGTCCTTGCACTTAGATTGCATATTTTGCTACTAATTTAAGTTGGAAATGCTAGATATTTGGCAATTTTTTTTATAGACGAAACAACTGTTTATTGATTATGCCTTTAATCTAAATGCCACTTAGGCTTTACTTAGTTTTCTGTGTTGTCAATATTTTTCATGCTATTGTCTTATTTGTTAATTTAAGTTGGAGATTTAGCTTTTGATCTTATACAGTATGATCAAGTTCTATCTTGCTTATGATTAGTTCATATCTTTTGTATTTGAGTTTGTTGTCTCTCTTTTTCCGATGATAGGATGAAGGACCAAATGAACGTATGATAGGGAAGCTCTGTGATTATGCTGCAAAAAATCCTCTACGAATACCAAAGGTGATTTTTTCCTTAGGATAGTCTTAAAAACTTGTTACTTAGAACTTTTGCTTTAGCTTGTTACATTGAATTTCGAGTTTCTGACTTTCTTAATTTATGCTAATCAATATGGTTATTAAGGTATACTGGAGTGTCCTTAAGACACCTATAGTAATCTTTATCATATTTCTGGGCTAAATTTTTTTGTAGTTTAGATGATATTTAAAACCAAGATGATTATGTTGTGAAGATGTGAGTCTTGTGGATCATGGTGGGTTTATATATAGGGCAAATCCTGAATTGATATGTGAATTTACTGAGATCCGCCAAGGCCTATTAGTATATATACTTCATGCTTTCGCACTACTCTTGCGTCTTTCCAGTGCCACTTGTGTTGGCTTACTTACCATAGTTGTAATATGTGGGTCTATTGCATATCGCCTCTGAATAATATGCCACCCCTTCCTCCAGATCTCAGAAACCCTTGAGCAGAGATGTTACAAGGAATTGAGGACTGAGAATTTCAATGCAGCGAAAATTGTTTTGATGATATACAGGAAGCTACTGACTACTTGTAAGGAGCAAATGTGAGTTTCTTTTCTGTAATTCACTTGAAACTGATTTATAGTTTACTGGAAATTGCCTTCCATGTGAAGTTGCAAGGTCTATTTGGAACTTGTGAGTTTGCTAGTTTCTTCCAAATATTGCACTATTTTCAATGTTTTAGGTTTCTATTGTTCCCTTTTAGAATTGTCACGCTTCCTTTATTGTTTAATATTGAGTATTCTATCTGATATGCTTCTACACTTCATAAACTCTTCATTGAACTCCTTTTGCACCTCTGCCTTCTAAAAAGATTTGGAGTTTCCTCTTTTCTACAAAAAAATGTTCGAGAAGTTGTGGATTGTATCTTTGTTGTTAGTGAAAGAAAGTCATGTCTTTTTTTAGCATTTTCCTTTTAGGAGTAGAGACACCTTTTCATGACCCAGTGAATCTACATTTTGGGACAGACAATTCTATATGTTTACTTTACTCTGATGTAAAATGTACTTTCTGTATTGTACTTCTATTTTCTTTTTCTCTTACATTATTCTGTCTGATAGATCTCTCTACTTCATAGGCCTTTGTTTGCTAGCAGTGTCCTAAGCATTATGCAAACTCTGTTGGATCAGACTAGGCATGATGAAGTTCGGATTGTAGGATGTCAGACTCTTTTTGATTTTGCAAATAATCAGGTCAGTTTATCAAGTACACTATTTTGTTTGTTATCAGATACAGGTTGACCCAAGGACTAGCCTAACTAATTTAATGGTTTTTTTTTATCTACAGAAAGATGGAACTTATATGTTTAATTTAGAAGCCTTTATTCCAAAACTCTGTGAGCTAGCTCATGAAGAGGGGGATGAAGAGAGGGCTATTCATCTTCGTGCAGCTGGGATACAAGCTCTCTCTGCTATGGTGATTTATTCATCTTGTTGAACTATTTCTCCAACTTGCTGCTTTCCTTTGGACATGGGCAAAATGAGGTTTATACAGGGCTAACACACATTTTATGCCCACGGGTACGAGCAGACATTGGGTTTAGGATTGGCTTATGTGCTAGGCCTTCGTAAATTTCACATGATTCTTTGATTCCTACCTGTATATGTGTGTCAGCCTAGATTTTCCCAGGTTTATTTTGCTTATCGCCTTCAAATTTCTACTTCGAGCTTATCACCTTCAAATTTCTACTTCGAGCTTATCACCTTCCAACTTCATAAAGGTCAAATTAGTCTAAGTTTTTTTTTGTTTGTGGTTTGTTTTCTTTTCAACTTTAGACTTAAAACCATGTAGCCAAGTCCAGTAAGTTTGGAATGCTTTGAGAAAATTATGCTTGAAGTTTGCAATGTTCTGTAAATTTCAAAAACAAAATTAGAGTTTGATGTTTGGCCCTGGACATCAGTACTTGATGAAGGGAAGTCTTGCAATGCCTAACATTAGAACCATGCACAATTAGGGTTCTAGATAGCAATTGCAGTTCAAATTGAGGTGGCAGATATGCACAATTTTTCTTTATGCAGCACAAGTTTTTCCTTTTTTGTGGAAAATATTTTCTTTGAAGCATTCAAATAATGATGCCAAAATAATAATAAATGTATAACGTGATTCCTTCTTCTGCTGTAGGTTTGGATGATGGGTCAATATTCTCATATTTCAGATGAGTTTGATAGTGTAAGCAGCCTTGAATTTGGTCTGAATTTTTAGATTTTTCTCATGTTGGTCATGTATATGATATGATGATTATCATTCCTAATTCTGTTAAACTTAAAAAAGGTTTAAAAACTGTGACATAACTCATGAGGCCCTGAGTTGTTTGGCTAGGCCACATTGCAGAAGTACTTTACTGTGCATCTTTGTTTAACTTGGTTACCAATTCCTTAATATATGTTCTATCCACAAGCAGGTTGTATCGGTTGTGTTGGAAAATTATGCGGCCTCAAAAAAGCAAGTGAGTACATCAGAAGGTGATGCAACTGAGGGTCAGGCTGAGGCTTTGGCCAGCGTTCCTTCTTGGACAACGATTTTGAGTGAGAAAGGAGAACTAAAAGTGACGCAGTAATTTTCCTTGAGCACAATCCTTGTTTGAATTTCCATGTAATATATGCACCTGAAAATCATTTGATTGTGTTTTCCTACAGGGAAGATGCCAATGATCCTAGTTTTTGGTCCAGACTGTGCCTCCATAACATGGCTATGCTAGGGAAGGAAGCAACCACTACAAGACATGTTTTTGAGTGCTTGTTTCGCTATTTTGATAGCGGGAGTTTATGGGCTTCCAAAGATGGGCTTGCTTTACCAGTTCTCAAGGACATGCAGTCAGTGATGGACAAATCTGGTATGCATTATGCATTTCTTTTCTCCTTGTTAACACCCCTCCAATTTTCTGAGTTGTGACACCTGCCAGCCGTTTTCAATTTTGCACAACAGGGGACAATGCGCATGTCTTGCTGTGTATATTGATCAAGCATCTCGATCACAAGAATGTTCTTAAAAAACCTGACATGCAGTTGGATATTCTTGAGGTCACCATCTCTATAGCTCAGCAGGCTAAAGTTAAAGCTTCTGTTGCAATTCTTGGTGCAGTAAGTGATGTTATGAGGCATTTGCGGAAAAGCGTACATTTGTGTCTTGATGATGCAAATCTTGGCCCTGGGGTAATTAAATGGAACAGGAGGTTTAAAGAGTTAGTGGACGAATGTCTTATCCAGTTAACAAATAAGGTATCCTCCAGTTCTACGGTCAACACTTGTTGATATTGTAATTGTAAAAAACTGATCTGACTTTTTCGACGGAATAGGTAGGAGATGCAGGTCCTGTTCTTGATATTATGGCTGTGATGTTGGAAAATATATCCAGTATTACTGTCATAGCTAGAACCACAATTCAAGCTGTATACCGTACTGCACAAATTGTTGCTCCATTGCCGAATCATTCATACACGAACAAGGCAAGGTTCCCCTCCTGGACATAAGTGTAGTAATTTTTATCTCTTTGTGGTGGTCACACTGCTTATTTACACTAAGTATTTATTTGTATTTTCTTTTCTTTATGCTAGGCATTTCCCGAGGCTTTGTTTTACCAGTTGCTTCCAGCCATGGTTCACCAAGACCATGAAACTCGAGTTGGAGCTCATCGCATCTTTTCTGTTGTTCTTGTGCCCACACAAGTTGCTCCTCGTACTAGTCCAACCTCCTCCGTTCCTCTCAAGGATCTCCCCCGAACACTTTCCAGAACTGTGTCTGTTTTCTCTTCATCCACTGCACTTTTTGAGAAAATGAAAAGAGACAGAACTTCAACCAGAGATAATGTTGTTCAAGAAAGCAACAGTGGTCTCAGAAGTAATAGCCTTCTCAATAGATTGAAGTCGTCTTATAGCCGGAAGCAAAGTAATAAAAGTACAGCTTCCTCAACGAAAGAGGTAGCCCTCCCACCCAAAGAAGTGGTAGGTTTGTTCTGTCCTTAACTTTCTCATCGTGGAAGATTAATCCCCCTTGTTTATAAGCATTCCTAATATACATAATGGAACATGTAACTATCAACCACCACAATCAGATAGCAACTGCAGAATTTACAGGTAACAAATGTTTCACTTTCAAAAAGTTCTTGCATGGAAGACTTTAATCATGCTCACAAGAAAACTGTACTTGGCTAAGCTCATAGCTTACGAACATTAGTTACTTATCCGGGATTGGATCAAAACTCCGTTGTTAATTTTTCTACATTTTTAATACTTTATGGTATTACTTTCCCCACTTGGTATCAGTGCACATTAAATTCGCTGGACACTCCACCTTTTACCTACCCTGTTCAATCTTTTTAGTGTGTTCAGTCTTCTTTTTAGAACCTTTCAGTTTCAATTTGATGCAAGGACTCTGACAAGTGACCCTATTCCTGATCATTGATTATGCTATTTGATTTTTTTGGCTGGTCTAGCTTTGGATTGTTAGAGCTACAACATTGAATTCACATAAGCTACTAAAATTGTGTACACCAAATTTGAGAATTTTATTATCTTTGAGCACAGGAAGGAAGTGTTCTGAAACTGAGTACAAGGCAGATCACTCTCCTCCTTTCATCAATTTGGGTACAGTCCATTTCTGCAGATAATACACCTGCAAATTATGAGGCAATAGCACATACTTACAGTCTTGTGATACTTTTCTCTCGAACCAAGGTACCCTACTAATTGAATTTAGTCTCACCTATATTAAAGATCAATTTAGTCTCAGCTCTATTAAAGATTCTTGCCTTTTCTGCTTATACAGTCTCCTTTTACATGTTTTGTATGCACGCTTGTCACAACATATTCAAAGATTGTTTAAGCTTTTCCATATTTTCTAAGCATGTGACTGGTCGATTAGAGTATGATTATAGAAATTTGATTAACAAAGTAATTAGAACTTTGAAGCAATATTCCTGTAAATCCTTTTAATTTGGCTTCTGCAGAGTGCAGATGTATCTTTTTATATGACATGCAAAGAAAAATGATAAAAAAAACAACAACAACAAAGTAGTTGGGTGTTGAGTAGACTAAATGGAAGGAGAAAGAGAATTTAAGAGGATATTTGATTCTCTTAATCCACTTCCTAGTGATTGAACTCTTAGTAATAGCATGCGCTAATTTTGTCACTGCTAATGCTGGATGCTGCTTTAGGGGGAAATGATTATATCAGCAGATAAAAGCCTCATCATTGAGAAATTGATTGTCATGTAGTCATGTAGTCATGCACTGACTCATGTCTCATTTTATGCTTCTCTTATTCCTATCTATCTCCTATGGCCTTGGAGTTTTGCCTTGATATTTTATATGTTCCTGAAGAGCTAAAACATATTGATGGTACCTGAAAAGTCTACATCTTAGGAACTATTTTCTTACATAAACAGCTGAAAGAACTTGTTGATCCAACGTGTGAGTGTTGCACATGATCCCTGTTTATTTTTAGATATATTATAGCTGGAACATAATTTTAAATTTTAAACAAATCTGGAGGGATATTCTGAAAGCTGCAACAATAGTTAAAAGGAGCTTGCATGAAACTTATAATCTGCTAATGCTGTTTACAGACCGCTGGTGTTTCTTTACCAGTATCATTATCAATTATGTTTTCTCCTCACCTGTTTTCCATCAATTTTTCCCTGCAGAATTCCAGTACCGAGGTATTAGTTCGAAGTTTTCAGCTAGCATTTTCTTTGAGAAACATTTCTGTAGCAGGAGGTATATATTAAGTCTACACAAATTTCCCTGTCAAAACTACTCTTGTTTGAGTTGTGTTTCATTAAGTTGATGGTTAAAATAGAGAAGATATTCTATATAAAACTTTCTCTAAAAAGCTTAATTCCAGTTATACGATATCAACTATTGCTCTTAATGACTACAGTAGAAAGGAGTAACTACTTTTATGTTTTTTTTATAGGAAGTTTTGCTAGAGTGCTTTAAAAGTAATAGTTCACAGCTTTATTTACCAAAATTTATTAATGTTCCATTCTTTTTAATCTGCTTTCACGTGGGATTAATATATTAACCCACCATAGCTCTATCTGATATATAGAAAAAATAGCCTTTTGGTACGGTAATTATTGTGGACGCTTTTTAATGAACAGTGAACACTATGGTCCATTCAGTGACAGAAGTGCTACAGAGTAGGGTGAAGTTAGAATTGGTTGTTCATTGTTTTCTGTTCAACACTATGGTCCAATCAAACCTCTTTGTAGTGAATAAAGAAAAGATGTGTTTGCAGATGAGTTTTGACATGAATAATAATTTTGAAGCAATTTATTTGACAGGATCATTGCAACCATGTCGCCATAGATCACTCTTTACTTTGGCAAACGCAATGCTAATTTTTGCATCTAAAGCATACAATGTTACTACTCTTGTTGCATACGCCAAGACCGCAATTCAGAGTAATAGTAGAACGGTATGCTGCTAAGGATTGCTTAATGCCAACCTAGTCCTTCGACATTTTATAGATGATTTATTGTCTGCTGCTTCATCTTCATACTTGTTATCTTTCAGGTCGATCCATTCTTGTTTTTGGTTGGTGATACCAAATTACAGGCTGTACTCCAAAAGGCAGAAAGCTCAGCTGTACAATTTGCTTCCAAGGAAGACGACGCTTCAGCTTTAAGGTATCTCTCAGGGATCAATCTTTCTGGGGAGCAGAGTAGAGAAGCCTTGATCCCAATAATTGTAAAAAGTCTGGAAAACATACCAAGTGTAAGATGAAGGAATGAGTTCTTATGCTTTTGTATAACATCGTGTATTTAGTGATATAATAATGATAGTGATCTTCTTTGTGCAGTCTGAACTGGGTACAGTGATGGAGCAGTTGCTCGGTGAGTTTATACCCGATGAGGGGACCCAGTTGACTCCAAGCAAAGTATATCGGCATGACACTGGGAAGAACAAATCTGACGACGAGGTGTTTACTTAAGTCCGGTAGTTATCATTCACCGCAATGGGAATTGTCCTAGTCTTAGCTAATACTGTTTCCATTGCACAGGCCCCTCTTCCCAATGCAATAGATGAAAATACTTTGTCAGATATTCCTGCTCAGCCAAAAACAGAGCAGGAGTCAACGGCAGACACGCCTGACACGCCTGACCTTTTGAGCGTCGATCAACTTTTGGAATCAGTATGTTCACTCTTGCTTGAGCATTTCTAAAACATTATTGTTCATTCCTTAATTGTTGCTACCTTTGAGCATGAAATATTTTCAAAGTTGTAGGTAGAATAAATGATACTGTTCTACAATCTGTCATGAAGACGGGTCTGAAAAGAATATACTCGCAAGTAGATGATGGTTTTTGTAGTTTCTTTAATACGTCAAAGGATAAATATCGTGTTCGCTGGGTTTCTAGGAATTTGAAATTTATTTTTGTTGTATTCAGGTGCTTCAATTGGATGATCAAGCAGTAAGATTTTCTGTATCAACTGCACCCAATGTGCCATACAAGGAAATGGCCAGCCACTGTGAAGAACTTGTGACAGGGAAGCAGGATAAGATGGCGAATTTGATCAGCTCCAACACTTTCAGGGTATGTTAATTAAGTTCAACTCAAATTGGGTTGAACTGAGAACCTTGAATGAACCTTGATTCTTCATCTTGCAGGATGGAAATCCATTTGTTGACCCTGATCCGGTGAATGATTCGAGTAAGGGTCGATCTAAAACAAGCAGCTTAACGGCAGCGTTTTGTGTAGTTGAATATCAGCCTCAAGGCTATAACCTACCGATCTTGAGCCCGTATGACAACTTCTTAAGAGCTGCTGCTAGTTGCTGATTCCATTGACAACCTCCTCTAGATTGATCACTCACAACCTCTACTAGTTGCGCGAATCTCGGATCAGTGAGCATAGCAGGTTTTGATAATGGATAAACCATGGAGACACCAAGTAACTTCAAACTCTCGTATGTCATTGAATGCACTGATTGATCGCAGACGGTCAAATACACCCGGTTCATGTTGTTTCATTACTGGATTGTTCGTTACCCAGCAATCTTCCGAACTGAGTCCTTCTTGTATAGGTTGAAGGTCATTGTATTGCTCCACAATATTATAATTTCATAGCTAACTCCACATTGTATAGGGAAACACACACAAGAAGATCAAAAGAAAGTAGAAAGGAATGAACCTACAGAATATGATTTTGTTTCTTCATTCTTTGTAGATTTTGTTGTTCATATTGGGGTTGTAAGAATATAATCATGCATGAATTAGAAAATTTTTGGTGTATTTGTCGTGGATTTACCTTTTTAACGCAGGAGAGGAAACAGTTGAAGGGGTTATTGCATATTCTTAATGTCCAACAAGTTTCAAAATTACGAAGCCCTAATAAAGGTCGAAAGTTGTTACTAAATCTCATATAATATAGGCTTTTGAATGATCTAAAATATAATTACTCTTATTTCTCCTTGACTAGTTCCTGATTAGGGCTCAACGGAATGGATTAGGGGGCGCCAACGGAATGGGTTCAACGGAATGGGATTAGAGGGTGCCAACGGAATGGGTTCATGACGAATAATATCTACCCGTCCCTATCCGTGTTTAATGAAACACTACTCGTTCTTGTACTCATCCCCTTTGAGATTGAAATCATTATCATCACTATACTTTGATGCGGGGTTGAGGCCACGATTGCCCGATCTAGATTGAAGTCCACGAAAGCATCGACTATGGGAAAGCTCGGCTAGAATCTCGGGCGAGATCAGTATTGGTAAGACCGAGATTTGCGAAAACTCAAAGAACAAGAACGTGAATTGTATGGATGATAATGGTAAGATTAATAGAAGATGGTATGGAATGAAATTGATGAAATATAGGAAGATAAGAACCAAGATATATACTTGCAAGAACCTTGATCAATTGAATCAAAACCCGAACAATGAATTACTTAGCCCTTCCTTCTGCAAACTTACACGAGTCTTCAAATCGAGATAAGCACAAGGAGGGAGTATAATCAACTAGTAGCACCAACCTCTAAAGAGATAAACACACACAAGAGCAACCTAACAAGAACTCACAACGATTCAATCAAATGTTCTCTTTTTGATTGAATATGAATGAATAAAACACAAACTTCATAAAAAAGTAACGAGTATCTCACAATGTAACGAAATATATCAAATAACAGCCAACCGAATTTCGGCCTCCTATATGCCCTTATATATAGCCGAGATTTCTAGAAAATAAAATAATCCTACAAAATATAGGATTAAAAAAAGAAACCTTTAGAATGTTTAGAGCTTTAAAGTTAATAACTAGCTATAATCTCCTCCAAATATAATGTAAATCTCGACTAGATTAAAATAAATATAGTCTAGATTAGTGTAAATCTCGACTAGATCCTTCCTTGCTTCCTTGATCATCTTCACACATGTATGACTCCTCCACAAAGGACATCAATGTGACTAAAGAAGACTTAGACACAAATAGATTGAAGAACCGTTATGTGAATATAAAGGATATAAATACTCTAGAAGGGGGGTTGAATAGAGTATGAAAACTTTTCGCAAAAACATATCTCAAGACTTTGAAACTGATTTCAAAGGCCTTGATGTCGATCTGAGTTCTTTGTGACACAACTTGATTCCAAGGGCTTTGAAAGTGATTTCAAGGACCTTGACTTTGTAAACCTACAAAACAAAGTTAGTCACGATAAAGCAGGATATAGTGCGGAATTGAAAAGATCGACACGATAATATGTTTACGAAGTTCGGCTCTATACAGCCTACTCTCCGTCCTAGGGTTTACCCGTAGGATCTAACTATCTATTATTAGCTTCAAAAAGTCCTAGATACAACCTAGAAGAAATCCCCTTCTTCTCTCACTGCAGCCAACACTACGATCTAGTTCCAACTCTTAACCTAGCTATAATAGCCTAGTTACTTCGCAGAGTAACACACACTCGAGTATAACACTCTTTAGATATTCCAATGAAGCTCTTGAGTTTTTCTCTCTCTAAGGAATAAAGCTTTTGTAAACTAAGAGGAAGAAAAACTTCTTTAATCGAATGAAGATGCTTTGGATCACTTGAAGACTTTCGATATTTCCGTGTAAGCTTGTTATCCTTCTTCTTCAATCGACATCTTCATTTATAGTCTTCGATGGAGAAGTCTTCTAGCCGTTGGGAAGATGACCGTTGTTGATGTTTATTCTTCTCAATAGAAAACTCTTCTTAGTTGAGATGAGATAGCCGCTGTAGATTTGTCTTATCTTCTTCATATCCTTAAAGCACGTTAATTCTTCTTCTCCATAATCTTCTCACGCTGGTGAAGATCTTTGTCGTTCGAGCATCGAGATCTTCAGGTTTGTTGATAATCTTTGTCCGAAGATCTTCGAGATCTTTGAATATTCGTTGAGAAGAAGTCTTGCGCTTTGTTGAGTATCTTTGCAATATCCTTGTTGGGCCAAATCTTGTTGGTCGAGATCTTCTAGTTGAGCGAATCTCTTTGGAAGATCTTCTCTTGATCCTTGGTAGATTTGGTTGTTAGAGATTTGAATTTCTTCCAACTGTCATGTCCTTTGAAACTTGTATCAAGGCTTTGGCTTTTGATCCCTTGAAATGGTTTTCAAGGTCTCCGTGCTGAACTTCTTCAATCTCTGCGCTTGTCCCTTGTATCCGATTTCAAGGTCTCCATATATCCCTTGAAATGCTTTCCAAGGCCTGCATACATTTAGACAAACACCAAAACAAACCAAGCAATCTAGAAATACAATCGATATTTTGTTAGTATAAAAACCGCTCATTTGTGTTAAGTCTTCCATCATCACATAATCAAATATATACTCAAGGTGGAGTTTTCAATCTCCCCCTTGATGGAAGACAACACAAATATCGTAATTGCATTTTTAGAGTTAGCGATGCATATGCCATAATATCAAACAAAACTTAAATGTAGAATGCAGAAATATCGAAATTTCGGATCACATAATTTCTCCCCCTTTGTCTTTCAACAAGGGAGAAAAACAGTTAAAGCACGGGAGTTTAAAAACGGTTAAAGACCCATAAAAGTATTTCCAAAAACCACAAAAAGATTTTAAAACAAAAGGCCCCACAAAAATCATATGCTCAGTCTTGATCATCCTCATAAAACTACCTTCGTGCCCTGGATGGAGCAGTCCTATGACTCCGATCCTCCATTTCAGTTGCTAAACATCTTCTCTTCTCTTCAACTCGTCGTTCCTTGAAAAATTGTATTCTTCCACCGTAAGAATGGTCGGCTCAACATGAGCAGGGTAGAGAATGAACTTGTTATGTACTCTTCGTTTACAGTTCATTAGGACATTCTCCACCTTTTCCTGTGTGTTGAGCTGCATCTTCAATTAAAGGCAATATTCTTTCCATGGTGGTAAGAGTGAGAGCATTCATAAGATACATTTCATTTATCTTGGCATGCATAACATACAACATCTCATGATTGACATCCATTCTCCTCATTGTGTCAAACTGAAAATTAGAGAGTTCACGATTCAAACATCCCAATTCCTTTTCACATCCATCTAACCTGATTTACGGAACATAAAAAGCTAATGGAGCTACAGGGGAATGAGTTGGAATAGCCCCTTTTCCTTTCAAAGTCCAAACTCCCGCAAGAGTTTTCTCTATCCATAATCTTTCCAAGCACAATTCATCAAATTTGCCAGAGGACAGCTGTCGATCTTCAGTATATGTATCAATAGAAAAATGATCAAAGATCTTGGACAGTAGGTTTCCATAAGGCAAAGGGATAGCTCGTTTGGAGTTGACAGTATGGACCATATGATTAAGGATTAGGTTAGGCACATCAATATCTAGTCCAAACATGATCAGGTGAATCAATTCCAAAGATTGATCTGTCAACAATTCTGTTGAATTTGCTCGAGGGATAACACATCTAACCAAAATGGTAAACACGATTTTAGCATGTAGGGTTAGGGAAGTGTGAGTGAGTTGGCGGGATGTGGAATTAGGAACTAGAAATTTTTCTTTGGCAAGGTGAACACTGTCTGAACGGGAGGGTGTATGAGTGAAAGATCTGTAGGGATTCCTAAAATCTCACATAAAACAGTGGGAGTAAGAAGAATTGGAGTACCTTTAACAAATGTTTCAAGGGTGAGAATCCCCTTTTCCCGTTTTGTGACGAGGTTTACATAGAACAGTCTTGTGAGTCTTGGGAATGCAGAATCTCCGGGGTTTAAGATCTTCCAAATTGTTGAGCTTTTAAGCTTTGCAATGCAGGGAATCTGAAGATTTTCCAAAAACTCAATGTCCACCATGTCACACATATAGAGAGACCGATTGTGAAACCCGTCAAGCCAAGATCCCGTAGCTTGAAAGTTGACGAACCAAGAAGTCGGAAGGCCAGTATTCGGTGAGATCTCCATTTCTGTAGTAAATTGCTCATCTTTTGTAGCTGAGGAAATGTGAGCAGATTCCTTCTTGAACGCCGAAGCTAGACGGTGAGAAGTTTTCTTGCTTCTTGGATCCATAGATGAATTTGTGAGAGGAAATGAAGGGTTTTGGAAAAAGACAAAGTGAAGCGTTGTTGGGAGGAAGGAAGAAGATTTAGCTTTAAAAAGGGAGAATAAAAACAATTTATGGTTTTAACAAGATCTTGAAAAAATTAAGGCCTTGAGAAACGAAATTTTTTTAAATTCTTTCCAATTTAATCTAAACTACTTTTTCAAACCAAATCTTTGAATCCAAAAATAAGGACTTTTGAAATCATTTTAAAAATCATTCTTTAAAATAATTTAGAGATCAAAATATCTAATAGATATTAACCCCTAAATAGATCCGTGATTTTCAATTTTGCCCTTGAATTCCGTTTCAAGGCCCTTGAATTTGAAAAATGGGATGCATACAAAGGAGAAAATAAAACAATTTACTCCCCCTACGTAATGCTTCCTTGTTCAAGATACCAAGCTCTAATCTTATAAAATTGAATTGATCTTCAGGTAGAGGCTTAGTAAATATATCTGCAAGGTGCAAGTCAGTTGATATAAAAGATATCGAAACATCACCTTTCTCAACATGATCATGCATGAAGTGATGCCTTACATCGATATGCTTTGTCCTTGAATCTTGCACATGTTTTTTAGTAATCAAAATAACACTAGTATTATCACATTTAATCGGGATACCTTTTAAATCAAAGCCAAGATCACGGAGCTGTTGAGCTATCCATAGAATTTGTGTGCAACAGGGTCCCACAACTATGTATTCTGCTTCAACCGTGGATAAGGCGACAAAGTTTTTGCTTCTTGGAGTGCCAACTGATTAGGGATGACCCTAAGAATTGGCAACATCCAGATTTGCTCTTTCTATCGACCTTATAGCCTGCAAAGTCTGCATCTGAATAGCCAACGAGGTGAAACAAGCTTTGACGTGGGTACCATAACCTAAATCTTTAGTGCCATTGAGATACCGAAATATCCTTTTCATAGCTATCAAGTGTGAATCTTTAGGATCAACTTGAAATCTTGCACACATGCACATACTAAACATAATGTCAGGTCGACTAGCAGTTAGATATAACAAAGAACCGATCATACCTTAATACTCCTTCGGTACAACACTTTTATCGTCTTTGTCATGGTTAAGTGAAAGTGTGGAACTCATAGGAGTTTTTTGCGACCTTGGATTGATCCATCTTATACTTTTTAAGCAAGTCCTTGGTATACTTGCTTTGATTAAGAAAAATTCCTTTCTTTGCTTGTGTAACTTGAAGTCCAAGAAATAAATTTAACTCTCCCATTAAGCTCATTTTGAATTCCCTAATATCTGAAAATTCCTTGCATAGAGAATCGTTAGTAGCACCAAGTAATATATTATCAACATAAATAAAGTTTTGTCAATCAAACCTTTTTTGAAATTGTTTTCAAGAAGATACTTGGACAATCTTTCATACCAAGCTCGAGGTGATTGCTTAAGACCATAAAGAGCTTTGTCCAATTTGAAAACATGATCTGGAAATTCATCATTTTCAAAACCAGGTGGTTGAGCAACGTAGACTTCTTCTTCTAAGAAGCCGTTTAAAAAAACACATTTTACATCCATTTGAAATAACTTTATGCTCATGAAAGATGCAAAAGCAAGTAGCATATGTATGGCTTCTAACTTGGCAACCGGAGCAAAAGTCTCCTCATAATCAATACATTCTTTTTGGTTATAGCCTTGAGCTACAAGTCGTGCTTTATTTCGAATGACTTTACCGTTTTCATCCAACTTGTTTCGAAAAACCCATTTAGTGCCAATGACGATTGGTGCTTTGGTCTAGACGTGAGGGTCCAAACTTTGTTTCTCTCAAACTCATTTAGTTCATTTTGCATGACAATGATCCAATTGGGTTCTTGAAGAGCTTGAACATAATTCTTGGGCTCAATAAGAGACAGGAACGCTGAGAATGCACATATGTTGTTAACTTTGGATCGAGTTTGAACTCCTGAGTTTGGATTTGAGATCACATTCTCTGATGGATGGTATGAAGAATCTTGAAACTTTCTCCTTTTGTAAGATGGAAAAGATCCTGAAGATTGGGGCTCGTGTGCTTGACTAGATCCAGGTACCGCTGGAGTATTGCCCTTGGATTCTATATCAATGCCTTGAAGTTGAGTTTCAAGGCCTTGAAACGGAGTTCTGACATCACAATTTTCTGTATCAAGGTCGTGAAGAAGCGTTTCAAGGTCTTGAGATTGTTCTCCGGTATCTTGAATATTTTCTTGCATATTCTTTTCTTGAGCTTTAGGATCTTCTTCTTCATCAAAATTGTGATCTTCATGTTGATTCAGATTAAGATCTGGAAAACTTTCCCTCAAAGTACCATCATTGCTTTCATCAAATATAACATGAATACTTTCCTCAACGGTTTTGGTACGTTTATTATAAACACGATAAGCTTTGCTATTTGAAGCATATCCAATGAATATTGCTACGTCCTACGTGCATCAAATTTACCAAGGTTGTGTTTTCCATTGTTATGGACAAAACATGTACATCCAAAGGGTTTAAAATAGGAAATATTAGGTTTTCTACCCTTAAAGAGTTCGCAAGGAGTATTTTTCAAAATAGGGCGGATTAAACATCTATTCAAGATGTAGTTAGCAATATTAACTGCCTCAATCCAAAAAATTTTTGGTAAACTATTTTCTAAAATCATGGTCCTAAACATATCCTCTAGGGTGCGGTTCTTATGTTCCACAACCCTATTTTGTTAAGGAGTTCTAGGAGCTGAAAAGTTGTGTGAAACACCATATTTTGCCCAAAACAAATCAAACTTTAGTTGATCAAATTTTCTACCATGATCACTTCTAATCGAAACGATAGGTAGGTTTTTCAAAGTTTGCAACTCGTTACATAATTTTGAAAACTCAAACAAGGCTTCAAAATTTTCCCGTAAGAGTGATATCCATGTAAAACGAGAAAAATCATCCACAATGACAAGGATGAACTGTTTACCTTTGGGAGATTTGACACACATAGGACCACACAGATCCATATGTAAAAGTTCAATGGGTCGAGAAGAACTTACAACCTTCTTTGGTTTGAATGAACCTCTTATTTGTTTACCTTCTATACAAGCCTTACATAGTTCATCTAGCTTGAAGGTTAGGTTTGGCAAGCCACGTACCAAATCCTTTGAAAGTAACTTTTTCATTGTATGCATGCTTACATGACCAAGTCTTCTACAAAGCCTTGGATCGTCAATCAAGGCCTTGAGGCACTTTATCTTAGTTCATGAAACTTGGTTAGCACATATAGAATAAACATTGTTACATCTAGGAGCTGTAAGCACAATATCACCCGATGTCTTGTCTTGAACTTCAAATTTTTCTGAATAAAAAATCATCTTGTTGCCTTTATCACATATTTGAGAGATGCTAAGCAAGTTATACTTGAAACCGTCAACAAGATATACATCATCAATGAAGTTAGATGAATTATAACAAATTTTACCAATACCAATAATGTTACACTTTCCTTTATCACCAAGCGTAATTGTTCTAGATGATTGCTTCTTTAGATCCGCAAACAGTGAGCTTTTTCCACTCATATGTCGAGAGCAACCACTATCTAATATCCATTTATGCTCATTTACCTTGGTGATATCCTGCAAAACAACAAACATCAACCTTTCCGTGGCATATTTTTGTCTATATTCAGGCTCAATCTTGTATGGTGGTCTAGTACCTTTAGGAACCCAAATTTGCTTAACTTGTTTCCTTAGACATAGAGAATAAGTGTTTTTAATGATGTAAGGATCATTTCTTCTATATGAATATGTTAATAGAAACATTTGGGCATATGAATACTTCCTTTAGCCTTGACAAAAGTGGTAGTTGTTTTCCTAGGAAAACTGACATGATAACCTATACCATTTTTGTTAAGGAAAGATTGTTGCTCACCCATCATCCTTTTGAGGTTAGCTTTTGAACGAGTGAATTGAATAAGAGCAACCTTCTGGTCTTGACACGTCGCGGTTAGATCATCCTTTTCTTTCTCTAGATCGATATATTCTCGAAGGAGAGAAGAGAGATTGCCCTTGAGAATCGCAATTTTGTGATTCCAAGGCCTTGATATTGATATTAAGGTCTAACTTTTCAGTGTTAAGATTTTCAATTTCCAAAGACATATCACTTAATCTTTTCTCTTGTTTGAGAAGCTTTTCTCTTAAGGGACTTATCCTAACTCTATGTTCTTTATCACATATGATTATGTCTTTAAGGAATTGTGTGAGATCAGATTCAGGTTGTGACATAATTGTACTTACCACGTTATCAACGTAGTGATCTGGATCTTCTTCATGATCGTCCATAAGACAAAGGTTTGCTTGCTCTTTTTCATCTTCTGATTCATTTGCAGAATCTGAATCACTCCATGAAGCTACCATAACCTTCTTATTTTGATCATTCTTCCTAAAGTTGTTCCTCTTTTTTTGTGGACAATCCTTTACGAGATAATCTGTTTCACCACATTCAAAACAAGTCAGAACTTTAGTTTTCTTGTTGGAGTTAGAAAACTTACCTCGAGGTCTTGATATTCGCGGATATTCTTCATTGTTTGCAAACTGTTTTTTCATTTGAAGAATCTTTGCGAGACCCTTAGAGATCAAGGAAAATTGATCTTCCTCATCTTCATCATCACTATCTTCCTCCTCTGATGGTATCTCATCTTTTTTTGATCTTAGTGCCAGGTTCTTTGTGTTGGATGAGAGCTCTCCATATTCTTCACCAAGAACCATCTCGTGAGTGATGAGTTTTCCAGAAGGTCGTCAAGAGGAACAGTTGTGAGATTTTGATCTTCTTTGACTATAGTCACGTTTGGTCCCCACTTAGCTTTAGGTAAGCTCCTTAGAACCTTCCTTACTTTCTCTTCATTTGTGAAGACTTTTCCAAGTGAGTCCAGGTTGTTCACGATCTCAGTAAATCTTGTGAACATTTCTTTGATTGGTTCATATGGGTTCCCCTTAAATAGCTCATATTGTTTGAGGAAGATGCTTATCTTTGTTTACTTGACTTGACTTGTTCCTTCGTATGTGACAACAAGTTGTCCAATATTTCTTTAGCACTCTTGTATGATGAGACATGGTTGAATTCATTTGCGTCCAACCCACAATAGAGAAAAGTCATGGCCTTGTAGTTCTTTGAAACACTATCCAAGTCAGCTTGTGTGAAGTCAACTTCCTTCTTTGCGACTTAGACACCCTCAACTGTGGTGATTGGGATTTTAGGGCCATTTTGAATAATGCTCCATAGTTCCATGTCCTGATCAATAATGAACATTCGCATTAGTGCTCTCTAGTGGGCAAAGTTGTTTCCACAGAAGAGTGGTGGTCGAGATGAGGATCTTCCTTAAGCAAATCCTCCATCACCTACAAAGTTCATGATTAGTCTCATTGATGGTTAAATCAATATACGTGAGTCTAGCTCTGATACCAATTGAATAACCGTTAGGTGAATATAAAGGATATAAATACTCTAGAAGGGGAGTTGAATAGAGCATGCGAACTTTTTTCAAAAACCTATCTCAAGGCTTTGAAACTGATTTCAAAGGCCTTGATGTCGATTTGAGCTCTTTGTGACAAAACTTGATTCCAAGGGCTTTGAAAGTGATTTAAAGGACCTTGACTTTGTAAACCTGCAAAACATAGTTAGTCACAATAAAGCAGGATATAGTGCGGAATTGAAAAGATCGACACGATGATATGTTTACGAAGTTTGGCTCTAAACAACCTACTCTCCGTCATAGGGTTTACCCATAGGATCTAACTATCTATTATCAGCTTCAAAGAGTCCTAGAGACAACCTAGAAGAAATCCCCTTCTTCTCTCACTGTAGTCAATGCTACGATCTAGTTCCAACTTTTAACCTAGCTATAATAGCCTAGTTACTTCACAAAGTAACACACACTCGAGTATAACACTCTTTAGATATTCCAATGAAGCTCTCGAGTTTTTCTCTCTCTAAGGAATAAAGCTTTTGTAAATTAAGAGGAAGAAAAACTTCTTTAATCGAATGAAGATGCTTTGGATCGCTTGAAGACTTTAGATAATTCCGTGTAAGCTTGTTATCCTTCTTCTTCAATCGACATCTTCATTTATAGTCTTCGATGGAGAAGTCTTCTAGCCGTTGGGAAGATGACCGTTGTTGATGTTTATTCTTCTCAATAGAAAACTCTTCTTAGTTGAGATGAGATAGCCGCTGTAGATTTGTCTTATCTTCTTCATATCCTTAAAGCACGTTAATTCTTCTTCTCCATAATCTTCTCACGCTGGTGAAGATCTTTGTCGTTCGAGCATCGAGATCTTCAGGTTTGTTGATAATCTTTGTCCGAAGATCTTCGAGATCTTTGAATATTCGTTGAGAAGAAGTCTTGCGCTTTGTTGAGTATCTTTGCAATATCCTTGTTGGGCCAAATCTTGTTGGTCGAGATCTTCTAGTTGAGCGAATCTCTTTGGAAGATCTTCTCTTGATCCTTGGTAGATTTGGTTGTTAGAGATTTGAATTTCTTCCAGCTGTCATGTCCTTTGAAACTTGTATCAAGGCTTTGGCTTTTGATCCCTTGAAATGGTTTTTCAAGGTCTCCGTGCTGAACTTCTTCAATCTCTGCGCTTGTCCCTTGTATCCGATTTCAAGGTCTCCATATATCCCTTGAAATGCTTTCCAAGGCCTGCATACATTTAGACAAACACCAAAACAAACCAAGCAATCTAGAAATACAATCGATATTTTGTTAGTATAAAAACCGCTCATTTGTGTTAAGTCTTCCATCATCACATAATCAAATATATACTCAAGGTGGAGTTTTCATAGATCATCAATGGTCTCCTTAAAGGCTAATGATGTCACCAAGCTAGAAACCTCCTCTTATATAGTTCGTGTTTTAGATCTAGTATTAAATCCTTTCATGCTAGATGATGATAATGGTTGAGACTCCTTCACCTTCAATGCTCTTGCTCTTGATATAGTGATGGGTCCCCGAGTAGTAGGAGGTGTAGGAGATGATCCCTCATCATACATGCTATGTTTTAGTCCCTGTCAAAAACCCGTTTTCACCTAATTTTCCCTATTTATAATAACAATTAAGTTTTTCCATAAGTTTCCTCGTTGATTTTCCTATCTACAAATTCTCAAGTGTGAAGTATATGAAATTATTTGTATCGATAACATACATATATAACACAATAAAAAAGATATTAATCCAAATTAATAATAGATTTGTAAAGATACATATAAATTATATGAAAAAAGCAAATCATTGTTAACTTGTCTCCCTTTTAATTTTCTTACTGAGGATCCTTATGATAATCACCAACGGTGTAAGGCCCCAAATATTAGGCGCGTATGCGATTTTTATTTTTTCGGCTTTTATCGATATTTTAATAACTTAAATAATTTACGAGAATGATTTCTACGTCACAAAGTATATTTTATTTATATATTTGATCCATATATATTTGAAAAAATTGGTGTAGAAGGGCCCTTTTTGTATCCATGATGCAAAATAGGCCCCTCTATTTTTCTTCCAAAAAATAAAGTTAAAAGAAATTATAAATCATGGGTAATAAGGTAGCTATTTAAGGGAAAATTAGTAATGTAGCATAATAACTGCCTAAAAGTTAAAGATATATTAAATCAAAAAAACGGCAACAACATGATACGGTATCGGCGGTTTGTCTTCTTTCCTAAACATTTCATCCAAAAATTAAGCGCCATTCGGAACCTCCATTGTATCGTGAGATTCTCCATTCGTAACCTCCATCTTCAAATCGCGAACTTCGACCGTCTTCAACCTCCTGTCTGATCTATTCTTTGTGTAACAACAATCAATCCTTGTAAGTATTCCAAATTTTCTCAACAATATACCATTTTAATGGCTTCGATTTTGGTTCAAACCGAAAACAGTTGATGAACGTTTTCCCTAAAATCCATACTCAAAACCGCCATTGTTGATCTTTAACTACATGGCCTTTCATTTACTCGGCCTTGCATGGTGTTATGAAGCATGATTTTGTGATGTATATTCGATTAGGTTTTGGAATTCGACCACACAAAGAAGAACAAATCTGTTTTAGGCTGTTATGGAACTTAATTTTGAAATTAGCCATTTCTGTGAAATTTATGTATTCGGATTAACAGTGATGAAAGATTATGTACATAATTTATGTTTTGCATGTGTTTTATATGAAGAAGAAGTATATATACTGATATTTTTTCAAAAACTGTGTTATTTTTGTGGTCGATGGTCTGAATTATGTAAATGTATGTTATGTAACTTCAAATATTGTATGATTTATGTATGTATACCATTTTATGTATCTAATTATAGAATGGATCAGATCTATGTACATAATAGAGGATGCCAAACTGTTATATATTACATTATGTATCCCCTGTATATCAATTTTATACATAGTTACAAAATGTCTCAGTTTATCCTTAACGATTATGTACTTACTTTGATATGTTTGATTTTGTATCATATACACTCTTTATCACAGTTTATGTATCTAATTACAACATGATTCAGACATTTATGTATCTTACTGTATCACATAAGTAATAAGTTTATGTTTGAGGACTATGTACATAATTACAGAATGACTCAGTCTATGTTTGAACACTATGTACTTTAATTTCTTATGAACTGAGTGTAGTCTTCTGTTGTAAGTTTATGTTCCAAGTTTTTGACTGCCTCAAGTTATGGTTGACATAATTATGTTTGAATTTGTATTTTGTACCCAATGTAGGTCATGTACAATGCTTTTTTCTGTTATTGCATTATTTATGTAGCTATTATGTGCATAATATTATGTAGGCTATTTAATATATACAGATAAATTATGTAATGTAGTATTTAGCCAGAAATTGACTGAGAATTTTTTCTATTTACTATGTGTTTGAAGAACAAAATGGTTAGAACAAAACAAATGGCTGTCAAAAACCAAACCAAGGAACAAAGAGATGAAGCTCAAGCTCGTCGCATTAAAAAGGTGAATATTTGAAATCAAATTGCTATATTAGTCACAGGACTTATGTAACAGTACAGTTAAGCACATAAAAACATAAATTAAGAGTTGATTATGTACATAATTTAATCTAACTATTATGTTATATCATTACTACTCTTAATAGTTTCTGATTACAATTCTATATTCATATCATTTATTTTCTTATTTATGTACAATACTGTACATAGTATTAGTTTAGTAGTTGATAATGAAGTATTTTACCTTATGTACATTTCAGCGTAGAGAGATGGGAGGTTCGTGTACCCAAGATGTCAATAGGCTAATCAATTCCGATAACCCACAGATCAAGGTTAGTAAATTGAAATGTGCACTACATAGTTTATATTTGTTGATCATAACGATAAACGCATTTTCTATTTTTATGTTTATGCAGTTTACCTACAGATGGACAGAAACAAAGAAATCTATAAATGTCAGAATCAATAGCTATATGAGGCTTCCTCTAATCTCTATGATTTTGGATGAGTTATCTACATCTGACAAAAACATATTTAAGGCGTCAATTTTTGGGCCTCTGTTGGAGATGAGCACTAAAATCAAAATGTCCAACCAACTAATTCATTTTATGTTAATGAGGGAGGTAAAGACGAGGAGACACTACTCAATGTGGTTTGCAGTTAACAATGTTCTTATGAAGTTTAGTGTTATGGAGTTTTGTGAGATTACTGGACTCCCAAATTCTTCGGAATTTGGCTCAAATGTAGAAGAAATGGAGGATGTCGACATGAGAGATGTAATTGGGATTGACAGATGTACAAACGATGAATTGGAGCAAATCTTCAAGGATGAGCCGAAGGAGTCTCCCAACAAGTACAAAATGGCACTCATTTTGTTCATTGAAGGTGTTTTAGCATCAAAGAATGGAAAGACATTGATAACACATCATACTATGAATCTCCTAAGTGACATGGAGTTGTTCAACAAATTTCCATGGGGTCGTTTTGCTTACACGATAACGAGGAGATCATTTCAATCGTGCTATGCTGGAAAGGAGAGAAACAACGGTGGATACTAGATTGGTGGATTCCCTTTGGCATTACAGGTAATGTATATGTTCTATTTTTTCCATAGGTTGAGGACTATTTATTGCATGTTATGTACTATCTGTGTAACATGCTTATGTATAACATGCTTATGTATATGTACAGATTTTATACATAGTACCTAGCTGTACTAAACATGTGTCATGCTTATGTGCAAATTAGTATTTACTGGATATTGTTTTATTTATTTCATGCTTATGTACACATTCCATTATGGTAACTGTGTTACATCATTATGTTTAATGAATTATGTATTTATTAGATAGAGTTTCAACATATATGTACTCACTGTTCATGTATACATATGTGTAATGAAGCATTTGTGTTGCTTAACTATAGTTTTTATTTTTGTAATATTTGTAGATACTTGTCTTCAATTCCATCCCAAAGTTTGTAAAGCATTTTGCAACTATATTGAATGCAGGGGCAACCCCTTCATGCCTCATGTATGTATCCAAACTTGGGAAGGGTGGCAAGCTATACCCTGGTTATACTGAGCTGCAGGATATTGCTAAAACTCTTCAAAAAGAGGATATTAAGACAATTAATGTTGAGAAGGAAGAGGATGACTATGAAAGCTGGTATATGGAGGGTGATGATGACAAGATTGATGCACTATTTGGTATTGGGTTTCATAATGTTGTTCCCGTAGTGACTAGGCCTTTAATTTATCATGCAAAGGAGGAAGAGTTTAGGTGTGTGCTAATCAAAATTAGTAAAATGTTTTATTTCATACATTATGTGATGTATAAGGTATACCCTGTTTGTGTTATTATGTAAGCCTAGTACTGAGAATGTTGTCATTCGAGAAATCAACGATGACAAGGATGATAAAGATGACTTTGTGAACCCACCAAAAGACATTGGTATGTAGTAACCATTGGTTTTCATTTTATGTAAATTAAATGGTATGTACTAGACATTTATGTACTACATCAAACATTATACTCATGTGTTGTTGATTATTTTAAACAGAAAAGGTTCAGCCTGATAAACCATCTCCTAGTGCATCCAAAAGTGTAGGTAAGAGGAAACAGGAAGATGCCATACCCAATCCAGAAGTCAAAAGGTTAAATTTATTTATATTTACATATATTACATCAATGTATATGTATTGATTAGATTTATGTAGTATAAGAAATATAATACTTCATATATACACATACAGTTCTACGTCCAAAAGCACATGTAAGAGGAAAAAGGAAACACCCAAGCCATCTCCAGAACCAACAAGGTTAAAATGATTTATATAAATAAATGACTTCAATTTATATGTATTAATACTTACAGATTATATTATGTATCATTTTACAAATATGTAGATCATCAAAGCGCATTAACAAGGCCAAAGATTCACCACCACCAATCAATACCGAGTAGACTCCTTCAGAACCCCATACAGAGGACCGACATAATGTCAATACTTCTGCTTTAAAGAAGTCCACCCCTGTGCCACATGACACAACTAAGTAAGTAAAATAACTGCAATTTCATGTACAATAATATTACCTTATGTATATTCATAAATATGGTGTACCTTATGTATGTTCATAATAAACAACATTCAATCTGAACAAGCACAACCATCATGGGTTCAAGTGTTGATGTCAAAGATGGATGCACTGCAGAAGGGACAAGACATTCTTGCTGAAAGAGTCGATGCAATGCAGAAGGTCCAGAGTAGTCTGTGTGAAAAAGTGGAGAAACAAGGCATTTTGATTGATGATCTGACGACGTATGTAAGAGACCTAGGTTCTCTCTACGAGCAGTTAGACACAACTGTGTTCGTGTTCAGCAAGAGAATTGAAAAGAACATAAAGAGTTGTGTAAATGATGCTATGAAACAATATGCGTCAGCTGAAGTTCATCAATCTCACACAACAGAAAGCGATCATCAAACAGTTGATGTCGATCAAATTCCTACCAAATATGCCATGGACAATGTAAAGGTAGAGGAAATTGGTGCTGAATCCAGTGAGGTATGATATATTTATGGAAAACTATCAACTTTATGTACAATGCAGTGATTGATACATAAACTTAGGATTATGAATCTGTTATATTATGTAGTATATAATGTCCATGTATATGAACTGTATGTAGTTTTTAGAATAGCAAATTATGTAGGAAATTGTGTACTTTTACTAATGTATGTGCAAATGATATTTGTTAATGTTTATGTATTAACACAACATATATATATTTATGTACAAAATTCTGAAACAGTCGTGCCAGAAAGGAAGGTGGGTTTATAGATGCCCAAAGAAAGTAAATACAAACGTACACCTTTCCGTAAAAATGTCAAGCTACCTAAAGAACCACACATGGGTATGCTGACATCAAAAGAGCGACAAACCCTATACAACTGGGTCAAAAATAAAGACGGGAATGGGTCAGTAAGGGGTTTCATAAAAATCATATCCAAGGACACAATTCAAGGCATTATTAAGCCTCGCGGTTGGATTAAAGATGAGGTTTGTATACTACACTGAACTTATGTACGTATCTATCTATGTCATTTACATAATATTGTCATGTGTTTCTAATGTAAATTAGGTCATTGACGAGCTGATTATGCATATCCGTATGAGCATACGTGAAAATCTAGAAAAATATGGACGCATCGCTGTACTACAAACCGGATGGACCCGAGCTTACAACCGTACTACATTTGCAAATTTCGTGGACATCAAGAATGACAAACCAAACTTCAAAGAAAGTATGTTTCAAGTCATCACCGGCGATGTTCCACAAATTTTTCCCAAATCACTGTATGATGTCGACATCATTTACTCCCCATTCAACCTTCTGGACACTCACTGGGTCGCATTGGAAATAAACCTGCTTGACTGGTGTATTTATGTGTACGACGCACAAGTAACGTACATAAAGGAGGACAAATTACAGCACCTTATCGAGTTCCTTGTTGTTATGTTCCCGCAAGTTTTGAGGGTCCATGATAAGCATTCTAGACTGGAAGAGAAGCTCAAGATTCCCTTGAAAGTGATTAGGAAGAATGATTTAAACACAAATGTTGATGGGTATGTACACTATTTTACTAATTAATTTTATATTACATTTTTTATGTGTTAACCATAATGAAACATAAACTGATTTCATTTTATCCCTTTGCAATGTAGGGGTAGCTGTGCAATATACACATTGAAATACATTCAATATCTTGCATCTGGTAGAAAGGATTTCAGCGACATAGATGATGAAGTCGTTCAAGCGGTTAGGGAGCAGATTGCAAATGCTGTGTTTACAAGACAGTCGAAGAATTGGGCCGAAGAAATGTGATTGTGTTCAAACAATATGCACTGCTGATTATGAACATACTTATGTAGACAGAAGTTGTGAAATACTTATGTAGCCGGCCTTTTACGTGTTGTCAGTTTATGTACGGTTTGTATTTGTTATGTAGACATCTATTATGAACATAATTGTTTCCTTTGACTTTATGTAATGTTTGATATGCACAAATTCTCATATTATGTATATATTTAGTTCCAACATAATTCTGTAGTGATACAATATGCACTATTTTTTTTTATTTTAGTACCAACATAATACTTTTACATATACATAAGTGTATGTTTCTGCACTAGCATATGTAACATCATCAGTATACAGAGTGCTGTCCAACATATGTGATGGGTTTATGTACCTATCTAGTTCAGTTACCAATTTCAATGATGTATCGTTAAATATGATAATCCAGGTTATAGTTCACAATATAGTCAAATAAATGTAACTATAGTAATATCCACATAATGTGTTGATTCTGACAAGTCCTCTTCGTGTGCCCGCTGCAGCCACAACAACTGCATTTCCTATTGCTGCTTTGTTCCCACGTCAAACAGAATCTGGCTTTTGGCATTCTACCACACTTTTTACGCTTTAATGGAGGCTCACATTTCATTTCTGCTATTGAAGTAGGAATGCACCACTCTGATTTACTAGGTAATGGATAGATGATATCCACATAACCAGCCCTCTAACTGTCTAATGAATAGTACTTGCCAACTAGAAAGGATGGGCTCATACCGACATGTTTTGCAGCTGCAATGGCATGTGTTACGCTAAAAAGTGTGCACGCAATAAGCCTTAAATTTATACTCGTTATAATAATCCTAACTTCTAGCGCACCCGCAGTGTACGGGACGTTTGTAGCAAGATAAGTATTCCGAGGTCGAACACAAAGACTAAGGTGAAATTGATTTAAGTTGTGATTGAATTTAGCAAGACCTAAGTCTAAAGGAAAAGAGAAAGTAAAGGAAGAAAATCTCAATTGTTTTGGTTGGTTTTAGGTGATCACATCAAAGATCACAATTCATTCAAAGCAATCAATCAAACTAAACCGAAAATCAGCACAAATAAACAAATCAAACGGGATATTGATCAAGGAAAAAGGAAAGATGGATTCTAGGGGTCGGAAGTTCCGGTTATGGCATAGAACTCAAGTTATCTATTCATTCCTTGGATTGATTATGATATGTTGGGATTAAGTGTTTCTAAATTGGGATCAATTACCGGGTAAGTCTCATGATCCAACTAGTCCACACCTAAGGTCTCATTACCGGTTAAGTCTCTAAGAACCTAAGGTTAGGAATTCTACATAAACCGGAATTGGTAATTAGGAATCTAACCTATCCTTACCGGGTAAGTCTTGGAATGGGAAGTCCTAATCAACATTCCTAGCACATCTAATCCAATGGCGACTTGTTAGGTTCACCACTACCTAAGGGTTTGCTATTTAGATTCTAAGGGAAAGGATTACCGGGTAAGTCTCTCCTAACACTTAGTCACTACACTAGGACACCCTAGGGTAGGTTAAACTTAGCAAAAACTTAGGGTTTCAACACTTTGTAGATCTAAGGTAAGATCCTTCGAACCAGGGAAAATCACGGTTTGTTCTATAGAAACCACGACCGTGGTTCTTCAAGAACTACCCGTGATTTCTAACAGAAACTACGTTCATAAGCAAAAATCATCCAAAGATAAATCTAAGTCCATCCTATCATAGATCTAGCCATAACCATCTTTTCCTTACCCTAGAACCACATCAATTTAGCCTACAACATTCATAATGGAAATCAAACCAAGCAAACATAAGATCATAACCTCCATTGCAAGATAATGAAAGAAAAGAAGATGAACAAGTGGATTTCAACACAAACCAAATTTGAAGATCGAATTAGGAAAACTTACAACCCTTCCAAAAGAAGGTTCAAGGGTTCACAAATCTGTAGAAATAAATCCGAAATACAAAGAGCTAAGTGTGTGTTCTTCTTTCTTCTTCAATGGCACCTTTCTTCTTCCCTTTGGCACTTTCCTTCCTAGAAAAAATCTTCTTCTTTTGAGAATATATTTGTTAGAGAAATGGAGAATGGATGAGCTCTTCTTCAACTACCCCAGCTCCCAGCTGCCTCAAACAACCCATCAAGGACCACTTTTATAACAAATTCTTCATGAGCTGGCCATGAGAGTCGTGGCACAGCTGTCACGAGAATCTGGCAAAATCCACGGTCATTTCCACGGCCGTGGTTCTTCAGAGAACCGTGATTCTGTGCAGAAACCTTGTTTTGGATCATTAGGCTGTGGCTTGGTGCATGGCCTGTGTTGGCAAGGTTCCATGAGTCCTTCTCAGCCCTTGCCTTGCGTTCCAATGAGTTTGGAAGTGTGTCCTCTGAATGAGCGACCCTCAAACGCATCGTTTTAGCTCGAAACTTCCTGAAATACCTACAAAACGCACACAAGTCCGTGTAGACGTCTATCTCGACAAAATAGATGTTTTGAGTGCAAAACGTATTGGACTAGTGCTAGATGATGCATGATTGAGCGAGAATCCTATCTAAATGTACATCTAAAACTATGCTATAAATCGTGTTATCAAAATACCCCATACTTAAGGTTTGCTCGTCCCCGAGCAAATTCCCAACTATAGACTAAGAGATGACATGATTTATGTATGCAGAAAAATGGCAAAAAATCTTTTTGGGTTTTGTGCTTCTACTATTGGATCACCTTCATAGTCATGATCAATGGCAATTGGATAAGCAATTATGTATCAAACAATAAGGGCATGGAAAGACAATTGTACTTAACTCAAAAGCATGCATGAGATGGGAGGACGAAGATTGTCAAGAAGATCAAGAGTCTATCCAATCTAGATTACTAAGTCTTACAAACATGCAAGTAGGTCATAAGGGCTTGTGACATAAAAGGCTAAGAAACGTTGTAATTTGGGAGGGGAATTTTCTAGGTATGTGATGCTAATCCGGGAATGGAACTAACTTCACTTCCTTGTCCTCGATCAACTTCCCCCAAGTGTATATTTTTCCCTATCTTGCTTCCTTTTCTTTTTCTTTAACTCATTTTTTTGAGACAATGGCATTGGTGTACAATAGCCGAAACCTCGGTGATTAGCCATCCTCGGGCTTTTTCTCTTTTTCGAGGTGCATCCACACCGGGCACACATACCAAAGCTCGTTAGGGCTATTGGTTCATTTGACTTTGGCAAGGCACCAACACCCGATTATGTGAAGTGTACCGAGTTACTTAACATTTAAACCAACGCCCCCAAACCTATTTTGGCTACACTTCCACAATAATTTCAGCATTCCATTCACGACATTCTTTTCATTACATCTTCACCCCGCACTTGCTTTTTACACATTCAAACACACTAGCATGCTCCTATTCCCGGATGGGTTTGAAGGAGGTCGATTTTATATCAATTGAGGTGCTCAAGCAATCATGATCAAGATGAGAAGTAGAGAAAGATGAAGTGCCTCATTCATTCCTAGATGGTATGCAAGAACTATCATGTAATTTCGACTTTCAATACTCAATCCATTCTAGGCAATCATCATGATCTCAAATCATACATGGAGTTTAAGAGAAGTAGTTCAAGTCCACATATGCATTTATTAATTTAACACATAAGGCCATTCATAGCCAATCACACGGCAAGTTTCATCATTAGGATCATATCCAAGCCTAGAAAGCACAAAATTTTTTTTAAATTTTCTGATTTTTATGGGATTTTTGTTTTAAGTATGTACAATGCAAGACATGTGCAAATATTAACCTATCCTAGATGCTCATCATGCAAAAGATCATGCGAACCCCACCCCATACTTAGAAACACATTGTCCCCAATGTGGTATACAAGTTAAGAGAGTGAAAGAAGGTTCTCACAATGTAAAATGGTTTGCTATGGTATTTGGGAAATCTCAAGTGAATTGATGTTGGATGATCCTTTCAACCATGGTAGAGAGCTCTAAGCATCTTTCAAGCCTTGAAACCCGCGCTAGGCACCGCTAGCCGTCCAAGTTCCGCGTCCGCTCCACCCATAATTGGTGAGGGTTTCATCATCATCATTTCCGAGAGAGGCTTCCGACGCCATTAATGCTTCTAGCATACACATGAAGTAGACAAAACACACAAAGCACACAAAAACAGAAAAATCTAAGCAAAAATGAAGGAAAAATGTTACCGATGGGTTGCCTCCCACCAAGCGCTTCTTTAAGGTCATTAGCTTGACCAAACTTCGGGAGCGTCTATTCAAGGTGGAGCGGGGCAATCATGTCTATCGGGGCTCCCGGAATATACTTCTTCAAGCGATGCCCATTCACTTTGAAATCTCTACAATGCTCCCCTCCTATCTCAATAGCTCCATGGGGAAAGATCTTCTTTACCACATATGGCCCGGTCCATCTTGATTTGAGCTTTCCGGGGAAAAGTCTTAGCCTCGAGTTGAAGAGAAGGACAAGATCTCCTTCACTCAACTCCTTTGGAATAATCCTCTTGTCATGCCATCTTTTGGTTCTCTCTTTGTAGATCCGGGCATTCTCATAGGCTTCCAACCGGAGCTCCTCAAGGGCATTGATATCAAGCAATCTCTTCTCTCCCGCCTCCTTGAGGTCAAAATTCAGCCACTTAATGGCCCAATAAGCTCTATGCTCCATTTCCACCGGAAGATGGCAAGACTTGCCATAGACCAACTTGTAAGGAGTGGTGCCAATGGGTGTTTTGAAGGCGGTTCTATATGCCCATAGTGCGTCATTGAGCTTCATAGCCCAATCCTTCCTTGTCCTAGACACCGTCTTCTCGAGGATGGCCTTGATCTCACGGTTGGAGATCTCCACTTGAATACTAGTTTGGGGGTGATAAGGTGTTGCCACCTTATGAGTCACCCCATACTTAGCCAAAAGTGCTCCAAAATTCCTATTTGTGAAGTGCTTCCCTCCATCACTAATGATCACCCTTGGTGTTCCAAACCTAGGGAAGATCACTCGGTTGAAGAACCGCACCACCACCTTGGCATCATTTGTAGGAGAGGCGATGGCCTCTACCCATCTTGACACATAGTCCACCGCCAATAGGATGTAGAGATTGCCACATGAGGAAGGGAATGGTCCCATGAAGTCTATACCCCACACATCAAAAATCTCAACTTCTTGGATGTTATTCAAGGGCATTTCATTCCTCCTTGAAATATTGTCCGTCCTTTGGCAAGCATCACATGCCGCTACAAAACCTTGCACATCTCTAAACAAGTTAGGCCAATAAAAACCGGATTGCAATACCTTCGCACACGTTTTGTGTGAGCTAGCATGGCCTCCACATGGTAAGGAGTGACAATGCCGGATCACACTTTCCATTTCATCTTCCGGTATGCATCTCCTAAGCACTCCATCCGGGCCTCTCTTGAATAGAAGTGGCTCACTCCAATAGTAGTGCCTTACATCGTTGAAGAACTTCTTCCTTTGTGCATATGTAAGCCCGGGAGGCACTTCCTCACACACCAAGTAATTCACAATGTCGGCATACCATGGCTCACTTCCTCTAGCCATGTGGAACAAACATTCTTCCACCATTTGCAATTGTTCGTCCCGGAATGAATCATATATCGGGATGTTGTCTTTCCCAAGCTCCAAGGGTGGGAGTCTACTAAGGTGATCCGCCACGGAGTTCTCGGATCCTTTCTTATCTCGTATCTCCAAATCAAACTCTTGAAGAAGAAGGATCCACCGAATCAACCTTGGTTTGGCATCTTTCTTTGTAAGTAGATAACGGATCGCCGCATGATCCGTGTAAACTATGACCTTTGCTCCAACAAGGTACGAGCGGAACTTCTCAAATGCATACACCACCGCTAACAACTCCTTCTCGGTAGTAGCATAATTGAGTTGGGCATCATCTAGCGTCTTGCTAGCATAATAAATGGCATGAGTGCGCCCTTCTTTCCTTTGCCCCAAAACGGCCCCGACAGCCACATCACTTGCATCGCACATGATCTCAAACGGTAAACTCCAATCCGGAGGTTGCATGATGGGTGCGGAGATCAAGGCGTTCTTCAACCTACAAAACGCTTCAAGACAATCTTTGGAAAAAACAAAATCAACATCTTTCATTAGTAGGTTAGTGAGAGGCTTAGAAATTTTAGAGAAATCTTGAATAAATCTCCGGTAAAAACCGGCATGCCCTAAGAAACTCCTTACCCCCTTCACCGAGGTAGGTGGTGGCAACTTCTCTATCGTTTCAATTTTAGCTCTATCAACCTCAATGCCACGGTTAGACACCAAGTGTCCTAACACAATACCTTCACTTACCATGAAGTGGCATTTCTCCCAATTTAAGACAAGATTCGTCTCTTCACATCTTTGCAACACTAATGACAAATTAGCCAAGCAATCATCGAAAGAAGAACCATAAACAGAGAAATCATCCATGAACACTTCCATGATATTTTCTATGTATTCCGAAAAGATAGCCATCATACACCTTTGGAAGGTGGCGGGTGCATTACACAACCCAAATGGCATTCTCCTATATGCAAAGGTACCCCATGGACATGTAAAAGTTGTTTTCTCTTGGTCATCGGGGTGGATAGGGATTTGGAAGAATCCACTATACCCATCTAGATATCAAAAGTAGAGTGTTGAGCTAATCTTTCTAGCATTTGGTCAATGAAGGGGAGGGGAAAGTGATCTTTCCTAGAGGCCATGTTCAATTTCCTATAATCTATACACATTCTCCATCCCGTGACCGTCCTAGTTGGTATTAGTTCATTGTTCTCATTAGTTACTACCGTCATTCCACCCTTCTTAGGTACCACATGAACGGGGCTAACCCACTTACTATCCGAGATAGGGTAGATAATTCCCGCATCTAGCAACTTAATGATTTCCTTTTTGACCACCTCTTTCATTATAGGATTCAATCTCCTTTGATGTTCAATAGAGGGTTTGTGGTTATCTTCCATCATTATTTTATGCATGCACAAAGATGGCTTAATGCCGACCAATTCATCAATAGTATAACCAATGGCTTTCCTATGCAATATTAGTTCATGCAGCAATTTAGCAAGTTCATCATCACTCAAGCATGCATTAACAATTACCGGATATGTAGAATTATCACCAAGGAATGCATACTTTAAATGAGAAGGGAGGGGTTTAAGTTCAAGTGAGGGAGGACCTTTATCGGTTGAAGATGATCCAAATAAGATTGGATGAGATGAATCCAAGGCAAAAGAAGACTTTCCTTGGCTCCTAGAAACTTGATCATTATCAAGAGCTGATTCGGGGAAAACCACGGTTGGAAACACGGGTTGCTCATCTTCCACGGCCGTGGTTCTTGCCAAGCTTGCTTCTCGGAGTTGTCCAGAAAGTTTGACGGCCGTGGAACCTGAATCTCGACCGTGGAACTTGCAGCTGTTCACAATTTCTTCGTGGCTCTCAAATCCAACTCTTGGATCCTCTTCCAAGGCCTCTAAGGCTTTGATCTCTTCATTGCATTCCTTTTCAATGTCTTCCTCCATCATACTCAAGGTAAGAACCTTCTCCAAGGGGTCCTTGATCAAGATCGAGCTTACTATTTCTCTAGATTCTTCTTGCTCGACTATGTTGAAGATATCTTCATCAAGGGTTGGCCCTTTCATCATTGTGGACAGCTTGAACTTGATGTTCTCTTCTCCAATGTTGAAGGAGAGAGTCTCGTTCTTGCAATCCACTAAACATCCGGAGGTAGCTAAGAAAGGTCTTCCTAGGATGATGGGAACCGGATAATCCGCCGGAATGTCCAACACTACAAAGTCAATAGGCACGTAAAATCCTCCCAATTGCACCGGAATGTCCTCTAGAATTCCAACTGGATGAGTGATAGAACGGTCCGCCATATAGAGGGTCATCTTGACCGGCTTTGGCTCTCCTAACCCGACCTTGTTGCTAAGTGCAAGTGGTATGATGCTTACACTCGCTCCAAGATCACAAAGGGCCTCGTATTTCACATCTCCCACTCCTATTGGGACGCAAAAAGAGCCCGGATCCCTTAGCTTGGGAGGCATTGCCTCCTTCATTGTTTGGATTAGCTCCGAGGATCTCTTGGTCATCCTAATCTCCCCATACTCCTCCAACTTCCTTTTGTTGGAGAGTATTTCCTTCAAGAACTTTCCGTACGCCGGCATTCCTAAGATGGCATCCATGAACGGAATGTTAATATGTAACTTGGACATTAGTTCAAGGAACTTACCAAAGTGATTGTCCAAACGAGCTCTTGCTCTTGATTGTGGGAATGGTAGTGGCGGCTTGTATGGAGGCGGTGCCACATAGGTTGGCTCTACATCCTTGCTCTTGCCTCCATCATCTTGCTTTCTTCCCTCTTCTACCACTACTTGCTTTCCCTTAGCTTGGTCCTTGGGCAAAGGATCCTTCATACTCAACCCACTCCTTGTTGTGATAGCCAAAACTTGGCCTCTTGGGTTGTCTTCGGTTCTTCCGGGAAGCTTCCCCGGATCCCTATGTGCTTCACCCGCCTTTTGAAAGACTTGTGCTTCCAAGACCTTTTGAGCCTTAGAAATTGAAGTGACGGTGCTCTCAAGTCCACTCAATCTTCCTAGCAATTGTTCAAACATGACTTCGGTCCTATCCTTTGAAGGTTGAGTAAAACCGGGTGGAGGTTCTTGTGAAGCTCTTTGTGGTGGAGTTGTACTTGTGGAGGCGGGAGGGTTCAAGGCTCCATCCGGATTAGAGTAAGAAAATCCGGGATGGTTGTGGTTTGGCCGGTAATTATTGAATTGCCGGTTGTTGTTGAAATTTCTTGGGCCATGGTAATTGTTGAAGTTGCCCCTTCCCATATAATTCACATCTTCCTCCTTGGAAGACAAGTTAGCTTGTGGAGGTGCTTGAGGAGTTGCTTGGCTCTTCAAGGTGGTAGTACATAACTCTCTCAAGGACTTCAACTCATTGTTGATGGCGTCAAGCTTGAAATTGCTCATGGTGACTTCGCTCACCTCATATGCTCTCGCCTTTCTTCCTTCGCTCTTCCTATGAGAGTACTTTTCAATCACTAGAGCTTGCTTCTCCACAAACTCCCAAGCATCATCTACATGCTTCTCCATAAAAGTCCCACCGGAAAGAGATTGAAGCTTGAATTGGCTATCTTCATCAAGCCCCTTGAAATAGATCTCTAACAGCTCAATCTTTGGTATGCCATGGTGCGGACAATCTAGGAGAAGGTCCTTAAATCTCTCCCAAGACTTGAACAAACTTTCTCTATCCCTCATCACAAAGGCATTGATCTTTCCTCTTAATTCGGTGGTCTTGGAAGGTGGAAAGAACTTGGTCAAGAACTCGGTTGTCATCTCTTCCCAAGTACCAACTCGCCCTTGTGGAATAGATTGATACCAAGCCAAGGCTTTGTCCTTAAGAGAGAAGGAAAAGGCCCTTAGCTTATGGTTGTTGCTCTCCAATCTTGATGGTCTAAGAGTCTCCATCAAAATCTCATAGTTCATCAAATGTTGGTGAGGAGACTCTCCTTCCATCCCTCCAAATTGATTATGCCGGATCATTTGAAGAACTTGAGGGCGGAGCTCATAGTTGTGGGTTGCGGGATCTCCTAGATTCACACCCGGTCGGTGTGCTCTTTGTGCCGGATCCATACGTCTCCCTAGGGTTTGTGGCTCCTCAATAGCAATGGGAACAACCCTAACATTGGCCGCCGGCTGCGGTTGTGGTGGAGGAGGTGGAGGTTGTCGGCGATTAAGCTCCCCTTGCACAAGGGCTTGCCTAATCTCCTCAATCTCCCTCCTTGTTTCCTCTTGCCTCTCATTGGCAAGTCTCCTTTCTTCCTCCAAGAGTTCATCCCTTAGCCTTATTTGCTCTAAGGCTTCATCCAATTCAGCTTGGAGGTTTCTACCGGCCATCTCTTTCTCTTTTCGGATGTTCTTAGATCTAGATCGAAGGGTTTTCTCCGGTTCGGGATCGAATGGAGCTAAATCCTTGCCACGAGATCTTCGCATACACCTAAAGAGCAATAGATGTCCTGAAAAGCAAAGACACAAACCAAAGAGAGATCAAAAGCAACAAGAAAGATCTACACTAGAAACAATCACAAAATAGACTCAATCTAGACCTAGTCCCCGGCAACGGCGCCAAAAACTTGTTACGCTAAAAAGTGTGCACGCAATAAGCCTTAAATTTATACTCGTTATAATTATCCTAACTTCTAGCGCACCCGCAGTGTACGGGATGTTTGTAGCAAGATAAGTATTCCGAGGTCGAACACAAAGACTAAGGTGAAATTGATTCAAGTTGTGATTGAGTTTAGCAAAGATCTAAGTCTAAAGAAGGAAATAAAGGAAGGAAGAAAATCTCAATTGTTTTTGTCGGTTTTAGGTGATCAGATCAAAGATCACAATTCACGCAAAGCAAACAATCAAACTAAACCAAAAATCACAAATAAACAAATCAAACAAGATATTGATCAAAGGAAAGGAAAAACGGATTCTAGGGGTCGGAAGTTCCGGTTATGGCATAGAACTCAAGTTATCTATTCATTCTTCGGATTGATTATGGTATGTTGGGATTAAGTATTTCTAAATTAGGATCAATTACCGGGTAGGTCTCATGATCCAACTAGTCCACACCTAAGGTCTCATTACCGGTTAAGTCTCTAAGAACCTAAGGTTAGGAATTCTACATAAACCAGAATTGGTAATTAGGTATCTAACCTATCCTTACCGGGTAAGTCTTGGAATGGGAAGTCCTAATCAACATTCCTAGCACATCTAATCCAATGGCGACTTGTTAGGTTCACCACTACCTAAGTGTTTGCTATTTAGATTCTAAGGGAAAGGATTACCGGGTAAGTCTCTCCTAACACTTAGTCACTACACTAGGACACCCTAGGGTAGGTTAAACTCAGCAAAAACTTAGGGTTTCAACAATTTTATGAATCTAAGGTAAGATCCTTCGAACCAGGAAGAATCACGGTTTGTTCTACAGAAACCACGACCGTGGTTCTACAAGAACTACCCGTGATTTCTAACAGAAACTACGTTCATAAGCAAAAATCATCCAAAGGTAAATCTAAGTCCGTCCTATCATAGTTCTAGCCACCTCTTTCATTATAGGATTCAATCTCCTTTGATGTTCAATAGAGGGTTTGTGGTTATCTTCCATCATTATTTTATGCATGCACAAAGATGGCTTAATGCCGACCAATTCATCAATAGTATAACCAATGGCTTTCCTATGCAATATTAGTTCATGCAGCAATTTAGCAAGTTCATCATCACTCAAGCATGCATTAACAATTACCGGATATGTAGAATTATCACCAAGGAATGCATACTTTAAATGAGAAGGGAGGGGTTTAAGTTCAAGTGAGGGAGGACCTTTATCGGTTGAAGATGATCCAAATAAGATTGGATGAGATGAATCCAAGGCAAAAGAAGACTTTCCTTGGCTCCTAGAAACTTGATCATTATCAAGAGCTGATTCGGGGAAAACCACGGTTGGAAACACGGGTTGCTCATCTTCCACGGCCGTGGTTCTTGCCAAGCTTGCTTCTCGGAGTTGTCCAGAAAGTTTGACGGCCGTGGAACCTGAATCTCGACCGTGGAACTTGCAGCTGTTCACAATTTCTTCGTGGCTCTCAAATCCAACTCTTGGATCCTCTTCCAAGGCCTCTAAGGCTTTGATCTCTTCATTGCATTCCTTTTCAATGTCTTCCTCCATCATACTCAAGGTAAGAACCTTCTCCAAGGGGTCCTTGATCAAGATCGAGCTTACTATTTCTCTAGATTCTTCTTGCTCGACTATGTTGAAGATATCTTCATCAAGGGTTGGCCCTTTCATCATTGTGGACAGCTTGAACTTGATGTTCTCTTCTCCAATGTTGAAGGAGAGAGTCTCGTTCTTGCAATCCACTAAACATCCGGAGGTAGCTAAGAAAGGTCTTCCTAGGATGATGGGAACCGGATAATCCGCCGGAATGTCCAACACTACAAAGTCAATAGGCACGTAAAATCCTCCCAATTGCACCGGAATGTCCTCTAGAATTCCAACTGGATGAGTGATAGAACGGTCCGCCATATAGAGGGTCATCTTGACCGGCTTTGGCTCTCCTAACCCGACCTTGTTGCTAAGTGCAAGTGGTATGATGCTTACACTCGCTCCAAGATCACAAAGGGCCTCGTATTTCACATCTCCCACTCCTATTGGGACGCAAAAAGAGCCCGGATCCCTTAGCTTGGGAGGCATTGCCTCCTTCATTGTTTGGATTAGCTCCGAGGATCTCTTGGTCATCCTAATCTCCCCATACTCCTCCAACTTCCTTTTGTTGGAGAGTATTTCCTTCAAGAACTTTCCGTACGCCGGCATTCCTAAGATGGCATCCATGAACGGAATGTTAATATGTAACTTGGACATTAGTTCAAGGAACTTACCAAAGTGATTGTCCAAACGAGCTCTTGCTCTTGATTGTGGGAATGGTAGTGGCGGCTTGTATGGAGGCGGTGCCACATAGGTTGGCTCTACATCCTTGCTCTTGCCTCCATCATCTTGCTTTCTTCCCTCTTCTACCACTACTTGCTTTCCCTTAGCTTGGTCCTTGGGCAAAGGATCCTTCATACTCAACCCACTCCTTGTTGTGATAGCCAAAACTTGGCCTCTTGGGTTGTCTTCGGTTCTTCCGGGAAGCTTCCCCGGATCCCTATGTGCTTCACCCGCCTTTTGAAAGACTTGTGCTTCCAAGACCTTTTGAGCCTTAGAAATTGAAGTGACGGTGCTCTCAAGTCCACTCAATCTTCCTAGCAATTGTTCAAACATGACTTCGGTCCTATCCTTTGAAGGTTGAGTAAAACCGGGTGGAGGTTCTTGTGAAGCTCTTTGTGGTGGAGTTGTACTTGTGGAGGCGGGAGGGTTCAAGGCTCCATCCGGATTAGAGTAAGAAAATCCGGGATGGTTGTGGTTTGGCCGGTAATTATTGAATTGCCGGTTGTTGTTGAAATTTCTTGGGCCATGGTAATTGTTGAAGTTGCCCCTTCCCATATAATTCACATCTTCCTCCTTGGAAGACAAGTTAGCTTGTGGAGGTGCTTGAGGAGTTGCTTGGCTCTTCAAGGTGGTAGTACATAACTCTCTCAAGGACTTCAACTCATTGTTGATGGCGTCAAGCTTGAAATTGCTCATGGTGACTTCGCTCACCTCATATGCTCTCGCCTTTCTTCCTTCGCTCTTCCTATGAGAGTACTTTTCAATCACTAGAGCTTGCTTCTCCACAAACTCCCAAGCATCATCTACATGCTTCTCCATAAAAGTCCCACCGGAAAGAGATTGAAGCTTGAATTGGCTATCTTCATCAAGCCCCTTGAAATAGATCTCTAACAGCTCAATCTTTGGTATGCCATGGTGCGGACAATCTAGGAGAAGGTCCTTAAATCTCTCCCAAGACTTGAACAAACTTTCTCTATCCCTCATCACAAAGGCATTGATCTTTCCTCTTAATTCGGTGGTCTTGGAAGGTGGAAAGAACTTGGTCAAGAACTCGGTTGTCATCTCTTCCCAAGTACCAACTCGCCCTTGTGGAATAGATTGATACCAAGCCAAGGCTTTGTCCTTAAGAGAGAAGGAAAAGGCCCTTAGCTTATGGTTGTTGCTCTCCAATCTTGATGGTCTAAGAGTCTCCATCAAAATCTCATAGTTCATCAAATGTTGGTGAGGAGACTCTCCTTCCATCCCTCCAAATTGATTATGCCGGATCATTTGAAGAACTTGAGGGCGGAGCTCATAGTTGTGGGTTGCGGGATCTCCTAGATTCACACCCGGTCGGTGTGCTCTTTGTGCCGGATCCATACGTCTCCCTAGGGTTTGTGGCTCCTCAATAGCAATGGGAACAACCCTAACATTGGCCGCCGGCTGCGGTTGTGGTGGAGGAGGTGGAGGTTGTCGGCGATTAAGCTCCCCTTGCACAAGGGCTTGCCTAATCTCCTCAATCTCCCTCCTTGTTTCCTCTTGCCTCTCATTGGCAAGTCTCCTTTCTTCCTCCAAGAGTTCATCCCTTAGCCTTATTTGCTCTAAGGCTTCATCCAATTCAGCTTGGAGGTTTCTACCGGCCATCTCTTTCTCTTTTCGGATGTTCTTAGATCTAGATCGAAGGGTTTTCTCCGGTTCGGGATCGAATGGAGCTAAATCCTTGCCACGAGATCTTCGCATACACCTAAAGAGCAATAGATGTCCTGAAAAGCAAAGACACAAACCAAAGAGAGATCAAAAGCAACAAGAAAGATCTACACTAGAAACAATCACAAAATAGACTCAATCTAGACCTAGTCCCCGGCAACGGCGCCAAAAACTTGTTACGCTAAAAAGTGTGCACGCAATAAGCCTTAAATTTATACTCGTTATAATTATCCTAACTTCTAGCGCACCCGCAGTGTACGGGATGTTTGTAGCAAGATAAGTATTCCGAGGTCGAACACAAAGACTAAGGTGAAATTGATTTAAGTTGTGATTGAATTTAGCAAGACCTAAGTCTAAAGGAAAAGAGAAAGTAAAGGAAGAAAATCTCAATTGTTTTGGTTGGTTTTAGGTGATCACATCAAAGATCACAATTCATTCAAAGCAATCAATCAAACTAAACCGAAAATCAGCACAAATAAACAAATCAAACGGGATATTGATCAAGGAAAAAGGAAAGATGGATTCTAGGGGTCGGAAGTTCCGGTTATGGCATAGAACTCAAGTTATCTATTCATTCCTTGGATTGATTATGATATGTTGGGATTAAGTGTTTCTAAATTGGGATCAATTACCGGGTAAGTCTCATGATCCAACTAGTCCACACCTAAGGTCTCATTACCGGTTAAGTCTCTAAGAACCTAAGGTTAGGAATTCTACATAAACCAGAATTGGTAATTAGGTATCTAACCTATCCTTACCGGGTAAGTCTTGGAATGGGAAGTCCTAATCAACATTCCTAGCACATCTAATCCAATGGCGACTTGTTAGGTTCACCACTACCTAAGTGTTTGCTATTTAGATTCTAAGGGAAAGGATTACCGGGTAAGTCTCTCCTAACACTTAGTCACTACACTAGGACACCCTAGGGTAGGTTAAACTTAGCAAAAACTTAGGGTTTCAACACTTTGTAGATCTAAGGTAAGATCCTTCGAACCAGGGAAAATCACGGTTTGTTCTATAGAAACCACGACCGTGGTTCTTCAAGAACTACCCGTGATTTCTAACAGAAACTACGTTCATAAGCAAAAATCATCCAAAGATAAATCTAAGTCCATCCTATCATAGATCTAGCCATAACCATCTTTTCCTTACCCTAGAACCACATCAATTTAGCCTACAACATTCATAATGGAAATCAAACCAAGCAAACATAAGATCATAACCTCCATTGCAAGATAATGAAAGAAAAGAAGATGAACAAGTGGATTTCAACACAAACCAAATTTGAAGATCGAATTAGGAAAACTTACAACCCTTCCAAAAGAAGGTTCAAGGGTTCACAAATCTGTAGAAATAAAGCCGAAATACAAAGAGCTAAGTGTGTGTTCTTCTTTCTTCTTCAATGGCACCTTTCTTCTTCCCTTTGGCACTTTCCTTCCTAGAAAAAATCTTCTTCTTTTGAGAATATATTTGTTAGAGAAATGGAGAATGGATGAGCTCTTCTTCAACTACCCCAGCTCCCAGCTGCCTCAAACAACCCATCAAGGACCACTTTTATAACAAATTCTTCATGAGCTGGCCATGAGAGTCGTGGCACAGCTGTCACGAGAATCTGGCAAAATCCACGGTCATTTCAACGGCCGTGGTTCTTCAGAGAACCGTGATTCTGTGCAGAAACCTTGTTTTGGATCATTAGGCTGTGGCTTGGTGCATGGCCTATGTTGGCAAGGTTCCATGAGTCCTTCTCAGCCCTTGCCTTGCGTTCCAATGAGTTTGGAAGTGTGTCCTCTGAATGAGCGACCCTCAAACGCATCGTTTTAGCTCGAAACTTCCCGAAATACCTACAAAACGCACACAAGTCCGTGTAGACGTCTATCTCGACAAAATAGATGTTTTGAGTGCAAAACGTATTGGACTAGTGCTAGATGATGCATGATTGAGCGAGAATCCTATCTAAATGTACACCTAAAACTATGCTATAAATCGTGTTATCAGCATGTATGCATGGTATTTCTTCAATATCAAACTCCTTACATGTACAAGTTTTCTTCTCCAAACAAACAATCACGTGCTCTTCACACATCTGTACTTCAAATTCCAGCTTCTCTGCATCAAGGACGCACACAAAGTACATCGCACACACATCAAACCGCTTCTGAATAATTGCCTCAATCTTAGGAGTCAATACCTCTACACAAGCTTTGGACTTTTGACGCCGTTCAGCAAACCATCGGGTCATAAATTGCCTTATTTGATCCAGCATTGCCATGAAAGGGTACTCTCTACCTTCTTTCATCAATGCATTTACACACTCTACGTTGTTACTAGTCATTATGTTGTATCTTTTTGCAGGTGAGAAAGAGCGTGCCCACGTTGAAATCCCTATTTCATTAAGCAATTCTCCCACCTTCGGTTTCTCCTATACATACATAAATCATGTATAAGGTAATCATCATAACATAAGATATAAGAGGCATAATTTACATGCTTATGTACCTCCGATATCTTATGTAATATTTCAATGCAACTGCTATTTTTATAGCTCGTTGCCGCATCAATGAACATTTGTAGAATCCTGTTTGATCTTGTCCTCTTCCTCAGATTACCTTTTAGATGCCAAATACAGTACCCATGGAAGGCTAGTTGGTAATTCGATGCTATACCCTTCTTAATTGATGCATGTCGATCGGACACAAACACAAGCTCTTTGTTGTCCATTACGACACGTCTCATATTCTTGAAAAAGAAATTCCAAGATGTATCATTTTCACTATCAACAATACCAAAAGCAACGGGGTATATTTGTTGATTTGCATCTTGTGTAGTGACGACTAGCAGTACCCCACCATATTTTCCACTAAGATGTGTCCCATCAACGGTGATTACCTACATAAACCGTAGACGTGTTCACAAACCAACTTATGCACAAAAAACTGAACATGAATATATGTACAGAAACAAGTGCATCAAACATTATGTAACAGAAACTACAATGCAAAAAGAAAATCAGGGTTTTTTATATTATGTACCTTTCTCATCACACTCAAACCCCGAACGGACGGTCCGAATGACAGAAAAACATATTTGAACCTACTCTCGCCGTCGTGTATGAAGTCCACAATCGTTCCTTCATTCACCTCCACCAACATAAATAAGTATGCAGGAATTGTGTTATAATTTTCCACCGATGTACCTCTAATCATGTCCTTCACTGTCTCTTGAGCTTTCTAACACTTCCAATAGCTAGCGTCAATTCGATGCAAACTCTTCATTACAGTGATGATCTGATGCACCGAAGGTAATTTCTTTGAATTACCGTACCTACATAAACTTGATCATAACTAAAAGTAGGATACATAACATATAATTCACATGCATTAGCAGATACATAAATTCAGTCCAAAAAATACATGCAACTTACATTGTCTTAACCTTATCAGCTATTACGTAATACGAAGCTCCCCTATTTGCCTCCCGCCGCAAATGAAACGAGCATGTGTGTGTCGAAACATACTTTGTTGTGGTGAAGTATGTTGTTTGACCGAGCATTGAAAAGCGGACCCTCCACTTACAATCTTCATCTACACATCTGACAGTCACTGCATTCATTTTCGACTTTACTATCTTGTATTATGAGCATTCAGAAATTGAATGTAGACACAATGTGTTTTTAACTTCAGTTTTTGAATGATATATCTTCCCAACTTGTAGTTGCAAATCGTCCCCTGATGATACATAACTATTGATATGTGGAACTATTGCAAGCGCATTATTGTTTGCATCTCCTACAGACTCGCTCCCAATCATACTAGAACCTGTTGTACATAAATCAAGTTCTATATCTGCTACATCAGTTTGTACTTCCTGATTCAAAATATGACCTGAATCTTGTGTTCCATCTTTCAGTTCAGTTTCCTGACCATGTAGTTCTCTTGGAATCCCTCCCACACTCTTATGCAGTTCAACTTTGTTCACACATAAAGGGACACTCCAGCTAAACTGTGGGAGACCATTTATGTGTACAAAAGTATCCAAATCATCCTTTGTGTTAACATCAAATGGTTTGAGACCCTCATTGAAAGGATTCTTGTATGACAAGAATAAATCAAACTGTGTTAAAGATATTTCAAATAGCAACGCAATCTTGTCCTTTAACACATCAAATGTGCATTCAACTGATATCAATAACGGCTTACTTGACTGTACTTCAATGTAGCTCCACACCCCTTCATCAAATTTCCAATGTCCATCAAAATAAATTGTCACAAACACCACCCCCATAATTCCTACAAGAAAGGTATAGAATATAAGAAATATGTCAATAGCTTCCTCACGCTATGTACATAATATTTCCAATAATTACATAAACCTTCATTATGTACATATATCCATAGAACATTATGCTCGTTAACTACATGACTACTTTGTCAAACAATACATAACTTACACATTACATAACTTATGTTAACATAAGTATTTCATACATTTCACATAATCTACATAATCTTACCAACTTACATATTATGTAACACAAACATAAACCAAATTTATACTTTCAACAGTTATGTACAATCAAGTACATGAACATAAATTTTCGCACTTATACATAAACATAAACCGAAAGTATGTAAACATACGCACATAAAATTATGTTCATCACCTTCATTATTGACACTCAGTACATAAAAAATAACCGTCACATAAATTTAACAACTACATAATATTAAGCAGATACATAAACCGAACTTATGTACACATACACACATAAGATTATGCTCGTCACCTTCATCATTACTGACACTCAGCACATAAAACTCAAAAACACATAAATTTAACAACTACATAAATCTAAGCAGATACATAAAATACGCAGGCATATCACAGTACTTTCTCAACAACAGTGGTTTAAACTTGAACATATACAAACTTATGTACACATATAGACATAAAATTATGTTCGTCCCCTTCATCATTATCAACACTCAGCACATAAAAAATCACCGACATATAAATATACGAAATACATAATATTAACCATATACATAAATTACGCAGAGCAAATGTGCGAATTAGCCACCAATTAAACGATTGAACGTACATACGTCACAGATCTGGACAAAAATGTCTCAAAACAATTGGATTTACAGATCGAGTTCTTCGTCCCAAAAATCGCACAAAACAAACGATTGAATCTACAGATTGACAATCCGAATGTTGATGATCACACAGCCGTAACGATTGAAGAAACAGATCATCAAAACAAAATAAATCGGCAGTAATCGAACAAAAAATAGAGAAAATGTTTATGACAGTAGACGAATAACTCTGTAGAAATGGTGGTTATGAACGCAGAAATGGGGGAATTTCGTGATTCTGGTATCACGTTTACAAGAAGGTATATTTGCTTTCCTAACAGCATCCTGATTTGTAGGGGACCATATTAAATAAGCATATTTATTTAGAAAACTGCCACATCAGCATTTTTTTTTATTTCTAGCAGGGGTATGCATTTATTTGGGAATTAATCTTTATCAGAAAATTACTAGGAGCCTACTTTATCTACATTTTTGCAAAAGAGACTAGTTAATCTACATTAATACATAATTAGCCTACTTCCCCTTTTCTCTCTATATATTTTCCGTATATTTATTTTTCAAAAAAAAGTCGGAAAAATTTTTCGATTCGGAAATCCCATTCCGAATGCTTTGATCGAGTTTATTCATTTACGATTTTCAGTTTTATTTTTATTTTTTTTCTCCTTCCTTATTTCTTATTTCTTTCCACGCCAGGATGGCGTGTTCTTGTACCTGTGACAGTCTTGCCGCCCCTTTATGTAGCTAGCCTAGCCTCCGACCCTCGCACCCTGCGTTAGCCTACACCTACCCCGTGAGCCTAGCCCGACCCTTGAGCGCTGGTTGCCCTTAACTCTTCACGCTCACAGCCTTCCCTCACCATCCATTCCTCTCCTCTACATCTCTCTGTCTCTCACTCCACTCCTCCTTCAACAACCATCTCTTAGTTACCACTCTCGTCTCTCCTCACCTCTCCCCTGCTTCCCTTCATCACCACCAGGAGATCTACCTTCGTCCTACCGGAAGCCATTGAAGGCCGCTTGCCCTTTTCCTCCTTCCTTGTCGATTGAACAACAGGAGACAAGAAGCTCCCAACAACCACCTCTGTTCATCACCTCGAGCCGGCGCCGGATTGAAGATATCACACCTCTTCCCTCTATTTCTCTTCCCTCTGACCTTCTCTATCGACTGCACATCTGGAAACCGGCCGACGACACTGGCCTCAAATCTTCACTGGGAACGCAATCAAAGAGGAGACACCGCAGAGAACAGAGGGGAGCTTCGCCATCTGCCACCACCGGAGACTTGGAGCCTCGCCTCGCCTCGCAAACGCCGGAGCCACCATCGTCCGCCTGGAACCCTTGAAGAGCCATGGCCACGGCCTCCCCCTGTGCTTTTGTTGTATACTTTGACAGAAAATGATTGTGAAAATATTCTCATTCACCTTAACATTCTGTAATGACAGTACAGTGATTATATAGTAGTGGAGGATTCAGGATTTGGTGACAAGTGTTACAATTGTGATGATCTAGGAATATTCTAGAATGGTGAGTCATCGATGATGGTGTCACTGTGATTTAGGGAAGGTGATGTCACTGTGCTATTATCCCCCCTCGATCCAGACGTGGTTAGACACAGTTTGGAGCGATTTTGTAGAAACTTTTGAGTGGACAGCGGTTTAGTGAGAAGATCTGCAGTTTGGTCTTGAGAGGAGATGAAGGCTACATGGAGAGTTTTGCGGCGTACTCGTTCTCTGACAAAATGATAGTCGAGAGAGAGATGCTTGATTCGATGATGTAGAACAGGATTTTCAGCCAGATAAGTTGCACCTAAGTTATCGCACCATAAGGTTGGACATTTGGAGAGACGAATGCCAAGTTCTGCAAGTAGTGATTGTATCCAAATAAGTTCACATGTGGCAAGTGCGATAGAGCGGTACTCTACTTCGGTAGAGGAGCGTGCAACAGTGTCCTGTTTCTTGGAGCTCCAGGAGATGAGGTTGTGTCCGAGGAAGATACAATAAGCACCAGTGGAGCGGCGGTCAGTTGGATCTCCAGCTCAGTCAGCATCTGAGAAGGCGGATAAGAGAGTGTTTGGGCACGAAGACAGAAGCAGCTACAGGTCTTTTGTTGAATTGAGATAGCACAAAATACGTTTGACTACTGTCCAATGAACCAGATAAGGATCTTGCATATGTTGACAGACCTTGTTTACAGCAAAGGAGATATCTGGTCTAGCGAAAGCCAAGTACTGAAGGCTGCCTACAACACTGCGATATAGATGAGGATCAGAGAATTTTTCCGTAGATTGTTGAGTGGCTAAGAAAGTAGCAGCCATTGGAGTTGAGATAGGTTTGGAGGAGTCCATATTGGTTCGTTTGAGCAGATCTTGGATGTACTTGGATTGCGAAAGATAGATTCCAGCAGGAGTTCGATTAGCTTCAACACCTAGAAAATAGTGTAATGATCCCAAGTCCTTGATAGGAAAAAGGTTAGATAGGGATGTAATAAATTTTGTTGCAAGGTAAGGTTTGGAAGCAATAACCAATAGATCATCAACATACACTAAAACAAACACAAACTGGTTTCCCGAGCGATAGGTGAAGAGAGATGTATCAACAATGGTAGTTGAGAAACCCATAGAGACAAGGGCACTGATTAATTTGGAAAACCAAGCCCGGGGGGCTTGCTTTAACCCATATAAAGATTTGTTAAGTTTACAAATATGAGAGGGAAATGAGGGATGAATAAAACCTGGCGGTTGATGAATGAAGACGTCATCCTCCAAGTCACCGTGTAAGAATGCGTTTTGTATGTCCAATTGGTGGGCTGTCCAGTTAAACATAGAAGCTAGGGATAGAAGAAACCGAATGGTTGAGGGTTTGGAAACGGGGCTAAAGGTTTCTTGGAAATCAATACCATGAAGTTGGTGGAAGCCTTTGGTAACAAGACGGGCTTTCCGTCTTTCAATTATACCATCTGATTGCGTTTTGTTGATAGACCCATTTGACGCCAAGAGTGTTTGATGAAGAATTAGCAGGAACAGGACTCCATGTGTTGGTTGAAAGAAGGGCTTGAAATTCAGATTCCATTGCTTTGCGCCATTCAATATGTTTAGATGCTTCTGTGTACGAACTTGGATTTTTAGGCACCAGAGTGGTGGAAGAACAGTTTGGAGTAGGCCAAGGTATAGTACCATCTGTTCTTACAAGGGGGCGGCGGATGTCATTGCGTGATCTTGTGACCATAATATGGGTAGGTTGAATTTCTGGAGAAGAATTGGAGGATGTCGATGAATCTGGAGTTTGAGACGAAGAGATGGATTGGTTGGGTAACCTAGGAGGGGAATTGGGCTCAGAAGATGAGGAAGGCCCATTTGATATGGATGGATCTGTGAGTTGTGGTGATGAATTGGGCTCCATGAGAATTAGGCCGGATGACAGTAAAGAGACTGCTGGGTAATGAGAACAATTTGGGTTGTCAATTGGAGTTGTGGAGATAGGTGGTGGAGCATATGGAAAAATGTCCTCATGAAAATTAACATCCCTAGAGATGTAGGTCTTGTTTGTGGACCAAGCATAGCAAATGTAGCCTTTGTGATGTGGGCTATATCCCAAGAAAATGGTAGGGTTGGAGCGAAAGGAGAGTTTATATTGGTTATATGGTCGAAGATTAGGAAAATAAAGGCATCCGAAGACTTTGAGGAAATTTTAGTCGGGGTTTTGTTTGAACAAAAGTTCAAATGGTGTTTTGTGGTGTAGTATGGAGGTTGGTAAATGATTTATAAGGTATGTGGCGGTTTCGAAAGCAAAGTCCCAAAAGGTGAGAGGAAGATTGGCATGTTTGAGGAGCGTAAGACCGGTGTCAACGATTCGACGATGACGGGTTTCAACACTCCCGTTTTGTTGATGAGAGTAAGGACAAGTGAGCTGATGAGAGATGCCCTTTTGTTTAAGGAAGGAGGCTAATGGTTTGAATTCGGTCCCACCATCGGTTTGAATGGATGCAACATTTGTGGAAAGAAATTATTGGCCATTGTAACAAATGTTTGAAAGGTTTGAGATACCATAGACTTTGTAGGTAAGGGAAAAATCCAAATGTATTTTGAGAAATCATCCACAATAGATAAGTAGTATTTGTTTCCTTTAATTGAGAGTGTGTGAGTAGGACCCCATACATCAAGAAACAATAATTGCAAAGCTCTAGTGGAGAAGCTTGGGCTTGCGGGATGAGGCAAAGCGTGGGTTTTGGCCCAAGAGCATGACTGACACTTTGGCAAATTTGTTGGTAGAGTGGAGCGTGGGCCTGGACTGGAAAAGTTACGCAGAACTTGATGAACAACAGGTAACGCGGGATGACCTAAACGATTGTGCCACAAGGCATTAGTGATGGCGGCAATGAGGTTTATTTGCGGTGGAGGTGACGGTGGTGGGGAGGTGGCTTCAAGGACATACAAACCGCCCTTAACGGGTCCTTGAAGAAGAGGCGCCTTGGTCGTTGAGTCCTTCACAACAAAAAATGAAGAGTGAAATTCAAAATAGACTGAATTATCTTGACAGAAACGATTCACTGATAATAGATTTTTAGATAGTGAGGGAGTATGGAGAATATTATTTAATTTGAAAATATGAGTATTTGAGTGTAAAGAAGAGGAGCCATAGTTTTGTATTGGAATATGAGAGCCATCGCTTAGGGAAACCTGGTCTGGTCCATTGTAGGGCATATTACTGATGCTAAGGTTTGCAAGGTCAGGGGTGAAATGGTGAGTAGCAGATGTGTCTGGAAACCATGAGGAATTGTTGTGATTGACATTGGTGTTGTTGGCTTGAGGTGGAGGTTGGGGTTGTTGGTAGGAATGATCAAATCGGTACCAACATTCCAGGGCTGTGTGATTGGGTTTATGGCAAACCTGGCAGATGGGGCGAGAATCAGGAGATCCAGTAAAGGTGTTTGGGTTGCGACCTCGTCCACGCCCTCCTCTACCTTGACCACCACGGTTTTGGTTGCAATATGAACCACCTCTGCCTCTGGAGTTTGTGTAGTTTGCTTGAAGATTTGTGGTGGTGTTGTTGGCTGATATGGGTGGTACTGTGGTATTTGAGGAGGATTGATGAGCTATATGAGATTCATGGACCAAGAGATGAGACAAGACTTGGCTTGGTGTGGATACAGAAGATTGAGGAGAAAGGGTAGTGACAATGGCATCATACTCACTTCCTAGTCCTGCAAGAAGAGAAACCATAAATTCGGTATCTGATATAACCTACCCTGCTGTAGTGATGGAGGAGACCAAGCTTTTGGCCTTGTTAAAATACTCTAAAATGGATTCTGCTCCTTTCTTCAGGGACGCCAGTTGAAGACGACTTTGGACTATTTGGGCTGTTGATTAGGATGCAAATAGCTCTGTGAGAAGATCCCAGGCTTCTTTTGAGGTTGTGCAATCAATGACTTGCACTAATACTGACTCAGTGAGGGAAGATGTGAGAATGGAGAGCACAAGTTGATCTTTGTGAATCCATTCATCATAGGCTGCTGTATATTCTCCTTCCTTTGGTGATGATGGACATAGCTTTGAGCCATCGACATAGCCGAAGAGCTTTTGTGCTCGCAGGTAAGGTGTTACCTGGGCTTTCCACAAAAGAAAGTTATTTGTGGATAACTTGACAATGATAAAGGAAGAAAAGGCTGGTAGAGAAGGGTTTGTGTTAGTGGTCATTTTTAGGGAAAAATCTATGAAATTTGAGGGTATGAATTTTGGATCAGATTTGGGCGTTTGCCCTAGAAGGCTCTGATACCATTGTAAACTTTGACAGAAAATGATTGTGAAAATATTCTCATTCACCTTAACATTCTGTAATGACAATACAGTGATTATATATTAGTGGAGGATTCAGGATCTGGTGACAAGTGTTACAATTGTGATGATCTAGGAATATTCTAGAATGGTGAGTCATCGATGATGGTGTCACTGTGATGTAGGGAAGGTGATGTCACTGTGCTATTATTTTGCCTTCCGTTGACAGTCAAAGGGTCAAAGGGGTTAAGAGACCCTTTTAAAGTTATTAAATCGGGCCCCCTAAGTTTATGTGTAATTACAAGTTATTCCCCATATTCATATTTTATATACATGGCCCAACAATTTAGATTTTTGCATAAATGCCCCTACATATATTATTTACAACATTTTAGCCTAATGTTTAATTTGCAGAATATAACCCAAGTTTTTGGAATTGTATAATTTACCCCAGAAAATGTGTTAGCCGTTTTTGACCTTGGATTTTAACCACGGGGATATTCTTATATTTTTATATACTATATATTATGCCTTTGTTGGATTAATTTCGGTTTATGACACAAAAATTTATTTGCGGTTTATAACCAACATTTATGAAATTATATACTTTGCCCGGAAAATGTTTTAGAGGTTTTTAACCTTGGCTTTGAAACGAGTTTTACCTTGGAGTTATATAAGTTATATTTTCCGTTAAAATTTAGCATATAAGCTAAATTTGCTTAGCTTTGGTTTTAGGTCCGGAAGCGTGCCAGTAAAGGCCAACAAATCCAAACTCGACATCTATAGATCATCTTTCACCTTTGACCTTGTGTAAGTATCTTCTTTCTCGATCTAGTTATGTTTAGTAATATCATGATAGGTTGGATCTAGCATAACTTAGAGTGAATACCAAGTAGTGGTTATGGACCTTTAGGTGAGTTTTGAGGTTTGATTGTGCTAAGGCTTGAGGTGTTTGGTTATCTTGTGAGGTTGTTATAAGGCTTTAAGTTATATGGTTGATCTTGTGAGTGTTTTGAGGCTCGAGGTTGGGTTTGTATGATCTTGTGGGATTTTGGAATTTAGGTTTGGCTTATCCTAGTATGTTGTTATGAGTTACGATCTTGCGAGATCCTTGGGAGGGTAGATGTCCCTCTTGTTATAGTTTATGATCTTGCGGGATCATTTGTACTAGAAGTCTAAAGACTTCTCTAATGTGAGAGAGATGTTGATTTTGTGCCTTGTTTTGACTAGGCGTTGAGTGCCTTCCTACGGGAAGTTGAGAGCGGTGGTTATCAGGTTTAACTTTGTGATAGGTAAGTCTCCGGACTTACTTAGCTTGTATTCCTTGTACTAGCATTGATGTGGGTTTATTCTTTATTGTTTATAACAACTAAACCGGTAATTGGACCACCGACCTTATATTATTTTGGCCTAAGTGTATGATAACGGGCGGTGACATCATCTGCCTAGCTCTTGCGAGAGTCTAGGAGGTTCTCGGTGACTAGCCCGTGCGGGGAGACGGTCGGATGCATCAGTACCATTCTTTGCCGGTAAGTAGGGACCAATGCGAGTTTCGGGAGATTCTCGTGTCACAAAATAAGTTGAATTAGAACGGGATATGACTTAATAATAAAAGATAATAAATCGGATTTGTGTGCTTTGTAGTATGTTGTGTGTTATGATGGATTACGTGTGTTTGTGCCTCTCACCTTGATTATAATGATTCGAATATTAGCTAACGGTTTTATACCGATTGTTGTAGATTGCCTCGCAAGTTAGGAATGCGGTCGAGAGATCCGAAAGAGTGGGCAGCCGGGGTTCCGTACATTTTAGGAGTGGGTTTTGGTTAGAGTCGGGTTGTGTTTTATTCTTCGTTTATTGTGTTTGTATGCCGCGTTTATGGCGTTGGGTCTTTGGATTTGTATCTCAGCTGAAGTCTTTGTTTGTATGGCCTTTGCTTGTGTCTTGTTGCAAGATCCGGTGAAATTGTTGTTAGGCTAAGGGTCGGGACCCATTGTGAGGTCTCCGTCCATAGCATCTCGAGTCCCGCGGAATCGGGGTGTTACAATATGGTATCAGAGCCCTAGGAAGACAACAATGACACTCACAATCTTCTAAAGGCCGGGTAGAGGGAAAGAGAACCCCCAAGGGTTCTAAATTTAAAATGATTTTTCGTTTTCAAAATCACGAGCATAGTCAGTTGGGGTAGAATGTACGAACCACCACTCTTTTCGCAGATCTCGGAAGCTTAATTTATTGGATTTTGATATATATATATATATATATATGTGGATTGTAGTTGCATGATGGATGTGATTTATATGTATAGTTATATATGTGGACTATAATATATGCTTTGGGCCTTGTTGTGTTTAATGGATTTCCGGCTGTGTTATATTAGTAGTAATATGGTCATAGGGCTTATATAGTCATGTATACGTATACTTATTATTTATAGTAGCTTATGCAGATATGAGACCTAATAGAAAAGATGATACTATGATATCATCACCTTTAAGACAACGTTGTGGGCTTGGAATAGCGTTCAGACGTGGAGGAGTATTCTCAAGTATCGAGTTGAGTATCACGCTATGAAGATCACCTTCGGTTCTCGGAATCCTTTAAGAGGACGTCGAAGATGAGGAGTAGAGCTGACATAAACGAAGGACGAACAAATGGAAGGAAAACTCGAGACAACTTAAGAGGAATCGAGATGGAAGCAATACAAGTAAAGGGAGCACTTTAATGTGTTGAAGTGGTTCCGAAAAAGCCATGATTGAAAGACAACGAGACCAACAGATAACGAACTTAAGTTCTTCGAGAAGACGTGTGGACAACTAAAGATGCCGATTGAGGAGAAGATAGGTACATTCTAGCAAGGTTAAAGGTGGTATTCCGTCAAGATGTGAAGTTTTCTTTAGGCGCTTCTAGGCATTGGAGTCAAGATGAGAAGAGTGATCGAACCATTTGATAAAGATTTAAGATACCATAAGTTAAGTTTACAAGGTACCAATAAGTGAAGTGCCAACATTACTAGAGTTATAAGAAGAAAGACATGGTGGGATTCACGTGGAGTTGACCGGTTTCTATTATGATGATAAGGCTAAGAAACGCCAAGAAGGAGGAAGTGTGTATAAGTGATGATCCCAAGAAGATGAAAGAGGAAACAAGGAGCTTTGATCGAAAGACTTAATATACCAACCAATAGGAACGCGGGTGGGTGCTAACTAAGGTCAGAATATTTGAGAAGTGCATTGCAAAACATCATGGAAGAGTGCTTAAGCATGTGAAAGAGGTAGAGTTACCTTACAAAAGAAGAAGGAAGGGTGGAGTGTAGATTGAGCTAACAGAGTTGAAGTAGAATACACCAGGAGGGTAGCATTCATGAGTATGGTTACATGGAAAGTGTAGTAGAATGGTAAGTTGTTGACCTTGGAGAAGGTCAACTATAAGCTGACCGGCGACAAACAAGAACGCACGTGTGCGGGTTGTCTATTGATGAGCGTAGATGAGAAGAGTAGACAAGACTATGGCATGAAGGGTCAGTAACGACAGCTTAGAGGATTTCCGGTGGTTCGGTGTAAGTAGTGAGGAAGTATGTCAACTAAGTACAATTGTCTTCATCAAGTAGTATTGCATGGGATCAAAGCAAGTAAATGTAACAGACCTCCTAGGGAGTGATTGTAATGATCATGTGCGACTTTCTTAGGTCATGGGATTGGCATATGGGGGAATGTCACGGTTGATTAGGGTGAATAGAACTAGAAGAACCAAGAGGAAAATGAGACTTCTATTGTTGTTGTGCGCAAAGGGGATGCATGATATGTTTGTTCTAATGAAATGGATGGTATGTTTTCGCCAACAAAAGCTGATAAAAATGTTTCAAACTCACATGGAAGAGCCATGGTGACTATGACGTGAAAGGGAGGACCTAGATTAGGACAACACTGCAAGCTTAGAGTTATGATGTTAGTACTTGGTGAAGTAATGAGTGGATCTTTCAGTGATTGTGGTTGAGGAATTTTGCCTAGCATTCTCCACAGGGCATTTGTGAAAATTGTTCATGGAATACCAAGAGATACATAAGGTGACCAACAAGGGTAAGAGGAGACCAAAGTTTTGAAGTTTGATGTCGACATGATATGTACGAGAAGTATATGAAAGATTGATGCTAGAACCTCTACGGTCGGATTGACGTTACATAAGGAAATGAAGTAAGTACTACACCTACTCGAAGAAGATAAGATCGATTTGTTATAAGGCATGATTAAGTCTTGTAGTTAGGACCTTCGTGACTGAACATATGTGCGAGATCAAAAATTATTATTATCACCATTCCTTCAAAAAGGAAAAAGGGGAAATTAAGCCGAAATATTGCTTAACCAAGGCCCTAAGAGTTAGAAGACTCGAGCAAGTCTCTCGAGTTCAGGAGATGAGGGATCTTTGAAAGAGGACGGTCAACATTGTAGCTACAGATGGAACAATGCATGTGTTTAAAGAACGTCACTCCAATAGATCGGGGTAGATCATTAGTACCATGACCACCTGTCAAGTTTTAAGACAAGGTTGTGTCAGTCTTATTTTATGTGGCGGGAGATCAAAAGACGGAACCAAAATATCATGGATTCCAATATTTGGTGAAATTCCCAACGTCTTCCTGATGACGCACCAAGACTTCCAATACGTCAGAATGTGGAATTTTTCCACTAAGGTTGAGCTTGGGGTACCTCCGACATCCAAGGCGCCGTATAGGATGGTGAAGATACGTGAGACGAAGAAGCATTTGAACGACCTGTTGCAAGGACTTGTTGATAAAGGTTCATTAGAGCCAATGCACTGCCATAGAGAACATTAGACGTTATCTTGAACTCTTGATTTGAAGTTCATATTGAAATATATCTTGAACTCTGGCTGTGAAGTTGCTACGGAGAACACCAGTTTGCAAAATGAGAGACGGTTATCTCCGTTTGTACATAGATTACCGTGAGCTAAACAAGATAACAATGAATTAGAAGTATATCTTACCACATATAGATAATCTACCCGATCGGTTACAAGGGTCGGTAGTCTTTTATGAGAATGATTTAAGGTCTGATTGTCAGCAATTGAGATTTCGAGTCTGGGATATTGCAAATACGGCATTCCAAACAAACCATAGTCACGACAAGTTGTAGTGAATCCATAAGGGCTTACTAATTCCCGGGTAAGATATTTTGGTCTACTCTCAAGAAGAGAGAAGTTGTGTGACTAGTTGTCTCGGGATGGAAACCCCCAAAGGATGTGGAAGAAGTTACAAGATTTGTAGGATGTGCTGGTCATTATCGGAATTGTGAAGAGATTCTCCGAGTAGCACCATCTATGGCTAACCTATTCCGGATGGCCATGAAATATTTAATGGGACGAAAATTGACAATGGAGTTGTTGAGAGTTAAGAGGAGATTCATTGGTGAACTATTTGAAATTGCCTCGAAGTATGATGGGTTTGAAGAGGACAAGTGTTTCTCAAAGACAAGTCTTGATTGAGTATTGAGGAACGAGGTAAAGGTAATATCATACGTGCCTCGTTAGTAGTAGCAATGTAAAGTAAAGTACTTCCTTCGTTACCTGGAACTTGAAACAAGAATGGAGGGAACGTAACATCATAGTTTGGTTTGACAAGGACCAAAGCCAATGTGTAAATGGGAAGATTCGATATTCTTAGCCGATCAAAGAGAAATATAATGGAAATGTTGCATTGAGAAAGACCCGAGAGGGAAGTTAAGTTTCCGATATATCGGACCTTTTTGAGTTCTTAGCGCTAGTTGGGAAAGTGGTTTACCAGATGGCGTGGTCGCCGAGAGTAGAGGGTGTTCACCCGATATTTCATGTGTATCAATCAAGAGAGTACATACATGATTCGAGACATGTTGTCAATCATGAGAATCTAGTGGCAAATGAGGAACCGATGAGGCTAACTGGAAGACGGGGGATAGTATCTTTGGTTGAGTTTTACGCTGAGCTAGTGGCATCAATAGAATCGACGGGTTAGACCTAGTTCTTTCCTAGGTTGAGTTACTTGCTTGTGTGATGTTATGTGTAGTTTGTGCCCTGTGCGGGAATGTGCTATATGACCTGATATATCTTGCGGTGTTAGTTTGAGTAGATTGTGTGTATAGATTACAAGGTTTAAGCTTTCTTAGTTTGAGAGTTCATACCTCGGTCTTAGGGACCTAGAAGTTCTTCACATAGCAAGTTTCGGGACGAAACTTGTTTTTAGGGGATCTGATGTAACGCCCAAAATTTTAGGCGCGTTTGCGAATTTTATTTTTCCGCCTTTTATCGATATTTTAATATCTTAAATAATTTACGAGAATGATTTCTACATCGCAAAGTATATTTTATTTATATATTTGATCCATATATATATTTTCCGTATATTTATTTTTCGAAAAATAAAGTCGGAAAGTTTTCCGATTCGGATATCCCATTCCGAATGCTTTCATCGAGTTTATTCATTTACGATTTTCAATTTTTTTTCCTCCTTCCTTATTTCTTATTTCTTTCCACGCCATGATGGCGTGTTCATGTACCTGTGACAGTCTTGCCGCCCCTTGAGCGCTGGTTGCCTTGACACTTCACGCTCGCAGCCTTCCCTCACCATCCATTCCTCTCCTCTGCATCTCTCTGTCTCTGATTCCACTCTCCTCCTTCAACAACCATCTCTCAGTTACCACTCTCGTCTCTCCTCACCTCTCCCTTGCTTCCCTTCATCATCACCAGGAGATCTGCCTTCGCCCTGTTGGAAGCCATTGAAGGCCGATTGCCCTATTCCTCCTTCCTTGTTGACTGAACAACAGGAGACAAGAAGCTCCCAGCAACCACCTCTGTTCATCACCTCGAGCCGACGCCTGATTGAAGACATCACACCTCTTCCCTCTGACTTTCTCTATCGACTGCACATCTGGAAACCGGCCGACGACACTGGCCTCAAATCTTCACTGGGAACGCAATCAAAGAGGAGACACCGCAGAGAACAGAGGGGAGCTCCGCCGTCTGCCACCACCGGTGACTTTGAGCCTCGCCTCACCTCGCCAACGCCGGAGCCACCATCGTCCGTCTGGAGCCCTTGCAGAGCCATGGCCGCCGCCGCCGCCCCCTGTGCTTTTGCCTTCCGCTGACAGTGAAAGGGTCAAAGGGATTATTCCATTTTAAAGTTATTAAACCGGGCCCCCTCAGTTTATGTGTAATTACAAGTTATACCCCATATTCATATGTTATATTCATGGCCCAACAATTTAGATTTTTGCATAAATGCCCCTATCTATATTATTTACAACATTTTGGCCTAATGTTTAATTTGCGATAAATAAAAATCAAGTTTCTGGAATTGTATAATTTACCCCGGTAAATGTGTTAGCGGTTTTTAACCTTGGATTTTAACCACGGGGATATTCTTATATTTTTATATACTATAAATTATACCTTTGTTGGATTAATTTCGGTTTATGGCCAAAGATTTATTTTCGGTTTATAACCCACATTTATGAAATTATATACTTTACCCGGAAAATATTTTAGAGGTTTTTAACCTTGGCTTTGAAACGAGTTTTACCTTAGAGTTATATAAGTTATATTTTCCGTTCAAATTTAGCATATAAGCTAAATTTGCTTAGCTTTGGTTTTAGGTCCGGAAGCGTCCCGGTAAAGGCCAACGAATCCAAACTCGACATCCATAGATCGTCTTTCGCCTTTGACCTCGTGTGAGTATCTTCTTCCTCGATCCATTTATGTTTAGTAGTATCATGCTAGGTTGGATCTAGCATAACTTAGAGTGAATACCACGTAGTGGTTATGGACCTTTAGGTAAGTTTTGAGGTTAGATTGTGCTAAGGCTTGAGGTTCTTCGTTATCTTGTGAGGTTGTTATAATGCTTTAAGTTATATGGTTGATCTTGTGAGCGTTTTGAGGCTCGAATTTGGGGTTGTATGATCTTGTGAGATTTTGGAGTTTAGGTTTGGCTTATCCTAGTATGTTGTTATGAGTTACGATCTTGCGAGATCCTTGGGAGGGTAGATGTCCCTGTTGTTATAGTTTATGATCTTGCGAGATCATTGGTACTAGAAGTCTAAGGACTTCTAGAATGTGAGAGCAATGTTGATTGTGTGCCTTGTTTTGACCAGGCGTTGAGTGCCTTCCTACGGGAAGTTGAGAGCGGTGGTTATCGGGTTTAGCTTTGTGACAGGTAAGACTCCGGATTTACTTAGCTCGTATTCCTTGTATTAACATTGATATGTGTTTGGTGGTGTGTGTTTATTCTTTATTGCGTAAAACAACTAAACCGATAATAGGACCACCGACCTTATATATTTTGGCCCAAGTGTATGATAACGGGCGGTGACATCATTTTCCTAGCTCTTGCGAGAGTTTAGGAGATTCTCGGCGACTAGCCCGTGCGGGTAGACGGTCGGATGCATCAGTATCATTCCTTGCCAGTAAGTAGGGACCGAGGCGAGTTTCGGGAGATTCTCGTGTCACAAAAAAAGTTGAAGTAGAACGGGATATGACTTTATAATAAAAAAGATATTTAACCGGATTTGTGTGCTTTGTAGTATGTTGCGTGTTATGATGACTCACGTGTGTTTGTGCCTCTCACCTTGATTATAATGCTTTGAATATTAGCTAACGGTTGTATACCGATTGTTGTAGATTGTCTTGCAGGTTAGGAATACGGCCGAGAGATCCGGAAGAGTGGATACCCGGGGTTCCGTACATTTTAGGAGTGAATTTTGGTTGGAGTCGGGTTGTGTTTTATTCTTCGTTTATTGTGTTTGTATGCCGCGTGTATGGCCTTGGGTCTTTAGAATTGTATCACGGCTGAAGTCTTTGTTTGTATTCTTTCGGGTTTAGTTACATTGCATAAAAATTTATTTCGATTTTGGCCTTTGCTTGTGTCTTGTTGCAAGATTCGGTGAAATTGTTGTTAAGTTAAGGTCTGGACCCATTGTGAGGTCTCCGTCCGTAGCATCTCGAGTCCCGCGGAATTGGGGTGTTACAAATGGGAATGGAGTGGAATCCACGGTCCGGGCAAAGACCAATCAACCCGTCTCTTTAATATTATTCGGTAATGCATTATTTTGCACGTGTATTTACATTCATTTCCCATCCATTTAGTATATATTACTTGGTTTTAGTGCACAATTCATATCTTTCACTATACGAATGTCTACGCTATGTTGTGTAACTTTTATTTCAGACATTTAATGCCTCATTTAGCGTTGATTTTGAACTACTCGGAGAAATGCCTTAAATCTACATGGATTTCTCCTAGTGATCGAGGAGGTTGGTGCAAAAACCGGATCAATTGAGAACTTGTTGCAGAAGTAGAAGTCACAACTAATTGGCGATGTCGAGTCAATCATCATCCTTGTTGAATCGATTGGCTTACTATCAAGAGCACTTACATATTTAACAAAGTTGTGCATTTCACACAACTTGATTGAGTCATGAAGCCTAAGCGTTTGAGTCGACAAGCGTACGTGCAACAATAAAATTTTATCTTTTTTTTGGGGTTTTTTCCAGCCCATCCACTTGGACACATGTTCTTCTCTTTCTAATAGGTTGACCAAAATTGTCGTTGGATGTATATTACGATGTTTAGGTCATTGCTTTGACAAAGGGAAATATTTTTGTTGGAGAGCTTTCTCAATTCTAGTTGTCCCTCTATAGTTTTGATGAAATCATATCGTAAATATAAGGTGTGTTTGAGTTTATGTTTTATGAATAGTGAGATGTCCACTTCAAAGACAAACATACACATTAAGTGTTCACAGCTTGCGTAGGAGAACTAAGTTTGTGAGTGTATGTGGTAAGGATATCAAGGTTCGAAGGAATGTAGTTCGAGTATACGGTATGACTGAGATAAGTTATCAATAAACTTGCATTAATATCCGACCAAATAAAGCTAGGAAGGGATCGAGTGGTTTTTATCTTAATTTAGTAATTGGTAAATCTGGTTGTCATATTAAATTCTTGTGTTAATGTTCGCTTGAAAGTGTGCGTGCAAATAAGCTTTAAAATTATAAAACTAAAATTAGCAAAGCGAACCCGCAGTGTACGGATCGGCGGAGTGAAGCAAGAATTTCAGAGTATCGAACTCAGGGATTTGGGGGATCAAATTCAGTTCATAAATTATCGAGCAAGTAAAATATAGAAGGTTTGCAAATGTTGGGAAAACAACAATCCTAAAGATCCAGGTATCCAATTGTGGCAATCGATTCAAGATATTCTACAGATGTAAGGACAGAGTCGGGATCGCAAAGGTATATCTAATGTAAGGTTATGTACGGTGAAGTTCCAAAACCCTATATATCTCACCCAAGGAATCTATCTATAAAGGTTATTGAGGTTGCAGTATAGAAAGGATCAAAGGATAAAAATTACTCTCAAATACCCATGCCCAAACCCAAGGAATCAAAGACAAGCCAAAACGGTTAAGGTTGTGACACTCGAAACCGAAATAGAGGATGTTGAGTCTCACTACTACCTAGGAAAGGCAAGCCAAGGCTAGGTTAAGGCAAATCTCTAACTTTGGATCAAAACAAAAGCAAATGACGTACACCAGAGGAAATCACGGCTAGATCTTGAAGAACCACGGCCGTGGATTTCAAGAACAGACCGTGGAAAATGTTGTCGACGAGGTTTGTCACACTCTCAGGTCCAATCTGTATACGATCAATCTATCATCATCTAAGCCACAACTATCAACCCTTCACCTTAGAATTGCTAAAGGGTTTTAGCCAATAACCATCATCATTGAATCAATAATTAGGTTTAAAAGAGAAAAAGGTAAAGTCCTCGAAAATTCAATAAAAACTAAACAATCGATCTCAAATCCAAGCAACCAATGTATGTGTTTAATGAATGCGTAAAAAGGGGACATAAATCCTCACAACAATCTTGAGAAACAATGAAGAACGGGATGTCAATCCGTCTCCAAATGTAAACCCTAAGATTTTCTCGAAGTACACAATCTCCAAATCGCGTCCTTCTCTGGATGTTCCCTAGCAATGATCCAAAATCTCTCTCTTCGAGTGTAAGCGGCCGTCAATGAAAGCGTCTATGCCCACGTAAAACGTCTTATTTTCTCCCTTCTTCAGCCTTCTTATAGGGTTACGAGAAAGCCCGATAACTATTGCTGACGTGGCAAATATGACACGTGGTAACGTCATGGAAATCACGGTCTAGTGTATCATTCCACGGCCGTGGTTTAGGGCGTGGAATCCTCTGTTGCTCTTCGAAATCACCTTCCACGAACTCAATGCATAACCACGGTCGTGGTTTAGGTCGTGGAACTCAAAAGCCTTTGTGAAAGCCTTTGTTTCGTAAAGTTTTCTAACCATGCTCCTTCCTTAGCTTCTCCAATTCATCTCCTTGACATCTAGCATGATCAAATACTCATATCCCTTCGCATATGCTCCAATTCAAGCCTTTATTCACCTATAAACATAACAAGGCTTGTGTAGATCTTTATATCGACAAAATAGGTGAATGTGCTCATAAATGCTTCAAACTCATATTCATGTACACATCTAAAAGGGAAAAACAATCAAAACAAGTGCCTAAAATATAGTCATATTTCATGCTATCAGTTAATCTACTTAATTTTTATTTGTTTCCATTGTTTGGGACATCTTACGAGATGTCCCTCTTCGGTACTACTAAGATATACGTGATCAAACAATTTTATTGTGTTTGGGAAGGAATAATCAAATAATTGATATTTCCCAATGGTGAGATAGTGTTGGTGAAAGGCGAGATTACTAATAAGTCCCGAGAATCGGGGATAGGGATATTACAGAGAAACGGATCGGTTAAGGAGGTGGAGAAATTTGGTTGAGGTTTCACTCGGAAGGCAACCGAATACGAGGTTGAATTGAATCGGGAAGTTTCGGTTTCCTAGGATAGACAAATGAGGAAGGTGACGATAATTGTGTGGAATCCGGATTAATTAAGGAAGGAGGGCTTTGAGTGATAGCATCGAAACATACATGTTTTCTACCCTCTTGTCCATGAATATTTCACCTCTTTTGGCAAGATATATGTTCTTATAATGTAGAATACGTTCATATTGTATTTTCGGTATTTACTTCCAATTGTTTCATATTTCAAGCGTTCAAGGCTTACTTTGAGATGTTTTTAATCCATATACCAAGCACAAGTATGAGACCTCGATCTTCCCTGAAGTCAAGTGTCACAATTCAACATTATATGTGACTAAGGATTGATTTCTATAGAAGCTAAGGAACCACTTTGGATGCAAGCCAAGAACAAAGTTGCAAAGGAGCATAAAATCATACAATATGGCATCCCATACATGATGATACGGCTTGTGAGACGAGATCTATGCTGTCTTGTTCCATCTCCTAATCCGTCTGGGTTGACCCATATAATCAACACCAGATTCAACCCATAAGAGGAAGAGCCAAAGCCCAAACCATCTGAGACGGCTTGCTAGGCCGTCTTTGGCCGTTTTCCTATGTTGAAGAACCGGTAGGTGAAATAAATTAAGTAAAAGATACTCTTGAGTACGGGAACTTTTCACAAATCAATTCTCAAGGCATTGAAACTCCTTTCAAGAGCCTTGATGTCGATCTGCGCTCTTTGTGAAACTTTAATTTCAAGGGCTTTGAAACTACTTTCAAGGCCTTGACTTCTTGCTCCTGCAAAACAAAGTTAGTCACAGTAAAGTATATATGGTGCGAATTGAAAAGATCGACACGAGGATATGTTTACGAAGTTCGGCTCTAAATAGCCTACTCTATGTCCCAAGGTATAGCCTTAGGATCTAACTATCTATTATCAGCTTCAAAGAGTCCAAGATACAAACTAGAAGAAATCCCCTTCTTCTCTCACTGTAGCCAATGCTACGATCTAGCTCCAACTCTCAACCTAGCTATAATAGCCTAGTTACTTTGCAAAGTAACACACACTCTAGTATAACACTATTTAGATCTTCCAATGGAGTTCTTGTGTTTTCTCTCTCTAAGGGGATATAACTTTTGCGTAAAAGAGAGAAAGAAAAACAATGAATGAAGATGTTTAGGTTGCTTGAAGACGTAAAGATGTTTTCCTGTGTAAGCTTGTGTATTTATCTTCTTCGACCGTCATCTTCATTTATACTCTTCTACGGAGAGGTCTTCTAGCCGTTGTAGAGATGACCGTTTGAAGATGAATCTTCTTCTCCATGAAGATCGTTTCTTGTTTTGAGATAAGGTAGACGTTGCAAATCTTCAGCTCCTGAGAACACGTCAAGTCCTTAGCTCCTTGATCTTCTCGTCTTCTGTTGAATCGAGAGAGAAGATATTTTGCCGCTCTTTGTTTTTAGAAAATCTTCTGAAAAGATTCTCCAATCTTCGGTTGAGATCTTTCTTCAATTGATAGGATTTTTCTGTTAAGAAAAAATCTTCCTGGAAAATCTTCAGTTCATTTAAATCCTTGTTTCGTGCATCTATAACCCCAAGGCCTTTGAGATCGTCCCTTTGTAAACGCTATCTTCCTTGTCCTTGAGTTATACTTCAAGCCCCTTGAAGTCCATATCAAGGCCCTTGACATTTTTATAAAACCTGCACTGAATGCAAACTAACCAAGCATCTAGAGAATATAATCAATACATTGTTAGTATATTCAACTACTACATTTGTGTTAAGTCTTCCATCATCAACACCTGTAAACCATTTTAATCAAGATGGAGTTTTCAATCCCCCTTGATGGAAGACAACACAAATGTTTTATCGTACCTACATTTGTTAGTTTAGAAATGCATATAAAAATCAAAACTAAAAATGCAGAATGCAGTATATCGAAATGTCGGATCATATTTCTCCCCCTTTGTCTTTTAACAAGGGAGAAGAATAAAAAACCAGTGAAAGTACGGAAGTTTTAAGCACGATTACAGACCTAAAACGAGAGTATTTTTACAAACCATACAAAGTTTTTCAAAACAGTCATGACAGGCAGAGAACTTCAGGTTTCCTTGTACCACTTGGAGGAGCTTCCTTTCCCATAATAGTCTCATAACCACATATCTCTGCAACGATCCTTAGCATCAGTAAGTTAGCGTTTTTTGAGAGATATATCTGTTCTCCTTTGTGCATAATTCTTGTCATATTTCTTGACCACCCCAAACTCTTCGATCGTCAGAATGTCTTGGTCTTCTGGCAATGGTTGGCGAATGGGTTTATCCTTAACAATCTTATAACATTGAGCAATAACCTTCTCAGCATCCTTTGTAGTCGCTTGTCCATCATCTTCTGAGATGGGCTTAATACTGTTAGCAGCTGTAAGAGACAGAGCATTAACATGAAACATCTGATTTGTTTTCTGGTTAAGAATGCCCAGAAAAATCCTAAGTTTCATCCATCTTGTCTATTACAGAAGCTCTAAATTGAATAAGATCAGATCTCAAAGAATCCACAACCCTCTCCACAGTTTCTAGACACTGTTTTGTAGTAAAATTCCATTCTGGCTGCTCCTTCAGAACCCATACAATACTGAAATCCACCCGAGTCTTTTGAATTCCTATGGTCTCAAAGAAGGCTTCAACCAATCCTCCATTTACAATATGCAGTTCCTCACCAGAAAAATCAATAGAAAAATGCCTAAAGATTATGGGAAGCAAATTCCCATATGGAAGGTGACTAGTGCTTGGAGAATTTATGACATTTACCATATGAGACAAGATAATTTGAGGCAGATTCACTTTCAACCCATTCATCACATTGTAGACTAGAATCAGCAAAGCATTGGTGATAATATCCTTGTTAGAAAACCTGGGTACTACACATCTGTCTAAAATAGCATAAATAATTCTGGCTTCCAGAGTTAAACAAGTGATAGTGGCTGGTGATAAAACATTGGGAAGAAGAAACTGTTCTCTAGATAATCTTATAGTTCTAGTAGGGTTAGAAGATGCTGAAGTGTCATACAGAGGAAATCCAAAGATACCAGCTATAATCTCAGAGGTAAGGGTGATTTTCTTACCTTTGATGAATGAGTCCAGAATCCATTCCCCTCTTTCTCTTCTTGCCGTTAAGTTCGTGTAGAACAACCTGGTCAGTCGAGGGTATGCGGATTCTGCTGGGTTTAACATGATCCAGATTGAGCTTGCATGAAGCACTTCTAGTCCCGGCAATGAGAAGCAGGTAAACAGTTCGTTATGAACCGGCTCACACATGCATTGGTAGCGATCATCATACTCTGTTAGCCATTTCTTAGCATCCGTTGGACTTGCGAACCAACTCGACGGAAGCCCAGTCTTATTGAAAATATCTGCGTCGCTTGAGAAATCTGACGAACTTGAGCTTGACCCAGATCCGGAACTCGAGTCGGAATCAGAGGATACCTGAACTATCCTCTGTCGTTTGGGGATAGATGATGTTGCTTCGTCCATTGAAGGTCTCTTGGATGCCATGAAAATTTTTGAGAAGAAGATGAAGAGGGTTTGAAAAATCGGAAGAGTAAAGCACTGTTCTTTCAAAGGGAAGAGGAAGCGGAAGAAATAAAGAGGGAAGAGAAGAGGTTTAAGGAATTATCAACGTAAGATCAAAAAAATTTTAAGATCTTGGGAAAATCATAGATAAAAAATCTTTCCATAAATTTGGTAACCACTTTTCAAAATTCTTTGAATCTAGTAACAAAACCTTTTGAAATCCCTTTTAAAGAATAAAAATTAGATAATTCAATATCTAAAGGATATGGATTTCTAATTGATCCGTTTTATCAATATACCCTTTGAAATATGTTTCAAGGCCCCTTGAATTTTATTTCAAGGCCCTTGAAAACATCAATTGGGCTGCATGCGTAGGAACAATTAAACTCGTTTACTCCCCCTACGTTAATGCTTCCTTGTTCAACATACCAAGCTCCAATCTAATAAAATTAAATTGTTCCCCGGGAAGAGGCTTGGTAAAGATATCTGCAAGCTGCAAGTTAGTTGAGATAAAAGAAATCGAAACATCACCTTTCTCAACATGATCACGTATGAAGTGATGCCTTACATCAATATGCTTAGTCCTTGAATACTGCACAGGATTTTTGGTTATAGAAATAGCACAAGTATTATCACATTTTATAGGAATACCTTTCAAGTCAAAGCCAAGATCACGAAGTTGTTGAGCAATGCAAAGAATTTGTGCACAACAGGCTCCTGCAGCTATATATTCAGCTTCAGCTGTGGATAGGGCAACAAAGTTTTGCTTCTTGGAGTGCCACTAATTAGGGATGACCCTAGGAATTGGCAACATCCAGAAGTACTTTTTCTATCGACCTTATAACTTGCAAAGTCTGCATCTGAATAGCTAACTAGATGAAACGAGCTTTGACGTGGGTACCATTACCCTAGATCCTTAGTGCCATTGAGATACCGAAAAAAATTCTTTTCACAGCTATCAAGTGTGACTCTTTAGGATCAGCTTGAAATCTTGCACACATGCACACGCTAAACATAATGTCAGGATGACTAGCAGTTAGATACAACAATGAACCGATCATACCTCGATACTCCTTTTGTACTACACTTTTGCCATTCTTGTCATGGTCTAGCGAAAGTGTTGAACTCATAGGAGTCTTTGCAACCTTAGATTGATCCATTTTGTACTTCTTAAGCAAGTCTCTAGTATACTTGCTTTGATTGAGAAACAATTCCTTTCTTTGCTTGTGTAACTTGAAGTCCAAGAAAGAAATTTAGCTCTCCCATTAAGCTCATTTCAAATTCCTTGCACATAATATCTGAAAATTCCTTGCAGATCGAGGGAATCATTAGTAGCACCGAATAATATATCATCAACATAGATTTGCACTACTAGAATGTCGTTGCCTCTAGTTTTGATAAACAATGTTTTATCAATCAAACCTCTTTTGAAATTGTTTTTTAGAAGATATTTAGACAATCTTTCATACCAAGCTCGAGGAGCTTGCTTAAGACCGTAAAGAGCTTTGTCTAATTTAAAAACATGATCTGGAAATTCATCATTTTCAAAACCAGGAGGTTGAGCAACGTAGACTTCTTCTTCTAAGAAGCCGTTTAGAAAAGGACATTTTACATCCATTTGAAAAAGTTTTATGCTCATGAAAGATGCAAATGCAAGTAGCATACGTATGACTTCTAACCTGAAAACCGGAGCAAAAGTCTCAACATAATCAATACCTTCTTCTTGGTTATAGCCTTGTGCTACAAGTCGTGCTTTATTTCGAATGACTTTGCCACTTTCATCCAATTTGTTTCGAAAGACCCAGTTCGTGCCAATAACTGATTGATATTTTGGTCTTGAAGTAAGAGTCCATACCTTGTTCCTCTCAAATTCATTTAATTCATTTTGCATGGCAATGATCCAACCATGCTCTTGAAGAGCTTGAACGTAGTTCTTTGGCTCGACAAGCGAAACAAAAGCGGAGAAGACACATAGATTGTTCACTTTAGATCTAGTTTGAACTCCAGCATTTGGATCTGAGATCACATTCTCTTGTGGATGATATGAGGAGTGTTGAACTTTTCTTCTTTTAACAGATGGAGCAGATCCAGAAGGTTGAGCTTCATATGTTTGACTAGATTCAGGTACCGTTGGTATATTTCCTGTTGATCCAATCTCAAGGCCTTGAAGTTGGGTTTCAATCCCTTGAAGCGGAGTTCTGTTATCACAGTTTCTTGTTTCAAGGTCTTGAAGGTGTGTTTCAAGGTCTTGAGGGTTTTCTTCGGTATCTTGAATCTTTTCCTGCATATTCTTGTCTCGATCTTTAGGATCTTCCTCTTCATCCGAATTATGATCTTCTTTTTGATTTAGATTTAGATCTGCAAAACTTTCAGTCAAAGTACCATCATTGCTTTCATAAAAAATAATATGAATGCTTTCCTCAACAATTTTGGTACGTTTGTTATAGACACGATAAGCTTTGCTATTCGAAGCATATCCAATGAACAAAACAAGTACATCCAAAGGGTTTGAAATATGAAATATTTGGTTTTCTTCCTTTAAAGAATTCATAAGGAGTCTTTTTCAAAATAGGGCGAATTAAACATCTATTCAAAATATAATTTGTAGTGTTTACTGCTTCAGCCCAAGTGGCAAATTGTTTTCTGAAAGCATTGTCCTAGACATATCCTCAAGAGTGCGATTCTTTCGTTCCACAACTCCATTTGGTTGAGGAGTTCTTGGGGCTGAAAAAATTATGTGAAATGCCATATTTTTCACAAAACAAGTCAAACTTTAGTTGATCAAACTCTCTACCATGATCACTTTGTATAGAAACGATTGGTAGGTTTTTCAAAATTTGTAACTCCTTACACAATTTTGAAAACTCAAATAAAGCTTCAGATTTTTCTCGTAGAAAAGAAATCCATGTGAAACGAGAGAAATCATCCACTATAACAAGAATGTACTGCTTGCCTCTGGGAGATTTGACACGCATAGGTCCAGAAAGATCCATGTGTAAAAGTTCAATGGGTCGAGAAGAACTTACAGCTTTCTTAGGTTTGAATGAACCTCTTGTTTGTTTACCTTGTGTACACGCCTTACATAGATCATTAACCTTGAAATTTAGGTTTGGAAAACCACGTACCAAATCTTTTCTAAGTAGATTCTGCATGGTGTGCATGCTTACGTGACCAAGTCTTCTATGCCAAAGCCTTGGATCATCAGTCAAAGCCTTTAAACATTTTAGCTTAGTTCCTGAAACTTGGTTAGTACTCATAGAATAAACATTATTACATCTAGGAGCAGTAAGCAACACTTCACCCGTCCTTTTGTCTTGAACCTCACACTTATCTGAATCAAACATAACTTTGTTGCCTTTATCACAAATTTGAGATATACTTAGCATATTATATTTCAAACCATCAACCAAATAAACATCATCAATAAAGTTGGATGAATTATAGCAAATTTTACCAATGCCAATTATGTCACACTTTCCTTTATCACCAAGAGTAATGGTTTCAAATGATTGCTTCTTTAAATATGAAAATAAAGAGCTTTTTCCACTCAACCACTATTTAATATCCATTTGTACTCCTTTACCTTGGCGATATCCTGCAAAATAGCAAACATCAACCATTCTAGGTCGACCAAATGGCATATTTTGGTTCATACTCAGGTTCGATCATGTTTGGTGGTCTAGTACCTTTAGAAACCCAGATTTGTTTGACCTGTTTCCTTAAACATAAATGATAGGTGTTTCTGATGATATAAGGATCATTTCTTCTATAAGGACATGTAGATTTAACATGACCCTTTTTACAACAGTAGAAGCAAGTAGGAATATGAATGCTTCCTTTGGCCTTGACAAAAGTGGTGACATGTTTTCTAGGAAAGCTCCTATGATAACCTATACCATTTTTGTTAAGGGAGGATTGTTGTTCACCCATCATTCTCTCAAGATTAGCTTTTGAACGAGTAAACTTAATAAGTGCAGCCTTCTGGTCTTGACACGTCAAAGTTAGATTAACTTTCTCTTTCTCTAGATCGATATAGTTTCGATGGAGAGAGGAGAAGTTGTCCTTGAGAATCAGGTTTTCTGATTCCAAGGCCTTGATATTGTCATCAAGGTCTACCTTTTCTGTGTTAAGATTTTCAATCTCCAGAGACATTTCACTTAGTTGTTTTTCTTGTTCAAGTAGCTTTTCTTTTAAAGAATTTAACCTTATTCTATGTTCCTTATCACATATGATAATATCTTTAAGGAATTGTTTCAGGTCGATTTTAGGTTGATACATAATAGTACTTACCACATTGTTGACATACATATTTGAATCTTCTTCATGATCGGCCATGAGACACAAGTTTGCTTGTTCTTTTTCGTCTTCTGATTCATTTGTTGATTCTGAATCACTCCATGAAGCAACCATAGCTTTCTTCTTTCGATCATTTTTCTTGAAGTTGGTCCTCTTCTTTTGTGTACAATCCTTCACAAGATAATCTGTTTCACCACATTCAAAACAAGTTAGTACTCTCATTTTCTTATTAGAGTTAGAAAACTTACCTCGGGGTTTTGATGCTCGTGGATATTCTCTATTAGCAGATTGTTTCTTAATCTTGAGAATTCTTGCAAGACCCTTAGAGATCATGGCATCATCATCATCGTCGTCGTCGTCATCATCGTCGTCGTCGTCATCGTCATCGTCATCGTCATCGTCATCGTCATCGTCGTCGTCGTCGTCGTCATCGTCGTCGTCGTCATCG
>BSUD01000002.1:66264746-66410694 GCA_033239045.1 Fagopyrum esculentum | reverse complement strand
TCACCGTCACCGTCACCGTCACCGTCACCGTCACCGTCACCGTCACCGTCACCGTCACCGTCACCGTCATCGTCATCGTCACCGTCATCGTCATCGTCATCGTTATCATCATCACTCTCCTCTTCGTTAGATGGTAATTCATCTCTTCTTGATTTTAATGCCAAATTCTTGGAGTTGGATGGGAGCTCTCCATCTTCTTCACGAAGAACCATTTCATGTGTGATGAGTTTTCCAAGGAGGTCATCAAGAGGAAGAGTTGTGAGATTCTGAGATTCTTCAGTAGCAGTCATCTTTGGTACCCACTTGGCTTTAGATAGGCTCCTTAGAACCTTCCTCACTTTCTCTTCATTTGTGAAGATCTTTCCTAGTGAGTCCAGGTTGTACGATCTCAGTGAATCTAGTGAACATATCTTTGACTGATTAATTTGGATTCATTTTTAATAGCTCGTATTGTCTGAGGAAGATGCTAATGTTTGTTTCCCTCACTTGACTTGTTCCTTCGTAAGTGACAACAAGCTTGTCCCATATTTCTTTAACACTCTTGCATGATGAGATGCGGTTGAATTCATTTGCATCTAATTCACAGTATAGTAGGTTCATTGCTTTGTAATTCTTTGACACACTGTCCAGGTCAGCTTGTGTGAAGTCATCTTCCTTCTTTGGGACTTGGACACCTTCAACCGTTGTCATTGGAACTTTAGATCCATTTTGAATGATGCTTCAAAGCTCCATGTCCTGATCAATAATGAACATACGCATGAGTGCTCTCCAATGAGCAAAGTTGTTGCCACAGAAGAGTGGTGGTCGAGATGAGGATCTTCCTTGAGCAAATCCACTATCATCTTCAGGATTCATGATTAGTCTCACTGATGGTTAAATCAATAAACGTGAGTCTAGCTCTGATACCAATTGAAGAACCGGTAGGTGAAATAAATAAAGTAAAAGATACTCTAGAAGGGGGGTTGAAAAGAGTATGAGAACTTTTCGTAAATCAAATCTCAAGGCCTTGAAACTCCTTTCAAGGGCCTTGATGTAGATCTGTGCTCTTTGTGAAACTTTGATTTCAAGGGCTTTGAAACTACTTTCAAGGCCTTGACTTCTTGCTCCTGCAAAACAAAGTTAGTCACAGTAAAGTATATATGGTGCGGAATTGAAAAGATCGACACAATGATATGTTTACGAAGTTCGGCTCTAAATAGCCTACTCTTCGTCCCAAGGTATAGTCTTATGATCTAATTATCTATTATCAGCTTCAAAGAGTCCTAGATACAAACTAGAAGAAATCCCCTTCTTCTCTCACTATAGCCAATGCTACGATCTAGCTCCAACTCTCAACCTAGCTATAATAGCCTAGGTACTTCGCAGAGTAACACACACTCTAGTATAACACTATTTAGATCTTCCAATGGAGCTCTTGTGTTTTCTCTCTCTAAGGGGATATAGCTTTTGCGTAAAAGAGAGAAATAAAAACAATGAATGAAGATGTTTAGGTTGCTTGAAGACGTAAAGATGTTTTCCTGTGTAAGCTTGTGTATTTATCTTCTTCGACCATCATGTTCATTTATACTCTTCTATGGAGAGGTCTTCTAGCCGTTGTAGAGATGACCGTTTGAAGATGAATCTTCTTCTCCATGAAGATCGTTTCTTGTTTCGAGATAAGGTAGACGTTGCAAATCTTCAGCTCCTGAGAACACGTCGAGTCCTTAGCTCCTTGATCTTCTCGTCTTCTGTTGAATCGAGAGAGAATATATTTTACCGCTCTTTGTTTTTAGAAAATCTTCTGAAAAGATTCTATAATCTTCGGTTGAGATCTTTCTTCGGTTGATGAGATTTTTTTGTTAAGAAAGAATCTTCCTGGAAAATCTTCAGCTAATTTGAATCCTTGTTTCGTGCATCTATAACTCCAAGGCTTTTGAGATCGTCCCTTTGTAAACGCTATCTTCCTTGTCCTTGAGTTATACTTCAAGGCCCTTGAAGTCCATATCAAGGCCCTTGACATTTTGATAAAACCTGCACTGAATTCAAACCAACCAAGCATCTAGAAAATATAATCAATACATTGTTAGTATATCCAACTACTACATTTTTGTTAAGTCTTTCATCATCAACACCTGTAAACCATTTTAATCAAGGTGGAGTTTTCATATGTCATTTGGGATTCGCTAGTATTTGTGGTATGTGATCTGTTCTCTTGTCTTTTGATGGGCCTTTTTGCACATATTTTGGCCCGAGATTTTCTCTATATATTTTCCGTTTATAGGCCTATAGGGCAACCAATCAGACTCGAGATTCTGAACCCTAGTACGATTAGACTTTATTTGCCGCATTGCCATTTTCTTGCTTTGAGTTTTATTATATGCAAAGACTATTCTTTTTCTCTGATTTCTCTTATCGATCTATGTTTGGATAAGTCTCTTTTGATCTAAGGGGTTTGTTGAGCCTTTTGGTGGATCAATGGTTAATGTTTATGTGAATTACTCAATGAATGCCAACGTGTATATGTTTCTTTTCAAAGTGTTTTATTTTAATCTTTTATTTTCCTTCAAAAAAATTTCCGTTCATAAAGGATTTAGATAAAAGAACATGCGTCACAAGTGAGGTTGTTTAATTGGATTTATTGAAAAGAACTTCGTTTTGAGAGTATCGCTTTATCTTTGCTCGAGGATTCTAACTGTCGTAGAAAACTCCGGTCTTTCTTTACCTTCTCTAACTTGTCCCAAAAACAAGGTTTTTCTTGGTCTTTTTTGGATTTCTAAGTTCTTAAAGGAATTTTCTTTTTACTTGACACAACCACCTAGGTTCATTCAAACGGCCATTGTTTGTCTTTGTCAAAGGATATTTTAAGATGGTTACCTACATAGTTGCTTAATTAAGTTCATGTTATTTACATACGTGATTGTTTTTTAATTCATTATAGTGGGGATACTCACTTCCTTAGATTACTCATCTCTGAAATATAATCTCACACATCTTGCTGCTTATGATACCAATTGTTTTGTTCGCAAAGTGATTTTTACAACCAGATATTCTCCATTCCTTTCTCTCTTTAGCTTAGTATATTTGTTTATTGATGTAACAAATACAACCGTAGCCTCAATGAATTCAACACTTGATTTACTGCAACTGACCCCGCCATCCCTGCAGGTAGGGTTTAGGACCATCAAGTTTTTGGCGCCACTGTCGGGGACTGCACATAGTTTTGGTCGTTTCTATTAGCCGGGTTTCCTTCTACTTTGACTTGCAGGTTTCTTTTTGTTTTTGTTACACAGGTTTAATTTAATTACAAGGTTGATCAACCGCGCACACTAGAAGCAAGGATGAATCCTAAACAATCTGTTCCCACCCATGTCTGGATGCTTCCAAACAATGAAACTGAAGAATTTTCTTTGAGTGTTGGTGCTATAAACTTGATTAAGGGAAGCAAATTCAGTGGTGGACAGGATGAAAGTCCACACCAACACTTGAGGAATTTTAAAGGTATTATGAATACGATCAAATTGCTCAGTGTTTCAGAAGATGCCATGAAAACGCGAATATTTGTATTGTCCCGGGATAATAGAGCTCACACCTAGTTTGGAAGAGAACCAACAAGTAAAAACACTACATGAGACCAAGTCACTACTGAATTTATGAGTATTTTCTTCCCCCCTTGTAGAACTATCATGCTTGAGAGAGATTCAAAGAAATGCTATATATTTATCCACATCACCGTTTTGACAAGAGAATTTTACTTGAATACTTTTACAGTGACTTAGATGATGTGACTAGAGATATGGTAGACGTTGCTAATTGTCACAGGTTCACCAAGTTACAAGTATATGACGTTTGGGATTACCTCATAGATGTAGTTGAACACGTCGGAAGATTTCCTGCACAAAAGAAGGCTTGCGAAGAAAAGATAAATTTAGAACCAAGATCTTGCTACTGCTGAACTAACTAGTTTATATCAACTATGTAGTAAGGCAAGACACAAATCTCTTCAATGCCCCATTCTCGCTGGCAAAAACAACATCTCTCCACCGAAGGTTCACCCTCCTCCCATGGAACCATCTCTACCTACGATGACCCACGTGGTTTCCATGGTAGATAACATGATGCTCACTATGAAGACTATATCATCACGTGTAGAACCAACTGAAGCTAAATTCATAATGTTGAAGAAAGAATCGATCGAGCAAGTGGTGTCGCCTTCTACTCAGATCTATTCCAAAAAGGTCGAAGCTATCACCTTAAGAAGCGGGAAGATAACTAAGGAGCCAACTGCTTTCATTCCTTCTTCCTCTGAAGTGTAGAAACCCGTGAAAGAGCCGATTAAAAAAGAAGCACCCTACATCCCTCCTCCACCATAAAGTCACCTCTTCTTTTTCCACAAATAAGTTATAAATCCATCTTGGATGACTAGTTTGGGAAGTTTCTTGCATTAATGAACAAAATGGCCAATAAACGGGAAGATTTAGGGACAATCTTCAAATCATTTCACACATTAGAAGTATTTAAGGTTGATATAATAGAAGATCTGGATATCCAAGAAGGGGTTTGAGGGTGCATTGATAGAGTGAAAGAGTTCAACATGACAGATAAGCCAAGTCTTGAGGAAGCAGGGCCTAGACGGGATGGATATGGCATCAACACGGACAAAGACGACATCCAGACGGCATTGCAAGCCGTCTCAATGCCGTTCCACAAGCCGTCTGGGACAAATTTATAGAAATTCCCGGAATTAGTTGCAAAAGTCGTTGCCACCAAAACAATTAAGACGGCATCAATGGAATACCCCGAATCCGTGGGACTCGGAGCTCTACGGGCGGAAACCTAACAATGGGTCCCGAACCTTAGCTTGACAACAATTTCACCGGACCTTTCCAACAAGACACAAATAAAGGCAAATACATAAAACGTTTTAATGCATGCACGAGAATTCTGAAATGTAAATACAAAGTGGAAACTCAGCCGAATCCTCAAAACGACAACAAACTCCATAACATAAGTATACAAGTCCACAATATAATAATATAAATCCCACCCCGTCCTATAATGTACGGAGACCCCGGTGGTCCACTCCTCTACCTCACTCGGTGGCATCCCTAACCTGTAGGGCATCTACAACAACCGATTTAAAACCGTTAACTAACATTCCGAATATTCGAAGAAACGATAAAGGCACAAACACATGCAATAGAGTAAAATACACAAACATGCTCACACTGAAACCGGTTATTATCTTTCCTTTTACGTTATTCCCTTACTATTTCCAATTATGGTGTGACATGAGAATCACAAGGATCTCGCCCTTATCCCCTCTCACCAAACTGGTTTGGTCCAGATGCGAATCAACATCACTTGTTGGACTGGTCGGAAGACACCTTCCAGTCGCCCCATTTTGGACTAGACAAGCGGTCACCGCCCGTTATCATACACTTGGGCCATAATAATAATAATCATATCCACATCCTTATCCGGGTTATAGTTATAACATAATCACAATAGCATAAACCACCCACACATAACAACTAATATGCGAAAGCTAGCTAAGTAAGTTTGTGGACTTACCTCATCTCAAGCTAACTAGAATAACCGATCTCAACTTCCCGTAGGAATAAAACCAAGGCCTGATCAAAACGAGACACACATCAACAACACTCTCATATAGTAGAACTCATAGACTTCCAACTCTATCAATCGAACACAAGGTCCTTCCACACATAAGCTAAGAAACGCTCCTAGGATCCAAGAGACTATAAACTCAACAAGAATGTGTTAGGGTACAACAACAGCCAACTCTCCTACAAGGTCATACACTACCCCCCAAGCTGGAGTAAGAACAACAAGACTAGGAGAGACCACAAGGTCTTCACACACAAGATCAACAAGACTATATCGAAACTCTAAGGACTCCTAGGTTCACAACCACTAGATGACATTCTCAACTATCCTAGGTCCATCCTAGGCATGATACTAACATGGATCAACCTCACAATGAAGGAAGAAAAGAAGAAGAAGAAGGGAGAAGAAGAGCCTACTGTTGAAGAAAGAAAACTGCAAAAACAAATGGCACGACTGCGGGCTGAAGGTCACTGCCCCCGCGGGTCCAGGCACCGCCCCAGCGGCTGCTGGTGGTCCTGGTGCCACCCCTGCGATTGTCTGGGTCTGCCCCCACGGCACTATGTAGCTGCCTGGCGGTCGAACTCCCGAACACGATTCATCGATCTTCGTTGGTGTAGTTGGGCTTCAATGGCTTCCTTTCCTGAATGAGTCGACTCCGAGCTTCTTCCAACCGATCTTAACTCTCCTCCGAGACCTAAACAATCCTAAGGACACTTGCATGCATAAGGAGACTTTTCATTAGTCTTCCACCATAGCTTCCTCCATGAAAATGGAGAAGAGAAGAAGAGAGATATGGACGCAAGGAAGAAAAAGGAAGGGAGGAGGAAGAGACTACAACTTCTTCACTGCTGGCTACACACAAGAGGATCCAAGAAGGATATGGAGAAGAAGATAGAGGGGAAATGAAACACGTTAATGAGCAAGAGAGAGGAGGAAGAGAGAGAGAGAGAGAGAGAGAGAGAGAGAGAGAGAGAGAGATGGTTGATACATGGGGGGGAGAACAAGGGGCCAACATCCCTTATTGGCTCCTTTTTGGCTAGGTAATGATGGCTCAGAAGAAAAGGCGGGAAAATGAAGGGTCGGAACGGTATTTGGGATAAAATCCCGTCACTCAGCACATCGTGCCTGCGGAAAGACCTAGCCGCGCTTGATGGAAGACCACTAAACTCAACCAGAATTAAAATTCCAGGCATTACATCACATCCTGCTACAAAAAAGTTTCGTCCTGAAACTTGCTAACGCAGAACTCTAGGTCAAACACGCCTCGATAACCGCTCAGAAAACATAAACGTGCCAACTATCGGTCCTCTAATCCAAAGCCTACTCGTATAACCACATCAAGACCTCGCAATGTATACACACATATTAATATGAAACAAACATAGCATACCACACCGCAACAATCACATAAACACAATCAAGGAAAGATCTCGGGACTAACCCGACGGTCCTATAGATGCCACTAGATTTGCGTTAAACTCTGGATAGTTCCTCCGGTCACTATCCTCGGTCTCCCATGTAGCCTCATCGGCTCCTTGTCTCGACCACTACACTCTCAGCATCGGTATATCCTTCGACCGAAGTCATCTCGTACTACGCTCCAAAATTGCTACCGAATGCTTCGCAAAAGTGTGGTCCAGCTCGACCACTAGGTCCTCATGGCTGATGATGTGCCTCGGGTCGTGTATGTACTCTCTCAGCTGAGATACATGAAACACCGGGTGAATACCCTCCAACCTCGGTGGAAATGCTAACATGTATGTATTCCACCTTTCCAACTCTCTCCAGAATCTCGAACAATCCGACATATCGGGGGCTTAACTTCCCCTTAATGCCGAATCGCGTGACATCCCGTGTCGGTGATACCCTCAACCAGACCTGAGCTCCAACCCTGAACTATAGAGGTCTCGGATCAAAGCAACTCTATCCATGTCGTCCTGTACGCGCTTCGGAGCTATAACGCTGAAACTCCCCAGCTCGTCCCAACATTACGGAGTACGGCATCTCCATCCATACAATGCCTCGTACGGTGCAATCCCAATCGACGCGTGTCAACTATTATTATATGAGAACTCCACCAAAGGGAGGTGGTCTGGCCATACCTGCCCCCAATCTAGTACATACGCTCGCAAAATGTCCTCCAAGGTCTGGATAGTCCGCTCAGACTGGCCGTCCGTCTGTGGATGATACGCGGTCGTGAAATGAAGGCTCGTACCTAGGGCGGCGTGTACCTACTACTAGAACCTCGAGGTAAAGCACCCATATCTATCCGAGATGATGTTTCTCGATACCCCATGCAATCTCACTATCTGTCAGGTGAACTCCTCGGCCAAACGACTCACTGGCCACGTTTCCCTACAAGGATGAAAGCGCGGTCTTTCTCAGCTGATCTACTACCACCCATATCGCATCAAAGCTCCTACTCGGTTTCAAACCGGTAACAAAATCCATGGATACGTCCTCCCACTTCCACTGCGGCACCGGGAGTGGGTGAAGTCTTCTCCTGGTCTCTGGTGCTCGATCTTGACCAACTGGCAGGTCGCACATCGAGCAACGTATCTAGCTACATCGGGCTTGAGCCTGCCCCACCAATAAGATCTCCTAATATCCTAGTACATTTTACTCGTGCCTAGGTGCACCGAGTAAGGTGTAGAATGGGCCTCATGCAAAATCCGCTCCCTCGACTCTCTATCCAACGGTACACAAATACGCCCTTGGCATCTCAATAACCCTTCTACCCCATGGTAAACTATGGTGCCTCACTTCGGGACATCCTATCCTGGATCCTCATCAAAACGGGACAACCCTCCTGCTTCTACCGGATCTCTCCCGACATATCGGATAAAGCGGAGAAGTGAGTGCCCGAGTCCGGAAACCGGATGTCTACCTCCAACCATAATAAGTCCCTCTACAATTGACGTTGAACCATAAGTCGAGCTATCGCCTCCTCTTAAGGTGTCCTCCTACTAAGAGCATCAGCGACTACGTTCGCCTTTCCCGGATGGTACAAAATCTCCAAGTCGAAGTCCTTAATCAACTCTAACCATCTCCTTTGACGGTTATTCAACTCCCGCTGAGGGAATATACATACTTCAGACTCTTATGGTCTCTGAAGATCTGACACGTGACCCCATACAAGTAATGTCGCCAGATCTTCAGGGCATGAATCATTGCCGCTAACTCAAGATCGTGGGTAGAATAATTCTCCTCGTACGTCTTTAGTTGCCGAGACACGTACACAATAACCCTACCCCTCTGCATAAAAACACAACCCAATCCGAGCTTGGAGGCGTCACTGTACACTATAAAATCCTCAACGCCCTCAAGCTGTGCTAAAACAGGAGCGGAGGTCAACCTCCTCTTCAGCTCCTCTTCAGCTCCGATGGCATGGCTCAGACCAGACAAATCTAATAGACTTCCTCAGCAAGGAAGTGAGTGGCCGGGCAATCACTAACAAGCCCTCAACAAACCGGAGGTAGTATCCCGCCAAACCCAAGAAGCTACGCACCTCCTTGACCGTCATGGGAGGCGGCCACGAAGAAACAGACTCTATCTTTGCCGGGTCTACCATGACACCCTCGGCGGAAACTATGTGAGCAAGGAATGCCACCTTGGATATCCAGAACTCGTATTAGAGAGCTTAGCGTAAAGCTTTCTATCCCATAGGACTCGAAGCACCATCCTCTGGTGTCCCGCATGCTCCTCCCTACTCCGGGAGTAAACTAAGATGTCAGCAATAAACACCACCACGAACTGGTCCAAGAAGTCGATGAAGATGTCGTTCATCAACTCCATTAAGACAACGGGTGCATTCGTGAGCCCGAATGACATCACGACAAACTCATAATGTCCGTATCTAGTCTTGAATACCGTCTTCAACACATCCTCCTCTCTCACCCTCAGCTGGTGATATCCCGACCTCAAATCAATACGTGAAAGCACCGTGGCTCCCTGCAACTGGTCCAACAGATCATCAATACGCGGTAAGCGGTACTTGTTCTTGATGGTTACTTTATTCAACTCCTGGTAATCTATGCACAGGCTCAAAGATCCGTCCTTCTTCGTGATGAAGAGGACCGGTGCACCCCAAGGGGAAACGCTCGGGCGTATGAAACCCCTCTTGGCTAACTCCTCGAGCTGATTCTTCAGCTCCAACATCTCGATCGGCGCCATACGGTATGGGACCTTGGAGATCGGCCTCGTGCCGGACTCCAACAAAATGGAAAAATCTACGCTCCTCTGCGGTGGTAGGCCGGGTGGCTCACCGAACACGTCCTCAAACTCTCATGCTATGGGGATCTCCTCCAGGGACGGACCCGCCTCCTCCTTCATGGCATAACACCAAAAGACCTCGCATCCCTTCCTGATAAGTCTCACGGCTCGGACCGTACTAATGACTGTACCGGTCTTTCCGAGGTCCCAAACTCAGAAAATCACCTCGCGTTCCGTCTTTGTGGTGACTGTTGTTCGCCCCTAAAGGTGTGTGCAAATAAGCTTTAAATTTATAAAACTAGAATAAAGCAGCGAACCCGTAGTGTACGGATCGACGTAGTTAAGCAAGAATTCCAGAGTATCGAACACAGGGATTTGGGTGGGAACAAATTCAATTGCAGATTATCAAGCGAGTAAGTATGAGAGTTTTGCAAATATTGGGAAAACAACAATCCTAAAGATCCAAGTATCCAGCTGTGGCAATCGATTCAAGATTCACTATTGATATAAAGACAGAGTTGAGATATGCAAAGATATGCTAATGTAAGGTAATCGTACGGTGAAGTTCCAAAAACCTTATATGACCCACCTACAAGGTACTCTCTATACAGGTTGTTGAGGCTCAATATAGAAAGGTTCTAAAGGTAAGAATTAGTGTCAAATACCCAAACTTGTAATCCAAGGATCAAGACTAACTTAACCGATTGAGGTTGTGACACTCACAATCGAGGTAGAGGTTGTTGAGGCTTCACTACCACCTAGAAAAGACAAGTCTAAACTAAGTTAAAGCAAATCTCTAACTTTGGATTAAAGTAAAAGCAAATTCGTAAACTTAAGGGAAATTACGGTTGGATCTTGAGATTCCACGGTCGTGGAACTCAAGAACAACCCGTAATTTAAGGTTCGTCGACGATTCTCTCTAACTCTCAGGGTCTAATCTGTTTACGATCGATCTATCATCATCTAAGCCACAACTATCAACCCTTCACCTTAGAATTGTTAAGGGTTTTTAACCAATAACAGTCATGTTGATATCAATTCAAGAATTAAAAGATAGAAAGATGAAAACTTCCGAAAACTTTCAATAAACTCCAAAACAATCTCAAAGTCACAATCAAGGACAAATTTGTCACAAGATTCGGAATAGAACAAACAAACTAAATCTTAGGAAAGAAGGAAGAATGGGATGTCAATCCGTCTTCTAAATCAAACCTAAACAAGAAGAGTAGTCTTCTTGCAAGAAACCTTCCGAACCTTCCGTAAATCCGGGAAATCTGGAAATCCTAGCGATAATCTCCACCAAATGCGAGATTAGGGCAAATCCAAACACGAACTTCGATCTCCAACGAGATGTAAAATGCCTCTAAGCGAGGGTTGCCAAAATTCTCTAAGCGGCGATCGTCCTCCTAAGCGAAGATGACGGAATCTTGCTTCGTCCGTCTTTTTATAGGGCAAGATAAAATATCGGCCCGGCCCAATCTTCAAAAGATCGTGGCTTCAAAATGTGGCGAAAAAGATCGCCAAGATCACGGTCGTGGAAGTTTCCACGACCGTAATTTAGAGCGTGGAATGGGTCACGGTTTGAACCATATGTTCCACGACCGTAATAGTTACTGGAATGCATCACGCCTCTCTTTGCAAGGTTCCACGGCCGTGGAACTGAACGTGGTTTGTAGTACGGCCGTATTTTAGAGCGTGGTTTAGGGCAAGAACGTGATTCTTCCCTAGCCTCGTGCATTTCTCAAGCTGAACTCCAATTTGCTCCTAAGAATGCCCTCAATCCATGGACATATCAAATCAACTTTTCTTTGCTCGATTCCCTTCGGAAATGACTCTTAAGTACCTATAATCAACATAGAACTAGTGTAGACATCCATATCGACAATATAGGCAATACTAGCTCACATATGCAACAATGCTCAATCAAAGACTATCAATATGAATCAAATACGCTTAGAAAACGTGCCTAAAGTATCACAATATTTCATGCTAACAAATAACCCCATACTTAACACTTGCTTGTCCCTAAGCAAGGTCTTTCAAAAGCCTTTAAACAAGAGTTAGGATGAAATATGTGTACCTTCTTTTTGGATGAATGTGCCTTCTAAAGAATAGATCATTCTCAAACCTTGCTTCAATCGTTTATCAAACTTTCATACACTTAATCAAAGAGTAAAAAGCAAAGAAAAATCATGAATCAATCAAACTTCTATACAAGCATCATAACCTTCAAACACTATCAAAATCAATCATAAGAAACTTCAATTTAGATCACCAAGTCATATAACATTCTTTTGATCTTAAGGACTTTCAAAGAAAAGGTCTAGAATGTGGAAGGGAAGGAAACCTTTAGGGAATGTGGTGCTTGAATCCGGGAAAGTGGACAACTACCTTCTTCTTCTTTTGCGGTTTCCGCAACACTTCAACTTGGAGCTTCGCTCTCTTCTCTTCATTTTTCGACTTTACTTTTGGAGTTATGGATAGAGGTGCACAAAAACCGAAGCCTAGGAGATTGGCGTTTCTCAAATTTTCATGAGATGCCTCAAACCCTTAGCGCACATACCATAATCCGCTAGGAATATCGCTCAATCCGACTTTGGCAAGACACAAACACCCGGCTATGTGAATGGTGCCGAGTTACTCATCGTCATGATTGACTTCCCCAAACCTATAATTTCTTTCTATTCTTTTGATTGCAAATAATTGCTCTCATGGCCCTCCCACATCAAACATGCCTTTTTCATTCACTTCTCCAAATTCCCGAATAGGTAAAGGAGGCTAATATTTCAATGAGGAGCTAAAATGGTCAAAAGAAAGAAGAAAGAAAAATCGAATTGCCTCAATCATCTCAACAAGAAGTATAAGAACTCATAGTGTGATTTCAACTTTAATTTCTCAACATGATTTAGACAATATTCATCACATTATGAAACTTGCAAAAGAGGTAAAATTCATTCATTCAAATTCTTTTCAATTCACTATTCTTTTAAGCATGCAATTGTCATCAAACTCAATTCACAAGTAGTGATTATCATGGAAATCATCTTAATTCATTAGAAGCACAAAATTTTCAAAATTTTTCAATTTTTATGGGTTTTTCAAGTTCTTTTTCATGCAATGCAATAATGAAACGTGAAACACATAATGAACATGCAATGATAGTCTCGAATGAAAGCAAACATAGTAAGTAGAGTTATTACAAACTCTTAGTACATCCCACCCCATACTTAGGACGAACATTGTCCCTAATGTTCAAAATAAAGAAAGAAAAGAAAGAAAAGAAAAAGAAACTCACAAAGTGGCGGTGGAATGTCTAAAGCGAACGGTCATGCATCAAATCACTACGGTGCCGGCGGAGGCGGGAATGGAGAGAAGCTCGGATCATAGAACCGCCCAAACTGCTGGCGGTAGACATCCCTCATCATGTGGTCGAGGTCGTCTAGGCGTCCGTCTCTAGCATCGGCCCGGATCTCCAGCGCTCCTACTCTCTCTGAAAGTCCGGTAGCCCAATCCGGCATCTGCTCGTACCATCCCGGGGCCTGACTGTACCATGCTGGGGCGTCGGATGGTGCTGGTGCTGGTGGTGGTGCTGCTGGCTGCTCTGTGGACCAAGGAGGGGGAACGCCACACCATGTGGGAGGTGTGTCACTCACGCTAGCGCGGCGAGAAGACGAGCCTGAGGCTCTAGCTAGACGTGGAGAGCGTCTAGCTACATCTGGGGCCGCCTCCAGCTGATCCGGAAACGTGCCAAACTCCTGCTCGGCTCCTCCTCCACTCTCAAACTGATCTCCCATATCCTCCTCCTCAACAACCGGTGGTGGGACATAAGGGGGAGCTACTATCCTGTTCGCATGCATCGCAGCGAACGTCTCCTTCCAATTATGGCGTCCCGCCATAATGGAGTACTCTGGCAGCCACTCTATACCCCTGCCCGTCCTACTCTCCCAAGGCATGCCCGCATAAGGCGGACCTCTATGTGTGGGGAAGATGAGACCCCTAACCATGAAAGCATGTAGCCCTAAAGGAACGGCCGGTATGCGGGTGCAAGCAGAAAAATCAACACCAAAGATCCTAGCAATGTGGGTAACTATCCCGCCATATCCGATGTTTCCCTTCTTCTTGTTCTTGAGCTTTCTCATCATAGCAGCCAAGAGAGTAGCACAATCTGCACGGCGTCCATAAAGCATGGAGTAAAGCAAGAATAGCTCATCCGTCTTGATCTTTTAGGGCGTCTCCGTCCTAGGAAAGAGACACTCCGAAAGAACACGGTGAGCTATCTTCAAGGCTAGATGGTACATCAATCTAGCCTTGGTATCAGCGGGTTGCCAACGGTCCTCGTCGGCGTAAATCATTGCAACCTCCTTCCAAAAGTCCTTGGGGTAAACACCACTCGGAAATCGACCATTAAAGGTCTCATGAAACCCGAAAATGGTCCCAAACTCACGGATACTCAAATGGTAGTCTCTCTCCATGAGGCGGAAAGAGACGGTCCTATCTACGTGGCTGTGCTCAAAGGATGTCACAACCTCCCGTGTAATCTCCTCATATGCGTCTTCTCGGATAGCCGAGAAGACAACTAATCCGGCTCTATCCAAGAGCCAAGTAAGATCCTCCACAATGTTGAGAGGAGCTAGATCCTCCAACAACAAGTACCTAGGGCCAATCACTGGCCTCTCCTTGATCCTATCAAGTGCATCAAGATGATCGTCGTGTATGGTCGGGACTCTAGGGTGAGGGGGTGAAGATGGAGGTGAAGGTGAGGATGGAGGTGAAGGGGAAGAGGGTGGTGGTGCCCTAGAGGATGAGGAGGAGGAGGGATTACCCTTCCTCTTCTTATTCTGACCACTCTTCTTCTCTTTTATCCTCCCCGAAACTCTTCTTACAAAATCCATTCTGCTCAAAATTACGGTCTGTTCTTCAGAAACCACGGCCATAATTTACCCAGAGACCGTGATTCGTCTCAGAAAATCACAAATCTCAACAAATCAGCAATCAATCACCACAACAGGCAGTCCTAGTCTAATTCCTTCCAATCTCAATCAGTTCTTCCTAAAAATTTCTAGCAAAAACGAACCAAATTGGCGAGAATCAAGAAGAGAGAAAAAAAACCTATTTTTCGGATTGAAAAATCCGAATTGTGCGTTCGTTGATGAATTTCCGCTCGATTCGTCGCTTGGATCTTGTTTGTGGTTGAATTTGCTGCAGTTTAGGAAGAAGAATCGTTGAAAACGATTAGGAAACGAAGATTTGAGAGAGGGTCGTGGGTTTTCGGCACTTAGGTCGTGGAAAGAGGGGTTTTGGGTGGTTTTTGTGAAGAATGTGGCTTATATAGTCACAAGCAAAATTTTTGAAAATCACGGTCTGTCGGGGTGTTCCACGGCCGTGGAAGTGTACGGAACCGTGGTTTTGGTGATTTTTCAAAGGCTTTTGGAAATTACGGGCACTATAGCTATGACGACCGTAATTTAGACCGTGGAACCCTGTGTAAAGCTCCAAAGTCCAAATTTCGTCGCTCATCTTCAACATTATCCTTCCCTTTTCCTTTTCCATCGATCCTACAACCAAAAGCACGAACATACCGGAAGAAATCGAAGGCAAAAACAAAGCAAAAACGTCTATACTAAGCTAATCTATGAATCGAAAATGAAAACAAGAATGCAATACCTTGGGTTGCCTCCCAAGAAGCGCTTTGTTTAAGGTCCGTAGCTAGACCAATTTCGCACTTATTCGAGTGCGGTGGGCGCGAACTCCTCAGCTTGGAGTTCCGGCGTGTACTTCTTGAGTCGTTGGCCGTTCACCTTAAAACTTCCGTTCGCTTCACCCCATACTTCAACTGCACCATGGGGGAAAATACGCTTAATTAGAAAAGGTCCCGTCCAACGAGATTTAAGCTTACCTGGAAAGAGGCGAAGTCTTGAATTGAAGAGGAGAACTTGATCTCCCTCCTTGAAGTCCTTTGGAATGATATGCTTATCATGCCAACGCTTTGCTCTCTCCTTGTAGATCTTAGCGTTTTCATAAGCGTTCAAGTGGAGTTCATCTAGTTCATTGATGTCTAGGAGACACTTCTCTCCCGCTTCCTTCATGCCGAAATCCAGCCACTTGATAGCCCAAAACGCTTTGTGCTCAAACTCTACCGGCAAGTGACAAGACTTCCCATACACAAGATTGTATGGTGTGGTTCCTATGGGAGTTTTGTACGCAGTCCGGTACGCCCATAATGCATCATCAAGCTTCAAGGACCAATCCTTCCTAGTCCTTGAAACCGTCTTCTCTAGAATTCCTTTGATCTCCCTATTTGAGATCTCAACTTGTCCACTTGTTTGTGGATGGTAAGGGGTAGCGACCTTGTGAGTAACCCCATACTTAGCTAGAAGAGCTTCAAAGCGACGGGCTATGAAGTGAGAACCTCCATCACTAATGATCGTCCTTGGCGTCCCAAATCGCGGGAAGATGGTCTTGTTGAAGAAGTTAACCACCACCATGGCATTATTTGTGGGAGAGGCAATTGCTTCCACCCATCTAGAAACGTTGTCTACCGCCAATAGTATGTATTGGTTTCCACAAGAAGATGGGAATGGTCCCATGAAATCGACTCCCCAAACGTCGAAAATCTCCACCTCTTGGATGTTGTTGAGGGGCATCTCATTCCTTCTAGAGATATTGCCTGTTCTTTGACAAGCATCGCAGCAAGAAACAAAGGATTGCACATCTCTAAATAAAGTAGGCCAAAAGAATCCAGATTGCAATACCTTTGCGCTAGTCTTGTTCGAACTAGCGTGTCCTCTGTAACACCCCAAATCCTAGAGGACTCGAAATGCTACGAGCTGGGACCTCACAATGGGTCCCGGCCCTTAGCCTGACAACAACTTCATCGGACCTTACAACACGACACAAATAAAAAGGCAAAACAAAGAGTTTTATAACATGAGCGGAAACAATAAGAATCCAAATTCTGAAAACAATACAGCCAAGTCTCAAAAACCAGAAATACCAACATCAGTCTCAATAGTCATAAAATAAAATATAACAGTCCCGTCCTATAATGTACGGAACCCCGGCTGCCCACTACCGCCGGATCACTCGATCGCCTCCCTAACCTGCAAGGCATCTACAAGCGGTATAAAACCGTTAGCTAACATTCTATGTATAAGTATAACGGTAAAAGCACAAACACACAACATACGCAATCAGCATGTAACACTCATTCCTTTTTATTATCTTTAATTTAGTGATACGTCATTACTAATGATACTTATTTTGTGACACGAGGGATTCCCAAACCTCGCCCCTGTCCCCGTTTACCAACGCGGAATGGTACTAATGCATGTGACCGTCTACCGGACTGGGCTGGTCGCAGGGAACCGCCTAGACTCTCGCAAGAGCTAGGCAGATGATGTCACGACCCGTTATCATACACTTGGGTCAATTATACTATACTACAGTCGGCCTATTGCATTTTTGTTATTTATCTTAACTATCACACACCACTCATACGCATCACAAACATGCAAGAAGCTAGCTAAGTAAGTCAGTGGACTTACTAGAATTAAAACTCGTCTCTCTTAACAACACTAACAGTAGCTGCAGGAACTCAGTTGCCTGTCAAAGGAGACACGTGGATCAACATTTTTCCTTGGATACTTAGAAGTCTAAAACTCCTAAGATGTATGATTCTATGTGCAGAAGTTATTACAGTGTCTATTTAAGGTAAACTGACTATTTTACCCTTGATTCCGAGACTTCCAAAAACCCGTAAAAAGTACTTAAATTCTTACTTGAGGCTAACTAATCAAGTTCTACTCCCTAGGATGATTTTAGGTGACAACTATAAAAACTACCCATTTTCTATTTCCCGAAAAGTCACTAAAGTCCAACTACACCTTTAAATATAAAATTAAAATAAACTTATAAAAATTCTAAAATAAATTTCTAACTTATCTATTATCTCTAATCTACTCATAGGAGAAATCATTTCTTAAAACTGTTCAATCGTTATTCCTACAAAAATCTTTAAAGTTGCCTACAACACTACAATTGTTTCCATACTTAGTCAAATTTTTCTGCTGGAAAAACAGCTCAACTACTCCACTTTGAGACCCTATAACTTTCAATCCGACCGTTCATTTGTTCCCAAATTTTAATACAGTAAACTATGTATATCTATCTATGATCTATTAAAAATTCAACGGTGGATCTTCAACCAATCGTTTTAACATTGGTTCACAACAGTGGCCATTCTTACTTTCAAAAACTGAAGTTTTAAAGGGAGTTTCTCACTTCAATTTATATGATAATCTGATCTACTTCACTAGGTCATCTAATGGCCATAAATTGGACACTCTAGGAAGCTACAACAACTTGCTTACTACTCATCACTTCTCTAGTTCGATCTAACCTCATCACCACACTAAAACATTTTAAAACCTAAGTACACACATGTCTATTTCATCTATATTTTAAAGATTGAACTGCAACCAAGATAAAGGGAGAATGATTGATCATTTACCCAAGGTTTTGATGACTGCAGAAGGTAAGTTGTTGCACTAGTGTGGGAGGGTCCGATTCCAAGGTGGCCGTCTCTTCTTTTGTCACCGCAGGCCACGAACGAACAGCCCTCCAACTGGTTATCTTCTGGGAAGGAGTGTGTACTGAGAGTTAGATTTAGAGAGGAACTTAAGTGTAGATAGGCTGACTGAAATTACTTACACTACTCCGGCTGCTGGCTCTTTTCCTTGCAATTTCTTGTGGTTGGAACGTTGTTGAGTGTGTGCAGAATGTGGGCAACAGCAAGAGGGTTTGCTGCGTGAACCTGGAGCACAGAAAGGAAGACTGGCTGCTGTAGTTCCCTCGCTTCTGGCGTAAATCTGGAGCACAGGAAAGGCGTTGCAGTTCCTCTCTTCTGGCGTGAATATAGGGTTGTCACAGCCCCTTAATTATCTCCTTAAATATCCCATTTATGCAGCTGTTACAAAGTGAAGAGAGGAAGGAGAGGAGGCCGGTTGTTCACACGTAAATCACAGGCTGGAGAGGGCTGCAAGCTGGGCTGGAGGGAGCTGAATGTGTTGGGCCGGAGGGGCTGTTAATGGGCTCGTAACTAGCTTCTCCCGGACTGCTGCAGGTTGGGCTCGAAGTCACCTGCTGGGCTGTTATGGGTAAGCAAAACTGGGCTGTTTAAGGTAGAAAAAACGTGGGCTGAAGCATGCAAGAAAGGTGGCTGAATTACTTGTCAAAAATCTGTCAAAACTCGTCACAGCTTGTCAGGATCTCGTCTCAGCTTAGTCATGATCTCGTCTCAGCTTAGTCATGGCCTCGTCACAGCTTGTCATGAACTCGTCACAGCTTGTCCTCAATAAGAATGAATTATAATACTAGGGTTTGATATAAATCTATCATTTTATGTGAATTAAATTCTACATAAAAAAATAGATAGTTATAAGGGTTAGAGTTTGATATAATTTTATCATTTTATGTGAGTTAACTTCTACATAAAATAATAGATAATTCTAAGGATTAGAGTTTGATATAATTTTATCATTTTATGTGAATTAAATATTACATAAAATAATGAAATTTGTGAAGGGAGAGATACTAGATAGAATGGGAAACCGTCAACGGCGGAATTAGACGGAATAAAAGTTCCGGATATTACATCAGTACCCCCTTAAAATAAGTTTCGTCCCGAAACTTAGGACAAGGTATTTAATTAAACGACATCCATAAATAAACTGGTATGTCCTAGTCTCACTAGAATTTAGTTTCCTTTTCTAAACTTCTCTCTCACTAGAATTTAGTTTCCTTTTCTAAACTTCTCTAACCTTATCAAAGCGTAACGAAAAAAAAATGGTCGTTACATCAGATCCCCCTCAAAAATAAGTTTCGTCCCGAAACTTAGGGTAGTTCCCAAGATCATGAAACGTAAGAGAGCCCTATGACTAACAAGTTACCACATCAAGATACATATGGTTCACACACAAGCACATCAAACATATCACACATACAATCACTAAAAGTAACCAAACAAGGATGTAGAACTACCTGACGGTCCTATAGACGTCTCTAGATCCGCATAAAACTCGGGATAGTTACGCCGGATACTATCCTCCATCTCCCAAGTGGCCTCATCAATCCCTCGTCTCGACCACTGTACTCTCAACATGGGTATTACTTTCGATCGAAGGCGTCTCATACCTCTCTCCAAAACTGCTATCGGGTGCTCGGGAAATGTATGATCAGGCTCGACCACTAGGTCGTCATGGCTCACTATGTGTCTCGGGTCATGCACATACTCTCTCAACTGAGATACATGGAAGACTGGATGGACTCCCTCCAATCGGGGTGGCAATACCAATCTATAAGCCACCTCTCCTATCCGCTCTAGGATCTCAAAGGGCCCGACATATCGGGGACTCAACTTCCCTTTAATGCCGAAGCGTCGAACACCCCTCGTCGGTGACACCTTCAACCATACCTGGGCGCCAACCCTGAACTCCAGAGGTCTGCGCCTCTTATCAGCATAAGATCTCTGACGGCTCTGTGCGGTCACCATCCGCTCTCGGATCAATGCTACCCGAGCCATCTCATCTTGCACCTGTTCGGGCGCTACCCCACTCATCCTCCCAGACTCATCCCAACATAGAGGTGTACGACACCTCCGCCCATATAGTGCCTCGTAAGGAGCCATCCCAATAGTCGCGTGCCAACTATTGTTATAAGAAAACTCCACCAAAGGGAGGTGGTCGGGCCATACCTGCCCCCAATCAAGCACACACGCCCTCAACATGTCCTCAAGGGTCTAAATAGTCCTCTCAGACTGCCTGTCCGTCTGAGGATGGTATGCCGTGGTGAACTGTAAGCTCGTCCCTAAGACGGCATGTACCTGTTGCCAAAACCTCGAGGTAAAACGCCCATCCTTATCTGAAATGATCGTCCTCGGCACTCCGTGGAACCTCACAATCTGTCGGGTAAACTCCTCGGCTAAACGAGACACCGGCCACGTTTCCTTAATAGGAATGAATCGTGCCGTCTTCGTCAACCGATCCACTACAACCCATATCGCATCAAAGCCTCTACTCAACCTCAGGCCAGTAACGAAGTCCATGGAAATGTCCTTCCACTTCCATTGTGGAACTGGAAGTGGTTGGAGCTCTCCTCCGGGCCTATGGTGCTCAATCTTGACCTGCTGACAGGTCGCACACTGGGCTACATATCTAGCCACATCGGGCTTGAGCCCGCCCCACCAATAAGATCATCCTATATCCTGATACATCTTACTCGCGCCGGGGTGGACGGAGTAAGGTGTAGAATGGGCCTCCTGCAGTATACGCTGCCTCAACTCTCTGTCAGAGGGTACACATATGCGCTCCTAGCGCCTCAAAATCCCATCTGCACCCACCACAAACTGTGGTGCCTCCCCTCTGGACATTCTCTCCCTGATCCTCGTCAGTGCTGGACAACCCTCCTGTTTCTGCCGGATCTCTTCCGTCAGATCCGGTGAAACCTCTAATGCCGACAAATGCCCGTCAGTATCGGGAAACCGGATGTCTACCTCCAACCAAATCAAATCTCTCTGCAACTGGGTCTGAACAGTCAATCTAGCAATCGCAGCCTCGCGAGGTGTCCTCCTACTAAGGGCATCGGCGACCACATTCGCCTTCCCCGGATGATAAAGGATCTCTAAGTCAAAGTCCTTAATCAGCTCTAGCCATCTCCTCTGGCGGTTATTCAACTCCCACTGAGTGAATATGTACTTCAGACTCTTGTGGTCTGTAAAGATCTGACAGGTGGCCCCGTAGAGGTAATGACGCCAGATCTTCAAGGCGTGAATTACTGCAGCTAGCTCAAGGTCATGAGTAGGGTAATTCTCCTCATACGTCTTCAGCTGTCGAGACGCATACGCAATGACCCTACCCCTCTGCATCAGGACGCATCCCAAGCCCATCTTGGATGCATCGCTGTAAATGACGAAGTCCTCAACGCCCTCTGGTTGTGCTAGCACCGGAGCAGAAGTCAATCTCTCCTTCAGCTCCTCAAAGCTCCGCTAACAGGGCTCGGTCCATGCAAATCTGATGGACTTCCTTAACAAGGAAGTAAGTGGTCTGGCAATCACAGAAAAACCCTTCACAAACCTACGGTAGTAACCGGCCAGACCTAGAAAACTGCGTACCTCCTTGACCGTCCTAGGAGGCGGCCATGATGCAACTGACTCTATCTTCGCCGGGTCCACCTTGACTCCTTCGGCAGAGACAATATGGCCAAGGAAGGCAACCTCAGGCATCCAGAACTCACACTTAGAGAGCTTAGCATAAAGCTCTCTATCCTGTAAAACCCGCAACACCGTCCTCAGGTGTCCGGCGTGCTCCTCTCTACTCTGGGAGTACACTAAGATGTCGTCGATGAAAACTACCACAAACTGATCTAAGAAGTCAATGAAGATGCCATTCATCAACTCCATGAAGACAGCAAGAGCATTGGTGAGCCCGAAAGGCATCACCACGAACTCATAATGACCGTATCTGGTCCGAAATGCTGTCTTTGGTATGTCCTCTTCCCGCACTCTCAGCTGGTGGTATCCTGACCTCAAGTCAATACATGAAAACACCGTAGCTCCCTGTAACTGATCCAACAAATCATCAATACGCGGCAGCAGGTACTTATTCTTGACGGTGACTTTGTTCAACTCTCGATAGTCGATACAAAGCCTCATGGATCCGTCCTTCTTCTTGACGAAGAGGACTGGTGCACCCCAGGGAGACACACTGGGTCGGATGAAACCCTTCTCTGCCAACTCCTCGAGTTGCTTCTTAAGCTCAAGCATCTCGACTGGTGCCATGCGGTATGGAGCCTTGGAGATCGGCCTCGTGCCGGGCTCCAACTCAATCCCAAAATCTACGCTCCTCTGTGGTGGTAAGCCAGGCGGCTCGCCAAAGACATCCTCGAACTCACAAGCTACCGGGGTCTCTACTAATGATGAACTCGTCTCCTCCTTCATGGCGTAACACCAGAAGGCCTCACATCCCTGACCTATGAGCTTTGCGGCTCGGACCGCACTAATGACTGTCCCTATCTTTCCGAGGTCCCACCCTCGAAAGACTTCCTCCTGCCCAGCCTCCGTAGTGACCGTCACTGTCCTCCTCCTGACGTCCAGAACAGCTCTATGGCGGTCCATCCAGTCCATCCCAAGTATGACTTCCTCATGCACTAAGTGCATGACGTGAAAGTCGGCTAGCCAGTCACGACCTCCCAAGTGGATAGGACAATCGTGAATCTCCCGAGTACCACGAACCCTACTCCCATCGGGTAACCTTATAAGGAAAGGTTCCCCCTCTACGGTATCTAAGGTCAGCCTATCTATGCAATCATCAGATATGAAAGAGTGTGTCGCACCCGTATCAAAAAGTACTCGGAATGGAAAGCCATGAATCGTGATAATACCTATGGCTGCGGGCGCTGCTGGCTCTACGGCACTCCTCAACTCAAAGACTCGAGCCTGAGTACCCCTAGTCTCTGAAGTGCCTCCACCACGCCCTCTACCTCTAGCTGGAATCTGAGCAGAACCCTGTGAATATGCCTGACCCGGAGCCCGCTGCTACTGACCCCGAGCTTGATACTGAGACTGCCTCTGTCCTCCTCCTGGGGTACCAGCTGGTGAGGACCCCTGCTGTGATGTTACCTTGCCCTGTCGGCAAAAGGTAGCCCTGTGGCCTAGCTGGCCGCAAGTAAAACATGTAACTGGTGGCCTCCTACACTCCGGCTTAATGTGTCCTTGCTCCCCACAGTTGTAGCACTGACGTACTCTAGATCCCATCGGCGGTGCCACCTGGTGACTAGAACGGCCCTGGGACTGACCATGCCTATGACCTGACCCTCCTACTCCAGTACTGACTGGTCCGGTCCTCTGTCTCTTGTCTGACCCTCCAGACTGCATAGCTCTACGGTGACCCAGTCGGTCCCTTTCATACGCTGAAGCCCGATCCTGATAATCAGCTAAGGAATCACAGCGGAACCCTGCTAAATAGGAGCGGGTAGTCTCTCTCAGTCTCCGAGAAAACAGATACACGTGCTAGTCCACAGGTGGTGCAGCAGGACCCAACAGTGACAGCTCCTCCCGGAACTTCCTAATAGCCTCAGCTATCGGAACATCCTCAAAACCTGCCTCCAATAAGTCCTGCACTCGGTCCCTTCTCAGTGAGGTAGGACAAAAGGTCTCTCTCACGAGACTCAGTAACTGCTCAAATCGGGACACTTCGCCCCTCACTGTCCTCCACCAGTACTGTGCCTGGTCCCTAAACAATGTCTGAACCAGCTCCACCTTACGACTCTCAGGGCAGCGAATCGCCTCTAGCGCGGACTCCACATGACTGATCCAATGTTCCACCTCAAGTCCAACGTTCCCGTCGAAGGTGGGAACTCGCTGATGGTTGAATGTCTTCAACCATTCATCTGGTCTCGGTACCCTCAGCTCATCTCTCACTCGGTCATCCTCGACAGCTCTCACTAGTGCAGCTACCACCGGTGGAACTACCACCTGAGTCACCCTTTGACAGACCTCTGCTGACCTAGCTGGCACTGGCGGTGCTGGAGGTGGTGCTCCGGCCCTGTATGCCTCTTGCACCTGCTGGACATAAGCTCGATACTCCGATGCTCCAATCGATACGCGGCCAGAATCAGCAGGCCCTGCACTCCGTACTCCGGACCTAGTAGCAGTCTCATCCCTAACCTCTGGAACAATACTCTCGGCCACCTCCTCAGCAGGTACATCCGCAGCTGGCGGATCTACAACAGGGACACGTCCTCGACCTCGGCCCCTCTGAGGTCTGCCCACACGTCCCTGTCTTAGGGCTCCAAGAGGAAGGGGAGGTCGGCCCTCTCCTCGTCCAACGTAAGTTGTCGCTCTCGTACGTGCCATCTGGTAATGACGTGATCAATATAAGACTACTTTAGTTCCTAGTAAGGACATGACTATCTTATTACTTTAGGTCACTTCTAAAGGTCACAAAGTTACTAAAATTACAAGTTATAACAGAAGTCCAATAAACTATGCTATCGAGTTTAGTGGAGGTAGTGGCGGTCCGTGCATTCTATATCAACCCGTTTATGCTCATGGTTTGGAAAACAAAATTTTCATTTTAAAAGTTCGGAACCCTTGCGGTTTCCGTTTATTTGTTTATTCGGCCTTTTTGAAGATGGCGAGTGCCGTTGTTGCCAACCTAGAGCTCTGATACCATATTGTAACACCCCGAATCCTAGAGGACTTGAAATGCTACGAGCTGGGACCTCACAATGGGTCCCGGCCCTTAGCCTGACAACAACTTCATCGGACCTTACAACACGACACAAATAAAAAGGCAAAACAAAGAGTTTTATAACATGAGCGGAAACAATAAGAATCCAAATTCTGAAAACAATACACCCAAGTCTCAAAAACCAGAAATACCAACATCAGTCTCAATAGTCATAAAATAAAATATAACAGTCCCGTCCTATAATGCACGGAACCCCGGCTGCCCACTACCGCCGGATCACTCGATCGCCTCCCTAACCTGCAAGGCATCTACAAGCGGTATAAAACCGTTAGCTAACATTCTATGCATAAGTATAACGGTAAAAGCACAAACACACAACATACGCAATCAGCATGTAACACTCATTCCTTTTTATTATCTTTAATTTAGTGATACATCATTACTAATGATACTTATTTTGTGACACGAGGGATTCCCAAACCTCGCCCCTGTCCCCGTTTACCAACGCGGAATGGTACTAATGCATGTGACCGTCTACCGGACTGGGCTGGTCGCAGGGAACCTCCTAGACTCTCGCAAGAGCTAGGCAGATGATGTCACGACCCGTTATCATACACTTGGGTCAATTATACTATACTACAGTCGGCCTATTGCATTTTTGTTATTTATCTTAACTATCACACACCACTCATACGCATCACACACATGCAAGAAGCTAGCTAAGTAAGTCACTGGACTTACCAGAATTAAAACTCGTCTCTCTTAACAACACTAACAGTAGCTGCAGGAACTCAGTTGCCTGTCAAAGGAGACACGTGGATCAACATTTTTCCTTGGATACTTAGAAGTCTAAAACTCCTAAGATGTATGATTCTATGTGCAGAAGTTATTACAGTGTCTATTTAAGGTAAAATGACTATTTTACCCTTGATTCCGAGACTTCCAAAAACCCGTAAAAAGTACTTAAATTCTTACTTGAGGCTAACTAATCAAGTTCTACTCCCTAGGATGATTTTAGGTGACAACTATAAAAACTACCCATTTTCTATTTTCCGAAAAGTCACTAAAGTCCAACTACAGCTTTAAATATAAAATTAAAATAAACTTATAAAAATTCTAAAATAAATTTCTAACTTATCCATGATCTCTAATCTACTCATAGGAGAAATCATTTCTTAAAACTATTCAATCGTTATTCCTACAAAAATCTTTAAAGTTGCCTACAACACTACAATTGTTTCCATACTTAGTCAAATTTTTCTGCTGGAAAAACAGCTGAACTACTCCACTTCGAGACCCTATAACTTTCAATCCGACCGTTCATTTGTTCCCAAATTTTAATACAGTAAACTATGTATATCTATCTATGATCTATTAAAAATTCAACGGTGGATCTTCAACCAATCGTTTTAACATTGGTTCACAACAGTGGCCATTCCTACTTTCAAAAACTGAAGTTTTAAAGGGAGTTTCTCACTTCAATTTATATGATAATCTGATCTACTTCACTAGGTCATCTAATGGCCATAAATTGGACACTCTAGGAAGCTACAACAACTTGCTTACTACTCATCACTTCTCTAGTTCGATCTAACCTCATCACCACACTAAAACATTTTAAAACCTAAGTACACACATGTCTATTTCATCTATAGTTTAAAGATTGAACTGCAGCCAAGATAAAGGGAGAATGATTGATCATTTACCCAAGGTTTTGATGACTGCAGAAGGTAAGTTGTTGCACTAGTGTGGGAGGGTCCGATTCCAAGGTGGCCGTCTCTTCTTTTGTCACCGCAGGCCACGAACGAACAGCCCTCCAACTGGTTATCTTCTGGGAAGGAGTGTGTACTGAGAGTTAGATTTAGAGAGGAACTTAAGTGTAGATAGGCTGACTGAAACTACTTACACTACTCCGGCTGCTGGCTCTTTTCCTTGCAATTTCTTGTGATTGGAACGTTGTTGAGTGTGTGCAGAATGTGGGTAACAGCAAGAGGGTTTGCTGCGTGAACCTGGAGCACAGAAAGGAAGACTGGCTGCTGTAGTTCTCTCGCTTCTGGCGTAAATCTGGAACACAGGAAAGGCGTTGCAGTTCCTCTCTTCTGGCGTGAATATAGGGTTGTTACAGCCCCTTAATTATCTCCTTAAATATCCCATTTATGCAGTTGTTACAAAGTGAAGAGAGGAAGGACAGGAGGCCGGCTGTTCACACGTAAATCACAGGCTGGAGAGGGCTGCAAGCTGGGCTGGAGGGAGCTGAATGTGTTGGGCCGGAGGGGCTGTTAATGGGCTCGTAACTAGCTTCTCCCGGACTGCTGGAGGCTGGGCTCGAAGTCACCTGCTGGGCTGTTATGGGTAAGCAAAACTGGGCTGTTTAAGGTAGAAAAAACGTGGGCTGAAGCATGCAAGAAAGGTGGCTGAATTACTTGTCAAAAATCTGTCAAAACTCATCACAACTTGTTAGGATCTCGTCTCAGCTTAGTCATGATCTCGTCTCAGCTTAGTCATGGCCTCGTCACAGCTTGTCATGAACTCGTCACAGCTTGTCCTCAATAAGAATGAATTATAATACTAGGGTTTGATATAAATCTATCATTTTATGTGAATTAAATTCTACATAAAATAATAGATAGTTATAAGGGTTAGAGTTTGATATAATTTTATCATTTTATGTGAGTTAACTTCTACATAAAATAATAGATAATTCTAAGGATTAGAGTTTGATATAATTTTATCATTTTATGTGAATTAAATTTTACATAAAATAATGAAATTTGTGAAGGGAGAGATACTAGATAGAATGGGAAACCGTCAACGGCGGAATTAGACGGAATAAAAATTCCGGATATTATATCCTCCACAAGGTAGTGAATGACAATGGCGGATGACACTTTGCATCTCATCTTCCGGCACACATCGCCGAATGATGCCATCCGGACCTCTCTTAAAAAGGAGAGGCTCGTTCTAATAGTATTCCCGGACGTCCTTAAAGAACTTCTTCCTTTGTGCGTAGGATAGTCCGGGTGGTATCTCCTGGCAAACCAAATAGTTAACAAAATCAGCAAACCATGGTTCGTTACCTTTGGAGATCACGTTGATGCACTCCTCTATGATATGTAGGTGTTCGTCCGGAAAGGAGTCATCAATGGGTAGATGGTCGTCCTCTAGATGTGTTAGACGACTCAAATGATCCGAAACAGAATTTTCTGAACCTTTCTTGTCGCGGATCCCAAGATCGAATTCTTGTAGGAGAAGAATCCATCTAATTAGCCTTGGCTTCGCATCTTTCTTCGCAAGGAGGTACCGGATCGCAGCATGATCCGTGTAGACAATCACCTTTGCACCTACAAGATAAGAGCGAAACTTGTCAATAGCATAGACAATGGCTAAAAACTCTTTTTCGGTAGTGGCGTAGTTGAGCTGCGCTTCATCTAGCGTCTTGCTAGCATAGTATATGGCATGGGTTCGCCCTTCCTTTCGTTGTCCAAGAACAGCTCCAATAGCTACGTCACTAGCGTCGCACATAATCTCAAAGGGAAGAGTCCAATCCGGAGGTTGGATAATGGGTGCTGAAATTAGAGCTTGCCGAATGGTGTTAAACGCATCCAAACATTCCTGCGAAAACTCAAAAACCACATCCTTCATCAATAGATTAGTGAGAGGTTTTGATATCTTAGAAAAGTCCTTAATGAAACGTCTATAAAATCCAGCATGTCCTAGGAAACTTCTTATCCCTTTCACCGAAATTGGGGGAGGAAGTTTCTCTATGGTCTCTATCTTAGCCTTGTCTACCTCTATCCCTCTACTAGAGACTAAGTGACCTAATACGATTCCTTCCTTAACCATGAATTGACACTTCTCCCAATTAAGAACTAGATTAGTGTCTTCACACCTTTGTAAAACAAGAGAAAGGTTAGAAAGGCAATCGTTAAAAGAGGAACCGTATTCGGAGAAGTCGTCCATGAAGACTTCCATGATTTCCTCTACGTATTCGGAGAAGATGGCCATCATGCACCGTTGGAAGGTGGTTGGGGCGTTGCAAAGCCCGAACGGCATTCTCCTATAAGCAAACGTACCCCATGGGCACGTGAATGTGGTCTTCTCCTGATCGTCCGGATGTATCGGAATCTGAAAGAAACCACTATAACCGTCAAGGTAGCAAAAATGTGAATGTTGTGCTAACCTTTCAAGCATTTGATAAATGAATGGCAATGGGAAGTGATCCTTCCGCGTTGCATTGTTGAGCTTGCGGTAGTCTATGCACATCCGCCATCCAGTCACGGTTCGGGTAGGAATGAGTTCGTTGTTCTTGTTGGTGATGACCGTCATTCCTCCCTTCTTCGGAACTACTTGAACTGGACTCACCCACTTACTATCGGAAATAGGGTAGGTGATACCTGCATCAAGAAGCTTAAGGATTTCCTTCTTGACAACCTCCTTCATGGTCGGATTCAACCACCTTTGAGGTTGTCTTGAAGTTCTAAAATCTTCCTCCATTAGTATCTTATGCATGCATAGGGAGGGTTTAATTCCTACTAAGTCCTCAATAGTATAGCCTATAGCTTTCCTATGTTTCCTAAGGACAATCATGAGCTGATTATGTTCATCTATGCTTAGATCGGAACTAACAATAACCGGAAAGGTAGAATTAGATCCTAGAAAAGCGTACCTTAGATGAGTAGAAAGTGGTTTGAGTTCCATTGCTTTTGGAGCTTCCAATGATCCTTGAGGAGCATCCGATGTCTCCTTAGAAGTTTCTAAGGATGTTGAGTGTGTTGGAGAAGAATCAGAAGAAGTTGAAGAAGTGTCTCGATCACTCTCTTCCACGACCAAAATTACGGGTGGATCATGTCCTCCACGGCCGTGGTTTAGGGCGTGGAAGGGAAATACGGTTGTCACATCTTCTCCACGACCGTATAATCCCCTGGAGTGGAGGACGGTTTTGGTTGTGAAATCCATGGTCGTGGAATACAGGGTATGACCGTGGATTCTGACATTCTCAGCCTCATCGTGGAGTTTCTCAAACTCCTCTTCATGCATCTCTTCTTGTGCTTCTAAGGCTTCAATTGCCTCATTGCACTCTTCCTCTTCCCCTACATCTGTTAGGCTCATAGTAATGACTTTTTGTAAAGGATCGTTAAAGAGAATCGCACTTACCTCCTCCCTAGATAAACCTTCTTCATCTTGGATATCGTAAATATCCTCATCAAAGATTGGCTCCTTCACTAGAGTGGAAAGAACGAACTCTACTTTCTCTTTTCCTATATCAAAAGCGAGTCTCCCATTCTTGCAATCGACTATGCAGCCGGAAGTTGCAAGAAACGGTCTTCCGAGTATGATCGGGACCGGACTATCTGCAGGAATGTCAAGCACGACAAAATCAATGGGAACAAAGAATTTACCTAGCTTGACCGGGACGTCTTCTACAATGCCGACGGGGCGAGTGATGGATCGATCCACCATGTACAACGTCATCTTCACCGGTTTAGGGTCGCCGATCTTCCTGCACAATGCAAGTTGTATGATGCTCACACTTGCTCCTAAGTCACATAAAGCGTCATATGTGACATCTCCCACTCCAATGGGAATGCAAAATGACCCCGGATCCTTCAATTTTGGGGGCATTTTCTCCTTCATGGTCTTGATGAGATCCGAAGAATCCGAACTCATCTTGACCTCACCGAAGTCTTCTAGCTTCCTCTTGTTAGAGAGGAGCTCCTTCAAGAACTTGCCATAAGCCGGCATACCTACAATAGCATCGATGAAGGGTATATTAATATGCAGCTTACTCATGAGTTCTATGAACTTACCGAATTGTTTATCTAGGCACGCTCGCGCTCTAGATTGAGGGAATGGTAGGGGAGGTTTGTAAGCTGGAGGAGGAACATAGATATCTTCCTTCTCCTTCCCCTTATCCTTGTCCTTCTCTACGGGGACTTCAACGAACGTAGGCTGCGGATTGGTAGTAGTCACTCCGCTCCTAGTCGTAATCGCCATCACCCTTCCCTTAGGGTTGTCCTCCGTCTTTCCTGGAAGCTTCCCTTGATTTCTAGGAACTTCCTCCGCGTGGTTGAACATTTGGTTTTCTAAAACTTTTTGAGCTTTGTCAACCTTAGAAACTTGATCATCAACCTTGATGAGGCGGTTCTCTAACCCTTGAAGCTTTCCCAAAATCGTCTCTAATATGGGATCGGGCTTCTCCTTCCCCGAAGTGTTTCCTCCATTAGATGATTGCCCTTGGCTTTTCAAAGGAGTAGAGGAAGAGGAAGGTGGAGTTAGTGAATTAGAATTGGAAGGATAAGAGTTACCGGAATTTTGTTGATTGGGGCGCCAATTGTTGTTGTTTGAACCCCTATTGTTGTTCCAATCGTTGTTCCGGTTGTTGTTGTTTCCATTACAATTGTTATTCCGGTTGTTGTTCCGGTTATTGTTGTTGCCGCCATTGTTGTTGCCCAAATAACCAACATCTTTCCCTTGTTGCTTTGGGAAGTTGGTCTTGATAGCCTCCTTCAACTCTTTGATCTCATTGTTGAGGGAGAAAATCTGATTTTGAGCTTCATGTGTGAGCTTCGCTCCTTGCTCCACACGATTTCCCTCCACTTTCCGGTGGGAATATTTCTCTATGACTCTTGCTTGCTTCTCAATGAAGTCCCAAGCGTCATCTTCTCTCATATCCATGAACGTTCCACATGAGAGGGATTGGAGGTTGAATTGCGTTCCCGCATCCAGCCCTTTGTAGTAAATCTCCAGCAAGGCAAGCTTGGATATGCCATGATGAGGGCAATCCAAGAGCAAATCCTGAAACCTTTCCCAAGATTGAAACAAACTTTCGTTAGGTCTCATGGAAAAAGCATTAATCTTACCTCTAAGTTCCGCCGTTTTGGAAGGCGGAAAGAATTTGGTGAGGAACTCCGCGGAAAGGTCTTCCCACGTATCTAGTTTCCCACTAGGAAGAGCTTGGTACCAAGACGACGCCTTCCCCTTCAAAGAGAAGAAGAAGGGCTTGAGCTTGTAGCTGTTGGTAGTAGCATTCTTCGGTCTCATCGTCTCCATCATACACTCAAAGTTTTGCAAGTGTTGGTGTGGAGATTCAGCGCTTGTCCCACCAAATTGGTTTTGGCGAACAAGAGTAATAACTTGAGGGTTGAAACTAAACCCTTGTACATCTTCAGCATCGAAATTCACGCCCAAGCGGCGTGGTTGTTGTGTTGGATCCATCCGCTGGCCAAGAGTTCTTGGCTCATTATCTACACGTTCGACCCTCACATTCCTAGGCGGAATGCGGCGATTAGCAGCTCCTTGTGGATGAAAAGGATTTGCATTGATCATGGGATCAATTTCTTCTAGCGGTGGCATGGAAGAATCACTATCATCAGCGGATGAGTGACTTCTTCTTCTAGATCTTGATCCCCTCCTTGAGGATTTCTTGCTTCCTTTATTCTTAAGGTTGCTTAACTCTATCCTCATTTGGAACATCGTATCTTGTAGTTTGCTAACTTCAGATTGATGACGATCCATTTCATCCCGGCGGAGATTCTCGTTCCATTGGAGTTGAGCTTCCTTTTCTGCCAACTCCGCTTGAAGATCACGTTCGTGTTCTTCAGCCATCTTCTTTTCCTTGCGCTTTTGCCTTAAAGTTTTCTCTAGCTCTTGATCAAGAGGTAAGAGATCTTCGGTGTTCCTAGACCTGCGCATGCACTTAAAAAGATATCAAATAACGAGAGCAAGCTCCCAAGCTCGACAACCGGCTGCCGAATTCGGCCGAAACCAAATCCCCGGCAACGACGCCAAAAACTTGTTCGCCCCTAAAGGTGTGTGCAAATAAGCTTTAAATTTATAAAACTAGAATCAAGCAGCGAACCCGCAGTGTACGGATCGACGTAGTTAAGCAAGAATTCCAGAGTATCGAACACAGGGATTTGGGTGGGAACAAATTCAATTGCAGATTATCAAGCGAGTAAGTATGAGAGTTTTGCAAATATTGGGAAAACAACAATCCTAAAGATCCAAGTATCCAGCTGTGGCAATCGATTCAAGATTCACTATTGATATAAAGACAGAGTTGAGATATGCAAAGATATGCTAATGTAAGGTAACCGTACGGTGAAGTTCCAAAAACCTTATATGACCCACCTACAAGGTACTCTCTATACAGGTTGTTGAGGCTCAATATAGAAAGGTTCTAAAGGTAAGAATTAGTGTCAAATACCCAAACTTGTAATCCAAGGATCAAGACTAACTTAACCGATTGAGGTTGTGACACTCACAATCGAGGTAGAGGTTGTTGAGGCTTCACTACCACCTAGAAAAGACAAGTCTAAACTAAGTTAAAGGAAATCTTTAACTTTGGATTAAAGTAAAAGCAAATTCGTAAACTTAAGGGAAATTACGGTTGGATCTTGAGATTCCACGGTCGTGGAACTCAAGAACAACCCGTAATTTAAGGTTCGTCGACGATTCTCTCTAACTCTCAGGGTCTAATCTGTTTACGATCGATCTATCATCATCTAAGCCACAACTATCAACCCTTCACCTTAGAATTATTATGGGTTTTTAGCCAATAACAGTCATGTTGATATCAATTCAAGAATTAAAAGATAGAAAGATGAAAACTTCCGAAAACTTTCAATAAACTCCAAAACAATCTCAAAGTCACAATCAAGGACAAATTTGTCACAAGATTCGGAATAGAACAAACAAACTAAATCTTAGGAAAGAAGGAAGAACGAGATGTCAATCCGTCTTCTAAATCAAACCTAAACAAGAAGAGTAGTCTTCTTGCAAGAAACCTTCCGAACCTTCCGTAAATCCGGGAAATCTTGAAATCCCAGCGATAATCTCCACCAAATGCGAGATTAGGGCAAATCCAAACACGAACTTCGATCTCCAACGAGATGTAAAATGCCTCTAAGCGAGGGTTGCCAAAATTCTCTAAGCGGCGATCGTCCTCCTAAGCGAAGATGACGGAATCTTGCTTCGTCCGTCTTTTTATAGGGCAAGATAAAATATCGGCCCGGCCCAATCTTCAAAAGATCGTGGCTTCAAAATGTGGCGAAAAAGATCGCCAAGATCACGGTCGTGGAAGTTTCCACGACCGTAATTTAGAGCGTGGAATGGGTCACCGTTTGAACCATATGTTCCACGACCATAATAGTTACTGGAATGCATCACACCTCTCTTTGTAAGGTTCCACGGCCGTGGAACTGAACGTGGTTTGTAGTACGGCCGTATTTTAGAGCGTGGTTTAGCGCAAGAACGTGATTCTTCCCTAGCCTCGTGCATTTCTCAAGCTGAACTCCAATTTGCTCCTAAGAATGCCCTCAATCCATGGACATATCAAATCAACTTTTCTTTGCTCGATTCCGTTCAGAAATGACTCTTAAGTACCTATAATCAACATAGAACTAGTGTAGACATCCATATCGACAATATAGGCAATACTAGCTCACATATGCAACAATGCTCAATCAAAGACTATCAATATGAATCAAATACGCTTAGAAAACGTGCCTAAAGTATCACAATATTTCATGCTAACAACTGTCACGGTCCTCCGGCTGATGTCTAAAACGGATCGATGGCGGTCCATCCAATCCATTCCTAAGATGACTTTGTTCGCTCTAAAAGGTATGTACGCAAATAAGATTTAAATTTATATCCAAGAATTAAGCCTAATGATAGCGAACCCGCAGTGTACGGATCAATCGTAGTATGGGCTGGTATTCCGGAGTCGATCTCAGGGAATCGATGAGAACAAAGCAGTAAAGGTAATCCAACTTGGGTAGCAAGAAATGCAATGATCACGATAAAGAATAAAGAAGCAAGAATAATGGGAATGTAGATACTAAAGATCCAAGTATCCGGTTGCGGTTTTTTATTCAAGGTGTCTAAGGATGTGTACGGATAGAGCTGGGTAGCAAGGTATGTATATCTTTGGTAGGTTGTCATCCGGTTTAAGATCTGACTTCCCTTTATGTCCCAACCAAAGGATTCTACTTAACGGATGTTGAGTCTCGTCAAGAGGAGGACACAAGGAAAGGATTTAGCTCTCATACCAACCAAAATCCAAGGAAAAGAAAGATAAAGGGTTAAGGGCATGACACTCCTCTCACCTAATAGAGGGTTTTGAATCCTCTATCACCAGAGCTCGTAAACACTCACAATCGGCAAAGAAAAGGCCAAAAAAGTTTAATAGAGGTAGGGTTTAAGCAATCTTGAACTTTGGATAAAGGCAAAAGCGAAATGTGCAAGATAAAAGAAACCATGGGCGGATCTTGGGAAACCACAGTCGTGGTTCCTTAAGAACAGGCCATGGAATTCCTCATTTAAGGGTTTCGTCTCACAACTCTCAGGGTGCGATCTGTTAAGGCTCAATCTATCATCATCTATACCACAACCATCAACCCTTCACCCTAGAATCGCAGGGGGGTTAGCCAACAATCGTTATCGAAATCAAATCAAGATTAAGAAAAGAAATCAAGAAGAACATGCAATCAAGAACACAAAGATGAATAAAATCAATCTGTAAAGATTCAATAACTCAATCAATCAAACAATATAATCCCATAATGTGTTCTCAAAGACAATAATCAAAGACTAGAACAATCTCACAAATCTCTAAGGTAGAACCAAGAACTTCTTCAATCTCCTCCAATGGTAAAGCAATCCCTTCCGATGTACGGAAAATGGAATCCAAGAACGTCGTACTTCCGGCCTAAAGCGTGATCTTCGTCTATGACGTGATAAAGTGCGGTCCTCTGAAATGCAGCCGTCAAGCCCCTTTTATAAAATATAATTAGGTTAAAATGCTCCTTCCTTTCTTGCTGACGTGGCAATTCACGTAACGGACTTTTCCGAAGAAAACCATGGGTGACGTCACAAAACCATGGCCGTGGTTCCTCCCGTGGCGACTCTCGACCTTCGTTTCCACGTGTGAGATTCAATTAATTATCAAAATTCCAGCCGTGGAACTTCTTTCTTGACTGTGGTTCTCCCTTTTCGACGTTTTTTACCTTGGCTTCACTTCATACTTCTTCCAATGATGTTCCAATGCTTCCCAATGTAATTCTCATTGACCAACACTCAGTGAACGGCTCCTCTCAACTGCATTTCAGCTTCTATTCACCTAAAATCACAACAAAACTTGTGTAGATCTCGATTTTAAGACAATAGGTGAATATACTCGATAAATGCCATGAATGCATGTCCTCGTACACAAAAGAAGGGGAAAAACTACTTATATGCGCATCTAAACTACGTCATATTTCATGCCATCAGACTTCATCATGCACTAGGTGTTAACATAGAAGTCGGCTAACCAATCACAGTTTCCCAAACAAATGGGACAACCGTGAACCTCCCGGGTACCACTAATCTTACCCCCGTTGGGTAACCCTATAATAAAGGGTCTCCCCTCTATCGTATCTAAGGATAACCTAGCTACACAATCATCGGAAATAAAAGAGTGCGTAGCACACATATCAAATAATACCCTGACAGGGAAGCCGTAAATTTAAATAGTATTTGTGGTTGTCGGCGCCGCTAGATCAATTACGCTCCCCAACTCAAAAACCTGCCCTTAGTGCCTTTTGGTCTCCGTGGTGCCTCCACTACGTCTCCTACCTCTACCTTGCCCTTAGACAGAACCCTGTGAATGTGGATAGCATGGGGCTCTCTATTGGGGCTGGCCTTGTGTCTGACGATGAGGTGGCCTCTGTCCACCACTGGGAATGCCAACAAGTTAAGAACCCTGCCGGGACGGTTCCGGGCCCTGACGGAAAAAAGTGGCTTGGTGTCCAGGTCTGCTACAAACGTAACAAGTCATAGTAGTCCTCAGGAACGCAGCTCGCTTATGCCCGTACCCTCCGCAGTTGAAACACTATCGTCCCCTATCTGATACATGCATTGACTATTGGGGACCGGAACGCCCCTGAGTCTGAATATGTCCCGCCCCTACCGCTCCAGCTCCAGTACTGGCAGATCCGGTCCTCTGCCTCTTATCCGGCCCTCCGTACTATGCCACTCTCCTAGACCCTAGTCAGTCTCTCTCGTATGCCGAAGCTCGGTCGTGGTACTCCGCTAGGGAGTCACAGCGGAGTCCCGCAAGTGAAGAACGGGTGGACTTGTTCGCTCCAAAAGGTGTGTTTAGACAAAGCTTTAAATTTATAATCCGAATAATAAACCTAATGATAAGCGAACCCGTAGTGTACGGATTAATCGTAATAAGGGCTTATATTCCGAAGTCGGTCTCAAGGAATCAGTGAGAACAATCACAGTAAAGTAATCTAACTTTAGAAGCATGCAATAGTATTGAAGCAAAAGACAAGATGTATATCAAGATGGGGAAATGCAGATTCTAATGATCATAGTATCCAATTGTGGTTTTGACTCAAGATTTCTACAAGTAAGGTGGACAAAACTGAGGTTTGTTGAGGGAAGGTGTTGCAACTATGGGATAGATCACCAGGTAAGTCTCACTACCCACTTTTCCAAACCAAAACTCCTATCACCGGGTAAGTCTCAAGGAACTAAGGAAAGGTAAAGACACTCAAACCACCATCACTCACCTAAGGGTACAAAACTAACCATCACTGGGTAAGTCTCAGGTTAACTCTCAAAGGTAGGATAAAGGCACGCGCAAACCCTAATAAAGGATAAACCTTTATTACCAAACACTCATCATCATCGGTATACAAGCAAAGGAATCACCGGGTAAGTTTCATCCTAGGCTTGCGTATAAACTAAGAAATGTGCAACAAGGATAGGATTTGGCAAACTATAACCTAAACTCAGGATAGGGAATGTAGTGAGCGATCTCGTTCTGTGCTATATCGATCTCAGTCGAGATGCTCAACGAACAACCCGAGACGGGTTTCGGATTAGGGTTAACTCGAGCTTTCAGGGTCCACTTAGATAAAGGTCTATTCTTTCATCGTCTATACCACAACCTTCAACTGATCCCCTAAAATCGCAGGGGTGTTTAGTCAACAATCATCATAATTAATGCAATATCAATTATGTAAAGATTATCAAGAATATCAAGAAAAGGGAATAAAGTAAGCAACAAAGATGTCTCAATTATCAAAGCAAAATACTCAACAATAGTATCAATAATGTGTTCCAAAAAGGGATGATAATAACTCACTAGCAATCCCCAAAGAAATCTTCACAATCTAGGGTTTCTTCAAACCTAAGCAATCCTTCCTTCAAATCTTCTTCCCTTCAATCCTTCAAATCAGCTGTCCAAGAAAGCCCTTGACTTCTCTGCCGTCGAGAGTGTCTAACTCAATGTTCACCTTCTCTTTTTATAGAAGAAATTTAGGTAAAAAAACATATCTTGTCTCTTTGGGCTGTGAGCCATCGACCTCGATCTAGGCCTAGTGGGCCATCTCGGTCGAGATGTATCACTGTGTCCATCCGAGATGAGCAGTGATCTACGTGCATGAAATCGTATCTTTATCTGGATCTTTCTTCCTTCTTTCCAGCATGATTATTGTCCTTCTCCTTGTCCTTCCTAATGCTCCTAAATGTATCTCCATAGCTTCCTTAGCTCTTTATGCTCCATTTCCACCTAAAACATTCCATATTCCCTACATCAAGTTGAAGGTTAATTCATATATGTGGAGAAAAGATTCCTACTCTCATGCAAATACACGATTTCAACTATAAAGCTCAAGCACAAAACAAATAAGCACCCTCCCTGGAGCTACATCACTCCAAACATGAAAGAAAGAAAGCCATAAAAGACCCCCTAATGGCATACGAACAACCATAAATCGTCTACTAAACTCTACGAACAACGTCCCCTATATAGTCCGGAAAGGCTTCATGTAAAAGCCTAAAAACATGAATCTTAATAAGACGAATGATCACTTCCTCCGGGGTCCTATTGTTCTCAAAAGATAAGAGCATTATGTGTATGCTAAACATAGTAAACCGTTGTCACCAATGCAAACCGCATAGCCGCTGTCTTACGGTGCTTCTTCCTCCTCCTATGACGAAGCCACCGCAACGTAAGGTCCAAGGTGTTGAGCCCGGATGACATACCAAACTGATAACACGATTTATAGCATAGTTTTAGGTGTACATTTAGATAGAATTCCCGCTCATTCATACACGATCTAGCATTAGTTCCAGACGTTTTGCACCCAATTCACGTATTTTGTCGAGATAGACGTCTACACGGACTTGTGCGCGTTTTGTAGGTATTTCGGGAAGTTTAGGAGCTTAAACGGTGCGTTTGAAGGTCGTTCGTTTAAATGACACACCCTCGGACCCATTAGGGCACAAGCCAAAGGCTGAGGAGGACTCATGGAGCCTTGCCAACACAAGCCATCCACCAAATCTCAGCTTAATGATCTAAGGCGAAGTTTCTGCATAGAATCACGGTTCCTTGACAAACCACGGCCGTGGAAATGACCGTGGATTTTGCCAGATTCTCGTGACAGCTGCGCCACGACTCTCATGGCCAGCTCATGCACAATTTGTTATAAAAGTGGTCCTTGATGGGTTGTTTTAGGTAGCTGGGTTAGTTTGGGAGCTGCTCATCCATTATCCATTTCTCTAACAAATATATTCTCAAAGAAGAAGATTTTTTCTAGGAAGGAAAGTGCCAAAGAGAAGAAGAAAGGTTCCATTGAAGAGGAGAGAAGAACACACCATAGCTTTCTTGTATTTCGGATTTTATTTCTGGAGCTTTGTAAACCCTTGAAACCTTCTTTTGGAAGGGTTGTAAGTTGTTCTAATTCCGTTTTCAGATTGGTTTGTTTTGAAGTTCATTTGTTCATCTCTTTTCTTTCATTATCTTGCAATGGAGGTTATGATTTTATGTTTGTTTGCTTTGTTTTCCATTATGAATGTTGTAGGCTAAATTTATGTGATTCTAGGGTGAGGAAAGGATGGTTGTGGCTAGAACTATGATAGGACGGACTTATATTTACCTTTGGATGATTTTTGCTTATGAACGTAGTTTCTGTTAGAAATCACGGGTAGTTCTTGTAGAACCACGGTCGTGGTTTCTGTAGAACAAACCGTGATTCTTCCTGGTTCGAAGGATCTTACCTTAGATTCATAAAATTGTTGAAACCCTAAGTTTTTGCTGAGTTTAACCTACCCTAGGGTGTCCTAGTGTAGTGACTAAGTGTTAGGAGAGACTTACCCGGTAATCCTTTCCCTTAGAATCTAAAATAGCAAAACCTTAGGTAGTGGTGAACCTAACAAGTCGCCATTGGATTAGATGTTCTAGGAATGTTGATTAGGACTTCCCATTCCAAGACTTACCCGGTAAGGATAGGTTAGATCCCTAATTAACAATTCCGGTTTGTTTAGATTTCCTAACCTTAGGTTCTTAGAGACCTAACCGGTAATGAGACCTTAGGTGTGGACTAGTTGGATCATGAGACCTACCCGGTAATTGATCCCAATTTAGAAACACTTAATCCCAACATATCATAATCAATCCGAAGAATGAATAGATAACTTGAGTTCTATGCCATAACCGGAACTTCCGACCCCTAGAATCCGTTTTTCCTTTCCCTTGATCAATATCTTGTTTGATTTGTTTATTTGTGATTTTTGGTTTAGTTTGATTGTTTGCTTTGCATGAATTGTGATCTTTGATCTGATCACCTAAAACCGACAAAAACAATTGAGATTTTCTTCCTTCCTTTATTTCCTTCTTTTCTTTAGACTTAGATCTTTGCTAAACTCAATCACAACTTGAATCAATTTCACCTTAGTCTTTGTGTTCGACCTCGGAATACTTATCTTTCTACATACGTCCCGTACACTGCGGGTGCGCTAGAAATTAGGATAATTATAACGAGTATAAATTTAAGGCTTATTGCGTGCACACTTTTTAGCGTAACAAGTTTTTGGCGCCGTTGCCGGGGACTAGGTCTAGATTGAGTCTATTTTGTGATTGTTTCTAGTGTATATCTTTCTTGTTGCTTTTGATCTCTCTTTGGTTTGTGTCTTTGCTTTTCAGGACATCTATTGCTCTTTAGGTGTATGCGAAGATCTCATGGCAAGGATTTAGCTCCATTCGATCCCGAACCGGAGAAAACCCTTCGATCTAGATCTAAGAACATCCGAAAAGAGAAGGAGATGGCCGGTAGAAATCTTCAAGCTGAATTGGATGAAGCCTTAGAGCAAATAAGGCTAAGAGATGAACTCTTGGAGGAAGAAAGGAGACTTGCCAATGAGAGGCAAGAGGAAACAAGGAGGGAGATTGAGGAGATTAGGCAAGCCCTTGTACAAGGAGAGCTAAATCGCCGACAACCTCCACCACCTCCACCACAACCGCAGCCGGCGGCCAATGTTAGGGTTGTTCCCATTGCTATCGAGGAGCCACAAACCCTAGGGAGACGTATGGATCCGGCACAAAGAGCACACCGACCGGGTGTGAATCTAGGAGATCCCGCAACCCACAACTATGAGCTCCGCCCTCAAGTTCTTCAAATGATCCGGCATAATCAATTTGGAGGGATGGAAGGAGAATCTCCTCACCAACATTTGATGAACTATGAGATTTTGATGGAGACTCTTAGACCACCAAGGTTGGAGAGCAACAACCATAAGCTAAGGGCCTTTTCCTTCTCTCTTCAGGATAAAGCCTTAGCTTGGTATCAATCTATTCCACAAGGGCGAGTTGGTACTTGGGAGGAGATGACAACCGAGTTCTTGACCAAGTTCTTCCCACCTTCCAAGACCACCGAATTAAGAGGGAAGATCAATGCCTTTGTGATGAGGGATAGAGAAAGTTTGTTCAAGTCTTGGGAGAGATTCAAAGACCTTCTCCTAGATTGTCCACACCATGGCATACCGATAATTGAGCTATTGGAGATCTACTTCAAAGGCCTTGATGAAGATAGCCAATTCAAGCTCCAATCTCTTTCCGGTGGGACATTTATGGAGAAACATGTAGATGATGCTTGGGAGTTTGTGGAGAAGCAAGCTCTAGTGATTGAAAAGTACTCTCATAGGAAGAGCGAAGGAAGAAAGGCGGGAGCATATGAGGTGAGTGAAGTCACCATGAGCAATTTCAAGCTTGACGCCATCAACAACGAGTTGAAGTCCTTGAGAGAGTTGTGTACTACCACCTTGAAAAGCCAAGCAACTCCTCAAGCACCTCCACAAGCTAACTTGTCTTCCAAGGAGGAAGATGTGAATTACATGGGAAGGGGCAACTTCAACAATTACCAAGGCCCAAGAAATTTCAACAACAACCGGCAATTCAACAATTACCGGCCCAACCACAACCATCCCGGATTTTCTTACTCTAACCCGGATGGAGCCTTGAACCCTCCCGCCTCCACAAGTACAACTCCACCACAAAGAGCTTCACAAGAACCTCCACCCGGTTTAACTCAACCTTCAAAGGATAGAACCGAAGTCATGTTTGAACAATTGCTAGGAAGATTGAGTGGACTTGAGAGCACCGTAACTTCAATCTCTAAAGCTCAAAAGGTCTTGGAAGCACAAGTCTTTCAAAAGGCGGGTGAAGCACATAGGGATCCGGGGAAGCTCCCCGGAAGAACCGAAGGCAACCCAAGAGGCCAAGTTTTGGCTATCACAACGAGGAGTGGGTTGAGTATGAAGGATCCTTTGCCCAAGGACCAAGCTAAAGGAAATCAAGTAGTGGTAGAAGAGGGAAGAAAGCAAGAAGATGGAGGGAAGAGCAAAGATGTAGAGCCAACCTATGTGGCACCGCCTCCATACAAGCCGCCACTACCATTCCCACAATCAAGAGCGAGAGCTCGTTTAGACAATCATTTTGGTAAGTTCCTTGAACTAATGTCCAAGTTACATATTAACATTCCTTTCATGGATGCCATCTTAGGAATGCCGGCGTATGGCAAGTTTTTGAAAGAAATACTCTCCAACAAAAGGAAGTTGGAGGAGTATGGGGAGATAAGGATGACCAAGAGATCCTCGGAGTTGATCCAAACGATGAAGGAAGAAATGCCTCCCAAGCTAAGAGATCCGGGCTCTTTTTGCGTTCCAATTGGAGTAGGAGACGTGAAGTACGAAGCCCTTTGTGATCTTGGGGCGAGTGTAAGCATCATACCGCTTGCACTTAGCAACAAGGTCGGGCTAGGAGAGCCAAAACCGGTCAAGATGACCCTCTATATGGCGGACCGCTCTATTACTCACCCGGTTGGGATTCTAGAGGACATCCCGGTGCAGCTAGGAGGATTCTACGTGCCTATCGATTTTGTAGTGTTGGACATTCCGGCGGATTATCCGGTTCCTATCATCTTAGGAAGGCCTTTCCTAGCCACTTCCGGATGCTTAGTGGATTGCAAGAACGGGACTCTCTCCTTCAACATTGGAGAGGAGAACATCAAGTTCAAGCTGTCCACAATGATGAAAGGGCCAACCCTTGATGAAGATATCTTCAACATAGTCGAGCAAGAAGAAGCTAGAGAAGTTGTAAGCTCGATCTTGATCAAGGACCCCTTGGAGAAAGTTCTTACCTTGAGTATGATGGAAGAAGATGATGAGGAGGCTTGCAATGAAGAAATCAAAGCCTTGGAGGCATTGGAAGAGGAGCCAAGAGTTGGATTTGAGAGCCACGAAGAGGTGGTGAACAGCTGCAAGTTCCACGGTCGAGATTCAAGTTCCACGGCCGTCAAACTCTCTGGACAACTCCAAGAAGCAAGCTTGGCAAGAACCACGGCCGTGGAAGATGAGAAACCCGTGTTTCCAACCGTGGTTTTTCCTGAATCAGCTCTTGATGATGATCAAGCTGCTAGGAGCCATGGGGAGTCTTCATTTGCCGTGGATTCATCTCATCCAACCTTATTTGGATCATCTTCAACCGATAAAGGTCCTCCCTCACTTGAACTTAAACCCCTCCCCTCTCATTTAAAGTATGCATTCCTTGGTGTTAATTCTACATATCCTGTGATTGTTAATGCATGCTTGAGTGATGATGAACTTGCTAAATTGCTGCATGAACTAAGATTGCATAGGAAAGCCATTGGTTACACTATTGATGATTTGGTTGGCATTAAGCCATCTTTGTGCATGCATAAGATAATGATGGAAGATAACCACAAACCCTCTATTGAACATCAAAGGAGATTAAATCCTATAATGAAAGAGGTGGTCAAAAAGGAAATCATTAAGTTGCTAGATGCGGGAATTATCTACCCTATCTCGGATAGTAATTGGGTTAGTCCCGTTCATGTAGTGCCTAAGAAGGGTGGAATGACGGTAGTAACTAATGAGAACAATGAACTAATACCAACTAGGACGGTCACGGGATGGAGGATGTGTATAGATTATAGGAAGTTAAACATGGCCTCTAGGAAAGACCACTTCCCTCTCCCCTTCATTGACCAAATGCTAGAAAGGTTAGCTCAACACTCTCATTTTTGCTATTTAGATGGGTATAGTTGATTTTTCCAAATCCCTATCCACCCCGATGACCAAGAGAAAACGACTTTTACATGTCCATGGGGTACCTTTGCATATAGGAGAATGCCATTTGGGTTGTGTAATGCACCCGCCACCTTCCAAAGGTGTATGATGGCTATCTTTTCGGAATACATAGAAAATATCATGGAAGTGTTCATGGATGACTTCTCTGTTTATGGTTCTTCTTTCGATGATTGCTTGGCTAATTTGTCATTAGTGTTGCAAAGATGTGAGGAGACGAATCTTGTCTTAAATTGGGAAAAATGCCACTTCATGGTAAGTGAAGGGATTGTGTTAGGACACTTGGTGTCTAACCGTGGCATTGAGGTTGACAGGGCCAAGATCGAAACGATAGAGAAGTTGCCGCCACCTACCTCGGTGAAGGGGGTAAGGAGTTTCTTAGGGCATGCCGGTTTTTACCGGAGGTTTATTCAAGACTTCTCTAAAATTTCTAAGCCTCTCACTAACCTACTAATGAAAGATGTTGATTTTGTCTTTTCCAAGGATTGTCTTGAAGCTTTTTGTAGGTTGAAGAACGCCTTGATCTCCGCACCTATCATGCAACCTCCGGATTGGAGTCTACCATTTGAGATCATGTACGATGCAAGCGATGTGGCCGTTGGGGCTGTTTTGGGGCAAAGGAAAGAAGGGCGCACTCATGCTATTTATTATGCTAGCAAGACGCTAGATGATGCCCAACTCAATTATGCTACTACCGAGAAGGAGTTGTTAGCGGTGGTGTATGCATTTGAGAAATTCCGCTCATACCTTGTTGGAGCGAAGGTCATAGTTTATACGGATCATGCGGCGATCCGTTATCTGCTTACAAAGAAGGATGCCAAACCAAGGTTGATTCGGTGGATCCTTCTTCTTCAAGAGTTTGATTTGGAGATACGAGATAAGAAAGGATCCGAGAACTCCGTGGCGGATCACCTTAGTAGACTCCCACCCTTGGAGCTTGGGAAAGACAACATCCCGATAGATGATTCATTCCGGGACGAACAATTGCAAATGGTGGAAGAATGCTTGTTCCACGTGGCTAGAGGAAGTGAGCCATGGTATGCCGACATTGTGAATTACTTGGTGTGTGAGGAAGTGCCTCCCGGACTTACATATGCACAAAGGAAGAAGTTCTTCAACAATGTAAGGCATTACTACTGGAGTGAGCCACTTCTATTCAAGAGAGGCCCGGATGGGGTGCTTAGGAGATGCATACCGGAAGATGAAATGGAAAGTGTGATCCGGCATTGTCACTCCTTACCATGTGGAGGCCATGCTAGCTCACACAAAACGTGTGCAAAGGTATTGCAATCCGGTTTTTATTGGCCTAACTTGTTTAGAGATGTGCAAGGTTTTGTAGCGGCATGTGATGCTTGCCAAAGGACGGGCAACATTTCAAGGAGGAATGAAATGCCCTTGAATAACATCCAAGAAGTTGAGATTTTTGATGTGTGGGGTGTAGACTTCATGGGACCATTCCCTTCTTCATTTGGCAATCTCTACATCCTATTAGCGGTGGACTATGTGTCAAGATGGGTAGAGGCAATCGCCTCTCCTACAAATGATGCCAAGGTGGTGGTGTGGTTCTTCAACCGAGTGATCTTCCCTAGGTTTGAAACACCAAGGGTGATCATTAGTGATGGGGGAAGCACTTCACAAATAGGAATTTTGGAGCACTTTTGGCTAAGTATGGGGTGACTCATAAGGTGGCAACACCTTACCACCCCCAAACTAGTGGTCAAGTGGAGATCTCCAACCGAGAGATAAAGGCCATCCTCGAGAAGACGGTATCTAGGACAAGGAAGGATTGGGCTATGAAGCTCAATGACGCACTATGGGCATATAGAACCGCCTTCAAGACACCTATTGGCACCACTCCTTACAAGTTGGTATATGCAAGTCTTGCCATCTTCCGGTGGAAATGGAGCATAGAGCTTATTGGGCCATTAAATGGCTAAATTTTGACCTCAAGGAGGCGGGAGAGAAGATATTGCTTGATATCAATGCCCTTGAGGAGCTCCGGTTGGAAGCCTATGAGAATGCCCGGATCTACAAGGAGAGAACCAAAAGATGGCATGACAAGAGGATTATCCCAAAGGAGTTGAGTGAAGGAGATCTTGTCCTTCTCTTCAACTCGAGGCTAAGGCTCTTTCCCGGAAAGCTCAAATCAAGATGGACCGGGCCATATGTGGTAAAGAAGATCTTTCCCCATGGAGCTATTGAGATAGGAGGGGAGCATTGTGGAAATTTCAAAGTGAATGGGCATCGCTTGAAGAAGTATATTCCGGGAGCCCCGATAGACATGATTGCCCCGCTTCACCTTGAATAGACGCTCCCAAGTTTGGTCAAGCTAATGACCTTAAAGAAGCGCTTGGTGGGAGGCAACCCATCGGTAACATTTTTCCTTTTTTTTCATTTTTGCTTAGATTTTTCTGTTTTTGTGTGCTTTGTCTGTGTTTTTGTCTACCTCATGTGTATGCTAGAAGCATTAATGGCGTTGGAAGCCTTTCTTGGAAATGATGATGATGAAACCCTCACCAATTATGGGTGGAGCGGACGCGGAACTTGGACGGCTAGCGGTGCCTAGCGCGGGTTTCAAAGCTTGAAGGATGCTTAGAGCTCTCTACCATGGTTGAAAGGATCATCCATCATCAATTCACTTGAGAATTCCCAAATACCATAGCAATCACTTTTACATTGTGAGAACCTTCTTTCACTCTCTTTACTTGTATACCACATTGGGGACAATGTGTTTCTAAGTATGGGGTGGGGTTCTCATGATCCTTTGCATGATGAGCATCTTAGATAGGTTAATATTTTCACATGTCTTGCATTGTACATACTTAAACCAAAAATCCCATAAAAATCAGAAAATTTAAAAAAAAATTTGTGCTTTCTAGGCTTGGATATGATCCTAATGATGAAACTTGTCTTGTGATTGGCTATGAATGGCCTTATGTGTTGAATTGATAAATGCATATGTGGACTTGAACTACTTCTCTTGAATTCCATGAATGACTTGAGATCATGATGATTGCCTAGAATGGATTGAGTATTGAAAGTCGAAATTACATGATAGTTCTTGCATACCATCTAGGAATGAATGAGGCATTTCATCTTTCTCTACTTCTCATCTTGATCATGATTGCTTGAGCACCTCAATTGATATAAAATCGACCTCCTTTAAACCCATCCGGGAATAGGAGCATGCTAGTGTGTTTGAATGTGTAAAAAGCAAGTGCGGGGTGAAGATGTAATGAAAGGAATGTCGTGAATGGAATGTTGAAATTATTGTGGAAGTGTAGCCAAAATAGGTTTGGGGGCGTTGGTTTAAATGACAAGTAACTCGGTACACTTCACATAATCGGGTGTTGGTGCCTTGCCAAAGTCAAATAAACCAATAGCCCTAACGAGCTTTGGTATGTGTGCCCGGTGTGGATGCACCTCGAAAAAGAGAAAAAGCCCGAGGATGGCTAATCACCGAGGTTTCGGCTATTGTACACCAATGCCATTGTCTCAAAAATGAGTTAAAGAAAAAGAAAGGAAAGCAAGATAGGGGAAAATATACACTTGGGGGAAGTTGATCGAGGACAAGGAAGTGAAGTTAGTTCCATTCCCGGATTAGCATCACATACCTAGAAAATTCCCCTCCCAAATTACAACGTTTCTTAGCCTTTTATGTCACAAGCCCTTATGACCTACTTGCATGTTTGTAAGACTTAGTAATCTAGATTGGATAGACTCTTGATCTTCTTGACATCTTCGTCCTCCCATCTCATGCATGTTTTTGAGTTAAGTACAATTGTCTTTCCATGCCCTTATTGTTTGATACATAATTGCTTATCCAATTGCCATTGATCATGACTATGAAGGTGATCCAATAGTAGAAGCACAAAACCCAAAAGGATTTTTTGCATTTTTCTGCATACATAAATCATGTCATCTCTTAGTCTATAGTTGGGAATTTGCTCGGGGACGAGCAAACCTTAAGTATGGGGTATTTTGATAACACGATTTATAGCATAGTTTTAGGTGTACATTTAGATAGAATTCCCGCTCATTCATGCACGATCTAGCATTAGTTCTAGACGTTTTGCACCCAATTCACGTATTTTGTCGAGATAGACGTCTACACGGACTTGTGCGCGTTTTGTAGGTATTTCGGGAAGTTTAGGAGCTTAAACGGTGCGTTTGAAGGTCGTTCGTTTAAATGACACACCCTCGGACCCATTAGGGCACAAGCCAAAGGCTGAGGAGGACTCATGGAGCCTTGCCAACACAAGCCATCCACCAAATCTCAGCTTAATGATCTAAGGCGAAGTTTCTGCATAGAATCACGGTTCCTTGACAAACCACGGCCGTGGAAATGACCGTGGATTTTGCCAGATTCTCGTGACAGCTGCGCCACGACTCTCATGACCAGCTCATGCACAATTTGTTATAAAAGTGGTCATTGATGGGTTGTTTTAGGTAGCTGGGTTAGTTTGGGAGCTGCTCATCCATTATCCATTTCTCTAACAAATATATTCTCAAAGAAGAAGATTTTTTCTAGGAAGGAAAGTGCCAAAGAGAAGAAGAAAGGTTCCATTGAAGAGGAGAGAAGAACACACCATAGCTTTCTTGTATTTCGGATTTTATTTCTGGAGCTTTGTAAACCCTTGAAACCTTCTTTTGGAAGGGTTGTAAGTTGTTCTAATTCCGTTTTCAGATTGGTTTGTTTTGAAGTTCATTTGTTCATCTCTTTTCTTTCATTATCTTGCAATGGAGGTTATGATTTTATGTTTGTTTGCTTTGTTTTCCATTATGAATGTTGTAGGCTAAATTGATGTGATTCTAGGGTGAGGAAAGGATGGTTGTGGCTAGAACTATGATAGGACGGACTTATATTTACCTTTGGATGATTTTTGCTTATGAACGTAGTTTCTGTTAGAAATCACGGGTAGTTCTTGTAGAACCACGGTCGTGGTTTCTGTAGAACAAACCGTGATTCTTCCTGGTTCGAAGGATCTTACCTTAGATTCATAAAATTGTTGAAACCCTAAGTTTTTGCTGAGTTTAACCTACCCTAGGGTGTCCTTGTATAGTGACTAAGTGTTAGGAGAGACTTACCCGGTAATCCTTTCCCTTAGAATCTAAAATAGCAAAACCTTAGGTAGTGGTGAACCTAACAAGTCGCCATTGGATTAGATGTGCTAGGAATGTTGATTAGGACTTCCCATTCCAAGACTTACCCGGTAAGGATAGGTTAGATCCCTAATTAACAATTCCGGTTTGTTTAGATTTCCTAACCTTAGGTTCTTAGAGACCTAACCGGTAATGAGACCTTAGGTGTGGACTAGTTGGATCATGAGACCTACCCGGTAATTGATCCCAATTTAGAAACACTTAATCCCAACATATCATAATCAATCCGAAGAATGAATAGATAACTTGAGTTCTATGCCATAACCGGAACTTCCGACCCCTAGAATCCGTTTTTCCTTTCCCTTGATCAATATCTTGTTTGATTTGTTTATTTGTGATTTTTGGTTAATTTGATTGTTTGCTTTGCATGAATTGTGATCTTTGATCTGATCACCTAAAACCGACAAAAACAATTGAGATTTTCTTCCTTCCTTTATTTCCTTCTTTTCTTTAGACTTAGATCTTTGCTAAACTCAATCACAACTTGAATCAATTTCACCTTAGTCTTTGTGTTCGACCTCGGAATACTTATCTTTCTACATACGTCCCGTACACTGCGGGTGCGCTAGAAATTAGGATAATTATAACGAGTATAAATTTAAGGCTTATTGCGTGCACACTTTTTAGTATAACACAAACAAACTCCGTACCTCTCTCCAGATTTTGTTAACATATCGACACCTAAAAAAGAGATGGCGATGCGATTCTTCATATCTCCTACAAAGGTGGCATATGGGGTCAATCTCTAAGAAACTCATCCGATCATGTGTTGGCAGACATTTTAATGTGGCCATCCATGCTATACATGCATGTCTAGGGGTTAATCTCGAGTCCAAAATATTGTCATGCCAATGGACTTTAGCCTTTTTCTTTCAAATAAGATGCTAGGCTTCCGTGACTTTGAACCTTCCACCTGGTGATACTTGCTCCAGAATCTGCTCCATATCCACACCTTCCCCATCCATTCTCTGCCTGAGGTCTCTTCCAAACAAAAATGCTTTGATCAAGCCCGAGTCTCTTCTATGGGTCCCCAATCCTGAGGCTCTGTGACTGATAAGTAATGATGGTGTATGTAAGAGCCTTAGTCCTTGGAGCCTTGGAGCCTTTGCTGAGTCTAAATTATCCAGACAGTCGCCCCTGCAGACCTAAAGGGTCACACCAGCGGTTGGCCGCCCCTGCGCCTCACAGGGTCCTCCCCTGCGGCTCTGTGTGGCTGCAACCGATTTTGTCGACCTTTGACCCGTGCTTTGCGGCTGGCTTCCTTTATAAGCCTCTCATTGCTTCTGAATGAGGGTTTCCTCGTCTTCTTCAGCTTCATCCTTTTGTACGCTCTTTTTCTCCTCTCCTCTTCCTTGATCTTCTTTTGATCTCTCCTTGATCTTGTGTGTGAGTTTGAGAGAGTTTTGTTGTGGCTTTGACCTTGGATGATGCTGAGTGTTGTTGTTGATGTGTTGAGGTGCTATAGGGTGATGTTGGTGTTGTTCTTCTTTGCTGCTTAGGGTTCTGGTTGTGGTAAGCCAACTCTCCTTCCTTCCTTTCATTCTTTCTTCTTTCCTTGCTTATTTCTCTCTTCTTTAGCTAGGATTCGCAAGCATGAGCTTGTGTGGATTTTTCCTAGATATTTTGATGTTCATACATGTGTGTATATGTATATGGTATGTTGATGTATGGTGAAGAAGTGAAGAGAGTTGAGAACAGGATTGAAGAGAAGCCGGGATCAGCTCACTGCTGTCCAGCCGCACCTGCATCTGTGTCAGCCCGCCCCTGCGCCTCACTCTGAGCCGCCCTTGTGCCTTGAGCCATCCGCCCCTACACCTCACTGGTTCAGTCCCTGCGTCTCTTGTTTCTGCTGGTGCATCCAGAACATACCTAGTTGGTATGATTCCTTCTTCCCTTTCCTTTGGCCTTGGCTTTAGTTGATGGCTAGGCTAGAACGGTTAGGATGGGCATGATGAGTTGTATTATGGATATGTGCCTTAGGCACTTATGTTTATGTTGAGGATATTCCTTAGGCATTTGTGAGCATGTTATGATCTCGAGGTTTAGATTGGTTTCATAGGTTGGTTGTGGTTATGGAGACGAGTCTCCTAACCTTTGCAGTATGTGATTGTGTTTGCCTTGCTATTGCAGGCGGTGATTACTTCCCCAAGGGGAAACTGTGACGTGGTACAGGTTACGAGTATTACAAGTAAGTCCATAGGACTTATTTAGCATTCAGTTGTGGATTTGCGTGATTGTGATGGTTGTGTATGTTCATATGGTTGTGCATTTATAACCTAAACCGGACTAGGATGACCATTTATTACCTTAAAAGGACCAAGTGTATTATAACGAGTCGTGACCACTTGCGGCCGGTTGAGGGTAGGAGGAGGTTCTTGGAAACCAGTAACACAGGGGGTCGAGTGATGATCACCCCCATGCAAAACTCCTGATTTAACGGGGGAAGGGACGAGGTTCATAGGCTTCTCCTGTCACAAAGTAAGTTGAATTAGTAAAGGAATAACGTAATTGAAGATAATAAATGAATGTGTGTGGCATTGCCTGTGTGGTGTGTGGATATGTGTTTGTGCTATTGCTTCACTCTTATTTATTAATGTAGCTAATGGTGTATACCGTGTTGTAGATGATCTCCAGGTTAGGAAGACTGCAGAGTGAGACAGACATGGTGACCAGCCGAGGACTTCTGTACATTATGTTGCTCGTGGGATATTTGTATCTGATGTTGTGGATGTTGTTTTTTACTCGGCTTTGATGTTGTAAACCCTTTTGATGTATTTTATACAATTTTATGTATTTTGGTTTTAATCTATTTGTGCCTTGTTGTAAGATCCAGTGAACTTGTTGTCAGGTTAGGGTCAGGATCCATTGTGAGATCCTTGCTCAATGTGGTACTCCGAGTCCCGTGGATTTGGGGTGTTACAGAGTTGGTATCAGAGTCTTAGGTTGACAACAATGACACTTGCTATCTGCAATAAAGGTAGAGTGGATAAATAAACAGAACCCGGAAGGGGTCTGACTTTTGAAAAGGTTTTGGTTTTAAAGCGAGTACACATGTTTTGGGATAGGTAGTACAGAAGTCGTCACCCTTCTGAGGATCTCGACAGTATATATATATATATATATATATATATATATATATATATATATATATATATATATACTATGTGATGATTTGTATGCATGTGATATTAAGTATTTTATATATATATATATATATATATATATATGGGCTATATAGAGCCTTATAAGTTAGGTGTGCATACCCCGCAGATGGCTCGGACTAGAGCAACTTCTTCCATGGGACAAGGTAGAGGTAGATCACCTCTTCCTCCAGGAGTGATAGGACAGGGACTAGCTCCCGCTGCTGATCCACCAGTGGTGGAGGAGGCTCATGAGAAGGTTGTTGAGAGTGTCATCCCAGAGACGAGGAGTGGTGGATCCAGGAGACAACAGTCACATCGAGTCTAGTCAGATGACTCAAATCGTGTCTCCATGGGAGGAGCAGAGTTTCGTGATTACATCAGACGGGTAGAGGAGGCCGCCAGAGTAGGCAGACGAGCCTCAGATCTACTAGTGCATGAGGGATCATTTGAGAGATCCCAGGGAGCCACTCAGGTGCTAGTTATACAAGCAGGTACTGCTAAGACTGTTAGAGCTCTAGAGGAGTAAAGAGGGCCTTGACCAGATACATGGTTGAAGGCGTTCCATTAGCAGGGAGTACCACCCTTCTCGAGGAAGATTGGGTTAGAGACGGAGGTTTGGATAGAACATGTTGACTCAGCTTTAGAGTCGATCAAATGTCCTGAGGCAGGACATCAGATGTCCATCAGATGTCCTGAGGCAGGACATCAGATGTCCATCAGATATCTTGAGGAGGGAGAAGTTGCAGGACTTCGTGGAGGTAGGCTTTGAGGACGTACCTATTGTAGATGTCATTAGCCGCTTCCAGACTTAGCTTTGTTGGGTCCAACTGCACCTTCTGAGGACCAGCATGTGTACTTGTTCTCCCGTCGACTGAGGGAGAGCACACATGCGTAGATGGCGGGATTCCATTGTGAGTCCCTAGTAGATTACCAGGATCAAGCCTCTACTTATGAGCGAGAGAGAGCCAGCCAGAGGAGGACTTCTCAAATGGGACGGTCTGAGAAGAGGAAGCATACAGGACATACTGGTGCAGGAGCATCTGGATACGGGCCAGGCCAGTCTCAAGGCCGCTTGAGTGGTCCAGTGTCTGCACAGACGATTAAGAGATGCCGGTAGTGTTACAACTACGAGCCTATGAACATTTGAGAAGTGAGTGCCCGAGAGCACCACTGACTTGCTTCTCGTGCGGGAAGCCAGGACACAGAGCTACATTTTTCCGTCAGGGCAAGGCGTCATCACAACAGGGTTCTTCCCTTGAAGGTGCAACAGGAGGTGGGTAGAGACCACCTCAGCACCAGGCACCGGGACAACAAAGAGTCCCAAGCACACTTGCTACTCAGGGTTCAGCTCCAGGACCGAGTAGTGGCAGAGGTAGAGATGCTAGTACTAGTGATGCCTAAGGAGCTCGAGGCCGCGTTTTTTAGTTGAGGAGTGTTGAGAAGCCGCCAGCACTAGTTGCTACATGTACCATTCTGTTACATGGTTTAGCTGTTAGAGTTTTGTTTGATACGGGTGCTACGTATTCCTTTATTTCTGATGTATGTGTTGAGCGTCTAAGTTTAGTTGCTATAGAGGGGACACCCTTTGCTATAGGGTTACCCGATGGCAGTAGGGTCAGAGGTACCCGTGAGATACGTAGTTGTCTCCTTCATTTAGGGACTCGTGTGTTGCTTGTTGACTTCTTAGTCATGACATTGATGCATGAAGAACTGTTACAGTCTCTACCGACATTGGTCCGATAGAGGTATTCCGAGATTGGGACCTTGGGAAGACGGGTTCTGTCATCAGCACTTTATGAGCAGCGAGGCTGATAGCATAGGGATGTGATGCATTCTGGTGTTATGCCATGAAGGAAGGAGATAGGCCAGCCTTGGAGGAGATACCAGTGATCTGCGAGTTTATAGACGTGTTTGTTGAGCCGTCTAATTTGCCGCCTTAGAGTGTGGACTTCGGCATCGAGTTGGAGCCTGGCACGATACCGATCTCGAAGGCCCCATACCATATGACACCTGTCGAGATGTTGGAGCTGAAGAAGCAACTTGAGGAGTTGGCTGAGAAGGGCTTTATCCGCCCTAGTGTATCCCCGTGGGGAGCACCTGTCCTCTTCGTGCGGAAGAAGGACGGATCGTTGAGACTGTGCATCGACTACAGAGAGCTGAACAAGGTGACCATCAAGAACAAATATCCACTGCCTCATATTGATGATCTACTTGATCAGCTTCAGGGAGCGACGGTATTCTCCCGCATTGACTTACGCTCAAGATATCACCAGTTGAGGGTGAGAGAGAAGGACATGCACATGACGGCATTTCGTACCCGTTATGGACACTACGAGTTTGTAGTGATACCATTTGGGCTGACGAATGCCCCAACTGTCATCATGGAGTTGATGAACAGTATCTTCATCGACTTCCTTGATCAGTTTGTGGTAGTCTTTATTGATGACATTTTGGTGTACTCTTGTAGCAGAGAGGCATGCCGGTCATCTGAGGATGGTTTTGTAGATCTTGAGGGATAAAGAGTTGTATGCCAAGCTCTCTAAGTGCAAGTTTTGGATGTGTGAGGTTGCTTTTCTCGGAGACATTGTCTCCGCCGATGGGATTATGGTTGATCCGGCAAAGATTGAGTCTGTTGCTACATGAACGACTCCGACAAACGTCAAGGAAGTGTGTAGCTTTCTTGGCCTAGCCGGTTATTACCGACGCTTTGTGGAAGGATTTTCTGTGATTGCCCGTCCACTGACGAGTCTACTGGGGAAAGACTACAAGATTTGTGTGGTCTGATCAGTGTGCCTAGAGTTTTGAGGAGTTAAAGAGACGTTTGACTTCTGCTCCTGTCTTGGCACAGCCAAAGGGTTATGAGGATTTCGTCGTTTATAGTGATGCATCCAAGCTAGGCTTGGGATGTGTATTGATGCAAAAACGCAGAGTTATTGCATATGCGTCTCGACAACAGAAGACGTATGAGGAGAACTACCCGACTCATGATCTGGAGTTGGCAGCGGTAGTTCATGCTTTGAAGATCTGGAGACATTACTTGTATGGTGCCACATGTCAGATCTTCAAAGACCATAAGAGTTCGAAGTACATTTTCACGCAGCGGGAATTGAATAACGGCCAGCGTCGATGGCTTGAGTTGATCAAGGACTTTAACCTTGAGATTTTGTATCATCCAAAGAAGGCGAACGGTGTCGCCGATGCCTTGAGTAGGAAGACACCTCGAGAGAAGGTGATTGCTAGATTAACAGTACAACCTCAGCTTCAGAGGGATCTAGCTTGGCTAGAGATGGACATCCAGTTTCCTGATGAGAATGCCCAGTTGTTTGTTGTAGAGGTTCTACCTAGTCTGTTGGATAAGATCCAACAAATGTAGGGGACCTGCCCGACTTTGATGAGGATTAGGGAGAGGATGTCTCGTGGAGAGGCACCGTAGTTCTCCATAGGAGCTGATGGAGTTATGAGACGCCGCGACCACGTCTGTGTACCCGTTGATGCGGAGTTGAGACAAAGGATTTTATAGGAGGCTCACTGTACACATTACTCAATACATGTAGGTACGAGTAAGATGTACCATGATGTGAGACGCTCATATTGGTGGGGAGGGTTGAAGCCCGATGTAGCCAGATTTCTGGCTTAGTGTGCGACCTGCCAACAGGTCAAGATAGAGCATTGCAGACATAGAGGTGAGCTCCATCCCCTACCAGTACCGAAGTGGAAGTGGGAAGACGTCTCCATGGACTTTGTGACTAGATTGAGGCCCAATAGGAGTTTTGACGCTATTTGGGTTGTTGTTGATAGATTGACGAAGACGGCACGTTTCATTCCTATCAAGGAGACGTGGCCGATGAGCAGATTGGTTGAGGAGTACACTAGAAAGATAGTGAGACTCCATGGTGTACCGAGGGCGATCGTCTCTGATCGAGATGGACGGTTTACCTCGAGGTTTTGGCAGCAGATTCAGACTGCTTTGGGGACGAGTCTACACTTCACGACCGCGTTTCACCCCCAGATAGATGGTCAGTCAAAAAGGACCATCCAGAACCTTGACGATATGTTGTGAGCTTGTTTGTTGGATTGGGGACAGGGATGGTTAGATTACCTCCCATTAGTTGAGTTCTCATACAACAACAGTTGGCATGCATCTATTGTGATGGCTCCTTATGAGGCATTGTATGGACGTAGGTGCCGTACACCTTTATGCTGGGATGAGCCTAGCAGTATCAGTAAAATAGCACCAGAGCAAATTCAGGGTGATATGGATCGAGTAGCCCTGATCAGAGAGAGGATGCTGGTTGCACAGAGTCGACAGAAGTCATATGTGGACAAGAGGCGTCGACCTCTAGAGTTCAGGGTAGGAGCTCATGTCTGGTTGAGAGTATCTCCGACGTGAGGCGTCAGACGTTTTGGTATAAAGGGGAAGCTGAGTCCCTGATATGTCGGTCCTTTTGAGATACTGGATAGATTTGGGAAGGCAACATACAGATTAGCATTGCCTCCGAGGTTAGAGGGTATTCACCTTGTGTTTCACGTGTCTCAACTGAGGGAGTACATACCCAATCCGACGCACATTGTGAGTTATGATGACTTAGTGGTTGAGCCGGACCACACCGTTGCAGAGCACCCTATTGTGGTCCTAGAACGAGGTGTGAGACGCCTGCGTTCGAAGGACATTCCTATGCAGAGGATACAATGATCTAGACGAGGACCTGATATGGCCACATGGGAGACTGAGGATAGTATCCAGAGGAACTATCCAGAGTTCTACGCCAACATAGATGCACTTGTAGGATCCACGAGTAGATCTTAGTGCTATCTTGGTGAGTATATGTTATGCTACGTGTTTATGTGATATGTTATGCTTTCGTGCTAGCTGTGATGTGTGTATATGATCTTTTAGATCTTGTTGCTAGCGCGAGATAGGTATAGCTGGAGATGGTTCTTTCCTCCATGCTATTATGCATGTGTTTAGGATTAGCTGGAGATGTTCTTTCCTTCATGCTATCATTGATGGACATAGTGTGAGTGGAGACGGTTTGCTTCACGTAGTTGTGTTATGTGTACGTTTTGGCTGGAGACGGCCTTCCTCCATGCTAGTGTGATGTGGTTAGTGTTTGGCTAGAGATGATCTTCCTCTAGGCCTTGGTTAGAGCTTATGGTGGTTGTTGGAGTGATGATTCCTCCATGCGATGTTTGAGGATATAGAAAGTTATAGGTTGTGATGTAATACATTTGAGGGAGAGCTACACCTTGGCCTATGGGTCCGAGAGGATTTAGGATCATGCAAGTTTCTGGACGAAACTTGTTTTTAGGGGAGTGTGATATAAGAGCCTTAGTCCTTGGAGCCATGGAACCTTTGTTGAGTCTAGATGATCCAGACAGCCGCCCTTGTAGACCCAGAGAGTCGCACCAGCGGCTGGCTGCCCCTACGCCTCACAGGGTCCGCCCCTGCGGCTCTGTGTGGTTGCAGCTGATTTCGTTGACCTTTGACCCGTGCTTTGCGGCTGGCTTCCTTTATAAGCCTCTCATTGCTTCTAAATGAGGGTTTCCTCATCTTCTTAAGCTTCATTTCCTTCTGTACTCCCTTCTTCTCCTCTCCTCTTCCTTGATCTTCTTTTGATCTTGTTTGTGAGTTTGAGAGAGTTTTGTTGTGGCTTTGACCTTGGATGATGCTGAGTGTTGTTGCTGATGTGTTAAGGTGTTGTAAGGTGATGTTGGTGTTGTTCTTCTTTGCTGATTAGGGTTCTAGTTATGGTAAGCCAGCTCTCCTTCCTTCCTTTCATTTTGTCTTCTTTCCATGCTTCTTTCGCTCTTCGTTAGCTAGGATTCACAAGCATGAGCTTGTGTGGATCTTTCCTGGAAATTTTGATGTTCATACATGTGTGTATATGTATGTGGTATGTCGTTGTGTGGTAAAGAAGTGAAGAGACTCGAGAATAGGATCGAAGAGAAGCCGGGATCAGCTCACTACTGTCCAGCTGCACCTGCGCCTGTGTGAGGCCACCCCAGCGCCTCATTGTGAGCCGCCCCTGCGCCTTGAGCCATCCGCCCCTGCGCCTCATTGGTTCAGTCCCAGTGTCTCTTGTTTCCGCTGGTGCGTCCACGACATACCTAGTTGGTATGATTCCTTCTTTCCTTTCCTTTGGCCTTGGCTTTAGTTGATGGCTAGGCTAGCATGGTTAGGATGGGCATGATGAGTTGTATTATGGATATGTGCCTTAGGCACTTATGTTTATGTTGAGGATATGCCTTACGCATTTGTTAGCATGTTATAATCTCGAAGTTTAGATTGGGGTCATAGGTTGGTTGTGGTTATGGAGACGAGTATCCTAACCTTTGCAGTATGTGATTGTGTGTGACTTGCTATTGTAGGCGTTGATTACTTCCCCAAGGGGAAGCTGTGACGTGGTACATGTTACGAGTATTACAGGTAAGTCCATAGGACTTACTTAGCGTTCAGTTGTGGATTTTCGGGATTGTGATGGTTGTGTATATTCATATGGTTGTGCATTTATAACCAAAACCGGACTAGGATGACCATTTATTACCTTAAATGGCCCAAGTGTATTATAACGGATCTTGACCAATTGCCGCCGCTTGAGGGTAGGAGGAGGTGCCCGTAAGCCAGTAACACAGGGGGGACGAGTGATGATCACCCCCATGCAAAACCCCTGTGTTAACGGGGGGAATGGACGAGGTTCTTTAGGCTCCTCGTGTCACAAAATAAGTTGAATTAGTAATAGAATAACGTAATTGAAGATAATAAACGAATGTGTGTGGCATTGCATGTGTGGTGTGTGGATATGTGGTTGTTCTATTGCTTCATTCTTATTCATTACTGTAGCTAACGGTGTATATCGTGTTGTAGATGATTTTCAATTTAGGAAGATTGCAGAGTGAGACAGACAGGGTGACCAGTCGAGAACTTCTGTACATTAGGTTGCTCGTGGGATATGGGATATTTTGTATTTGATGTTGTGGATGTTGTTTTGTACTCGGCTTTAATGTTGTAAACCCTTTTGATGTATCTTATACAGTTTTATGTATTTTGGTTTTGATCTATCTGTGTCTTGTTGTAATATCCAGTGAACTTGTTGTCAGGCTAGGGTCAGGATCCATTGTGAGATCCTAGTCCAATGTGGCACTCCGAGTCCCGCGGATTTGGGGTGTTACAGTGTATCCATTGAACCCAAAGGCTTTCCCTTCCGTCATGTGTGTGGTTGTAATGTTTACACATGAAAGCTACATTCCATGCCCTTAGATCAAGTATCCCTAGAACAACTTCATCTTTAGGTTTACAAAGTTTCTCCCATGCTACCCTTGGCCTCCTCCATAGAAATTATTGGGTCATTCTAATCACCCTATCCAAAACTACCCCTGGAATAGGTAACATGGATAGCCAAAAACTATCCACTCCTTGAACCGCTGAGGTGATGAGTTCCACTCGTCCCGCAAAGGATAAATTCCTCTTATTCCATGTTGATATATGCTTGGCAATCTTATCCAAAAACGGAGTAAATTTTGACGCTCGCAACGTATGTGGTGCCATCAGTATCCCAACATATCGAAAAGGAAATCTACCCAGTGAAAAGCCCGTAATAGCTCTGAGCTCTTCAATCTCCTTATTAGGAATAGATGCAACATACATGGATGACTTAGCCATGCTCACCCTTAACCCGGAAAGAGATCCAAACCATTGTAAGGCATGCGTTAACACCCCCATCGAGTCTTTGTCCCCTCTGCAAAAAAAACAATGTCGTCTGCATAAGCTAGATGGGACAACCGGAGCTCACCACAGTGTTGATGAAATCGAAAGCAAGATCTAGCTGTTTCAGCCTTGAGAAGTCGAGAAAATATTTCCATACAACAAACGAACAAGAGTGGTGACAAGGGATCCCCTTGACGGAGCCGTCGCTTCCCCAAAAAGAACCCATGAATCTCTCTATTGACCTTGATTGAGTATGAGGTTGTTGAGACGCATTCCATGATCCAAGAGATCATTCTTGATAGGAACCCAAGAGTGACCAAGGCAAATCTAAGAAAGCTCCAAGAGACGGTATCGTATGCTTTGGCAAGATAATATTAAGGAAGCAACGTCTAGTGTCCCTCTTAACATTATACCTTCATAACAACTCTTGAACAAGGAATACATTGTCGGACATCAACCTTCCGGGCACAAACGCTGCTTGTGAAGGATCAATGAGGTACTCCAAGCATGGCCCTAACCTTGTCGTCATGATCTTTGAGATTATCTTATACACCACATTACAGCAAGAGATTGTTCAAAAATGCTCAACCCTTGTAGAATTATCATTCTTTGGAACTAGAGAGACAATTGTGTGGTTAAGTTGGCCGAGCAACTTGCCATTCACAAAGAACTCCTTTACCGCTACATAAACTTCAGTCCCGACTAACTCCCAAGCTGACTTGAAGAAACAAGACGTAAAACCGTCTGGCCCTGGGACGTTTTCCTCTACTATGCTCCACGGTGTCGCTTTGATCTCGGCATTAGACACCGGCATTACAAGGCTTTCCTTGTCCAACCTCTTCATCTTTGGCCCAATAGCAAACTCACTATCCAAAGGCACCTCTACCATCTCCTCGGTACCAAAGAGACCTTGATAAAAGGATATAAACGCCTGCACAACTTCATCATTAGAGCTGGTAACTTCCTCAATAGCACCCATAATGGATGACACATGACATCCCATTGACCTCACCTTCATAAGTCCATGAAAGAACCTAGTTGACTTGTCACCATGCAAAATAAACTTCGACTCTGTTTGTTGCAGAAGTAAGGAAAATTCTGCTCATTCAATCTTTTCATCCTCGCTTTTGCACATATCATCCTCTCCCTTATACTTATAGACGTCGGATTCATTCGCAGCTCCTCTAACACTCGACTATACTCCTCATTTGCCTGCTTAGCTCTTTCCACGATATGTCCAAAATGCAATCGATTCAGGGTACGCAAAAGCCCCTTCATACCTCTCAATAGCATGCAAAGCCTATATTGGTATGTTCCCCGAAGATGACACACCCATCTCTCTTGTACTAACTCAAGGAAGTTCACATGTTTGGACCACATATTTTCGATGTAGGTGAGCAATGCCCGGTTTGTGATCCGAGTATTGCCACTTATCCGTAAACGTTGCTCGGCAATGTATACCTTGATCCATCCAAGCTCTATTGACCATGATCCTATCAATTTTGCTCCAAATCGTACCATTAGTCAAAGTAAGCTTAGACTCACTATTGTAAGGGACATCCATCAAGCCTAGATCCTTACAAACCTCATACAAAGGTCTACATTCATATAATTTAACTTGTTCTCCATGGATACGTTCATCCGAGTACATAACATTATTGAGATCCCCAAGAACAAGCCAAGGAAAGTTGCTTCCCCCTATGGTATCTCGCATTCCTTGCCATGCCTCCCTCCGAGTAGACACTCTATGCTCCCCAAGAACAAAGAAGGCACCAAAGACAACTCCGGTGGCCTTGCATGTCGCCATGCACGAAATAAATTGCACATGCACACGTAAAACATGAATGTCCATGTGCCTTTGATCCCACATCACTATCATCCGGCACCGTGTATCCAGCTCGAAGTTGTGCACATACTTCCACCTAGGAAATTTCCTCCTCATGATGACTTGTACATCCGTAATAGATAAGTTGATACGAGTTTCTAAAATTCCACACAAACGTACCTGAAATTGATTGATCAATGTTTTGATGCCATTTTGTTTCCGAGGATGGTTTAACCCTTGTATATTCCATGCCATGACACTCATGTTGGCCTTTGTCGACCCCCTTTAGACTTCTCACTCGTCCTCTATTGTAGCTTCAAAGTTCCATCCACATGTGATGATGCAAGACGAGTTAACTTTCTACCAGCATCCCCAATGTTCTGGCGTCCAACCCCTTTTTTCCCTTACTTCTCCAGTGAGGCGTTAAGCCTCCTAATTATTCGCCTCTTTGCTCTTGACAAGGCTGGAGTGAAGACCTCCTCCGAGTCCTCCTCCTCACTATTATCACGTTCATCTTGTTCCTTTCTTGAAGAGTTATCATCCTCGGAATGAACAACTAGGTCATCAAATGCTTCATCATCATCATCCGTACCATCCCTAGAATTGTTGTCTTCCATATCATCACTACCTGCCTTATCTTCATTCCTTACGTCCGTCATATTATTGTCAAAAATGACTCCTTCGATAATCTTTTCATTTCCTTTAGCCTTCCTTCTATCCTCATCACTTCGCCCTGTATCCTTCACACTCTTATCCTTTGTCTCAACACCTTCCTCTTCAACCAAACCAGCCTTACATGGGTTATTAACATGCTCAGCCCCTTTGCTAACACCGGCCTGAGTGATCATGACATTACCACCCTCTGAGCCTGGTTTACCCTTCGAGACATTCATCCTCCTTCCACCACTAGTAGTAGCTCCTTGTGCACCTCCAATACCATCCCTAACGACATGCCGCCGCCTACCTTGTGGAGGTCGTATGCCAGCTTCCTTTGATTTCTCAAGGAACGCACATTCAACGTCCTTGTGACCAAACTGAAGACATCGACGGCAATATTGCGGCGCATTGTCATACAACAACTTACAATCCATGCTAACACCATCATCAAAGTCCAAAGACATTTCCCTCAATATGTGCTTAACAAAATTTACCTCAACTAGCACCCAGCATACAACAACTTGTCCGGAATGTGTTTGAGTAAAAGTGGTCGGTTAAAGATGAAGGGCCACCTCTAAGCACCCTATCCCTATCTTCATCATTCAAAAACCCAAAAATCATCCATCCCGCCTCCATTGTAAATTTAACCTTAACTCACCAAGTCTTCATCATGTTGTTAATGGCAAAAAAACCCGGATAGAACCCCACATATTGACCCAATAGAGTACTTCCCCAAACCTGGATTTTAGGCATTCCTTCCGAGCATTTGATAGCAATTTTAGTCGAGGTTTGTGGTGTAAATTCAAGCCTGCCTCCCAACCGTGAATTCATGAAGATTCGTGACTTTCCAAGCTTGTCGTTTCCCATCACTGGGGCCTGCAATGCCTAGCACCGGAAACTGTGACGCTGGTTGGCCAGCAATTAGAGGTTCTCCACCACCAGGCGCGACTTCATCCATCTCCTTATCACCATCAGATAACACATCATGGTCATCCACAGCCACCTCCATAAGGTCCTCACCCAATTCTTCATTAATGTTCAAAACAGATTGTTCATGAGCTTGGCCATTCTTTCGGCCATTCGATGGAGAAGCCTCTACTTGAATAATATCCAAAGGGATGGACGATGAAGACAATTTCTTGTCCATTTTTGAATTTCCTTGATTTGCCGATGACAAAGCGGATGTCCCCTTTGTGGGTACCGGCGGAAACGCAGAGTTTTTCACCAAGCGGACGTCCCCTTAGCTAGCGGCGACAGTGGTCGTGGGCAAAGCGGACATGCCCTTCGCATGTGTGGTTGAAACAAGAACTTTTGACCCCATATTTCGGCTCGTCTGTTTGCCGGAGATCCTTCGGACGGCGGTCTGCCCGGTCCCGGCGCCAGGCCCGCTTGACCCAACGGTCAATGACGTACCCCCAGTGGCCTTGGTAGGTTCAGAGCTAGCGTTCTTGGTTCGATTCCCACCCTCTTTTTGATTTTCTTGGGTTGTTAGCTCCACCACAACCGTTTCTTGATCCTGAGCGTTCATTCCATCACCAACGTCTTTGCCCATTGTAATGCCTTGCCTTGTCGATTTTGTCTCAGAACTGATACCTCCATCCCCACTTGTGAATCTGCGATGGGTTTCTTCTTTCTGGCCATGGTGAATTGTCACCAAGGCTACCACCAAGTGTCCGCAATCACAGCGAAACACACAACGCCCACCAAAGCAACCAACGTTGAACGTTAAAAGATGGAAAAATCAATTAATCAAACGTAAAACACCAAGTGAATGAGAGATTCACACAATCTGCGAGATGAAGTAGTTGTGTGACACACAAATTTGAGAAAAAAAGGCAAGCCAAACAAGAGAGAACTCGAGATCATAGTCTTATATATATATATAAGACTATGATCTCGATACGGTGTAAAAACTGTAGAAGCATAATAATAAGCAAGGTCCATATACATAGCTAAGGTACATCAAGTCCAAAAACATCCTAAGTCCACATATATATATATATATATATATATATATATATATATATATATATATATATATATATATATATATATATATATATATATATATATATATATACATATCAAAATCCAATAACCTAAGTCGCCGACCTCTGCGGAAGGAGTGGTGGTCCCGTACATTCTCTCCCAAACCGACCCATGCACGTGATTTTGAAAACGAAATTCCTTTATAAAGTCAGACCCCTTGCGGGTTCTGTTTTATTTTGTCCATTCGGCCTTTGAAAGATTGCGAGTGCCATTATGGCAACCTAGGGCTCTGATACCATATTGTAACACCCCTAATTAGCGGGACTCGGGACGCTATGGGCGGAGACCTCACAATGGGTCCCGACCCTTAGCTTGACAACAATTTTACCGGACCTTTCCAACAAGGAACAAATAAAGGCATATACGGAAAAAGTTTTAATTCATGCGCGAGAATTTTGAAATGTAAAATACAAAGTGAAAACTCAGCCAAGTTCTCAAAACGAAAACAAACTCCATAACATAAGTATACAAGTCCACAACATAATAATAGAAATCCCATCACCGTCCAGTAATGTACGGAGACCCCGGTTGTCCACTCCCCCACCTCACTCGACGGCATCCCTAACCTGTAGGGCATCTACAACAATCGGTTTAAAACTGTTAGCTAACATTCCGAATATTAGAAGAAACGATTAAGGCACAAACACATACAATAGAGTAAAACACAAAAACATGCTCACATGGAAACCGGTTATTATTGTTACGCTAGAGATGTAGTAAAAAAAGCTTTGCATTTATAAACTCGATCTAATCTCCTAAACTACCTAGCAAAACCCGCAGTGTACGGATCGTTTTGTAGCAAGGATAGTATTCCGAGGTCGAACACAAGGACTGGGGTGAAATCAAGTAATTCAATGATCAAAGATAGTGCAAATCAAAACTAATATGAGATGAGGAACAAAGAAAGTGCAAAACACAACATTTTTGGTTGGTTTTGGGTGATCAAACAAGGATCACAAAATATGCAACACAAACAAGTAATCAAACACACAAACACAAGATGAGAGATAAGAGGTAAGAAATGCGAATTCTAGAGATTCGGAATTCCGATTATGATAATGGACTCATGCTTCTAAAGATCAAAGGAAAGCTGTGGTTGTTCGGAGTTGGGTGTTTCTCTAATGGGAGAAATTACCGGGTAAGTATCATGCTCCACTAGTCTCGCACCTAAAGTCCTATTACCGGGTAAGTCTCAAGGAACCTAAGGACGGGAATTCTACACAAACTGGCCACTACTTAAGGGTCAAACCCCTCCTTACCGGGTAAGTCTCGGAAAAGGTAAGTCTTAGGCAACAATCCTAGCACACTTAATCCAATAGCGGCTTTTTTGGCTCACTACTACCTAGAGTTCATCATCTTATGTATCTAAGAGAGGAAATTACCGGGTAAGTCTCATCCCTCAAAAAGGTTGCTAACATTAGGTTCCCCTAAGCTAGATTAGGCTCAACAAACACTAGGATTTCAACACATCTACATCCTAACATCCAGATTCATCAATACAAGCACAACAGAGAAAAACATGGCCAAAATCACGGTCGAGATTTTGGATGAACAGGTCGTGGTTTTGGGTCTGAGTTAGGGTTTCGAACACGAATCCATCCTAAGCTAACATCGAAGTCCATACAATCATAGTCCAAAGTATAAACATCATTCCTTCACCCTAGAATCACCACTATTCAGCCAACAACATACAAATCTAGATCAAACTTCATAAATAGAGCATACTTGCAAGTCATAGCTAGAAAATGAAGAATGAACCAAAGAAAAGGCATTATAAAGCTAGAATAGAAGTTACCAAATCTTACAAAGGTTCCAAGATGCAGCTCCAAGGTATCAACAAAGGAAACCTCACTCAAAACCACTCAAATCTCACTTTAAAACTAAAATCTACACTAATCTCTCCCAAGAACACCCACAAGGGTGCTTGGAAGAGAAGCTCCAATGGAGGAGTGTTGGGGAAGATGCTAGAGGAGAAGGGTCCAAAAAGGAGAGAAGATCCTCAAATCAGCCTGCAGGTCCACTTAAATACTCCACCAAAAAGCAAGGGTCGGACAAAGAGATCGTGGGACACATGTAAAAGTGGTCTAGAAGAAACCACGGCCAAAACCACGGTCGATATTTTGGCCTCTGGGCCGTGGTTCTCTCTGTACAGCCCTCTTTGGATCACCAAGTCATGAGTTGGTCCAAGGCATGCACCAACAAGGTCTTTTGTGTTCTCCTTTGCTCCTATCTTGCTCCTTAATGAGTCCAGAAGTGTGCCATCATGAGGAATGATCCTCGAATGTATCGATTAAGCTCTAAAAGCTCCCCAAAATACCTACAAAACCGACAAGAGTTCGTGTAGACGTCTATTTCGACAATATGCATGAATTAAGCGTAAACGTCATGAACTAATGTCAAACCATGCATGAATAACGGGAAAAACTATGTAAATGAATGCCTAAACTAACGTCATAAATCATGTAATCAATTATCGTTCCTTTTACGTTATTCCCTTACTTATTAAATCTCAACCACTTTTCAAAAAAGATTTGAATTTGAAATCAAAATATTTTGAAATTATTTTTAAAATCCTTCTTTAAAATAATATAGTGATCAAATATTTAAAAGGATATAAATCTTTAAACCGATCCGTGATATTAAATATAGCCCTTGAATTTCGTTTCAAAGACCTTGAATTACATTTCAAGGTCTTGAAATGGAAAAGTGGGTTGCAAGTTAATGCCCCCTTGTTCAACATACCAAGCTCTAATCTAATAAAATTGAATCGATGTGCAGGTAGAGGCGTAATAAATATATCTGCAAGCTGCAAGTTAGTCGATATAAAAGAAATCGAAACATCACATTTCTCAACATGATCACGTATGAAGTAATGTCTTACATCGATATGCTTTGTTCTTGAATGTTGCACAATATTTTTAGTAATCGAAATAGCACTAGTATTATCATATTTTATAGGCATACCTTTGAGATCAACACCGAGATCACGAAGTTGTTGAGCTATCAATAAGATTTGTGCACAACAGGCTCCAACAACTATATATTCAGCTTCAGTTGTGGATATGACGACAAAGTTTTGCTTGTTGGAGTGCCAACTGGTTAGGGATGACCCTAAGAATTGGCGACATCCAGAAGTACTCTTTCTATCAACCTTATAGCCTGCAAAGTCAGCATCTAAATAGCCAACGAGGTGAAACGAGTTTTGACGTGGATACCATAACCCTAAATCCTTAGTACCATTGAGATACCGAAATATCCTTTTTACAGCTATCAAGTGTGACTCTTTGGGATGAGCTTGAAATCTCGCACACAAGCAAACACTAGATATAATGTCTAGTCGACTAGCGGTTAGATATAACAAAGAACTGATCATACCTTGATACTCCTTTTGAACAACACATTTACTGTCCTTGTCTTGATCAAGTGAAAGTGTGGAACTCATAGGAGTTTTTCTACCTTGGATTAATAAATTTTATACTTCTTGAGCAAGTCCTTGGTATACTTGCTTTGATTAAGGAAAATTCCTTTCTTTGCTTGTGTGACTTGAACTCCAAGAAAGAAATTTAACTCTCCCGTTAAGCTCTTCTCGAATTCCCTAAACATAATATCTGAAAATTCCTTGCATAGAGAATCATTAGTAGCACCAATTAGTATATTATCATCATAGATTTGCACTACTAAAATATTGTTGCCTCTTAGTTCGATAAATAAAGTTTTGTCAATCAAACCTCTTTTGAAATCGTTTTCAAGGAGATACTTGGACAATCTTTCATACCAAGCTCGAGGAGCTTGCTTAAGACCATAAAGAGCTTTGTCCAATTTAAAAAAATAATCCGGAAATTTATCATTTTCAAAACCAAGAGGTTGAGCAACGTAGACTTCTTCTTGTAAGAAGCTATTTAGAAAAGCACATTTAACATCCATTTGAAAGAGCTTTATATTCATGAAGGATGCAAAAGTAAGTAGCATACGTATGTGATAACGTGATTTATGACGTTAGTTTAGGCATTCATATAGATAGTTTTTCCCGTTATTCATGCACGGTTTGGCATTAGTTCATGACGTTTACGCTTAACTCATGCATATTTCTAGAAAAGACGTCTACACGAGCTTTTGTCGGTTTTGTAGGTATTTCGGGGATCTTTTGGACATTAATCGATACATTTGAGGGTCAAGCCTCATGGTGGTACACATCATAGGCTTTGAAGGAACATAATTGGAGCAATGAAGGACACAAGGACCCTTATTGGTGCAAGCAATGGAACAACTCATGGCTAGACGATCAAACAAGCCTCTGTTGAAGAAAATCGACCCAACACTCAGGAAAATCAAACGGTTTTTCTGTCTGGGTCGATTTTCTTGCTTTTGACAGCTTGAGCCACGTGTCCCACGATCTCTTTGTCCGGCCCTTGCTCTTGATGGAGAATATAAGTGGTCTTGCAGGCTGTGGCTGAGGGATCTCTCCCATATTCTCTCACACACACCTCATTCCATTGGAGGATAGATTTGGAGAAGAAGAAAAGCTCTCTCATTTTGGGGAAGAAGAAGAACATAAAAAACTTAGAGTGATAGTGAGTTTTTGAGAACTTTTGAGTGATTTTTAGAGATTTTGGTTGAAGAACTCTTGGAAGGATTGTTAGAAACATTTTGGAACTTCTTTTCAAGGGTTGTAAGTCTTGCTTAAACTTATATTCAGCTGAGATTTCTTGTTTTTACTTGCTTTTCTTCCATCATCTATCTATGAAAACCATGTATGCTTGTGTGATGATTTTGGATCTTGAAATGTATGTTATTGGCTAGTTTATTGTGATTCTGGAGTGATGGATTGATGGTTATGGCTTGGGTGATGATAGAATGGACTTGTATGTTTGTTTAGGATGATTCGTATGCACAAAACCTAACCCAGACAGAAAAATCGACCTGTTCATAGGTTAGATCGTCCGATTTTCCTTATGATCCATCCGATTTTTCTCTTTTTTGTTCTTTAATTGATGAATCTGTATGTCAGGATGTTAGGTTGTTGAAATCCTAGTGTTTGTTAAGCATAATATAGCTTAGGGTGACCTAAAGCTAGCAACACAAGTGAGGGAAGAGACCTACCCGGTGATTTCCGATCTTAGGTACTTAAGATGATGAACTCTAGGTAGTAGTGAGCCTCATAAGCCGCTATTGGATTTAGTGTGCTAGGATTATTGCTTGAGACTTACCTTTTCCGAGACTTACCCGGTAAGGAGAGGTTTGCCCCTTAAGTAGTGTCCGGTTTGTGTAGAATTCCCAACCTTAACCCCTTGAGACCTACCCAGTAATAGGAGTTTGGTGCGGGATTAGTGAAGCAAGAGACTTACCCGGTAATTGCTTCCATTAGAGAAACACCCTTTCCCAACACCGCAGCTTTGTCCTTAGAATCTTTAGAAGCTTGAGTCCAATGCCATAACCGGAATTCTTGACCTCTAGAATCCACTTTTCTCTCCTTGATCACATATCTTGTGTTTGTGTTGCTTGTTTATTTTGCTAGCTTGAGTTGTTAGTTTGATTTATCATCTTGCTTGATTTGTGATCTTTGCTTGATCACCACAAAAACCCAACCAAAAATATCATGATTTTCATTTCTTTATTTCTTTCTCTTTTCTTAGACTAGATTCGCACTATCTATGATCACTTGTTTGATTTGATTTCACCTTAGTCTTCGTGTTCGACCTCGGAATACTATCCTTGCTACAAAACGACCCATACACTGTGGGTTTGCTAGGAGTTAGGAAATTATATCGAGTTATAAATTGTAAGACTTTTGCGTGTTACAATCTTAGTGTAACAAGTTTTTGGCGCCGTTGTCGGGGACTAGGTCTAGATTGAGTCATTTTTGTGATTGTTTATAGTGTAGATCTTTCTTGTTGCTTTTGATCTTGTTTGGTTTGTGTCTTTGCATTTTCAGGACATTTCTCATCCTCTAGGTGCATGCGAAGATCTCGTGGCAAGGATTTAGCTCCATTCGATCCCGAACCGGAGAAAACCCTTAGATCTAGATCCAAGAGCATTAGAAAGGGAAAAGAGATGGCCGGAAGAGATCTCCAAGCTGAGTTGGATGAGGCTTTAGAGAAAATTAGATTAAGAGATGAACTCTTGGAGAATGAAAGGAGACTTGCCAATGAGAGGCAAGAAGCAACTAGGAGGGAGATTGAAGAGATTAGGCAAGCTCTTGTGCAAAGAGAGCTTAATCGTCAACAACCTGCACCACAACCGCAGCCGGCGGCGGTTAATATTCGGGTTGTGCCCATTGCTATTGAAGAGCCAGAAACGTTAGGGCAACGTATGGATCTGGCACAAAGAGCACACCGTCCGGGTGTGAACTTAGGAGATCCCGCAGCCCATGATTACGAGCTCCGCCCTCAAGTTCTACAAATGATCCGGCATAATCAATTTTGAGGGATGGAAGGAGAGTCTCCCCATCAACACTTGATGAACTATGAGATCTTGATGGAGATTCTTAGACCGCCTAGATTGGAGAGCAACAACTATAAGCTTAGGGCTTTCTCCTTCTCACTTAAGGATAAAGCCTTGGCTTGGTATCAATCTATTCCACAAAGGCGAGTGAGTACTTGGGAGGAGATGACAACCGAGTTCTTGACTAAGTTCTTCCCACCTTCCAAGACTACCGAGTTAAGAGGGAAGATCAACGCCTTCGTGATGAAGGATAGAGAAAGCTTATTCAAGTCTTGGAGAGGTTCAAAGACCTTCTCCTAGATTGTCCGCACCATGGTATACCGAAAATAGAGCTTTTGGAGAACTACTTCAAGGGACTTGATGAAGATAGCAAATTCAAGCTTCAATCTCTTTCCGGTGGGACTTTCATGGAAAAGAATGTGAATGAAGCTTGGGAATTTGTAGAAAAACAAGCTTTGGTGATTGAAAAGTACTCCCATAGGAAGAGTGATGGGAGGAAGGCGGGAGCATATGAGGTGAGTGAAGTCACCATGAGTAATTTCAAGCTTGATGCAATCAACAATGAGCTGAAATCTTTGAGGGAGTTGTGTGCTACAACTTTGAAGAATCAAGCAACCCCTCAAGTGCAAGTGCAAGCAAACTTGTCTTCCAAGGAAGAAGATGTGAACTACATGGGAAGGGGCAACCACAACAACTATCAAGGCCCAAGGAACTTCAACAACAACCGGCAATTCAACAATTACCGGCCTAACCATAACCATCCCGGGTTTTCCTATTCTAACCCGGATGGAGCCTTGAACCCTCCCGCTTCCACAAGCGCAAATCCACCGCCTAAAGCTTCACAAGAGCCTCCACCCGGATTTACTCAACCTCCAAAGGATAGAACCTAAATGATGTTTGAGCAATTGCTTGGAAGGTTGAGTGGTCTTGAGAGCACGGTGACTTCCATTTCTAAAGCTCAAAAAGTGTTGGAAGAATAAGTGTTCCAAAAGGCGGGTGAAGCTCTTAGAGATCCGGGAAAGCTTCCCGGAAGAACCGAAGATAACCCAAGAGGCCAAGTGTTGGCTATTACAACAAGGAGTGGGCTGAGCATGAAGGATCCCTTACCTAAGGGAAATGACAAGGGGAAGCAAGTGGTGATAGAAGAAGAGCCATTGCAAGAAGATGGAGGAAAGAGCAAGGATGATGAGCCAACATATGTGGCACCACCTCCATACAAGCCACCACTACCATTCCCACAATCACGAGCAAGAGCTCGCTTGGACAAACACTTCGGTAAATTCCTTGAACTTATGTCTAAATTGCATATTAACATTCCGTTCATGGATGTTATTCTAGGTATGCCGGCTTATGGCAAATTCTTGAAGGAAATACTCTCCAATAAAAGGAAGTTGGAGGAGTATGGGGAAGTGAGGATGACAAAGAGGTACTCGGAATTGATTTAAACTATGAAGGAGGAGATGCCTCCTAAGCTAAGAGATTCGGGATCTTTTTGTGTGCCAATCGGAGTGGGAGAAGTGAAGTATGAATCCCTTTGTGATCTTGGGGCAAGTGTAAGCATCATCCCGCTTTCACTTTGCAACAAGGTTGGGCTTGGAGAGCCAAAGCCGGTCAAGATGACCCTTTATATGGCGGACCGTTCAATCACTCACCCGGTTGGAATCTTGAAGACATACCGGTGCAACTAGGGAAGTTCTATGTGCCCATAGACTTCGTTGTTTTGGACATCCCGGCGGACTACCCAGTTCCTATCATCTTGGGGAGACCTTTCTTAGCCACCTCGGGATGCTTGGTGGACTGTAAAAATGCAACCCTCTCATTCAACATTGGAGAGGAGAACATCAAGTTTAATTTGTCCACAATGGTGAAGGGGCCAGCCCTAGGTAAAGATGTCTTCAACATTGTTGAGGAAGAGGAGTCTAGAGAAGTTGTGAGCTCAATCTTGCTCAAGGATCCACTTGAGAAGGTTCTTAGCTCGAGTTTGATGGAGGAAGGAGTTGAGGAGAGTAGCAATGAAGTGATCAAGGCCTTGAATGCATTGGATGAGCTACCAAGTGTTGGATTTGAAGTACTAAAGGAAGGGACAAATACCTGTAGAAAAATCGGACCAAAGGGGCAAAAATCGGCCGATTTTTGCATAAATCCTGAATTTTCATCCGATTTTGCAAATGTCGTAGCTGAAATCGACCCCCAAATCGTCCGATTTTCTTCACAAAGGGTCGATTTTCCTGAGTCTTTTGAGCATCATCCAAGTGTTTGTGAGCAATAATCAAGGGACTTAGGTGAGGCTTCCATGGCTTTGGAATCATCTCAGCCTACATTGTATGGATCATCTCCAACCGATAAAGGTCCTCCTAAACTTGATCTAAAACCTCTTCCTTCTCATTTAAAGTATGCTTTCCTTGGTTCAAATTCTACTTATACGGTGATTGTGAATGCATCTTTGAATGATGATGAGCTTAATAGATTGTTGACTGAATTGAAACTGCATAGAAAGGCAATAGGATACACCATTGATGACATTGTTGGCATTAAGCCCTCTTTGTGCATGCATAAGATATTGATGGAAGATGACCATAAACCCTCTATTGAACATCAAAGAAGATTGAATCCTATAATGAAAGAGGTAGTCAAGAAAGAGATCATTAAGTTGCTAGATGCGGGAATCATCTACCCGATTTTGGATAGTAAATGGGTTAGTCCCGTACATGTGGTTCCTAAGAAGGGTGGTATGACCGTAGTAACTAATGAGAATAATGAACTAATCCCAACTAGAACGGTTACGGGATGGAGGATGTGTATAGACTATAGGAAACTAAATGTGGCCTCTAGGAAAGATCACTTCCCTCTCCCTTTCATTGACCAAATGTTAGAAAGATTAGCTCAACATTCCCATTTTTGTTACTTAGATGGCTATAGTGGATTCTTCCAAATCCCTATCCACCCCGATGGCCAAGAGAAAACTACATTCATATGTCCTTGGGGTACATTTGCATATAGGAGAATGTCATTTGGGTTGTGTAATGCACCCGCCACCTTTCAAAGGTGTATGATGGCTATCTTTTCTGAATATATTGAAAACATCATGGAAGTGTTTATGGATGATTTCTCTGTTTATGGATCTTCATTTGATGATTGTTTAGCTAACTTGTCTTTGGTGCTTAAGAGATGTGAGGAGACAAATCTTGTCTTGAATTGGAAGAAATGCCACTTCATGGTAAGTGAAGGCATTGTGTTGGGACACTAGGTGTCCAACCGTGGCATTGAGGTTGATAGGGCTAAGATAGAGACGATAGAGAAGTTGCCACCACCGACCTCGGTAAAGGGGGTAAGGAGTTTTCTAGGGCATGCCGGTTTTTACCGGAGATTCATTAAAGATTTCTTTAAGATTTCTAAGCCTCTTACTAACCTACTAATGAAAGATGTTGAGTTTGTTTTCTCCAAGGATTGCCTTGAGGCTTTTTGTAGGTTGAAGGATGCTTTGATCACCGCCCCCATCATGCAACCTCCGGATTGGAGCTTACCATTTGAAGTGATGTGTGATGCAAGTGATGTGGCCGTTGGGGCTGTTTTAGGATAAAAGAAAGATGGGCGTACACATGCCATCTATTATGCTAGCAAGACGCTAGATGATGTCCAACTTAACTATGCCACAACCGAGAAGGAGTTGCTAGCGGTGGTGTATGCCTTTGAGAAGTTCCGGTCATATCTTGTTGGAGCAAAGGTCATTGTGTACACGGATCATGTTACGATCCGTTACCTCCTCACAAAGAAAGATGTCAAGCCTCGCCTCATTCGGTGGATCCTTCTCCTTCAAGAGTTTGACTTGGAAATCCGGGATAAGAAAGGGTCCGAAAATTCTGTAGCGGATCACCTTAGTAGACTCCCACCGTTAGAGATTGAGAGAGATGACATCCCGATTGATGACTCATTCTGGGATGAGCAATTGCAAATGGTGGAGGAGTGCTTGTTTCAATTGTCCAAGGGAAGTGAGCCATGGTATGCGGATATCGTGAACTACCTTGTGTGTGAAGAGGTCCCACCCGGTTTGTCATATGCCCAAAGGAAGAAGTTCTTCAAGGATGTGAGGCATTATTATTGGAGTGAGCCACTCTTGTTCAAGAGAGGGCCGGATGGAGTCTTTAGGAGGTGCATTCCGGAGGATGAGATGGAGAGTATGATCCGCCATTGTCACTCCTTGCCATGTGGAGGCCATGCTAGCTCACACAAGACGTGTGCAAAGGTATTGCAATCCGGTTTTTATTGGCCTAACTTGTTTAGGGATGTGCAGAATTTTGTAGTGGCATGTAATGCTTGCCAAAGGACGGGCAACATCTCAAGGAGGAATGAGATGCCCTTGAACAACATACAAGAGGTGGAGATATTTGATGTGTGGGGTGTGGACTTCATGGGACCATTCCCTTCTTCATGTGGCAACCTCTACATCCTATTGGCGGTGGACTATGTGTCGAGATGGGTGGAAGCAATCGCTTCTCCCACAAATGATGCCAAGGTTGTGGTGCGGTTCTTCAACCGAGTGATCTTTCCTAGGTTTGGGACACCAAGGGTGATCATAAGTGATGGAAGAAATCACTTCACTAATAGGAACTCTGGGTCACTTTTGGCTAAGTATGGGGTGACTCATAAGGTGGCAACACCTTACCATCCCCAAACTAGTGGCCAATTGGAGATCTCCAACCGGGAGATAAAAGGGATCCTTGAGAAGACGGTTTCTAGAACAAGAAAGGATTGGGCTATGAAGCTCGATGATGCTTTGTGGGCTTATAGAACCGCTTTCAAGACACCGATTGGCACCACTCCCTACAAGCTAGTTTATGGCAAGTCTTGCCACCTTCCGGTGGAGATGGAGCATAGGGCATATTGGGCCATAAGGTGGCTGAATTTTTACCTAAAAGAAGCCGGTGAGAAGAGGTTGCTAGACATGAATGCTCTTGAGGAGATCCGGTTGGATGCTTATGAAAATGCCCGGATTTACAAGGAGAGGACCAAGCGTTGGCATGACAAGCGTCTCATCCCAAAGGAGTTGAGTGAGGGTGACTTAGTGCTTCTCTTCAACTCAAGGATGCGGCTCTTCCCCGGAAAGCTCAAGTCAAGATGGACGGGTCCTTATGTTGTTAAGAAGATCTTTCCTCATGGAGCGGTGGAGATAGGAGGAGATCATTGTGGTAACTTTAAGGTGAATGGGCACCGTTTGAAGAAGTACATCCCGGAAGCCCCGGTGGAAGTGATTGCCCCACTTCACCTTGAGTGAAACGCTCCTGAATTTGGTCAAGCTAATGACCTTAAAGAAGCGCTAAATGGGAGGCAACCCATTGGTACATATTTTTCCCTTTTATTTTTCTTGTTTTTGTTTGATTTTGCTCTTGTTGTGCTTATTTTTCTTTTGTGTTTTTGGGTGCTAGATCTTGTTGATTGTCATGTGTGATGAGATGTTGGAGGTCATGTGAAAACCTCATGGAACTGTTGAAGGTACAAGATCCGAGCACATGGATAAGGAAGAAAGCACCCAGGAAAATCGGACTGATCTTGTACAGGAATCGGCCGATTTTCCTGGGTAGATGGTCCGATTTTTCCTTTTGTCAAGGAAAGTGATGATCTCCAATCAAGCATGGGTGGAGTGGACGTGGAACTTGGACGGCTTGCGGTGCCAAGCGCGGGTTCCGACATCATAATGAACATCAAGAGCTCTCTACCATCCTTGATCGATCATCCACCATCATCATTCGATGTGAACCGAAATACCAAAGCATCACCAATTTTCATGATCACTTGCATGATTAGCATCTAGGATAGTTTAATATTGTCACATGTTTCATTATGTCTTGCATTGTACATATATATTTTGAAAATTCCAAAAAAAAAATCAGAAAATTTAAAAAATTTTAGTGCTTCTAAGCTTGGATATGACGCTTATGATGAAATTGTCTTGTGAATTGGCTATGGATGGCCTTATGTGTTAAATTGATGTATGCATATGTGGACTTGAAGTACTTATCTTGAATCCCATGTGTGAATTGTGATCGTGAATGTTTGCCTTGATTGGATTGAGGATTGATAGTCGAAATTACATGCTAGTTCTTGCACATCATTTAGGAGTGATTAAGGCAATTTATTTTTCTCTACTTCTCATCTTGATCATCCGGGAATAGGAGCATGCTAGTGTGTTGATGTGTGTGAAAAGCAAGTGTGGGGTGAAGTTGTTGATGAATGAATGATGTGAATGAAGTGCTGAATTTGTTGTGAAAAGTGTAGAAAAAAAATATAGGTTTGGGGACGTTGGTTTAAATGACGAGTAACTCGGCACCATTCACATAATCGGGTGTTTGTGCCTTGCCAAAGTCAAATAAACCGATAGTCCTAACGAGCTTTGGTATGTGTGCCCGGTATGGAGCACCTCGAAAAATAAAAAAGCCCGAGGCCCGCTAATCACCAAGGTTTCGGCTTTTGTACACCAATGCCATTGTCTCAAAAATAAGTGAAAAAGAAAAGAAAACAAAGAAAAGATGGAGAAAATTATACACTTGTTGGAAGTTGAGCAAAAAAGAAATTGTGGAGTTAGTTCCTTTCCCGTATTAGCATCACATTACCTAAAAATTCCCACCTAATCACAACGTTTCTTAGCTTCTTCTTTTCTAAGTCCTTGTGACCTAATTGCATGTGTGTAAGACTTAGTGATCTAGATTGGATATACTCATGATCATCTTGACTTCTTCATTTTCACCTCTCATGCATGCTTTCTAGTTAAGCATAATTGTCTTTCCATGCCTTCATTCATTTGATGCGTGATTGATTGTCCATTGCCACGAAACATGACTATGAAGGTGATCCAATGTTAGAAGCACGATTCCAAAAAGATTTTGTTGTTTTTCTGCATGCATAAATCATGTCATCTCTTAGTCTATAGTTGGGTCTTACTCGGGGACGAGCAAGTCTTAAGTATGGGGTATTTTGAAAACGTGATTTATGACGTTAGTTTAGGCATTCATATAGATAGTTTTTCCCGTTATTCATGCACGGTTTGGCATTAGTTCATGACGTTTATGCTTAATTCATGCATATTTCTAGAAAAGACGTCTACACGAGCTTTTGTCGGTTTTGTAAGTATTTCGGGGATCTTTTGGACATTAATCGATACATTTGAGGGTCAAGCCTCATGGTGGTACACATCCAAGGCTTTGAAGGAACATAATTGGAGCAATGAAGGACACAAGGACCCTTATTGGTGCAAGAAATGGAGCAACTCATGGCTAGACGATCATAACAAGCCTCTGTTGAAGAAAATCGACCCAACACTCAAGAAAATCGGACAATTTTTCTGTCTGGGTCAATTTTCTGGCTTTTGACAGCTTGAGCCACGTGTCCCACGATCTCTTTGTCCGGCCCTTGCTCTTGATGGAGAATATAAGTCGTCCTGCAAGCTGTGGCTGAGGGATCTCTCCCACATTCTCTCACACACACCTCATTCCATTGGAGAATAGATTTGGAGAAGAAGAAAAACTCTCTCATTTTGGGGAAGAAGAAGAACATCAAAAACTTAGAGTGATAGTGAGTTTTTGAGAACTTTTGAGTGATTTTTAGAGATTTTGGTTGAAGAACTCTTGGAAGGATTGTTAGAAACGTTTTGGAACTTCTTTTCAAGGGTTGTAAGTCTTGCTTAAACTTATATTCAGCTGAGATTTCTTGTTTTTACTTGATTTTCTTCCATCATCTATCTATGAAAACCATGTATGCTTGTGTGATGATTTTGGATCTAGAAATGTATGTTATTGGCTAGTTTATTGTGATTCTGGAGTGATGGATTGATGGTTATGGCTTGGGTGATGATAGAATGGACTTGTATGTTAGTTTAGGATGATTCGTATGCACAAAACCTAACCCAGACAGAAAAATCGACCTGTTCATAGGTTAGATCGTCCGATTTTCCTTATGATCCATCCGATTTTTCTCTTTTTTGTTCTTTAATTGATGAATCTGTATGTCAGGATGTTAGGTTGTTGAAATCCTAGTGTTTGTTAAGCATAATATAGCTTAGGGTGACCTAAAGCTAGCAACACAAGTGAGGGAAGAGACCTACCCGGTGATTTCCGATCTTAGGTACTTAAGATGATGAACTCTAGGTAGTAGTGAGCCTCATAAGCCGCTATTGGATTTAGTGTGCTAGGATTATTGCTTGAGACTTACCTTTTCCGAGACTTACCCGGTAAGGAGAGGTTTGCCCCTTAAGTAGTGTCCGGTTTGTGTAGAATTCCCAACCTTAACCCCTTGAGACCTACCCAGTAATAGGAGTTTGGTGCAGGATTAGTGAAGCAAGAGACTTACCCGGTAATTGCTTCCATTAGAGAAACACCCTTTCCCAACACCGCAGCTTTGTCCTTAGAATCTTTAGAAGCTTGAGTCCAATGCCATAACCGGAATTCTTGACCTCTAGAATCCACTTTTCTCTCCTTGATCACATATCTTGTGTTTGTGTTGCTTGTTTATTTTGCTAGCTTGAGTTGTTAGTTTGATTTATCATCTTGCTTGATTTGTGATCTTTGCTTGATCACCACAAAAACCCAACCAAAAATATCATGATTTTCATTTCTTTATTTCTTTCTCTTTTCTTAGACTAGATTCGCATTATCTATGATCACTTGTTTGATTTGATTTCACCTTATTCTTCGTGTTCGATCTCGGAATACTATCCTTGCTACAAAACGACCCATACACTGTGGGTTTGCTAGGAGTTAGGAAATTATATCGAGTTATAAATTGTAAGACTTTTGCGTGTTACAATCTTAGCGTAACAAGTTTTTGGCGCCGTTGCCGGGGACTAGGTCTAGATTGAGTCATTTTTGTGATTGTTTATAGTGTAGATCTTTCTTGTTGCCAACGAGGTGAAACGAGTTTTGACGTGGATACCATAACCCTAAATCCATAGTACCATTGAGATACCGAAATATCCTTTTTACAGCTATCAAGTGTGACTCTTTGGGATCAGCTTGAAATCTCGCACACAAGCAAACACTAGATATAATGTCAAGTCGACTAGCGGTTAGATATAACAAAGAACTGATCATACCTCGATACTCCTTTTGAACAACACATTTACTGTCCTTGTCTTGATCAAGTGAAAGTGTGGAACTCATAGGAGTTTTTCTACCTTGGATTGATCAATTTTATACTTCTTGAGCAAGTCCTTGGTATACTTTCTTTAATTAAGGAAAATTCCTTTCTTTGCTTGTGTGACTTGAACTCCAAGAAAGAAATTTAACTCTCCCGTTAAGCTCTTCTCGAATTCCCTAAACATAATATTTGAAAATTCCTTGCATAGAGAATCGTTAGTAGCACCAATTAGTATATTATCATCATAGATTTGCACTACTAAAATATTGTTGCCTCTCGGTTCGATAAATAAAGTTTTGTCAATCAAACCTCTTTTGAAATCGTTTTCAAGGAGATACTTGGACAATCTTTCATATCAAGCTCGAGGAGCTTGCTTAAGACCATAAAGAGCTTTGTCCAATTTAAAAACATAATCCGGAAATTTATCATTTTCAAAACCAAGAGGTTGAGCAACGTAGACTTCTTCTTCTAAGAAGCCATTTAGAAAAGCACATTTAACATCCATTTGAAAGAGCTTTATATTCATGAAGGATGCAAAAGCAAGTAGCATACGTATGGCTTCTAACCTGGAAACCTGAGCAAAAGTCTCCTCATAATCAATACCTTCTTCTTGGTTATAGCCTTGAGCTACAAGTCGTGCTTTGTTTCGAATAACTTTTCCATTTTCGTCCAACTTGTTTCGAAATACCTTTTTGTGACGATGACGAATTGTTGCTTAGGTCTAGACGTGAGTGTCCAAACTTTGTTTCTCTTGAACTCATTTAGTTCATTTTGCATGGCTATGATCCAGTCGGGTTCTTGTATAGCTTGAACGTTATTGGCCTCTATAAGAGACACAAATGCCGAGAAAGGACACAAGTTGTTAACCCTTGATATGGGTTTGAACTCCTGCGTTTGGATCTGAGATTACATTCTCTGGTGGATGGTATGAAGAATGTTGAAACTTTCTTCTATTGTATGATTGAACAGATCCTGAAGATTGTGGCTCATTATCTCGACTAGATTCAGGTACCGCTGGATTATCACCTTCAGATCCTATATCAAGGCCTTGAAGTTGGGTTTCAAGGCCTTGAAACTGACTTCTGGCATCGTTGTTTGTCGTCTCAAGGTATTGAAGATGCATTTCAAGGTCTTGAGATTGTTCTCTGGTATCTTGAATCTTTTCTTTCATATTCGTTTCCTGAGCTTTAGGATCTTCTTCTCCATCCGAATTATGATTTCCATGTTGATTTAGATTTAGATCTGCAAAACTTTCACTCAAAGTACCATCATTGCTTTCATCAAATATAACATGAATACTTTCCTCAAGGATTTTGTACGCCTATTATAAACACGATAAGCTTTGCTATTTGAAGCATATCCAATGAAGATAGCTTCATCGCTACGTGCATCAAATTTACCAAGGTTGTCTTTTCCATTATTATGGACAAGACACATACATCCAAAGGGTTTACAATAGGAAATATTAGGATTTCTACCCTTGAAGAGTTCATAAGGAGTATTTTTCAAAATAGGCGGAATTGAGTATCTATTCAAGATGTAATTAGCCGTTTTAGCGGCTTCAGCCCCAAAACTTTTTAGCAAACTATTTTCAAAATGCATAGTCCTAGACATATCCTCTAAGGTGGAGTTCTTGCGTTCCACAACCCCATTTTGTTGAGGTGTTCTAGGAGCTAAAAAGTTGTGTGAAATACCATATTTTGCACAAAACAAATCAAACTTGAGTTGGTCAAATTCTCTACCATGATCGCTTCTAATAGATAGGTAGGTTTTTCACAGTTTGCAACTCCTTACAAAGTTTTGAAAACTCAAACAAAGCTTTCGATTTTTCCCGTAAGAATGAGATCCATGTAAAACGAGAACAATCATCCATAATGACAAGGATGTTATGTTTTCCCTTACAAGATATGACACGCATAGGACCACATAAATCCATATGTAAAAGTTCAATGGATCAAGAAGAACTTACAACCTTCTTTGGTTTGAATGAACATCTTGTTTGTTTACCTTGTGTACAAGTTTTACATAGTTCATCTACGTTGAAGTTTAGGTTTGGCAAACCACGTACCAAATCCTTTGAAAGTAGTTTCTTCATCGTATGCATGCTTATGTGACAAAGTCGTCTATGCCAAAGCATTGGATCGTTAGTCAAGGCCTTGAGACATGTTAGCTTAGTTCCTGAAACTTGATTAGTGCTCATTGAATAAACATTATTACATCTAGGAGCAGTAAGCACAACATCACCCAATATTTTATCTTGAACTTCACATTTATCTGAATTAAAAATCACGGTGTTGCCTTTATCACATATATAAGAGATACTAAACAAGTTCTACCTTAAACCGTCAACAAGATAGACATCATCAATAAAATTAGATGAATTATAACCAATTTTGTCAATGCCAATGATGTTATACTTTCCTTATCACCAAGTGTAATGGTTTCAGATGATTCCTTCTTTAGATCAGAGAATAGTGAGATTTTTCCACTCAATGCCTTGAGAAACCACTATCTAATGTCCATTTATGCTCCTTAACCTTGATGATATCCTGCAAAACAACAAACATCAACCTTTCCGGGTCGACCAAATGGCATATTTTGGTCCATATTTAGGCTCAATCATGTTAGGTGGTGAAAACTCCACCTTGATTAAAATGGTTTACAGGTGTTAAATGATGGAAGACTTCACACAAATATAGCAGTTGGATATACTAACAATGTATTGATTATATTTCTAGATATTTGGTTGGTTTAAATTCAAGTGCAAGTTTTATATCTAAGTGTCAAGGGCCTTGAAGTTGGATTCAAGAACAAAGGAAGATAACAAGTTCAAAAAGACGAAAAAAAGGGCCTTGAGTTCAAAGATGCACGGAACAAGGATTCAAAATAAATTGAAGATCTCCTTGGAAGATTCTGTAACAAGAAGATCTCATCAACCAAAGATCTTATCAACCGAAGGAAGATCTCAACTGAAGATCATAACCGAAGAATAGAGAATCTTTTCTATAAGATTTTCTAAACAAAAAACAGTAAAAATATCTTCTCTCTCGATTCAACAGAAGACGAGAAGATCAAGGAGTAAAGGAATCGACGTGTTAGTAGGGGCTGAAGACTTGCAACGTCTACTTTATCTCCAAACAAGAAAACGATCTTCATGCAAAGAAGATTCATCTTCAAACGGTCATCTCTACAACGACTAGAAGACCTTTCCATAGAAGAGTATAAAACAGGATGATGGTCGAAGCAGAAAGATACACAAGCTTACACAGGAAAACATCTTTACATTCTCAAGCAACCTAATCATCTTCATTCGTTGTTTTTCTTTCTCTCATTCACACAATAGCTTTATCCTCTTAGAGAGAGAAAACACTAGAGCTCCATTGGAAGATTTAAATAGTGTTATACTAGAGTGTGTTACTCTGTGAAGTAACTAGGCTATTATAGCTAGGTTAAGAGTTGGAGCTAGATCGTAGCATTGGCTACATTGAGAGAAGAAGGGGATTTCTTCTAGTTTGTATCTAGGACTCTTTGAAGCTGATAATAGATAGTTAGATCCTACGGATATACCCTGGGACGGAGAGTAGGCTATTTAGAGCCGAACTTCGTAAACATATCCTCGTGTCAATCTTTTTAATTCCGCACCATATATACTTTACTGTGACTAACTTTGTTTTGTAGGAGCAAGAAGTCAAGGCCCTTGAAATAGAGTTTCAAAGCCCTTGAAACCAAAGTTTCACTAGAAGCACAGATTGACATCAAGGCCCTTGAAAGTAGTTTCAAGACCTTGAGATTTGATTTGCGAAAAGTTCCCATACTCTATTCAACCCCCTTCTAGAGTATCGTTTATATTATTTATATCACCTACCGGTTCTTCAATCGGTATCAGAGCTAGACTCACGTTTATTGATTTAATCATCAGTGAGACTAATCATGAATCCTGTAGGTGATGGTGGATTTGCTCAAGGAAGATCCTCATCTCGACCACCACTCTTATGTGGCAACAACTTCGCTCATTGGAGATCACTCATGCGTATGTTCATTATTGACCAGGATATGGAGTTTGGAGCATTACTCAAAATGGACCTACAGTTCCAATGATAATGGTTGAAGGCATCCAAGTCCCTAAGAAGGAATCAGACTTCACATAGGCTGATTTGGATAGTGTGTCAAAGAATTACAAAGCAATGAATCTACTTTACTATGGATTAGATGCAAATGAATTCAACCGTATCTCATCGTGCAAGAGTGCTAAAGAAATATGGGATAAGCTTGTTGTTACTTACAAAGGAACAAGTCAAGTCAAGGAAACCAAGATTAGCATCTTTCTCAGACAATATGAGTTATTCAAGATGAATCCAAATGAAACAGTCAAAGATATGTTCACCAAATTTATTGAGATCGTGAACAATCTGGACTCACTAGGAAAGATCTTCTCAAATGAAGAGAAAGTGATGAAGGTTCTAAGGAGCTTACCTAAAGCCAAGTGGGGACCAAAGATTACTGCTATTGAAGAAGCTCAAAATCTCACTACTCTTCCTCTGGATGATCTACTTGGAAAACTCATCACACAAGAAATGGTTCTTGGCGAAGAAGATGGAGAACTCACATCCAACTCCAAGAATTTGGCATTAAAATCCAGAAGAGATGAGTTACCATTTGATGAAGAAGATAGTGATGGTGATGATGAAGAAGATGCACTCGTCATGATCTCAAAGGGTCTCGCAAGAATTCTCAAGTTAAAAAAACAATTTGCAAACAGAGAATTTCCACGAGCATCAAAACCCAGAGGTAAGTTTTTTAACTCTAATAAAAAAACGAGAGTACTGACTTGTTTTGAATGTAGTGAAACAGAACATTTGGTGAAGGATTGTCCACAAAAGAAGATGACCAACTTCAAGAAAAATGATCGAAAGAAGAAAGCTATGGTTGCTTCATGGAGTGATTCAGAATCAACAAATGAATCAGAAGATGAAAAAGAACAAGCAAACTTGTTTCTTATGGCCGATCATGAAGATGACTCAAATCTGTACATCGACAATATGGTAAGTACAATTTTGTCTCAACCTGAGATTGACCTTGAACAATTCCTTAAAGATATTATCTTAAGTGATAAGGAACATAGATTAAGGATAAATTCTTTAAAAGAAAAGCTTCATGAACAAGATAAACAGTTGAGTGAAATGTCTTTGGAGATTGAAAATCTTAACACAGAAAAGGAAGATCTTGATGACAATATCAACGCCTTGGAATCAGAAAACCTAATTCTCAAGGACAACCTATCTTCTCTACATCGTAACTATATTGATCTAGAGAACGAGAAAGTTGATCTGACTTTAACGTGTCAAGACCAGAAGGCATCACTCATTAAGTTTACTCGTTCAAAAGCTAATCTGGAAAGAATGTTGGGTGAGCAACAATCTTCCCTTAACAAAAATGGTATAGGTTATCATAGGAGCTTTCCTAGAAAACCTACCACCACTTTTGTTATGGCCAAAGGAAGCATTCATTTGCCTACCTGCTTCTATTGTTGTAAAAAAGGTCATGTTAAATCTACATGTCCTTATAGAAGAAATGATCCTTATATCATCAGAAACACCTATCCTTTATGTTTAAAGAAATAGGTTAAACAAATCTGGGTTACTAAAGGTACTAGACCACCAAACATGATCGAACCTGAGTATGAACCAAAATATGCTATTTGGTCGACCCGGAAAGGTTGATGTTTGCTATTTTGCAGGAGATCACAAAGGTAAAGGAGCACAAATGGATATTAGATAGTGGTTGATCAAGACACATGAGTGGAAAGAGTTCTTTATTCTCCTATTTAAAGAAGCAATCATCTGGAACTATTACTCTTGGTGATAAAGGAAAGTGTGACATAATTGGCATTGGTAAAATTTGTTATAATTCATCCAACTTTATTGACGATGTTTATTTAGTTGATGGTTTGAAATATAATCTGCTAAGTATTTCTCAAATTTGTGATAAATGCAATAAAGTCATGTTTGATTCAGAAAAACGTGAAGTTCAAGACATAAAGACGGGAGAAGTGTTGCTTATCGCTCCTAGATGTAATAATGTTTATTCTTTGAGTACTAACCAAGTTGGCCACGTAAGCATGATAAATACCATATTTTGCTATTTTGTAGGAACTAAGCTAAAATGTCTAAAGGCCTTGACTAATGATCTAAGGCTTTGGCATAAAAGACTTGGCCACATAAGCATGCATACCATGCAGAAGTTACTTACAAAAGATTTGGTACGTGGTTTGCCAAACCTAAACTTCAAGGTTAATGACCTATGTAAGGCGTGTACACAAGATAAACAAACAAGAGGTTCATTCAAACCTAAGAAAGTTGTAAGTTCTTCTCTACCTATTGAACTTTTACATATGGATCTTTGTGGACCTATGCGTGTCAAATCTCCCGGAGAAAAACAATACATCCTTGTTATTGTGGATGATTTCTCTCGCTTTACATGGATATCCTTTCTACGAGAAAAATCCTAAGCTTTATTTGAGTTTTCAAAATTGTGTAAGGAGTTACAAAGTTTGAAAAACCTACCAATCGTTTCTATAAGAAGTGATCATGGTAGAGAATTTGATCAACTAAAGTTTGATTTGTTTTGTGCAAAATATGGTATTTCTCATAACTTTTCAGCTCCTAGAACTCCTCAACAAAATGGAGTTGTGGAACGTAAGAACCGCACTCTTGAGGATATATCTAGGACAATGCTTTTAGAAAATAATTTGCCAAAAAGTTTTAGGGTTGAAGCAGTAAACACTGCAAATTATATTTTAAATAGATGTTTAATTTGCCCCATTTTGAAATAGACTCCTTATGAACTCTTTAAAGGAAGAAAACCAAATATTTCATACTTTAAACCTTTTGGATGTACATGTTTTGTTCACAACAATGGAAAGGACAATCTTGGGAAATTTGATGGACATAGTGATGAAGCTATATTCATTGGATATGCTTCAAATAGCAAAGCTTATCGAGTATATAACAAACGTACCAAAATTGTTGAGGAAAGCATTCATATTATTTTTTATGAAAGCAATGATGGTACTTTGAGTGAGAGTTTTGCAGATTTAAATCTGAATCAAAGAGAATATCACATTTCGGATGAAGAGGAAGATCCTAAAGATCAAGACAAGAATATGCAGGAAAAGATTCAAGATAACAAAGAAAACCCTCAAGACCTTAAAACACACCTTCAAGACCTTGAAACTGGAAACTATGATAACATAACTCCACTTCAAAGGCTTGAAACCCAACTTCAAGGCCTTGAGATTGGAGCGACAAGTAATACACAAACGGTACCTGAATCTAGTCAAACATATACAGCTCAACCTTCTGGATCTACTCATCTGTCAAAAGAAGAAAAGTTCAACACTCCTCGTATCATCCACAAGAGAATGTGATCTCAGATCCAAATGCTGGAGTTCAAACTAGATCTAAAGTGAATAATCTATGTGTCTTCTCCGCTTTTGTATCACTTGTCGAGCCAAAGAACTACATTCAAGCTCTTCAAGAACCAGACTGGATCATTGTCATGAAAAATGAATTAAATGAATTTGAGAGGAAAAAGGTATGGACTCTTACTTCAAGACCAAAACATCAATCAGTTAATGGCACGAAATTGGTCTTTCGAAACAAATTAGATGAAAGCGGCAAAGTCATACGAAACAAAGCATGACTTGTAGCACAAGGTTATAACCAAGAAGAAGGTATTGATTATGAGAAGACTTTTGCTCCCGTTGCTAGGTTAGAAGCCATACGTATGCTACTTGCATTTGCATCTTTCATGAGCATAAAAATTTTTCAAATGGATGTAAAATGTGTTTTTCTAAACGGCTTCTTAGAAGAAGAAGTCTACGTTGCTCAACCTCCTGGTTTTGAAAATGATGTATTTCCGGATCATGTTTTTAATTTAGACAAAGCTCTTTACGGTCTTAAGTAAGATCCTCGAGCTTGGTATGAAAGATTGTCTAAATATCTTCTTGAAAACAATTTCAAAAGAGGTTTGATTGATAAAACATTATTTATCAAAACTAGAGGCAACGACATTCTAGTAGTACAAATTTATGTTGATGACATATTATTCGGTGCTACTAATGATTCCATTTGCAAGGAATTTTCAGATATTTTGAGCAGGGAATTTGAGATGAGCTTAATGGGAGAGCTAAATTTCTTTCTTGGACTTCAAGTTACACAAGCAAAGTAAGGAATTTGCCTCAATCAAAGCAAGTATACTAAAGACTTGCTTAAAAAGTACAAAATGGATCAATCTAAGGTTGCAAAGACTCCTATGAGTTCAACACTTTCGCTAGATCACGACAAGAATGGCAAAAGTGTAGTACAAAAGGAGTATCGAGGTATGATCGGTTCATTGTTGTATCTAACTGCTAGCCGTCCTGACATTATGTTTAGCGTGTGCATGTGTTCAAGAAATCAAGCTGATCCTAAAGAGTCACACCTGATAGCTGTGAAAAGAATTTTTCGGTATCTCAATAGCACTAAGGATCTAGGGTTATGGTACCCATGTCAAAGCTCGTTTCATCTTGTTGGCTATTCAGATGCAGACTTTACAGGTTATAAGGTCGATAGAAAAAGTACTTTTGGATGTTGTCAATTCTTAGGGTCATCCCTAATCAGTTGGCACTCCAAGAAGCAAAATTATGTTGCCCTATCCACAGCTGAAGCTGAATACATAGTTGCAGGAGCCTGTTGTACTCAAATTATTTGGATTGCTCAACAACTTCGTGACCTTGGCTTTGACTTGAGAGGTATTCCTATAAAATGGGATAATACTAGTGCTATTTCTATAACCAAAAATCATGTGCAGCATTCAAGGACTAAGCATATTGATGTAAGACATCACTTCATACGTGATCATGTTAAGAAAAGTGATGTTTCAATTTCTTTTATCTCAACTAACTTGCAGCTTGCAGATATCTTTACCGAGCCTCTTCCTGAGGAACAATTTAATTTTATTAGATTGGATCTTGGTATGTTGAACAAGGAAGCATTAACGTAGGGGGAGTAAACGAGTTTTAATCGTCCTACGCATGTAGCCCATTTGATGTTTTCAAGAGTCTTGAAATAACATTCAAGGGGCCTTGAAACATATTTCAAAGGGTACATAAATAAAACGAATCAATTAGAAATTCATATCTTTTAGATATTGAATTATCTAATTTTTATTCTTTAAAAGGGATTTCAAAGGTTTTGTTTTCAGATTCTAAGGATTTTGAAAAGTGGTTACCAAAATTTATGGAAGGAATTTTTATCACTCAAGATCTTAAAAATCTTTTGATCTTACGTTAATTAGACTTCTTCCCATAAAAACCTCTTCTCTTCCCTCTTTTATTTCTTCATCTTCCCTTTTCCTTTGAAAGAACGGTGCTTTACTCTTCTGATTTTCCAAAACCCTCTACATCTTCTTCTCAAAATATTCTCAATGGCTCCCAAGAGATCTTCAATCAACAAGGCAACATCTTCAGTTCCAAAACGACAGAGGGTCGTTAAAGTGTCGTCCGACTCTGACTCAAGCTCTGACTCTGGATCGAGTTCGAGTTCATCGGGGTTCAATAGTGACGTGGATATTTTTGCTAGAACAGGGTTTCCATCAAGCTGGTTCATCAACCCAACAGTAGCTAAAAAGTGGGTCAAGGAATATGATGACCGCTATCAATGCATGTGTGAGGGAGTACATTGTGAACTGTTTACTTGCTCGTCTATGCCGGGTCTTGAAGCGCTCCAAGCAAGCTCTATATGGATTATGTTGAATCCAGGAGAATCGTCATATCCTCGACTAACCAGACTATTCTACGCCAACTTGACGGCAAGGCGTGAAAGAGGGGGGTGGATTCTAGATTTGGTTATCAAAGTTGTTAGTAGTATTAAGCCCATATCAGAGGAGGATGGACATGAGACCCATAAAGATGCTGAGAAAGTTATGGATCAATGTCATAAGGTTGTCAAGGATAAACCCATTCGTCAACCATTGCCAGAAGATCCAGATATCCTGACAATTGAAGAGTTTGGGGTCGTCAAGAAGTATGCCAAGGATTCTACACAAAGAGAAACGGACTTATCTCTCAAAGAACGTGATCTTGCCGATGCAAAGGATTGGTGGAGAGATATGTGCCTACGAGATTATTATGGGAAAGGAATTTCCTCCAAGTGGTACAAGAAAGACTGAAGCTCTCGGCATGTCATGAGTTTTTGAAAAACATTTTCTCTATGGGTTGAAAATACTTTGATTTTGGGTCTGTAATCGTATTTTAAGACTTCCTTCTTTAAATGTTTTTTCTCCATTGTTGGAAGACAAATGGGGAGAAATATGATCCGACATTTCGATATACTGCATTTTGCATTTCTAATTTTGAGATTTTCATATGCATTGCTAAACTAACAAATGCAGGTACAAGAATTTGTGTTGTCTTCCATCAAGGGGGAGATTGAAAACTCCACCTTGATTAAAATGGTTTACAGGTGTTAAATGATGGAAGACTTCACACAAATATAGTAATTGGATATACTAACAATGTATTGATTATATTTCTAGATATTTGGTTGGTTTGAATTCAAGTGCAGGTTTTATATCTAAGTGTCAAGGGCCTTGAAGTTGGATTCAAGAACAAAGGAAGATAACAAGTTCAAAAAGACGAAAAAAAGGGCCTTGAATTCAAAGATGCACGGAACAAGGATTCAAAATAAATTGAAGATCTCCTTGGAAGATTCTGTAACAAGAAGATCTCATCAACCAAAGATCTTATCAACCGAAGGAAGATCTCAACCGAAGATCATAACCGAAGAATAGAGAATCTTTTCTATAAGATTTTCTAAACAAAAAACAGTAAAAATATCTTCTCTCTCGATTCAACAGAAGACGAGAAGATCAAGGAGTAAAGGAATCGACGTGTTAGTAGGGGCTGAAGACTTGCAACGTCTACTTTATCTCCAAACAAGAAAACGATCTTCATGCAAAGAAGATTCATCTTCAAACGGTCATCTCTACAACGACTAGAAGACCTTTCCATAGAAGAGTATAAAACAAGATGATGGTCGAAGCAGAAAGATACACAAGCTTACACAGGAAAACATCTTTACATTCTCAAGCAACCTAATCATCTTCATTCGTTGTTTTTCTTTCTCTCATTCACGCAATAGCTTTATCCTCTTAGAGAGAGAAAACACTAGAGCTCCATTGGAAGATTTAAATAGTGTTATACTAGAGTGTGTTACTCTGTGAAGTAACTAGGCTATTATAGCTAGGTTAAGAGTTGGAGCTAGATCGTAGCATTGGCTACATTGAGAGAAGAAGGGGATTTCTTCTAGTTTGTATCTAGGACTCTTTGAAGCTGATAATAGATAGTTAGATCCTACGGATATACCCTGGGACGGAGAGTAGGCTATTTAGAGCCGAACTTCGTAAACATATCCTCGTGTCAATCTTTTCAATTCCGCACCATATATACTTTACTGTGACTAACTTTGTTTTGCAAGAGCAAGAAGTCAAGGCCCTTGAAATAGAGTTTCAAAGCCCTAGAAATCAAAGTTTCACTAGAAGCACAGATTGACATCAAGGCCCTTGAAAGTAGCTTCAAGACCTTGAGATTTGGTTTGCGAAAAGTTCTCATACTCTATTCAACCCCCCTTCTAGAGTATCGTTTATATTATTTATATCACCTACCGGTTCTTCAGGTGGTCTAGTACTTTTAGGAACCCATATTTGCTTAACTTGTTTCCTTAGACATAGAGGAGAAGTGTTTCTTATGATGTAAGGGTCATTTCTTCTATATGGACATGTTGATTTTACGTGACTATTTTTACAACAATAGAAACATATGGGCATATGAATACTTCCTTTAGCTTTAACAAACGTTGTTTTTCTAGGAAAACTTACGTGATAGCCTATAACATTCTTGTTAAGAGAAGATTGTTGCTCACTCATGATCCTTTCGAGATTGGCTTTCGAATGAGTGAATTGAATAAGTGCAGCCTTCTGGTCTTGACACGTCACAGTCAGATCAACCTTCTCTTTCTCTAGATCGATATAGTCTCGATGGAGAGAAGAGAGATTTCCCATGAGAATCGCATTTTCTGATTCCAAGACCTTGATATAGTCATCAAGGTTTAACTTTTCAATGTTAAGATTTTCAATTTCCAAAGACATCTCACTTAGTCTTTTCTCTTGTTTGAGAAGCTTTTCTCTTAAGGAACTTATCCTTACCCTATGTTCTTTATCACATATGATAATGTCTTTAAAGAATTGTGTGAGTTCAAGGTTAGTGTAATATCCGGAATTTTTATTTTGTTTAATTCCGAATCAAATCGGACTTCGAGCCGTTGACAGTTTTCCATTCTATCTAGTATTTCTTTCTTCACGAATTTTATCATTTTATGTAGAATTTAATTCACATAAAATGATAAAATTATATCAAGCAATTCTTATAATTATTTATCATTTTATGTAGAATTTAATTCACATAAAATGATAGATTTATATCAAACCCTAGTTACTATAATTCATTCTTATCGATGACTTTAGACGAGATCATGACAAGCTGTTACGAGATCATGACTAAGCTGAGACGAGACCATGACAAAGCCCGACAAATCTATGACAAACTCATTCATGGGCCTGACAAGGCCATGACAAGTTTTGACAAGTTTTTGACAAACTATTCAGCCCATTATTCCTACCTTAATTTCAGCCCAGTTTGCTTGCCCACAACGGCCCACAACAGCCCCAGCTTGACTTCGAGCCCGGCCAGCAGCAGCCCAGGAGAGGCTGGTTACGAGCCCATTAGCAGCCCCTTCATGCGGGCCGTACAGCTCCTCTCCAGCCCAGCGCTTTGCGTGTGTAACGGCCAGCTATGCGTTCAGCATGAAGGAGTAACACCCAGCCCTTCCCCTTCCTTCTCTTCACCACATAACGGTTGTTGAATTAAATAAGAGCTCCTGTAACTGCTCCTTTAATCACTCAGCAAGGATCCATTCTATCACCCGTCTCTTCTACCTCCTACGTACAAAACAATTCCCAGACAGCAACCATTCAAGCAACGTCTCACAACAACGAAGAGCCTCGTACTTGGCTGCGTTAGGACTCCAGCGGAGTGCACTCGAAGAGCCAGGCCAGAGACGTCTCTACCCATCGACCCTAACTGCTTCCGGACCAAGTTGCCTAGGAAACTCGCAGCCACCACTTCAGGGACGAATTGCCTTCAACCTTCTGCACACGACACTCCTGAGTAAGTGGGTTGTTGGGTCTCTCTTTTCCCTATACTTTTGTACCTTCCAGCTCTCTTCCTTTCTCCATCTTTGTTTATACCAATCACAGGAACTCACATACTTTTCCTTCTATGCCGGACAACCGTCCATCTCGACCCCTATGGCAGCGGTGAGACAGGCTAGAGTCGCCTTGAGCCAACAGTGAGAGCGAGTCAAGCATGACCCCAATCCGGAAAGAAGTCAACATCCTCTTGTTCCTGTTTATGATATAAATACAGCTTGTGTAGATGTACTTAGTGAACTCCATGGGAATAGAACCTAAGATGTGTTAAGTAGAGTATATAGATTAGTGAGTTCGGTGAGAGTCAAACTAGAGAACTATGGGAAGGTTCGATTACTGTAATATAATGAGGAGTAATAGAAATAGAAGTGAAATACCCTTGTTTTAATTCAGCTTGTAAGATGGAAATGGGCATAGTTGTAGACCAATGTTAAAGAGATATATAGAAGATCCACCGTTGAAATTTTAATAGATGATAAGTAGAAATATATAGTTTACCGTGTTAAACTTTGAGAATAAATGAACGGTCGGATTGAAAGTTATAGGGTCTCAAAGTGGAGTAGTTGAGCTGTTTTTCCAGCATGGATTTTTGACTAAGTATAGGAATATTTTAGTGTTGTAGCCAACGTTAAAGATTTTTGTAGGAATAACGATTGAACAGTTTTAAGAAATTATTTCTCCTATGAGTAGATTAGATTTCATAGATAAGTTAGAAATTTATTTTAGAATTTTTATAAGTTTATTTTAATTTCATATTTGAAGCTGTAGTTGGACTTTAGTGACTTTTCGGGAAATAGAAAATGGGTAGTTTTTCTAGTTGTTACCTAAAATCATCCTAGGGAGTAGAATATGGTTAGTTAGCCTCAAATTAGAATTTAAGTACGTATTCCGAGTTTTTGGAAGTTCCGGGACCAAGGGTAAAATAGTCATTTTACCTTAAATAAGCACTGTAATAACTTCTGCAAATAGAATCTTACATCTTAGGAGTTTTAGACTTCTAAGTACCCCGGGAAAATGTGTTGACCCACGTACCTCCTTTGACAGGCAACTGAGTTCCTGCGATTACTAATTGAGTATTGTTAAGAGAGACGAGATTGGATTCTGGTAAGTCCACGGACTTACTTAGCTGGCTTCTTGCATGTGTGTGATGTGTATGAGTGGTGTTTCATAATTAAGATAAATAACGAAACCGGAATAGGCCGACTGTAGTATATTCTATAATTGACCCAAGTGTATGATAACGAGTTGTGACATCATCTGCCTAGCTCTTGCGAGAGTCTAGGAGGTTCCCTGCGACCAGCCTAGTCCGGTAGACGGTCACATGCATTAGTATCATTCCGCGTTGGTAAACGGGGACAGGGGCAAGGTTTTGGAATCCCTCGTGTCACAAAATAAGTATCAATAGTAATGACGTATCACTTAATTAAAGATAATAAGAAGGAATGAGTGTTGCATGCTGATTGCATATGTTGTGTGTTTGTGCTTTTACCTTTTTACTTATGCATAGAATGTTAGATAACGGTTTTATACCGCTTGTAGATGCCTTGCAGGTTAGGGAGGCGATCGAGTGATCCGGCGGTAGTGGGCAGCCGGGGTTCCGTGCATTTTAGGACGGGACTGTTATATTTTATTTCATGATTGTTGAGACTGATGTTGGTATTTTTGGTTTTTGAGACTTGGTTGTATTGTTTTCAGATTTGGATTTTCATTTCACTCATGATATAAAACTCTATGTTTTGCTTTTTTTATTTGTGCCGTGTTATAAGGTCCGATGAAGTTGTTGCCAGGCTAAGGGTCGGGACCCATTGTGAGGTCTCAGCTCGTAGCATTTCGAGTCCTCTAGGATTCGGGGTGTTACAATTAGATTGTGACGTAATCGTACTTACCACACCATCAATATAGTGATTTGGATCTTCTTCGTGATCGGCCATTAAGCACAAATTGTAACATCCGGAATTTTAATTCCAGATTGTTAGCGAGTTATCTACCTTCCCGCGTTAGCGGCTCAGTTTGCCCGCAGGCACGAGATGCTGAATGACGAGTTTAATTCCAAAATCCCGCACCGACCCTTCGTTGGAGGGCGTGACCCTTCGTTTTGGGGAACCGACCCCTTGTTCCCCTAAGTTGACCCCTCGTTGCCCTCCCTTTGGCTTATCCCTTCAGCTAAACTTATCTCTCTCCTCTCATTCTTGCTTCCACGTGAAAACTCTCTCTCTCTTTTTCTCCTTCTTCTCTCTTTGGCTTGGAAGCCCTTCTTGATGATCTTCCCACTCTTCTTCTTGTTTGGATGTCCAGTAGTGTGGTTCCACAGATCCGGATTTGTAAGTTTAAGCCCTTCTCTCCCTTTTCATTTCTTCATCTTCATCTCCTTCCTTGAGCTTCAATGGTGGAAGTCATGGATTCATCTTGTTTTCTTCCCCTTTGGCTTGCATGTGCTTGGATCGAGCTTGGATAGAGATGTATGATGATGATTATGTATGTGGATGTTTTGGAGCCAAGCAAGGAAGCTAGGAGGCCATGGCACATCAAGGAATCGTCGAAGAAGCCATCGTAGATCGCCCACTGGAGCTCGACCGCACCAGCGGCTAGACAGCACCGCGGGGGCGGCCAAGGCACTGAGCCGTAGGGGCGGCCAGCCTGAGCCGCAGGGGCGGCTACTGGCTCTGTCAGCCCTCCCTTGCGGTCTTCTTCTCCCTTTCGTGACTGTTCTTCCTTCTTCCGCACCCATGTCTTTGCTTGGTGATTTGCCTCCCTTGAGTGTGTGTTCATTGATGACCTTAGAGAGTGTTGATGGTTAGAAGCATCTAGGTTGGACCTAGGATAGTTGGAATGCCATGTAGTGGCTTGTGGACCTTATGCGAGAATGGACAGGTTGTTGGAATGTTCTAAGGGTTAAGGGTTGTATATTTCTGAGTGGTACATGGGATGAATGTAGGGCTATCCTTGTGAGGCTTGTGAGGTTAAGATTGTAAGTTTATAGTTGTGAGCTTATGGTTGTTGAGATTATGGGCTAGGATATGCGTATCCTAGCATAGTGTTGTTACCATTGTGATCGTAGGGACTAGGCATGTTATCCTAATGGTGTTGTGAGTTATGATCTTGCGAGATCCGAGAGTTTAGAAGTCTTAGGACTTCTAGCTTCTGTTGAGTGTGATGTGAGCATAAGGGAGTCTAGGATGCAGTCCTAGAATTGAGAGTCAAATGGTTCTGCGTAGATCATTTGTATAGAAGTCTAAGACTTATATTGTGAGTGGGTTGTTGTTGATATAGTAATCTTCGTGTGAGGAGGTTATGGGCTTCCTCCCTAAGGAAGCGAGAGTGTTATGAGTTGAGTGTGTTGACGAGGTAAGTCTCCGGACTTACTTAGCTCGTATTCTATGTATTAGACTCGATGTGTGTTTGGTGGTATGTGTTTTATTGCTTTCATTATAACTTATAAAACCAGAAATAGGATTACCGACCTTTATATATTATTTGGCCCAAGTGTATGATAACGGGCGGTGACAACTTGTCTAGCTCTTGCGTAGAGTCGAGAGGTTCTTGACGACTAGTCCATGTGGTTAGACGGTCGGATGCATCCGTACCGTTCCATGCGGTAAGTGAGGACCGAGGCGAGTTTCGGGAGATTCTCATATCACAAAAGAAGTTGAATTAGAACGGGATATGACCTAATAAATAAAGATAAATAAACCGGACTTGTTTGTTGAGCATGATTATGTGATGTTATGATGTATGAGTGTTTATGTGCCTTCACATTGATTCTAATGCTTCGAATATTAGCTAACGGTTTTATACCGATTGTTGTATATTGCCTTGCAGGTTAGGAATGCGGCCAAGAGATCTGGAAGAGTGGGCAGCCGAGGTTCCGTACATTTTAGGAGGGGTTTTTGGGTGGAGTCGTGTTGGAGTATTGTATGTTTTGTATTTTTGTATGCCACGTGTATGGCGTTTGGCCTTTGGTATTGTTTATCGGCTGAAGTCGTTTGTTTGTTTGCTTCCGGGTTTCATTACATTGCATAAAAATGTATTTTTTGTTTTGACCTTTTTTGTGTCTTGTTGCAAGATCCGGTGAAACTGTTGTCAAGCTAAGGGTCGGGATCCATTGTGAGGTCCCAACCCGTAGCGTCCCGAGTCCCGCGGAGTCGGGGTGTTTCACAAATTTCTTGTTCTTTCTCGTCTTCTAATTCATTAGTAGAATCTGAATCACTCCATGATGCTATCATAGCTTTCTTCTTTCGATCATTCTTCCTAAAGTTGTTCTTCTTCTTTTGTGGGCAATCCTTTACGAGATGAACTGCTTCACCACATTCAAAACAAGTTAGTGCTTTAGTTTTCTTATTAGGGTTAGAAAAGTTACCTCGAGGTCTTGATGATCGCGGATATTCCTTTTTGTTTGCGAATTGCTTCTTCCTTTGAAGAATATTTGCAAGACCCCTTGAGATCAAGGCGAAAGGATCTTCCTCATCTTCATCATCACTATCTTCCTCCTCTGATGGCATGTCATCCTTCTCGGACCTTAGTGCTAGATTCTTTGTGTTAGATGGGAGCTCTCCATCTTCTTCACCAAGAACCATCTCATGGGTGATTAGCTTTCCAAGAAGGTCGTCTAGAGGTAGAGTAGTGAGGTTTTGAGCTTCTTCGACGGTTGTCACTTTTGGTCCCCACTTTGCTTTAGGTAAGCTCCTTAGAACCTTCCTAACTTTTTCTTCATTTGTGAAGACTTTTCCAAGTGAATCAAGATTGTTCACAATCTCGGTGAATCGAGTGAACATCTCCTTAACCGACTCGTTAGAATTCATCTTGAATAGCTTGTATTGTTTGAGGAAGATGCTTATCTTTGTCTCTTTAACTTGACTCGTTCCTTTGTATGTGACAACTAGCTTATCCCACATTTCCTTTGCACTCTTGCATGATGAAACACGGTTGAATTTATTTGCATCCAATTTACAATAGAGCAAGTTCATGGCCTTGTAGTTCTTTGAAACACTATCCAAATCGGTTTGAGTAAAGTCGGCTTCCTTCTTCGCAAGTTTGACTCCTTCAACCATGGTGGTTGGGATTTTAGGGCTTGTTTGAATGATGCTCCAGAGTTTCGTGTCCTTATCAATAACAAACATTTGCATTAGTGCTCTCCAATGGGCAAAGTTGTTGCCGTAGAAGAGTGGTGGTCGAGATGTGGATCTTCCTTGAGCGAATCCTCCATCACCTACAAAGTTCATGATTAGTCTCACTGATGGTTAAATCAATATACGTGAGTCTAGCTCGGATACCAATTGAAGAACCGTATAGGTGAATATAAGGGATATAAATACTCTAGAAGGGGGGTTGAATAGAGTATGAGAACTTTTCGCAAAAACCTATTTCAAGGCTTTGAAACTGATTTCAAGGCCTTGAAGTCGATTTGTGCTCTTTGTGACAAAACTGGTTTTCAAGGGCTTTGAAAGTGATTTCAAGGCCTTGACTCCGATAACATGCAAAACAACGTTAGTAACAATAAAGCGAGATATAGTGCGGAATTAAAAGATCGACACGGTGATATGTTTACGAAGTTCAGCTCTAACAACCTACGTCTCCGTCCTAGGGTTTCTTTACTCGTAGGATCTAACTATTTATAATTTGCTCAAAGAGTCCTAAAAAAAAAAAAGAAATCCCCTTCTTCTCTCACTGTAGTCAATGCTATGATCTAGTTCCAACTCTAACCTAGCAATAATAGCCTGGTTACTTTGCAGAGTAACACACACTTGAGTATAACACTCTCTAGATATTCCAATGTAGCTCTCGTGTTTTTCTCTCTCTAGGGATGTAAACTTTTGTAAGCTAAGAGTAAGAAATACTTTTGGAATGTATGAAGATGCTTTGATCGCTTGAAGACTTAGATGTTTCCGTGTAAGCTTGTTGTTGTTCTCTTCAATCGTCATCTTCATTTTTAGTCTTTTATGGAGTACTCTTCCAGCCGTTGTAAGAGGGCCGTTGTGATGTTCTTCTTTCTCCATGAAAAACGGTGTTTGGTTGAGATAAAGTAGCCGTTGGAAGATCTTCTATCGTCTTCATCTACTTCCTCTCCTTGACGCATGTTTGAGAATCTTCATCTTCGAGATCTTCTCCTTGATAGAGCCGTTGAAGATCTTTGTTGTTGAAGCCCTTAGTCCACGCTCCAAGATCTTCTAAATTGTTGAAGATCTTTGTTTGTTGAAGATCATCTTTGCGTAAAATCTTCTTGGAAGAACTTTTATGCCGTTGGAGATCTTCGGTTAAGATCTTTGTTGTTGTGATCGAGATCTTCTCTTGAAGATTTTCTTGTTGTCTTGTTGAGATCTTCTCTTGAAGATCTTCTTGTTGGCTGGTCGAGATCCTCTCTTTCAAAAATCCGTTTGAAGATCTTCTTGTAATCATTGGTAGGTTTGGTTGTTGGGATCTGATTTTTGAATTAGAAAATCCTTCATCCGAATCCTCCCTTGTATCGCTTTTCAAGGCCTCCACTTTTATTCATTGAACTGCTTTCCAAGGCCTCCGCGTATAACCCTTAAACTGTTTTTCAAGATCTTCGTGTTTGCCCCTTGGAATGAGTTTCAAGGCTTGCGTTCATCCTTTGAAATGTTTTTAAGGCCTACACATATTTAACAAATACAAAATCAAACCATGCAATCTAGAAATACAATCGATAGTTGTTAGTTTATAAAACCGCTTATAATGTTAAGTCTTTCATCATCCACATATACAAATTATACAAGGTGAAGTTATTTAAAAAGTTGTCTTTCAGAATATGAGTATTATTACTATAAGGTGTGTTTTATTTTTATAGTATTATCTTTCCTATTTTGTAGCATTAATTGTCTTTTATTTTCATAAATTAACTTTTTCTATATGTTAGCATTAATTAGTGAGATGATCTTAACGTTTAATTTAGTTAACGGTTTAGACCTATTGAACTTCAGCATGAAGCTACTTACGAACTGCACCGGAGCTGACCGCGTATCGGACTTATTTACATTGAGTTTTTTGGGTTCATGAAGTAATAAGTGGTCTTTTATGGATTGAATTCGACGAAAACTATATATCTTTATTCGTAAATACTTGTTATGTAAATGGTTTTTTTTATGATTATAATTTTACAGAGGTGAAATTGTTGTCATTATAAATAATTCGCACGAGAATAGAACCAAAAAAGTTGTACGAAGTATTTTGGCCCCCTTGAAAAAAAATGGCCCTCGCTCTGCCACCGTGTATATGTGTGTTAGACGTTAGTTTTTGTAGTATACAAGTATAGAGCACTACCATGTTAACACAGGAATGAGGTCATTCTGTTAGTGATCTAATATATTGTTACAGGTTACAGCTCTTGATCAAGCAGCTGGTGATGAAACGGTAAAAATATCATTTAGCAAGAAATATTCCATGAAAGCAGTCCAGTAATGAAAAATATATATTTGCTATGAATCTACTGTTTGTTAAGAAGATAAGACTTCAAATTCCTGTGGAAGACGTAATTACTCAAACTATTGGATGATGTACCGCTTATGCTTGTCTGGAGATTTCTCTCAGCTGACCGTATACTATACACGTTATTTGACCCTACTAATTATACAAAATATATTGTCATTAATAGCTAGCGAACTTACTGCGAAAGAAGAATGTGCCTGAACTAATGTGAAGTTGATTCTGTGCATAGAGCAATCTTCAAAAGTCAGCTTGAAGAAAGTGAAGATGACACTAACAGAAGTAATCAATCCTAGCGCTTCAGCTTGGTCTTTCCTGTGCCTCAGCTGATATCTGCACTCATATTAAATTGCCAGACATACATCAATAATGGAAGATACATGTCCAATTTTATAGCAGAACTGGATATGGATTAGGTTTCCGTTCAAGTGATAAATTACCCTGTAAATATAAGGATCTGAACGTCCTCCTGCCCCAGTCCTTTTGATTTCAGCCCTCTTCAACAATCTGTAGAAGAAAAGTTGCCAAAGATCAATGGTGTTAGCATTCCTTCTATTACATTTCTCTCTACATATTAAAGGCCCTGCAGTCTTTGGTACTTTATAACGTTTCACAAAATGTAATTCATCACATTAGCAATATTGAGTTGGTAATTTTCTCATCTCAATGGTAAGGGGTTAGCAATTAGATGTCACATTTTAATCTTATCTCAATCTTCTGTGTAAGTTATATATGCTTCACATACTATTTTGTTTGTTCTATGGAAGGCATATTTTCAGATGAATAGACTAAATAATATTATGATCATCACCAATTGTTTGCTGAGTTGACTGCCAAGAATAGTATATCGGACTTTATATGGAAAGTGCATTTGGAACATGAAAATGTACTTTGTGAGTGACTCTGCAAACTTACATTCTCAGAGCTTTGCTGGTATCAGGACTGTCACCAAGCACTTGCCGGATTCGGACTTCAGAAGAACAGCCCACAGACAAGAAATTCAGAATGGCTTCTGCTCGGAGGCATATGTTATATGAGATAGTTCTTTTCCCCTTTAGCTCTTCACCAGTCGTGGCCTGTTTCTTCTCTCGTTTCCTTCGGCTTCGTGAGCTGGAGAGATCACTTGTACCACTGGATATGCACGAAACCTCAGATGTTGTCTCGGATACGTTCTGGATTCTCACTGGCTTTCTTGAAGCCACTAGACACCCATGGACGCTCCGGTGGAGTTTCGACCGCCTTCTGCGGAGTTCCTGCAAAAGCAATTTACAAAAGAAAGATTGAAGAGTTTCGAATCTGTAAGACATAGCAGATTCTCAAACTTGGAGATAACAAATTTCCTTTGTCATGTCCATTTCACATATTCGGAAATAGAGATAAAAATGAAGCTGACGGCTGTCAACTGTCAATCATTTATTTCTAGAAGCTGGAGAAGTGGTTGTCTAAAACCCCTAAACAATCGTACTACGAACTTAAAATAATATCAAGAGCCTGTAAATAGGATTGTGAGAGGATGAATTTTTACAGAGAGTTTCCAACACTGACGCAAAAAATACACTATCTCGGCGTTTGTTGGAGCTCAGTTCTCGGAAGAAAGATGAAACAAACATATCCTGGATATTAATGAGCTAGATTTCCATTACAATATCGTTACCAAGAACATCGAGAAAATCGTCAACAAAACTACTAGAATTCAGATCAATACAAAAGCAGTAGTTGATAATCGATCAGTTCAAAAACCGTCAGGCATTACGAGCATCAACCTCATCGAAAACAGTGAATAATCTGTTATGAATTTGCAGCGTGAACGAATCACGGGAAGAATCGTAATAAAAAAAAAAATTACGCAGCCTAAAAGTAGAGGAAACGACCTTAAGCTTAGCAGTAAAAGCAGACATGAGTTTCATCCGGCGAGCTTGAACAGCACCAGAGGTAGCTTCGCTCGTCATCCATGAATTATCACTCGATATTGAATCACTCGTGATGGAATTGTCTCTCTTAGTTCCAGATTGCTCGCATTTACTTGCTACTTGGATCGCATTGTCGCTGAAATCAGTCCTCCTGAGTAATTGCATCAATATAAAGAAAAGTAGAGATTCAGAAAACGAAAAAAGTTAATTTCAGAAACAAACAGAGATCATCATCCCGGACTGAAACTCTACAAAGAGAGAGAAATAGAAAGAGACGATCGTACTGAGAAATTTGCTTCTCATAGAATACTGCGACGGGAAGGAGGAGAAGAGCGGAGGCCGCAATGAGCTCAAGCTGAGTTGGGAAGTCTGTCATGTCTCGAGGTGGAAGCTCGGTCGTTCTCATTCTCTCCTGGCGGGTTGTTACAGTACAATTTGAATTTTGGAGAGGGTTGTGATTGGTTAGTCCCTCTTGACAGCTGTTTTCATTAGCTCCTTTTCTTTCTTTCTTTTTTCGACGATAGAAAGATTTTATTCTACCTCATGAATTCAGACTTCAGAACTCATTTGTGTTTAAGTCGGTCGGCTATAAAACAAATCTGGAATGAGTGTTGTGTGCTTAAAAAGCTCTAAAATATAATCCGAGTGTTTATTATTCGCATATATTCAATGTGGTTATCAGCTCGTTGTCCGCCTACCTTTTATGTTGACGTAAATATTATAATTTTTATTAATAAATACATTAACATTAGTCTACGTTTTCTTTTAAAAAAAAATATATTTCAAATCTTTAAAATCGACTCTACACAAGGCTTTCACTATAGCTCAAAACAATGCGTTAAAAGAACCACTTTCCCGCACGTCAAATGGCTCATCCCCGTGTGTGTCGTGTTCTACCCTACCAATGGCTTCCAAATTCAATCCAAAAGATTCCAATTTAATGTTTTCTAAAAATTTTCAATATTACAATTTAATTTCTAATATTTATAATGTTCTTTATCTACTCATGGATACTGATATCGTATATATTCAGAATAATAATTTTTATCCAAAGTATATATTTTATGTACAAATATAAGTGATGTACTAAATTTGCATGGTTTGGTCTTATTTTTCATATGTAACGTTTCTAATACACTTAGGGCCCGTTTGGTTCTAACTCCGAAATCGGAAACGAAATGAAAACGAATCTAGTTCATACATATACTCTTATTCATAAAAGTTTTTGGAATCATTTCTTGTATTTGAAGTAGAGTCTGATTACTTTTGATACCCTATAGGGTAATAAAATGTGAGGAATCAAGTTCATTGTCTTAAAGCACAAGAAATGATTCCATACAATTTCATGAATAAGGATATAGATATTGACTAAATTCGTTTCCATTCCGTTTTCGGAGTTGGAAACAAACGGGCCCTTAATGCTTTTAAATTCGAGGACGTGTTGAGTTTAAAATATCAATCACATAGTTATCATATAAATATAGGGCTTTTTTGTATATGCAATTAGAAATGAAACCATGAATGTTAAAGATGAAGCTAAAAACAGGTGACGGAAAAAATCAAAAATGAGGAATACGAACAAACATTAGAATGGTTTTTTACATGGATTCACTGACAGAAAGTATAACATAGCGAGCTTTTGAGTTACTGCTTCCTACAATACAACCATAGGAAACCAAGCAAGTAGGCTGTAAATCGCACTACCACTTACACTCCAATGTAGGTTTCCACCGATTGCTACAATACCAACTCATTTCTTAAGACTAACAAGTAAAGGAACACATTTAGCCTTCGTTCAAAATTTTCTGGAGCATCACACCCAAGAATATATCGCAAGTGCATGCACAACTTCAGCTTATCCAAACAAAGTTAACAAACTACTCGACTTCCATATCCGACAAAGCTTCATCTAAAATTGACCTCACCTCTTTCGCCCTTTCCCTTGTTATCGCAACACAATCCTGCAAAAACCCATTATCATATTTAAGAGTTGTGAGAGAGAAATTAGCGGAAACACAGACCATCTCTAATTTATAATTTCTGTCAACTTATCAAATCAAAGGTAGTCACAAACATAGACTCGCCTGAACAGTCCATGTGTAGAGTAGAATAGATCCACCAGACTTGTATACTGAAACAAGTTCACCAGATGAATTCAAAACAACAGTTACTGAAGTTTCCATGACAGACTCTTCCTCCGAGGTGGGGTCAGCTAAGATGTATTTTTTGTGTAATATGCATGTTAGTGAAAATGGTATGTTGTTTAGTCTCAGCTTTCTCTTCTCTTTGTTGACTGGTTCTTCTCCCATTTTCTGTTCCTTCTCATCCTCAGGCAAAATAACAACTCTTCCCTCGTCATTCAAGGATACCACTGGGATTCTCACTGCAAATTAAAATTAACTATGTAAGAGCAAAACAACTTGTATTAATCTAGTGGAAAAAGATGAGCCATCTTGATCATGAACAAAAAGCTGAGCCTTCTCGCTGCAAATTAAAATTAAACAACTCTTCCCACATGTATAAATTATAATTGTTTGTGCTTCCTACAGAAAGTGACTCCATTGAGCAAAAATCCACGATGGATACAAGAATTTACCATGGACAAAGGCATTTAGTCATTTATGCAACTTTTTTTAAACTTTCTGTTCTTAACACTCAATAGTTCACTTTTTACTCACCCAGTCCCCCAGAGGGCCCAGAATCACCAAAATAGATTTATGAATCTACAAAATTCAGTGGAATTCAAATAGAGTGACTTGTAGGCCAGTACTCTAGAGCATCCTTCAGAACACAAATGCTAAACTCGAGTATTTCGGCATATTGACCAAGACCCAGAACTTGTTCTTCTGTTCAAAAATAAAAACATAGCATTTGGATGCCACTAACCAATATTGATCATTGCTCGTTCAGCAACTAGCACAAGACTCACATTACCTTCATTTTTATTTGGCAGTTAAAAACATATGAAGGTAAACTGTAGCTGTGATAAAGCCCAAAAGTGATTTTTGATAGCCCAGAAGTTGGTAGTTGCCTTGAAGCATCATATGTAATCAGTGTTGTTCAATGGACTAGACCACGTAGGTCAGCAATTTGTCAAAACTTTGGATCAGGATATTGCAATATAGAAAGAGTACAACCCAAGACCAGCCACAGGTACAAAACAGGTCAAAGAGAAGGTAGATGTAATTACAAGTTCAATGAAATTTAAGGTTGATCAAATTAGAGGTCGTTTGGTATGACCACATGAATGGGGTCAGAATCAAGAATTAGATTGCCATAAAGAAATGGATAGGCCATTCTTGATACCTGGTATTGGTGTGGCGTTGGAACGAAAGATGACTGAAACATGATATTTGATTTAATATGAAATATGGAATGGAGAATCATATCCTATCTGTGTTTGCCAAGAGTTTTTGGGCAAAAATCACCTTTTATAATACGTTTTTCTAACAAACACCTTTTATTTTTGTAAAATAAAAATAATCTCAAAAAATCTATTTTGTTAAACTGAACCACTTCTGGTATTATATTCCACAATCTTGACCAAAATATCCTTGTTATAGTTGATTATTCATTTTAATAGTGTTTGTAAAATATATTGCTTTTACAAAATAATAAAAAAGATATTTCAATTATTGATGTGTAAATGTTTTTATAGAGAAAACTAATATTTTTTAATTTTGTTTATTTAAATAATTAAGGACAACAAAGGTATAATAAAAAAACAAAGGTGGTAATATCTTAGAACAGATTAAACACTCCTTTTATATATGGAATCAAGGTCATCATAAGAGTTGGAATGAAGTATTTCATGGAATTATTTCCATTGTATTTTAGGTCTTACCAAACACAAGGTATAGGTATGACTTATTTCGATATTGATTCTTAATTCCATGTGAATCGTACCAAACGAGCACATACAGCATTTGAACAAGTTTTCCACTTTAAGATACAAAATCAACATAAAGATGATACGCAATCCTGAGATGAATGAATAAATACAAAGGCTTACAGTGTGAGAAAGCAGCAACTGCTGAGAGCAATGCAGCATCAAAAAGTGCACCATCAGCATCCAAACAATATATGTCCTACAAGAACAAATACAGTGTCCAAAAAATTACGCATACAAAACATTCAATCTCCCCCCCTTACAAATGCAGCATCCCTATTAGATAGGGAACTAAGAAATACGAAAAGAAAAAATTAAACAAGACATTACCAGGTAAGCCATCCAAGCAGCTTTTCCACTGACCAAGGATAGCTCCTTCAAGCTAATCATTCCAGAACTACATTTTGAAAGCATACTTGACATAAGATATTTTACATGTGCCTTTAGTCGCCCAAGAAAATGAAAAATATATTGTGCATAAAGAAAACACCCAAAAAAAGTAGGTATTATGAAGTGCAAATGAACAAATTTCATGATACATTGGACCCAAAAGTGGACAAAAGAAACAAGTATAAGCATCACCAAACATATAAAAGAAGCTATCTAGTAATTACATGCCTTAAAATGGTATCAGTCAACTGCTTTGAAATAACAGGGGCAACTTCAGCTGGTCTACCAGGCCTAACAATGGGAGAACAAATAGGCGGCATGTGGAACTCAATGGCTGTCAAATAACACAAGCAAGACATTCTCAAAAACTACTCTCAGGCTCGAATAATGAAATATCAACGAGAAGAGTAATACACGGTATTAGTGTAAGAATAGAGAAGAGTAAGGGACCTATATTGCCTTCTTCTGGCAACTCTGCTGTAGGGGTCATAATCTCCATTTTAATGGCAGCTAACATTGACTGGATTAAGATAAAACAGGAGCATACCAGAAATGGGTAACAGAGAACTGAAAACTTCAACACAAACATTACACTGTGCATTTAAACCCAACGCCATCATTTTCAATAAGCATATTTGCATCAATATTATGGAAAAAATACAGCAGAAAAAGCATCCATTTGGGGTAATTATCACTTACAGTGGAACCAATCTTTACAAGCGCAGAGCCATTAGCAGATCCAACAACCCCTACATATAGTAATAATAATAATAATAGTAAAATGATCTTACAAAAAAGCATCACATACAAATAAAATAACCAATATTAACACCACAAAGTATTTTTGACGTACCAAGGGCCAATGTGGTTTCTCTAGCCTGTCGAAGTTTTCTGGCATCAGGCCTTATGGAGTCCGTTAGAAAGCGTTCAAAGTACTGAAGGGGAAAGAGGCGCCTATAGGCTTCAAGGTCCACTTCTGCTGACAAATCCCCAGAAACACCAAGAGAAACCATATTCCTATGAAGAAAAAGTATAATAGTATATATAAATAAAACATAACAGATCCAACTACTAACAAAAGAATATAAGAAACAAGAATAACTTGCAGAATTCACATATGAACAACATTACTGAGAGGCCAAGAGAAAAGGCTGAAAACCTCATTTAAAGATGTGGCCAATTGGCCGAAAGGAAGATATAACAAAAACAAAAAGTATGCGCAGATTGGGGTGTACACTAGTCCACACCACTAGGAACAGAACACACTGAAAGTAGTATAGTGCCACATGGGAAACCCAAACTGGACATGTTTTGTTACTGATTCTGAGTCAGGCCAAACAAGAAATTTTCAGTTCGAACCAAATCCAGAACTGAACATAGAAGTGCCTTTTTATATATACTAAGCAGAGATTGGCTGTTGCCTGTACCAAGGGGAGGGGGCAGGCAAATAAAAAAAATGTAGCATAAATTTTCTTCAAATAAATAAGAACTACTGGTAGAAAATTGTTACAAAAGAAATGCAAATGTATGATAGTTTGCGAACAATAAACACATCGACATATTAAACACGGCAAATAACACATTAACTTGAACGAAACACATGCCAATGCAATTCCACTACTGGTAGAAAATTACAAATAAATAAGAACTAGGAAGGAAGCAAACATCAGTGTTCCAAAAAGTCAGCACATTCAATAAAAAAAATCAACACAATGGGGCAACAATACACAACCCTCTCTCCGGCGAGAGAGGGTTGAGGAGAAGCGAAGTCGAAAGAGAAATCGGAGAGAAGAAGTAAGAGAGGTCGCCGGAGAGAAGAAACGGGAGATGCAGAAAAGAAGCAAAGTCGACAGAGGCTGCTAAAGAAGGAAGAGAGTAATCAAAGAATACCCGGAGGAGAGACGTCGCCGGACAAAAGACCGTAGGAAAAAGGTCGCTGGAGGGACTGAGGTAGAGTCGAAGGAGCAAAGCTTTTTTGAAACTGAAATTCGGAATGAAAAAACCCTAAAAATCAGACACAAAGAAACTTATTTACCCGCCCGTTATACTCGTCCAAAAATCCGTCTAGCCCGTCCGTCCCGCCCAGAAATCGTCCAGCCCTTCTCACATGTCCTGAAAACTGTCCTGAAGCCGTTTTTTACTGAAAACGTCTTGCCATCACCGTCTTGCCTGAATTCGGAACGGCTAACCACCATCCGTCGTCCATACGCCGTCTAGACGAACCTGAACGGCGGATTTTAGAACACTGGTTTTAGCCAACAATCATTGTTATCAAATCAATAACCAAGAACCTTGAAAACTCAATAATAAATATAAAACCAAACTCGAATAATGCAAAATCCGTACTTGCGTTCAATGAATATAGAACAAAGTCAGAAACCTCTTACAATCTTAAAGAACAAGAAGAACGGGATGTCAATCCGCCTTCACAAAAACCCTAATATCTTCAAATCTCCAAATAGGAAAAGTGCGTAACGGATGATGACATGGCAAATATGACACGTGGCAGCCGTTAGGAGAATCACGGCCATGACCAATTTTCCACGCCCATGAAAACCACTGTGGGAAGGCATATTGCTCTCGACATATATTCCCACATTCTTAATTAAATTAAATACCAAAACCACGGCCATGGTTCCTTGTACTTCTCCACATCTTTCTTCAAATCTCCTTTCCAATGTGATATCTTTGCAAATCATCTTCCCTCTAATGTGGTGTAGCGAAGTCCCCGTTTTTCCCTTTCTTCAGCCTTTTTATAGGAGAAAAAAGGGTTATGAAAGTCCGTAACGGATGATGACGTGGCAAATATGACACGTGGCAACCGTTAGGAGATCACGGCCATGACCAATTTTCCATGCCCATGGAAACCACCGTGGGAAGGCATATTGCTCTCGACATATATTCCCACATTCTTAATTAAATCAAATACCAAAATCACGGCCATGGTTCCTTGTACTTGACCGTGGAATCCCTAAAACGTGTGTACAATCCCTTGTTTCCTAAAGTTTTCTACTCATACTCCTTCCTTAGCTACTACAATGCATCTCCTTGATGTCTAGCATGATCAAAAGTGCTCACATGCTCTATTTATGCTCCAATCCAAGCCTTTAATCACCTATAAACACAACAAAGCTTATGTAGATCTCTATACCAACATAATAGGTGAATGTGCTCATATATGCTTCAAACTCGTATCCATGTACATTAAAGAAGGGGAAAAACAACCAAAACATGTGCCTAAAATAACCGTTATATTTCATGCTATCAAAATACCCCATACTTGTCCCTTGCTTGTCCCAAAGCAAGGTTTTCAAAATCTTGAACATGATGAAATATGAATGCAAAACAAGGGAACACAAATCTTTTTGGTATTGTGCTTCTATGCAATAGATCACTCTCAAATCTTGTTTCATGTTTCTTTGAAAACTCCTATGTACACAAAACGAATCATGTCATGAAAAAGATACATCATACATCGCAAAAGCTTCAAGACAAATAATCATAACCCAAAGTAATGTCAAAATCAATCATGTGGAAATCCAATTTAGATCACTAAGCCAAACAACAACCAAAAGATCTTAAGTACTTTTAAGTAAAGGTCAAGAAACGTGAATGGGTGGGATGCATATAGGATATGTGGTGCAAAAAAATCCGGGAAAAAGGAACAAACTCCACACATCAAGCTTGAAGAACATTGCTTCCCAAACATGCTTTGCATGCGAACTTTTCTTTTACTTTACTTTTTGGAAGTATGGACAGCGGTGCACAAAACTCGAAGCCTAGAAGATCGGCCATTCTCAATTTCGAGATGCCTCAAACCCTTGATGTACATACCATATTCCGTTAGGACTGTCGTTCATTCGGACTTTGGCAAGACACAAACACCCGGCTATGTGAATGGTGCCGAGTTACTCATCCTCATGTTCAACGTCCCGAAACTTAATTTTCTATACTTTGAATGAATGCTTTTCATGGCCCTCCCACATCAATTATGCCAAAAATTACTCAACTCCTAATTCCCGGATAGGTAAAGGAGGCAAAAATTTCATAGAGGAGGTAAATGGATTAAGAAGAAGCAAGAAAATCGATGCGCCTTAATCATTTCAAAACGAAGAGCAAGAACTTGTAATGTGATTTCAACTTTCATTCCTCAACATGATTTAGACAAGAATTTTTACATTATGATACTTGCAAGAAGATTCAAACAATATACTCAATTTCTCCACATTTCATAACTCAAATCAAGCACATAAATGTTATACAAAATTCAATCCACAAAAATTATTTTCATTGAGGTCTTTTCCAATCCTAGAAGCACAATATTTTTCAAAATTTTTCAAATTTTTATGGGTTTTTCAAAGCTTAAAATGCAAGACAAATATTGAAACGTGTGACAAGAAATAAAAGATGCAAATGTTCATGGATAAGAAGCAAGCATAATGTCGAGTTATTACATCACATGAGAATCATACTCCACCCCATACTTGAGTTACACATTGTCCCTAATGTGCGAAAAAGGAAAAAAGAAAAAGAACAAAGAAACTCACAAAGTCATGAAGCAACTCAAACCGATCCAGCTATCACATAGGTGGCGGTGGTGGAGGAAACGGGAAGAAGTTTGGGTCGTATGGACGCCCAAACTGCTGCCGGTAAACATCTCGGAGGATCCTTGCGTTGTCACGGCGCTCATCCTCATGTTTATCAAAGTGGGTCTCAAGTGTATCCATCCTCTATGTAAGTCCGGTAACCCATCCAGGCTGCTCGTCCATCCATGCTGGCCTCTGCGCCATCCACTCCGGCGGTGCTCCCATCTAAGTTGGTGGAGCATCCATCCATTCCGGTGGTGCGTCCATCCAAGTCGGCCTCTCACTCACGCCGGGAAGAAGAAGAAGAAGAAGAAGCAGAAGGTCGCTGCTGGTAGGTAGACCTCCTAGGTGGCTCATGGAAGTCTGCTGGCTGATCCGGAAAATCTCCAAAAGTCTGCTCAGCAACTCCAGCGTCGTGGTAATCATCTCCACCCATCTCCTCATCACCATCCTCACCAGCTGTTGCAGGTACCTCCTCGGGATAATAGACAGGAGGAGCTCCAAGGAGATTGACATGTATCGGGACAAATGTTACTTTCCAGTTCTGCTGGTTCCGGATGGAGTAATCAGCGCTCCAAGGAATACCCCGTCATCCCTTGTCTTCCCAAGGCATGGAAACATATGGAGGACCTCGGTGGCGGGGAATCAAGAGTCCCCTAGTCATGAAACCCTAAAGCCCTAGAGGCCTCGCAGATGCCACTAACTCACAAGCCGAATAATCAATTCCCAAATGTTTTGCAATGTATCTAACCATCCCTCCATATCCAATATTCCCTTTAGCTTTGTTCTTGATTTTGCAATGTATGTACACTAGTCCACACCACTAGGAACAGAATACACTGAAAGTAGTATAGTGCCACATGGGAAACCCAAACTGGACAGGCTTTGTTACTGATTCTGAGTCAGGAGGCCAAACAAGAAGCTTTCAGTTCGAACCAAATCCAGAACTGAACACAGTTTTTTTTTAGAAGTGCCTTTTTAAATATACTAAGCAGAGATTGGTTGTTGCCTATACCAAGGGGAGGGGGCAGGCAAATAAAAAAAATGTAGCATAAATTTTCTTCAAATAAATAAGGACTACTGGTAGAAAACTGCTACAAAAGAAATGCAAAGGTATGATAGTTTGCGAACAATAAACACATCGACATACTAAACACGGCAAATAACACATTAACTTGAACGAAACACATGCCAATGCAATTCCCACTACTAGTAGAAAATTACAAAAAAAAATAAGAACTAAGAAGGAAGCAAACATACAAGAGAAGGAACTCAAGATGCAAAGGTATGATAGTTTGCTGAAACTTTGCCAAATGCAACTCACTTAAGCAAGCAATATCAAGTATATGAAACAAATACTCCTATAGTACTATGAGGGTGATTAATGCCTTCAGGTAGATCAAAATCACAAAAAAGGAAAGCAACGTGATAGTTCAGCATGAACATAACACAGGGTGTGAGATATTTGTAGTTTTCAAATCAAAATCAACATCACGACAAATAGCTTGTGACAAACAAACCATATTCTATCATTTCCAAATAAAATATTTTCCAAACTCCTAACTAGCACATAATATGCTTATAATATTTAAACAAAGGTAGGTTCTACCTTTCTTTTCAAGGTAGTAGGAGCCGTTAAACAAGTAATGATCAAGTACCAATCACTTATACATAATTTGATTCATTTTATATGTTCATGCTTATTTGAGGATCGAAAGGAATGAAACAAGAAGGGGTGACTTAACATGTTAATGAATCTAGTTATAGGTGCCAATCTTGTTACAAAAGAAATGAGACCGGTAAATTGAGTCTAAAATATCAGCATTCGCCCACGATCCAATAAGGTCATATGGAAAAGAAAGAAGCCAAAGAACAATTAGGAAAGTAGAAAAAGCAGTCAAAATTCAAATAGTCACCGGTATCATTAGTGTTCTAAAATCCGTAAGACGGAGACGGGACGGAGAGCTACCGTCTAGCGTCTAGACGGCCGGATTCGGGAAGACAAGACGTTTTTTTTTTATTATTTTCATGTATATATTACCCATAATTCCTACTAAATCTGTGGTGCACAAGTGCCAGTGCACCACATATTCCCACATAACTACAGAAGCACTCACTTAGTCTCAAATATAAATATTCACCTTGATAGCAGAGAATAATAGAATACTGCAACATAACTAGAGAAGTTGCTTCACTTCACCTTGACAACACCTCTAAGAAGAGAAGAGAATAGTAGAATACCCACAAAACTACAAATAATAGTAGAATACTCAGGAGTTGTCTGTCGTCTGTCGAGTTGCTTCACTTTGCCTTGACAACACCTCTGAGAAGAGAAATCAAGTTACAAACGAGAGGCGAGAAATTGAGTTACATACGAGAGAAGAGAGAGAAGGTTGAGAAGTGAGAAATCGAGCAAAACTGCAACAGAACTAGAGAAGAGGAGTAGGTTGAGAAGTGAGAAGTTGTACCGTGTTCTACACACACGAGAGGCGCGATCGAGAAGTCGAAGAGCACTCGGTGACGACTATTGGAAAGCACTCGGCGGCGATTGTCGGAGAAAAGAAAAAAGAGAGAAGAGAGAAGTTCGTTCTTCATAGTCGCCTTCGCTTGTCGCCAGTGTGGGGTTCGTAGCTGCGAGTTTGGGAGAAGCCCGTAAAACCTAAAATCGGGTGTAAAACGTTTCACCGTCCCGCTCCGTTTCATCCTGTCCCGCCCCGTTTCACCCCGTGCCGCCCTGTCTTAACCCGTCCAGACTTCAAAGTCTACCCAATACATCTAAACAACCCAATTTTGGCCAAATACGGGACGTCCACCCGCCGTCCAGCATCTAGACGCCCTGGACGGCGTATTTTAGAACATTGGGTATCATTAAGAAATTCTAACTGTAAAGCACAAAGTATAGCCGTTCCAAACACACAAGAGCACGAGAGAGAACTAAACATGAATGCTCAACGGAAAAGAGCGTGGAAGAATCATGGAACGCGACGGATACCGGTTAACAGGTTCGTGAACAGGGAATCGGCAACGTGATTTGCGGTTGGTGGATGGCAAACGAAGAAGAGAGCGGGTTGCCGGAGGAGGAAGAGTGGAAGATATTCCAATGGCCGCCAACGAATCCTTGGTTGAGATAGAGCCACGAACTAGCGAACCAAGCCTACGTGACTGCTAGTGGCCAGCATGAAGAAGAAGAGATGTGCGTCTAAATGACTCAGGGGAAGAAAAAGGGGGGGCTTGGACTGCCTAATAAAACTAGGGTTAATTGGGAGGACGGGCAAGATTGCTAGTTCTTGTCAGCTGGACACAAATCCCCCCTCAAGGCTTACGGTTTATTGAGTCCGTTTAGGTTTTGGGTTGGTAAAAAAATCTAGACCGTCGGTTTAGTTACTTTCTTTTTTTTAATGGAGAAATCGGCGGGTACAACGTCTCTTTGTTGTTCGCGCCAATGGCTCTTTTAAAGAGTCGTTAGGTTGGGCCCACTAGTGCAACAGTTACTCTCTACTTTCTTCCTCGTTTTCAACCCTTTCTACTCTCTATTATCAATCTCGTATTCTCATACTTCTTATATTTCTCGAATTCATATCTCGACTCTCGTAATAGCAAACCCAAATGACAACATTCCTTCTCAATTCTTCCCTAACATTCTAGAAAGTGAACCCAAATGCCTAAAAATACCGAAATGCCACACCAACAAGTACCCCACCGAAAATGCTTACATCCATGATTCCTTCTCATATTCTCATAATTCTCATGTTTCTTTCTTAGATTAGATTAGTTTATATGTTTTTGTTTGTTTTTCTTCGATACCTTCCGGTATGTTTGTGTCTTTGGATGCCAGGAATAAGGAATGAGCAAAAGAAGAGAGGAAAAGCCGAAAGAATGACGAAACTTGGATTCTTGGAGAGAACAGAGGATTCCACGGCCAAAAAGGCAAAACCACGGTCGTGGTTTGCTAAATTAGGCCGTGGAAAACAAGGTCGTAGCTAAAGAAAATAAAAACGTCAAATTCCATGGGTTCCATACAAAACCACGACCGTGGAACACCCCGACTGGCCGTGGTTTTCAAAATTTTTACGGCCACTATTTAACTCCTCCTTCTTCACAAAGTCTCACACCTCCTCCCCTTCCACGCCCCAAGCCATGCCGAAACAACCTTACTCTCGCAATTCTTCATCCGGTAATCGATTCGAACGATTCTTCAGCCCAAGTGAAGCAAATCAAATTCTCTACAAGATCCTAACAACAAACTGAACGAACAATCGACAATCGGAAAGGAATCTGGATTTTCTCAAATCTAAACCCTAGGTTTTCTCTCTATCTCTTCTTGGTTGAATTTGTTCGTTTTTCTTACAAATTTCTAGGAGAACTGGACGGAATTGGACTTAGAATTAGTTTAGGATTGTTGTTGTTGAGTTTGCTGTGGATTTGCTGAGTTTTTGAGCGAGATCGAACAATTCCACGGGTGCCGTACAGTTCCACGGCCGTGATTTTTGAAGAACAGGCCGTGGTTTTTGCTGAGTTGTGAGAAAATGTTCGGGACTAGAAAATCAAACAGATACAAGAAGCAAAAGGGTGATGGGTCTTCTTTCCAACCCCCTCCTGTAGAACCACTAGCCCCTAGAGTCCCCACTATCCATAACGATTACCTTAGAGCCATGGAAAAGATTTCTAAGCGGAATGTGATAGCTCCTAGGTTTATTGTCATGGAGGAGCTTCAAGAACTGAATATGGTTGAGGATTTGACTTGGTTGCTTGATAGGGCTGGCTTGATTATATTCTCCGCCATTAGGAAGGATGCATATGAGGAGATCACTAGGGAGTTCATTACTTCCTTTGAGCATAGCGTCGTTAACCGAACGGTTTCTTTTAAATTGATGGACCACAACTACAATTTCTCCATTGTGCAGTTTGGGACGATGTTTGGATTCCATGAGACGTTCAATGGTACGTTTCCTAGAGGAGTTAAGGCTAAGGATTTTTGGAAAGAGATAGCTATGATAGTCGGTCATGAGGATCGTTGGCAACCGGCCGATTCGAAGGCCAAACTCATCTACCATCTAGCTATTAAGATAACTCATAGGATCCTTTCAGAATGCCTATTCCCGAGGACCGAGACCCCTCAAAAGGTCAAGGCCGATGAGCTCTTTATCTTTTATTGCATGATTTCTGGTCACTCTCCGGATTGTGCAACCTTGCTCGCCTCCACCCTTAGTAAAGTGAAGAATAAATCAGCAGGAAATATAGGATATGGAGGCATGACTACACATATTACAAATCAGCTAGGGGTTGATTATTCCGCTTGTACGAGGGCAGCTGCTACGAGACCTTTGAGGCTCAATGGTCTCATGACTAGAGGGCTTTTGTTTCCTCGCCACCACGGTCCACCTACCGCATCCATGCCTTGGGAGGATAGAGGTGGTAGAGGCATTCCATGGCTCCCGGAGTACTCTCTTAGGCTCAGCCGAGAGAACCGGAAGGAGACCTTTGTTCCTATGCATGCTAATAGGTTAGGAGCTCCTCCTTACATTCCAAATGAGGTTCCAGTTGCAACTGCAGTTGATGAGACGAGGAGATGGGAGGAGGTGACTTCCCGGATGTAAGAGGGGATGAGCAGGACTTTAGATCATTCCCGGAGCAGCCAGCTGACATGCCGGAGCCACCTAGGAGATCCACCTACCAGCCGAGGCCTTCCGCTTCTTCCTCTTCCCGCTGAGCTAGCGTTAGTGAGCGCCCCACATGGATGGATGGTGCACCGGATTGGTACGGCCAGCAGTCAGCTTGGATGGGAGCTCCTCCACCTTGGTACCAGCATCCCCCTGCATGGACTTAGCAGCCACTGGGGTGGACTCAACAGCCTTCTTGTTTGTATGGACAACAGCCAACATGGGCGGGTGATATTTCTAGGAGGATGGACGACTTAGAGACCCACCAAAATGAGCATGATGTAGAGAGGCAAGAGAACGCAAAGATCCTTCGTGATGTCTATCGCCTGCAGTTTGGGCGACCTTTCAGTTCCAACTTATTCCCTTACCCACCGCCACCGCCACCGCCTCCGTAGTGATTGACCGTGGATGTTTTGAGCTACTCCACCATCTTTCTTTTATTGTCACACGTTTCTTTATTGCATTGCATTAAAAAGCTTTGAAAAACCCATAAAAATTTTGAAAATATTTTAAAATTATTGTGCCTCTAAGATTGGAGATGAATTCTATGATGAATCTACTTGTGGATTGATATTTTTGATGACTTTTATGTGCTTAAGTTGAATTGTGAATTGTGAAGAAATTGAGTATGTTGTTTAACCTTTCTTGAAAGTTTAATATGGTGAAAGTTTTACCTAAATCATATTGAGAAATAGAGATTGAAATCACAATATAAGTTCTTGCACTTCTTTATGAAATGATTAAGGCACCTCGATTTTTCTTGCTTCTTTCCTTAATCACCTAGCCCCTCAATGAAAATATTTGTCTCCTTTACCTATCCGGGAATTAGGAAGAGTTGATTTTGGCATGTTTGATGTAGGAGGGCCATGAAAGAAATTTTGTGACTTCAAAGTGTAGAAAAATAGGTTTGGGGAAGTCAATCATGATAATGAGTAACTCGGCACCATTCACATAGTCGGGTGTTTGTGTCTTGCCAAAGTCGGATTGAGCAATATTCCTAACAAATTATGGTATGTGCATCAAGGGTTTGAGGCATCTCGAAATTGAGAAATGCCAATCTCCTAGGCTTCGGTTTTTGTGCACCGCTGTCCATATTTCTAAAAAGTAAAGTCAAAAAATTTTGTGCTAAAATAAGGAGCAAAGCTCTATATCGGTGGTTGATTCAAATTGCAACAAGAAAAAAAAAGGTTGTGTTGTTCCTTCTTTCCGAATTTATACACCACATTCCTTTATAAATTTCCTACCCATTCACGTTTCTTGACCTTACTTGAAAGTCCTTGAGATCATAAGAATGTTGTTTGACTTGGTGATCTAAATTGATGTTTCACATGATTGATTTTGACATTGCTTGAAGGTTATGATGTTTGTCTTGAAGTTTATGAAATATATGATGTTTCCTTTGCTTGACATTCTTTGGGTGAGACATATAGGTTTGGAACTTCAACGTACATAACCTTACATTAGATATACCTTTGCAATCCCGACTATGTCCTTACATCTATAGAATATCTTGAATCAATTGGATACTTGGATCTTTAGACTTGTTGTTTTCCCAATATATTTGCAAAGCTTCTACATTTAGTTGCTTGACAATTTGTGAACTGTATTTATCCCCCAAATCCCTGAGTTCGATACTCTGAAATTCTTGCTTTACTACGCCGATCCGTACACTACGGGTTTGCTTGCTTTGATTTCAGTTTTATAAATTTAAAGCTTATTTGCACACATCCTTTTGAGCGAACAACCCCCCCCCCCCATTTCAAGCCCGATCTCCCCAAGTCTCATGTCCAAATTTCACTCTGAATCTCCGCCACCAACGAAGTATAACTTTATATTTTCTCCGCCGATTTCGGTCGACGGCGGAAACAACTTCCGTTTTCCAACGACTTCACATGGTTCGTAAAATACAGTACCTACTCAACATATTCTCCATTAGAGCACTCTTCTATGCCCTTGTATTTTTCCTCGTCAAGCTACACAACGACCATCGTTGCATTTCTGACCCTTGCTGCCCTTATTTTAAAGCTTCTCGCTGTCTAGCATGCCACTGGACGTGAGATCATCCGCCAGACGTTGCTCAATTTCTCGTCATCGAAGGTGGAAAGTTCATCGTAATATTCGGTACCTCATTCATCACAATTCTATCGATATTGGATGAGAATCTCTATGCCGGAGCAACGAAGATGGAAAATCAGTCATCCAAGGCAACGATTACTCACATAGGGGTGTAATACGAGCCGAACGAGCCGAGCCCGAGTCGAGCCTAAAATTTATACGAGCTTTAAAACGTGCTCAAGTTTGGCTCGTTTAGAAAGTGAATGAGCTCGAGCCGAGCTTTTGACGAGCCGAGCCCGAGTAGCTCGGCTAAAATAATGCTCCTATAGTGTTATTTTAGCCGAACGAGCCGAGCTTTACCCGAACGAGCCGAGCTTTGACATTCTCAAGCTCGGCTTGTCTATAAACGAGCCGAGCCCGAGCCGAGCCTAAAAATTATACGAGCTTTAAAATGTGCTCAAGCTTGGCTCGTTTAGAAAATGAACAAGCTCGAGCCGAGCTTTTGACGAGCCGAGCCCGAGCCGAGCCCGAGTAGCTTGTCTCATATTACAACCCTATACTCACATTGTGAAAGGTTCGAAGTTAGAGTGAATACACAAATCACGTGACAAAAACGTAATTTTTTTTTAATGTAGTAACGATCTTAAAGTCGATTTTTAGGGTTTGTTTTGGGCTTCTGATTTTCTTGGTCGACCGAGGAAAAGAGGAGGAGCATACATAGGCGCGTTCATTGCTGGTACTTTGTGGATGAAGATCCACACCATTAAATTTGTGCTCAAGCACTCTGTCTCGAATTGAAAGTTCAAAGTTAATATTTTAGTCTGCAACATTCGTTGGTTAAAACGAATTGTTTTCGGAGAGGGAGTTGGAATCAGAGGCTGACATTTTCACTAGCTTGGACTTAGCCGGCCTGGACGAAGCTGGTGGCGGTGGCAGCGATAGTCGGCGAGTTTGCAGCGGTGGATGCGGCCGGCCGATGAGTGTTTGCTTGTGCGATGAAATACCTCCGGAGCCGATCTCCACCAGCACCAAGATCTTCATCTTACAACACCCCCACGAGCAGCGCCACCGCCTTGCCACCGTCCCCGTGCTCGCCAAATGTCTGAATAATTGTCAAATTTTAATCGGCAGGAGGCTTCGTCGAGGCTCGTCTTCGCTTCTGGATTCTATCCACTCGGAGTCGGTCGAGAATCCAAACTTTTCACCCCGAGCAGTCTTTCTCTTCCCAGGTAACTCGAAGTTTAGGGTCCATACTTGTAGAATAAGCGATTAAGTGGTAGGAAATGATGAGATTGTAGTGAAATTTGCGAGCAAGTTGACGATATCTTGCAGAAACTGTTGTTGTATGTTGACATTAGGGACAAATTCGATGCCTTGGACGGAAATCAACCAGTGGAAATCATCCATAAGCGAGAGGTCTAACAAGGGCTATGTATTGATTATGTTCGATGGCACATGGAAGCACGCCAAGGAGATGGTAATGGCTAGCCTTCCATTTATATCCACATTTGCTTCTTGTGTGTGTTTGAATTACGATGTGGAGGTTTGTGGCGGGAACATATACGATTCGGAGCTGCTTTTGAGGAAGGAGCCTTTTGGAGGGTGCATGAGCACCATGGAGGCTGTTGCTCGAGCTTTGAGAGTTGTTGAACCTGATGGAGCTGAAATTGAGAGGAAGCTGGTTGGTGTTCTGAAGGCGATGGTTAAATTGCAGGCTTGTCATTTGAAGCCTATAAACCCAAGGCCGAAGCTGTTGAAGAAAAAGAAGAGTGAGGGGGAGAAAAACATCAAGAGCTGACAGGTTAGTTGAACTTCTTCTCTTTCAGGCCTCTTAGATTGATAAATATTGCTTGGTGCTTGAGTAGAGTTGTTCCCGAGTTTCCATTGTTGAAGTTATTCTGGGTATTATATGCATTTGCTACTGAGTAAGTTTAATGAAGAGTCTTCCTTTACGCCCCATTCCTGCATATGTGAATAGAGTATGCATTGTGCAAATGTTGTCAATGAGCCTGCAGTAATACAGGAAGGTTTATATTGGCATATATGTAAGTACAAATAAAATAAAATGGGGAAAGTTAAGATGGTCGGCAGTGGACGGCGTGACCGGACATCTTGTCTTGGGAGGCAAAGCGGTGTGGGGGCTGGCCGCTGCTACCTGTTAGGATGGGTACACGGTCGATTGTAAATTGTGAAGCTATCACTCTATTACTTCTTTTACTATTTTAGAGTGAGTTTGGTAAGACCCTAAAAGTAAATTGTAAGTGAAATTATTAAAATGAATAAAAATAATCTCTTATAATCTAACAAAGTAATCCGAGATTAATCTTCTTAAAAAATCTACATTTCTTACAAACACACATTAGTGGATCAATCTAATATAAGTTTGTTTGTAAAAATTAAGTCATGTATTTTAATCTTACTAGATAAAATCGAAAATTTCATGTCGCATATCAAATCGGGATTCGTTCATTTTATAATAATTCGCTACATATACATGTTATTCCATTTATTTTGTAATAATCGAAGAAAGTAAAATGTGCGTACAAATCAACCAAAAACGACAATTAAGAGACAAGATCTAAAGCCAAATATTCACAAGAGTAACTACTCTTAAATTTACAAGCCTTTATTCCAAGTCTTCAACCTGTGTCACTAATTTACAAATTTACATTTCAGTCTTGATATCTCCAGTGGTGTTGGTGTATTATGTGCTCTCACCTCCACCGAAACCCTTGCTGTCTTCACCCTTGCTGTCTGTCGTGAGAACGTGCATCATTGGTGTGAAAAATATAGAGGCATAAATTATTGTAGAAAAGAATTCAAGGTCCAAATGATTGACAACTAAAATGCAATTTGAATGTTACATCACTTTTACTAAATCTATGCAAGAGACAAGTTAATCACGTAATCATCTGAGCTGGAAGATGGCAGGTTATTTAGAAGCACTAGTGCACCTACATGTACCCATGATAATCACCTTTCATCTTCAGATAAAACACCTTTGACTCAGCAGCTCCAGCTGTTGGAACAAGGTGTCTATCAAGAAGCTTCAATATCCCATCACAGATCTTACTAAGCTCAGCCTCAATCTTGGCTCTGTACTCTTTGATGGAGGAAACATTGTCCTCGTTCCCACGACTCTCCTCCTTCTGCTCAATGGACGAGATGATTCTCCAGGCTGCCCTTCTTGCCCCTATCACGTTCTTGTAAGCAACTGAGAGAACGTTCCTTTCCTCCACAATCAGTTCCTCATCATAAACCGTATTGGCTACCTTTTCCATGAACTCGAACATCTCCTCATACATCTCGGCCTGCTCAACCAATTTGGCAAGATACACATTCTCTTCCTTGGATACCTCAGCAGTCATGTTTCATCACTGAAACTTAAAACAAATCCTGTTTAGGTAATGCCCATGAACGCAACAATTTTGAATTAGTTTCTTTTAATAAGATCTGAGAGTAAAATATAACAAAACAAGTCCAAAACTCTTGTCATAGCTTGGTTCTTGGCCATTCCAACACATCTAGTACAAAGCAAGTCTTCCCTACTCAACCAAACAACAAAAACTTGGGAGCCTAGTAACTAACCCAATATACATTCTTGTATGAGGCTGGGACTAAGCGATGAAATCCCTTCCCGTGATAAAACCATATAATTAAAACAAACATCCTATTACCAGATCCAAGATAAAATCAAACGTCACGTTTAAATCTTGTCCAAGGAAATCATTTGACTTCCCTAATTTTAGCCCCCAATCAGATCTCAAACGGATGCCTAACTCTAAACAAAAGTAACATGTGCACACATCTAAAAATTTACAAAGTTCAATCAAAACCAATTACATTTCAAAGAAGCAGCTCAATTGAGATCATGATAACTAAATTTATGAAACCACGTCCTTAAGTTATGAAACATAAAAAGAAGATAAGTGGTTCACAAAGCGCTTGTGCAAATAGTTCGAGGGTATCAGTACGTCCACCGCTTCTAAAAAAGTAAAATACATTCACTTCATACTTTAAATAAGACAAGAAAATGGTTTCTGGCCCAACCAAGAACTTTCTCTACATCTACAAGACAAGAAAATTCAGAGAGATGAATTAAGGTCAACGAAATGATGAAACAAAAAAAACTGCACGCTCTTTCTGATTCTCATCTAATCTTGTTTGGCTTATAAATTTTTTAGCTCAAAAGATATCAAGGGAAATAGGATCTTCATGTAGTGCAGTGTAATCCATTTTTTAACCTTTTCTTTTTGCAATGCTTGGTGTTCGATTTGCTTTCTCTGTTGTATACAATTTAATTGGCGATTAATGCTGCATATTTCCCTTCGATTTGCTTTCATGTTTTGTTGATTATTGCAATCGGGTGTTGATGCGTCCTTGGACACGTCAATGAAGTATTCCGGATCTAGATCAAGCTGAAGCTCAACTACTCCTTAGTTGAAGTGCGAATGCAATTGAAGATGGGTTGCGGAAGCTTAGAGATGGAGGTGGAAGTTGTATGATTGAGTCGATCTAGATTGATCGATCAACCCTTGAAGTGGGTCGGTTGAGTTGGTTCTTGAAGAACCCTCGAAGGTGGTTGAGTTTGGATCGAAGATCCAAAAGAAGAACTTTGAGAGGATTGGAAGAGGGATTGATGCTCAAGTAAGTTGGAGGAAAATACTTCTCTTTACTTAATCAAATTGAACATGCTTTACAAATGAGCCAAGCATCACCTTATATAGTGGATGAAGACTATACAAAGAGTCGGAAATTAAATGACGGAAATAAAGTCGGAATTTAAGTTTCGGAAATGAAACACCTAAAAATATGAACGGTTGAGAATTTAAGTTCGGAATTAAGTTTCCGAATTAAATTCCGAAACCAAAAGTCTAATCTTAAATTCGGAAAATTAATACCCGGAAATAAAGTCCCGGAAATCAATATTCCGAAAATAAAAAGACTTATTATTACAAAACGCTAAATTATGGAAAATGCGGAAAATGCGCCGGAACGGTGCCGGCTTGACAAGCTTCAAGTCATAGTGGCGTAGAGACACGGTTTGCAACCAATGGGTCCGTGACAAGCAACGGTGCGGCTAATGATGGAGCCGGTAGCTTGAGCAATTGCTTTAGCACGGGAACGGGTGAGCGGTCCATCGGAGCGAACCCGAAGTGCCTCGTCTTCCTCGTCTTGGGACATAGGGGTCAAGGGCGCATCAGTCCCCCATCTTGGATGTGAAACGTCCCCGTTTCACCTTCGTCAAATAGGGGCTCAATGTATGGTGCAAGGTCCTTGACATTGAACGTCGGGTGCACGCCATAGTCGTCCGGAAGCTCCAACTTGTAAGCATTCGGGCCATGGCGGGATAAGATGCGGAATGGTCCATCACCGCGGTCCGAGAGCTTGCCTTTGCGGCGGGATGGAAAACGCTCCTTCCTTAAGTGGAGCCAAACAAGATCACCGGGCTCGAATGACATTGGACGGCGCCCTTTGCTGCGTTGTGTGGCAAGTTGATCGGCACGCCGTTGGAGTTGTGTCCTAGTCCACTCATGAAGCTCAATGATGTGAGCGGCACGACTTGCTCCGGTGATGTGTTCTCCGTCTTTTAGTGGACGCGGAGTGAAGTCCATCGGGGTGTGTGGATTAAGGCCGTAGACAACTTCAAAGGGTGAAAGCTTTGTTGCCGAGTGTCGAGACCTGTTATAAGAAAACTCCACAATAGAAAGTAAGTCCTCCCACTTGCGTGGGTTGTTCCTAAGGGTCGCTCTAAGTAGAGCGCCTAGAGTCCGATTGGTCACCTCCGTTTGACCATCGGTTTGGGGATGATAGCTACTTGAAAACAACAAGTTGGTTCCAAGTTTCCCCCATAAGGTTCTCCAAAAATGGCTCACAAACTTTACGTCCCGATCACTAAGGATGGAACGCGGTATTCCATGTAAGCGCACAACATTGTCAAAGAAAAGGGTAGCTACTTCACTAGCATTTTGTGTGCTCTTACATGCAATAAAATGTGCCATTTTCGAGAAACGATCGACTACCACAAAAATGGAGTCTTTGCCTCGTTTTGACATGGGTAGGCCAACCACAAAGTCCATAGAAAGATCCTCCCAAGGTCCCATTGGTATAGGCAAAGGAGAATACAATCCATCCGGACCTTGACGCGATTTTGTATGGTGACATGTGATGCAACTTGTGCAAAACCGTGTCACATGCTTGCGCATGCGGGGCCAAAAGAAGTGCTCTTGTAGAGCGGCGAGAGTCTTGGTAGCACCGAAGTGACCACGACCCTCATGGGCCTCCTTTATCAGCAAATGACGAATACTCGAGCGCGGGATCCAAAGTTTGCTCGCACGGAATAAGTAGCCATCGTTAATAAAGAAAGACTCATGCTCTCGGAGGTCAAGGCATTGAGAAAATATATCCTTGAAGTCAAGATCCGTGGCATATAACTCTTTGATAAGAGCAAAACCATGGATCTTGGCGTCCATATGCACAAGAAGGATATATCGGCGAGAAAGGGCGTCGGCTACCACATTCTCTTTACCTTTCTTATGTCGAATGACATAAGGAAAGGTCTCAAGAAACTCTACCCAACTCGCATGGCGCCGACTCAAGGTAGTTTGACCCTTGAGATACGAAATAGCCGCATGATCCGAATGAATCACGAACTCCTTCGGCCATAAGTAGTGTTGCCATGTTTTAAGACAACAAACTAAAGCATATAGTTTCTTGTCATAAGTTGGGTAGTTGAGTGAGGGACCGGAAAGTTTTTCGCTAAAATAAGCAATGGGCCGATTCTCTTGTAGGAGAACCCCCCCAATGCCTACATTAGATGCGTCACACTCCACCTCGAAGGTTTTCGAAAAGTTTGGGAGTTGGAGTAGTGGCGCATTACAAAGACGGTCTTTGAGCGACTCAAACGCTCGAGCATGGATGTCACGCCACTCAAACGTGACACCTTTATTAGTAAGCTCATGTAGCGGTGCCGCTATCGAGCTAAAGTCCTTGACAAAGCGTCGATAGAAGCCCGCTAAGCCGAGAAAGGCTCGAACCATGGTGGCCGTGGTAGGAGTAGGCCACTCCCGAATGGCGCGAACTTTTGATTCGTCCACTCGTAGTCCGTCCTTAGATACGACATAGCCAAGAAAAATTGTGGTGTCCGAGCAAAAGACACATTTCTCCAAATTGACATATAATTGCTCTTGTCTAAGGCACTCGAGCACTTGGCGAAGGTGCTCGATGTGGACATCCAAAGACTTGCTAAAGACTAGGATATCATCGAAATAGACAACAACGAAAATACCCAAAAATTTGCGCAAGACGTGATTTATGAGGCGTATGAAGGTGGATGGTGCGTTGGAGAGGCCAAATGGCATAACAAGCCACTCGTAGAGGCCATGCTTCGTCTTGAAAGCCGTCTTCCATTCATCACCTTCGGCCATGCGGATTTGATGGTATCCGCTCCGGAGATCGATCTTTGAGAAGATAGTGGCGCCATGGAGCTCGTCCAACATATTATCAAGGCGCGGGATCGGATGACGATACTTGACGGTGATTTGATTGATGGCTCGGCAATCTACACACATCCGCCAAGATCCGTCTTTCTTGGGCACAAGTATGACCGGTACGACACATGGAGACAAGGACTCACGGACATAGCCCCGGTCTAGGAGCTCTTGGACTTGGCGTTGTAGCTCCTTGGTCTCTTCCGGACTTGCACGGTAAGCGGCACGGTTGGGCAAAGACGCGCCGGGCACCAAATCGATTTGGTGCTCAATTCCTCGGATTGGTGGCAAGCCGGGTGGTAGTTTGTCGGTCAAGATGTCCTGAAATTCGGACAACAACAAGGACACCTCGTGTGGCACATTACTAGGGTCATGGGAAATAGATAAACAAAAAGGGACAAGTAAGAAACAAGGAAACTTACCTTTCATGACCGGTGTCAAGTCATGTCGTCGGGCCAAAAGAATCCGGGGCTCACATCGCCCTTGAATGGTAGGAATCGGCGGTGCATGTGTCGGGACAATGCTCTTACTACCTCTTGCTTTGGTAGCGTTACCCTTATGGCCGGAATTACGGGAACTGGAAGTAGGAACATCCACAATATCGGGAGAACGACGAGAAGGGTCCGATGTGGCCGGCGGTGTAGTGGTGTCATCGATCACTTGTTGCCTCTTTCGTTCTGCATAGTCAACTAAAATTTCCTGTGGAGTCATAGGCAAAAGTGTGATCCGTTTTCCATTGTATTGGAACATGTAACGGTTGAGATAACCATCATGAAAAGTTTTACGGTCAAATTGCCATGGTCGTCCCAACAATACATGTGTGGCGTCCATTTTGATAACATCACAAAGGACCTTATCAACATAGGCGCCAATAGAAAACGTCACCCACGCTTGTTGTGTGACGGTGTCACTTGCCTTATCGGATATCCATCGGAGTCCGTAAGGTTGTGGGTGGGGGGTTGTAGGCAACTTAAAGTGTTTCACCACTTTTTCGTTGATAATATTACAACACGAACCCCCATCGATGATAAGAGAGAGACTAGTGTCATTGACCAAGCAACGAGAGTGGAAGAGATTCTCGCGTTGGTCAATAGGGAGATGCTCTTTTATAGTAAGAATGCGACGAGAGACAAGAGCAAACTGACCTGGTTGTGCCGGACCGCAAGCAAGTTGGTCGTCGCATGGCTCCATGCCATAGTATGGGTCGGCATCTTGGTCATCTTCCAAGAGGATATCACCATTATAATCCTCTTCGCCATCGTCATATGATGGGTTGGCAAACATCACCCGCTTGGTGTTCGGGCAATCACGTTGGACATGACCAAACCCGCTACATTTGAAACACACGGGTTCTCTTGGGCGGGCCACCGTTTGAGATCCTTGTTGGGGTCGGCCCGGAGGCGTTTGTGGTGGAGAACGGTGCCACGGTATGGTGGTTTCTCGGTAGCCGCTTGCCGGGTGGGTTGACTCATCCGTGGTGATCCTTTAGCGGCTCCGGAATCTTGGGAACTAGAAACATCTCGAGAACGAGAATTAGTGGTATAAGAGTATTGATTAGTGGAAGAATTATACCTTGAGTATCGAGGCGTTTCGAGTTGTTGCTTGTGAAGCTTCATGGCGGCATGACATAAGGCTCCTAAGTCCTTATATGGGACAATCTCGAGGGGCCGCCGAATTGATGGATTAAGGCCGCTCATGAATTTGGTTCGAAGGGCGGAGGCAGAGGCCGTGATGCCGACCTTCATATGCATGTCCTCCAGCTTGGCTAAGTAAGCCACCGGAGTAAGGCTTCCTTGTTGGAATTCGGCAATTTGCAACCGCATGTCGTTTTTGAAGTCGTCGGGCACGTACTTCTTAGTCATGACATAGATCAATTGATCAAATGTCGCAACTGGTGCCCATCCTCGGTTCTCGCGGTTGGTCTCGTACCGGTTCCACCAAGATTTTGCATCACCTTCAAAGTAAAGTGTCGCCGCTTCGATTTTCTCGTACTCTTCATAATGGCAATGCTTGAGAGCTCTTTTCATATCCTGTGCCCAATCAAGAAACGCACAAGGATCATATTCACCATAAAATACCGGAAATTTAACCTTACCTTCCCTACGAGCTCGGTAGGGATCCGGTCGGGGTGGTGCTATATAGGCGTCTTCGTGATGGGCTCGCCGGTGGCCATCGTTATGCCTTTGGCGCCCATGATTATGTGGTGCACGCCTTTGTGGGTTAGGAGGAGGCAACCATTCTTCTCCTCGATCCTGGTTCTCAAAAGGTTCTCGGATGGGTGGGTGCCATGTACGGACATGTGCCACCCGTTCTAAGTCCGACTCATCATCGGAGAACTCGTCAAAGTCATCTCTTTCATCATACTCTTCATAATCATGATACATCGGTTGCCGGCTATGCTGTTGGCGGCGTTGTCCGGACCGATTATTCTCGGGACGTTGAGAGCGGTCATTTGTTTGATGATTGTACCGGTCATCAATCCGGGAGGGACGGTTCGTGCGTTGGGCACTAGATGGAGGAGGGGAAGTGCCATACTTACGTCGGTTGTGCTCATAGCGTTTGTGCCGATTCTCCATGTCAACATATAGCAAATCATTTGGAGAAGGGTCAGGGTTCTCGTCACCTTCATTGTGGGACTCATGACCGTCATTTTGGGAGGGCCCGTGGTTTTCAATGACGGAGGTAAGCCGTCGACCGTTAGATGGTTCGACTCCCAATATACCTTTGCCTTTGCGTCGTCCATCGGATGTGAAAGCATCGACCAAGGTTCCATTTGGATTCGGTGGGGCGGTCGTCATGGTAAGCATTTGGGCCTTCAAAGCTTCAAGTTCTTGCCTAAGGGAGGCATTTTCTTCGGTCAAAGTAGTGATCTCAAGCCTTTCACTAGATTCCTGAGAAATTTCCATTGTGACGTTAGTCATAACTCCAAGATTGGACACAAATTGCAAGCAATCAAATGAGCAAGGTGACAAGATAAGTCAACGTTACCCAAGTTCAAGTGCGTTAAGGTTCTACCTTTGGGAAAGCCGTTTGGCGGTTAGGCAAGGAAGGCAAATCCAACAAATTTGAACCAAAATGCACACAATTTCAAGAGAAAATTTGCAACTTGTGAGAAAATGGAGAGGTAGGAAATGGACGGATCGTTTATCGGCAAGTTTTACTTGCTTTGGTCTTTGACCTTTTCAAAAATCCGATTTTTCGGATGAACCGGTTTGCCGGACGTCTTTTACTTTTGTTTTTGTGGAATTGTTTCTTTTTGAAACTTTTGAATGCAACCTTTGGAATGCAAGAGATGAATCCACTTTTCTTTGAAACAAATCCGTTTTTTGAAGAGTTTTTGCTTTGTTTTTGGTTTTTGGAATATCAAAAGACGTGATATCCGATTTTGTCAACAAAAAATCCCAAGAAAATGGTGAAATTGATTAACAAAAATGTCGGATTGGGTAAGGAAAAATGTTTTGTTGATTAATGGTTTGATGGCAAACCAAAAATCTCCTAAATTTGCTTTGCAAAATGGATCGAGAAAATTTTTTTTTCAAGAACGTGGATGAAGATGCGAAGAACAAGATGAAGATGGTGATGAACAAAAGGCAAACAGGATGAATATAATAACGCACAAAAACAAGAGTAAATATAACTTAGCTTAGATCCCTTTGCTCTGATGCCAATTTGATGCGTCCTTGGACACGTCAATGAAGTATTCCGGATCTAGATCAAGCTGAAGCTCAACTACTCCTTAGTTGAAGTGCGAATGCAATTGAAGATGGGTTGCGGAAGCTTAGAGATGGAGGCGGAAGTTGTATGATTGAGTCGATCTAGATTGATCGATCAACCCTTGAAGTGGGTCGGTTGAGTTGGTTCTTGAAGAACCCTCGAAGGTGGTTGAGTTTGGATCGAAGATCCAAAAGAAGAACTTTGAGAGGATTGGAAGAGGGATTGATGCTCAAGTAAGTTGGAGGAAAATACTTCTCTTTACTTAATCAAATTGAACATGCTTTACAAATGAGCCAAGCATCACCTTATATAGTGGATGAAGGCTATACAAAGAGTCGGAAATTAAATGACGGAAATAAAGTCGGAATTTAAGTTCCGGAAATGAAACACCTAAAAATATGAACGGTTGAGAATTTAAGTTCGGAATTAAGTTTTCGAATTAAATTCTGAAACCAAAAGTCTAATCTTAAATTCGGAAAATTAATACCCGGAAATAAAGTCCGGAAATTAATATTCCGAAAATAAAAAGACTTATTATTACAAAACGCTAAATTATGGAAAATGCGGAAAATGCGCCGGAACGGTGCCGGCTTGACAAGCTTCAATTCATAGTGGCGTAGAGACACGGTTTGCAACCAATGGGTCCGTGACAAGCAACGGTGCGGCTAATGATGGAGCCGGTAGCTTGAGCGATTGCTTTAGCACGGGAACGGGTGAGCAGTCCATCGGAGCGAACCCGAAGTGCCTCGTCTTCCTCGTCTTGGGACATAGGGGTCAAGGGCGCATCGGGTGTGTAGGCTGAACTAGAATTGATGAGAACCTTGTTGCGTATTGTTGTGTATTTGTTTTTCAATATGCTCGGTCTTTTGAGTGTATTGTATTGCTGTTTGAGATATTAATTAATTAATTCAACAGAATGACTGACCAGAATGAGAAATTGACACAACAATCTAAGGAAAAGGGTTACTATGCGTGGAATGATCTATTGATGAGAACCTTTCTTGAAATTTTGTGTGAATTTCAAAAATAAAATGGACAGAAGAATGGTTTTAGTTGGATAACTTTGACCGAACAATTCGAGTTGAAGACCTCTACTAAATATTTAAAAAACACTTTAAAGAACAAGTACAATTCTTTAAAATCATTATGGAGATTATGGATCAAGCTTAATCACAGTGATACTGGTCTGGGATGGGACTATGAAAGAAACTGTATTGAAGCAATTGACGAATGGTGGACAAAGAAGTTGCAGGTATGTAATTTAGTTAATGTTTATAAATTTCAAGTGTTTGTTCTTACTTATCACTTATAACATTTACAAATGTTATATGTGCAGGAAAATAGTGAGTACCGTGTATTCGGGAAAAATGGTCTTCATCTGGAGGTTCAAGTTATGATGAAGATGTTGTTTGAGGGCACGGTAGCGACTGGTGTTCATTGTGTTGCTCCGTCAATGGACCCCCACCAATTAACCCTACTATTGAGCCATGTTTTGATGATGAAGAACCAATTGACTGGGATGGTTTGAACATTGCAGCTGATCTAGCTAACGATCAAGAAGCGGATCACGTGAATTATCCCGATGAAGAGAATCAGACATCTCAATGTCCCCTCAAGTCCCATGGAAAGACAAAAAAAAACGTATGTGAACAAGCGCAATGTTAAGAAGAAGTCTAGTGGGAAATCTAGTGATGCCAACAAGAGGATAATTACATTATGTGATGTTGAGGAGGCGAGGTCCACTGTTGAGGAGGCAAGGTCTCTTGCAGAAGAAACTTCAAAACAACCGTTCCTGCACAATGTAGTTCATTGGGTGTCCTATCTGATATGGTTATGGAAGGACTATTACCGAGGTTTTCACCGCTTTGGGGCTTCTCTGTGACGTTTCTGATGTCTAAAGTTGTGGCTAATCAGTTTATGTGGCTTCCTACAAACGAGGAAAGATTGCATTGGCTAGACTTCGAGCACAAGAAGGAGATTCTTAAGGGTACTTTGCCAAAAGAGTAATTGTGTTGAACTTGTTTGTTTAGGTGAAACATTTCTTTGTTATGTGTTTTTCTGACCTTGTTATGGTTGAACCTTATGTGTGTGTGTATGTGTAATAACTATCTTTGTTAAGTGTTTGTGTGTAAGAACTTCATGACTCATTGTAATGTCATTATTTGAATTTTCAGTTGCTATGTCTAACTACGTAAGACTTTTTTACAGCTTTATAAGTTTGTGGTTTTGGAAAATGCCGTCAAACGAAAGACTTAAATGTTTGCGACATATCCAACAACTTTGTGCTTTACAACCTGTAAATGATCTAATAGCAAAACATTACTTTACACATGTTTGCAAGGAACGTGTGTACGATACAAAGTTCAACGGTTTGCGGTGGATGGATGAAATAGTAAACTCAAGTACGGAGACACGATGCTTCAATGCGTTCCGAATGGAGAAGCAAATGTTTCAAGAGCTATGTAGCCTTTTGGTGAACAAGTATGGACTATGTGGCTCTAAAAATATGCGGCCTGTGGAAAAGGTAGGCATATTTGTATACATAATGGCTCAGGGACTAAACTACAGAAATGCATTGGAAAGTTTCCAACGGTCTACATCAACTATATCGAGTGTTGTGCACGATGTACTGGACGCCATTGTCGGTCATCGTAAAGGGTTTCATGGCATGTCAAGGGACATAATAAAACCTATGGATCCTTCTTTTTCTGAAGTGTCAAATCAAATCAAGAATGATCCAAGATATTCAGAATACTTTAGTGGTGCAATTGGGTGTATAGACGGTACACATATCAACGCATGTATACCAGAGGCGGATCAAATTCCATACAGAGGTCGGAAAGGGATATGCACGTTCAATGTGATGGTTGTTTGTGACTTTGACATGTGTTTCACATTTGTCTCAGCCGGATGCAAAAGTATTTGAACAGACAGTTAGTACTCCGGCTATGGGTTTTCCACACCCTCCACTAGGTACGAATTAATCACGTCAATTCAATGTCTACTTTACTAAACTCATTAGATGTCAGCTATTAAGTCTTCAATGTTTGAAAAAATAGGCCGCTACTATTTGGTGGACAAGGGTTACCCAGACAAAGAGGGGTACATGATTCCTTATCCAAAGACACGATATCATCTGTCACAGTTTGAGAATGTACCCCTGGGTAATGCTAAGGAGACTTTCAACAGAAAACATTTATCACTGCGATGCTACATTGAGCGATCCTTCGACGTTTTGAAAGGATGTTGGAAGATACTCAAAGTTATGCTAAGTTATAGTGTGGATACACATGTTGACATTATCTTGGCGTGTTTTTCATTGCATAACTTTGTGAGAAAGTCTCGTAGTACAACAAGGGGTACGGAGGATGACATGTTTACTACGGTCAATGTTGAAAATGAATTGGATGAAGATGACACGGATGAAGAGGAGTTCGATGATGAATATGACAGTGAGTCCGATGAAGAAGATATTGAAAGAAACTATCCAACAAATGGTGGAGAAACTAGGAAGATTCGAGATGACATTGCCGCCATGTTATGGGCTGCAACTTAAGAGTTATGATTTTTGAAGGATGACAGTGAGTCCGATGTTGTTTTATTTTTCTGAATTTTGTGGGTTGTAGTGTTCAGCTGGACGTGTATCGTTCATATTAGATCGGATGTGGACGAAATTTTTACATGACCTTCTACGTAATGTAAAATTACTACAGTTAAAATTTTGGATCGTTCCTTCACATAATTTAGGAGTTATAATTTTTGAAAGATGACGAGTTATATCCCAAATGATGCTGTTTTATTTTTCTGAATTTTGTGGGCTGTAATGTTCAGCTGGACGTGTATCGTTCATATGAGATCGGATGTGGACGAAATTTTTACATGACCTTCTACGTAATGTAACGTTACTACAGTTAAAATTTTGGGTTGTTCCTCCACATAATTTTGGAGTTATGATTTTTGAAAGATGACGAGTTATATCACAAAGGATGCTGTTTTATTTTTCTGAATTTTGTGGGCTGTAATGTTCAGCTGGACGTGTATCGTTCATATGAGATCGGATGTGGACGAAATTTTTACATGACCTTCTACGTAATGTAAGGTTACTACAGTTAAAATTTTGGGTCGTTCCTCCACATAATTTTGGAGTTTTGATTTTTGAAAGACGACGAGTTATATCACAAAGGATGCTGTTTTATTTTTCTAAATTTTGCTAGTCTCAGAATTACAACTACCACCACCATCAAATAAAGGTGCAACTTCCAACCCTCCACTGCTTACAGACTCAGATTGCATCAAACTGAATTAAATGTATAGCATCAAACTGCTTACAGATTGCTCAGATTGCTTACAGATTCAGATTGCTACACTGCTTACAGATTTTTGAAAGATGACGAGTTATTTTTCTGAATTTTATTGGTCACTGAATAAAATGTATAACATCAAACTGAAAGCAACTAATGCTCGTATCAAGATCCCTCTTTCCAGCTTCTTCAAAAGGTTCAGCTTCATCAAACTGAAAGCAACTAATTCTGTCTTCATTCAGATTGCTCAGATTGCTCGTATCAGATTGCTTAGATTGCTCGATTCTGTCTTCATTAGACATGCTACACTGCTTACAGATCGAAAACCAAAAAACTTCATTGCATAACTCAATTCCATGATAATAATCACTCCCTTGAGTCCCTTCCTTGAAGCACCTCTCAGCTGTTTGTAGCAATTTCCTGCACCTATCAACCCGTAAAATAGCCCGTTCAGGCCAACTAGTCATTCCCTTTTGGAAGCCTTTAATTATTCTCTTTGTTATGAATCCTTTCTTTCCAATATTCAAATGAATAAACCTACTTGCTAAATATCTTAAATGTAAATGGCTGCACAGATTGGTTGTGGGGTTGGAAATACCATCTTTCCCCTGGTTTCTCTATATCCAGATCTGTATGTGCTTGCATGTGACTTCTCTGCACGAGGTGTGAACTTTGTGAAGGTTTGAGTTCTCCATTGTGGATTTTCTGTCTACCTATACATCTGCTTGTGGATTAAAATATGTTACTTACTGCTTTTCAAGCGCATAAGGAGTTCACGGATACCCAAATTAATGCATTTGTATGTGGATCTGACAAATGCGACCTCATTCAGCATGTTGCTCCAGCTTCAGTTGACATTGTTACTATGGTATACTACTGAAATTTTCTATCATACATATGTGATTGCCTTAAGTAAATATTGGTGAAACGAAAAAACATAGATCCCATATGATACACATTAGCTCTACATTGATTAAAGATCATAAATACCTACTGAACCGTTTTGCTCCTGGTACAAGAAGTTTCTCCAAAAATTTGATAATTAAAAGAATGCACATGCAAAGTTCACTACTTGTTCTAGAACAACCCCAACTCAGTTACAGATTTAGACAGGTGCGATATTGATGGATATTGTACCTTGGTTGACATCAAACATGTATACATGCTCTCCGTTGTAGCTAATAACAACCTCTTCTCCATTAGGACTAAATGAAACGTGAGTTAGATGCGCATGAGATCGCCCTGCCTGCAACAAACAAGAAAGTGAGCATATAGAAGGAAAATGATGTTAGCCTACTAGCACACTGTGACATTCTGGTACTGAAGATCCATTATGAGGGCAAGAACAAACTTCACGAAAGTCATGCTGTCTCAGTGTCTTACCTCACTCGCACTCCACACCACATTAGGATTTCCAGCTTCAACCTACGAAAACTTAAGAACTAGGTTGCTTTGTCAAGATGATTAAAAAATAAGAAACCAAATGAGTTTGAACATACAGCTAATTTCTTTACTCTTTTAGTATGACACTAAAAATGAGCATATGGAGTAACAGCAGTTGCATCAGCTTGCCTTACAATGAAGTGAGAAATGTTAAACACACGGACCTGATGATACATGGTATTAGTACTAATGATGTTCTTTCCTTATCAAACATCTCAGACTTGGCAGACCGGCAATCAACTTATGGTCTATTCAACAAACCATACCCACAATCCCAGATGCTCGAACTCCAATATCATTCCAAACTTCAAAAAGACAAATCGACAACCAAAAAACAATCACATTCAATTTCTCCACATCACTTCCCATCTCATCTACATGCTTACACAATCCTGGATACATTAAAAAACAATCACATTTGACGAGCTTTACAAATAGAGCGCAACTAGAATTGAAGTACATTATCAACAAATAAAAAACATTGCATTCAACTAAATTAACTGCTCAAAATTTCAGCTGAAAATTTCTGTTAAATTAAGCAAAATGTCATAACATAAGTGTTTTACTCAAAAACAGTCATTTGATCCTACAAACATCGAGCCTGAAGTACTTCAGCTGAAATTGGAGTACATTACCAACAACTTAACCACGATTACATTTAAAGAGAATTACAATAACAAGAAGGACACAAATAAAACACACAGCGAAGACCACGATCCACAGTTTCTGTATTAGAGATCTTGCGTCTAAATAATGTTTGTTGCGCCTTGCTAGAGGGTTGGTGATCTCGTACTTCTCACAGTGGTTGTTCATCTCATTTTCCACGTTCTTTAGAAGCTTCTCATTCATCGCTTCACATTGAGCCTGAAGTACTTCATTTCTGGCCTTCGCCTTATCATACTGCGCCTTATTGCGCTTGTTGATGGCAACTAGCCTTTTCGCAAAGCAACAATCCTCAAGCCGATGATGAGTATTCTCTTCATCCTCAGGTGATGAATCATCTTCCTCCACAGAAAGTGGTGTTTTTGGGAACTAGAACAACAACGCAACAATAAAAAAATGTCAAATTTATAACATATTAACGTTCTCATCAAGGTGATGATTCCTCTTACCATTGGGACTGCACATAATCTATTGGTCCCGGGAACTTCTACCAATCGTTGTGGCTCCTCAATTGTCACTCCAGTGCTGTTATGATTCAAAGAATTATTACCATTTATGAAAATAGAATGGCTTCTCAGAATGAGTAACATAATATGATGTTATAAGTGAATTCACTGCATTTAATTCACAAATAAACGGGCAACACTTGATCAGAACAAGGTGTCCAGTGCGCCACAAACTAACAAAAGGGTTTTATGAAAAGAGGCAAGAAAACCAAGGTTGAGAAGTTAACAATTATTGATCACTCAAAGATTAACAGAAGAACAAACACTACCTAAGAAATCCTAATGTCAGCCATAAATAATTCCGAGATAGAGGTTGACAGAAGAACAAACACTACAATAACTTGCTTGTTAGATGCCATATAGAAAGCTATAGATGATCCTTTTAATATGCATATGCCCAAAAACAGCTATAGATGATCCTTTTAACTACATATAACTTAGCAGCCCAATTTGATCAACACCGCATGCTCAATGTCGATCAGATCAACACAGATGGCTCAAGGATAGGATCATCAATTTGGTAACTACAAGCACCTGCAACTAAAGTAGCCTTTGGAATCTCCATCACAACTTGCTCTTTCACATAGTGATCTCGGCACACAGGCATATAAACATCCTTCCCACCAATCAGCTCAGTCTCAATTGCCTCGGTCTACCTCAAGGTGAAGAAAGCACGATTTCCACACAAGTCACACCTTGCTTTCAACTTCGTTACAGTATCTGCTAGTGGTATTTGAAACCCTAATCGAAAACCCTAACCTACCTAATCGATAAATCAGTACACTACCTAACGAAACCCTAATCGAAAAACATCAAACAAATTGAAGAGGAACCTTTCCTTTTGATGGGACGAATCGGAGTTTGCTTCACCCTTCTTCCCACTGGCTTGTCATCTGGTCCCATACTCGATAATCTACACAAAACCGAACTGAAAAATGATGGAAAGCAAAACAGGAAACTGTGATCTGAGAACAAAAGCAAAACATGAGGACTGAGAAGAACCTGAAGGAGAAATGAGAGGATCTGATGGAGAAACGAGAGGATCTGCACAAAACCAAACTGTGGAGTTCTCCTCTTTCGAACGACTGGAGTTCTATCGAGACTGGAGTTCTATCGAGTACGGGAGAGTGAAGGGTAGGAGGGGTAAAACAAAAAAGCTAACCTAAAGAATCTCGAAGAAGCTTGGCTCCCCGAGCTTCTTTTTTCGGGTTTCTTTTGGCAAAAGAATACCGAAAAAGAACACAATACAAAAACTGAAACCGATACCAAACGTTCACAAAAATTGAAACCGATACCAACCAGGGCCTAACCTTCCGAAAATCATCCATCCTTTGCCCAACTGACCCCCAAGTCTTTAAACATTTTTTTGGACAAGTTTCGAGTTGAATATCAAACACAACAGTAACGATCTGAAAGTCGATTGTTAGGGTTTGTTTTGAGCTTCTTATTTTCTTGTTCGGCCGAGGAAAAGAGGAGGAGCATCATACATAGGCGCGTTCATTGCTGGTACTTTGTGGATGAAGATCCAAACAATTAAATTTGTGCTCACGCACTCTGTCTCGAATTGAAAGTTCAAAGTTAATATTTTAGTCTGCATCATTGGTTGGTTAGAACGAATTGTTTTCGGAGAGGGAGATGGAATCGGAGGCTGACATTTTCACTAGCTTGGACTTAGCCGGCCTGGACGAAGCTGGTGGCGGCGGCAGCGATAGTCGGCGAGTTTGCAGCGGTGGATGCGGCCGGCCGGTGAGTGTTTGCTTGTGCGATGAAATACCTCCGGAGCCGATCTCCACCAGCACCAAGATCGTCATCTTACAACACCCCCACGAGCAGCGCCCCCGCCTTGCCACCGTCCCCGTGCTCGCCAGATGTCTGAATAATTGTCAAATTTTAATCGGCAGGAGGCTTCGTCGAGGCTCGTCTTCGCTTCTGGATTCTATCCACTCGGAGTCGGTCGAGAATCCAAACTTTTCACCCCGAGCAGTCTTTCTCTTCCCAGGTAACTCGAAGTTTAGGGTCCATACTTGTAGAATAAGCGATTAAGTGGTAGGAAATGATGAGATTGTAGTGAAATTTGCGAGCAAGTTGACGATATCTTGCAGAAACTGTTGTTGTATGTCGACATTAGGGACAAATTCGATGCCTTGGACGGAAATCAACCAGTGGAAATCATCCATAAGCGAGAGGTCTAACAAGGGCTATGTATTGATTATGTTCGATGGCACATGGAAGCACGCCAAGAAGATGGTAATGGCTAGCCTTCCATTTATATCCACATTTGCTTCTTGTGTGTGTTTGAATTACGATGTGGAGGTTTGTGGTGGGAACATATACGATTCGGAGCTGCTTTTGAGGAAGGAGCCTTTTGGAGGGTGCATGAGCACCATGGAGGCTGTTGCTCGAGCTTTGAGAGTTGTTGAACCTGATGGAGCTGAGATTGAGAGGAAGCTGGTTGGTGTTCTGAAGGCGATGGTTAGATTGCAGGCTTGTCATTTGAAGCCTATAAACCCAAGGCCGAAGCTGTTGAAGAAAAAGAAGAGTGAGGGGGAGAAAAACATCAAGAGCTGACAGGTTAGCTGAACTTCTTCTCTTTCAGGCCTCTTAGATTGATAAATACTGCTTGGTGCTTGAGTAGAGTTTGTTCCCGAATTTCTATTGTTGAAGTTATTCTGGGTATTATATGCATTTGCTACTGAGTAAGTTTAATGAAGAGTCTTCCTTTACGCCCCATTCCTGCAGATGTGAATAGAGTATGCATTGTGCAAATGTTGCCAATGATCCTGCAGTAATACAGGAAGGTTTATATTGGCATATATGTAAGTACAAATAAAATAAAATGGGGAAAGTTAAGATGGTCGGCAGTGGACGGCGTGACCGGACATCTTGTCTTGGGAGGCAAAGCGGTGTGGGGGCTGGCCGCTGCTACCTGTTAGGATGGGTACACGGTCGATTGTAAATTGTGAAGCTATCACTCTATTACTTCTTTTACTATTTTAGAGTGAGTTTGGTAAGACCCTAAAAGTAAATTGTAAGTGAAATTATTAAAATGAATAAAAATAATCTCTTATAATCTAACAAAGTAATCCGAGATTAATCTTCTTAAAAAATCTGTATTTCTTACTAACAAACATTAGTGGATCAATCTAATATAAGTTTGTTTGTAAAAATTAAGTCATGTATTTTAATCTTACTAGATAAAATCGAAAATTTCATGTCGCATATCAAATCGGGATTCGTTCATTTTATAATAATTCGCTACATATACATGTTATTCCATTTATTTTGTATTAATCGAAGAAAGTAAGATGTGCGTACAAATCAACCAAAAACGACAATTAAGAGACAAGATCTAAAGCCAAATATTCACAAGAGTAACTACTCTTAAATTTACAAGTCTTTATTTCAAGTCTTCAACCAGTGTCACTAATTTACAAATTTACATTTCAGTCTTGATATCTCCAGTGGTGTTGGTGTATTATGTGCTCTCACCTCCACCGAAACCCTTGCTGCCTTCACCCTTGCTGTCTGTCGTGAGAACGTGCATCATTGGTGTGAAAAATATAGAGGCATAAATTATTGTAGAAAAGAGTTCAATGTCCAAATGATTGACAACTAAAATGCATTTTGAATGTTACATCACTTTTACTAAATCTATGCAAGAGACAAGTTAATCACGTAATCATCTGAGCTGGAAGATGGCAGGTTATTTAGAAGCACTAGTGCACCTACATGTATCCATGATAATCACCTTTCATCTTCAGATAAAACACCTTTGACTCAGCAACTCCAACTGTTGGAACAAGGTGTCTATCAAGAAGCTTCAGTATCCCATCACAAATCTTACTAAGCTCAGTCTCAATCTTGGCCCTGTACTCTTTGATGGAGGAAACATGGTCCTCGTTCCCACGACTCTCCTTTATTTTTCGAGCGAAATGAGCTTGTTGCTATGCCTCTGCAATGCGTAGCTGTAGTCGGGGTATGAATAACACGCTTCATGTGGTACGAATAGCAATCTCGTTTAGTAACCCACATTTTAAAACCGCGGGTTTTCATTTTTTTTAAATGGCAACCTACAGCTTGAAACTGCGGGTTTTGACCCAGAATTAATTGGGCCGAACGTGTAAAAACAAGGATTCTATTAAAAAAATAGAAAGAAAACTAGAAACTCGCAGTTAAAAATTGCGGGTTATTCAAGTTAACTAACAGTTTTAAACTACGGATATACTTCGATCCAAAATGCTTTCTATTCTCATAATATATTTTAGTCTGTATCTAATCTTAAAAAATATTTTCTTATTATTTTAGAAAAAAAAAATCCATTAATGTGGTGGCAAATTTTAAAATTTTTAACAAAGTGGAAGTTATTTTTCAAATACAAACGACGGCAGTATGGAGGACTTACTGGAAAACAGGACGTCCGGCGGTGATAAACGTTGAGAGGAGAGACAGGGAAAACGACGGCGCTGAAGGTTCCCTTCTGGAAACTTGACGACAGTGCTTCGTTGTTCTTCTACTCACTATTCTGTGCGACCCCCGGAAGTAGAGAGAGAATCGAATTCGGCCACCTGAATCTCAAAGAGCCTCGATTGGGGAGAGAAAGAGTTCAGTTTAGAGTTGATCGAAGGTTGCGTTTATAGATTGGGTTTAATGGTGGTTGATCTACGCCCGCCAAGTGTTCGATGAAATGTTTTTGAGGTTTTTTTGATCTAGTTTGGCATGAAGATAGATTTCTTACCCTATGGATTGTCGTCCGTCACGTGTTTGATGAAATGTCTCTAGGAATTGCCAGTTCTGATATGACAACGGATGGTAAAGGTTTCCTTCATTGTCCTCTTAGAGCATTTCAAGGTTGTCGGGATGGAGTAGAGGGAAGCAAAGGTTTCTCTTGTTTGGTTTCTAATCTTAAAAGGCAAGATTTTTGTTCCGAAGATAACAAAAATGTGATTCGCGACACTATTGAGAATAACCTTGATGTATTTGTGGCTTTTGAGGAGTCCTTGGCATATCTTGGGTTGTGGTTATGCGGACGTTGTATGAGTATGCATGCTTTGAGTCGTGCATGTCATCACTCTGATGGTTCCGTTCGTGTTGCTTATGAGGACGGAATGGTAAGAAGCTACATTTTTGGTATCTCGAAGCCGGTCGTGGGAGAGTTGTCTATTGCGGTTATTGAGGAAGGGTTGGTTTTTGATGCGGCTTTGCTCGATAGAGTTTTTCGCATTCCTATCACTACTGTGAAGAGTATCCCGCATAACTGTCGTCTTGCTTTCTCTCAAGCTCTAAAGGGTGCTCTTCAGAGAGTGGTCGCTGAGCCATGTTCTGTGGATGCTTGGGTTGCGTTGCTTCTTCTTCCTCGGTGCACTTTGCAAGTGTTCAGGCCTTAGAATAGGAGAGATAGTAGATCAGGGAGTAGAAAATCTATTCAACAGCAGCGGATCATGCAGTCTCTGGCTTTGTGGGGTGAGGACGGCGGTATCGACAAGCTAGTGCGGGGTTTGTTAGACCATTATGAGCATGGGTTTTCGGCAACTACTAGGGTCGCCTCAACGGATGGTGATAGACAGAGAGTGAGACCTAATATCAAGCAGTGTCTTCGCAAGGTCTCTGATGGACATTTCACGGCGGCTGCAAAGGTTTTGTCCTCTTCTGGTGTGGCTTCGTGTGATGATGAGACTGTGAAGGTTTTGGAGGCTAAGCACCCCTTCATGTCTCCACCTTCTCGTGTATGTGAGGTTTTGGAATCTCCCTTTGTTGCTGATGTTGATTTGATTCTTAGGTGTATTAAGTCCTTTCTCAAAGGTACTTCTTGCGGCAGGGATGGTTTGAGGGCACAACACGTGTTAGATGCTATGTGTGGGGATGGTTCCGCTATTGTTGTTGATCTTCTACGAGTGATCTCATCTGTTGTTAATTTGTGGTTGGGAGGCAGATGTCCGGAGAGTTTGGCGGAGTTTGTGGCTTCTGCTCCTCTTACGCCATTATTGAAGCCTGACAATGGGATTCGACCCATTGTAGTTGGCACTATTTAGAGGCGGTTGGTTTCTAAGGTTGCCATGAAAGGGGTGAGTAAAGATATGACAACCTATCTAGCGGATTTTCAGTTTGGAGTAGGCGTGTCTGGTGGCGCATGAGCTATTTTGCATAGTGTCAACAGGGTTTTGAGCGAGCGGCATGATGATGGTTCGCTTGCTATGCTTTCCGTGGATTTCTCGAATGCTTTTATTCTTGTTGATAGAACAGTATTGCTTCGTGAGGTGAGGAGAAGATGTCCATCTATTTCTGTATGGGTTGAGTTTTTGTATGGTCAGCCTGCTCGATTGTATCTGGGAGATAGATTTATCTGGTCATCCACAGGAGTTCAGCAAGGTGACCCCTTAGGGCCACTTCTTTTTGCGCTTGTCTTGCATCCACTTGTGCACACTATCCGTGACAACTGTAAGCCTCTTCTTCATGCTTGGTATTTAGATGATGGGAAAATCATTGGTCGATCGGAGGATGTGGCTAAGACACTTGCTATTATTTTGGAGGTTGGTCCGAATTTTGGACTTGAGTTGAATGTTTAAAAAACTGAGTTATTTTGGCCTTCATGTGATGGTTCGAAGCTTCGAGACGGGTTATTCCCTAGAGACATTGCGAGACCATCTTGGGGTTTGAAGTTATTGGGAGGGGCTGTGAGTATAGATAGTGGTTTTATTAAAGAATTGGTTATGAAGAGAGCTGATAAGGCATTGGAGTTGATGCGTCTTCTCTCTCAGCTTAGGAACCCGCAGAGTGAGCTTCTCTTACTTCGTTCGTGTTTGGGTGTAGCGAAGATGTTTTTTGGCCTGGTGGTTTGTGGGGGTCCTTTTTTCGGGGATCTTCAATGGCGGTTGGCTTCCTTGCCTATTCGTCATGGAGGGCTCGGTTTGTACTCTGCTATGGAGGCGTCTTCTTACGCTTTTGTTGCCTCCAGAGCTCAGTCTTGGGTGCTCCAAGACCATATCTTGTGTGACAGTGGACTATCTGGTATGGATTCAGTTTTTTACAAAGCTTTAGATGACCTGCATGTGGCTATCCCGGAGTTCGACCTTTCCAACTTTACTAGTAAGGACACCGTCCCCCCTAAGCCCCAACATATTTTGGCGGATGCTCTTTTTGGTAAAATTGTTCAGGAGATGGTTGAGAGGTTTGATATGACTAATAGGCAACAAGCAGTTTTCGGATGTTTGCAAGCGCCGCATAGCCAAGATTTTCTTCTTGTCATTCCCATCGATGGACTTGGTCAATGCATGTCCCCTGTGGAGTACCGCTCCATTCTCAAGTACCAACTTATGATTCCACTTTTCTCAGCTGGTGAGGTTTGCCCCATTCCTAATTGTCGGAGGGTGTTGAATGCTTTTGGGGAGCATGCTGTACATTGTAAGGAACTTCCTGGCTTCAAGTATAGGCATGATCTGGTTCGTGATGTTCTTTGTGATACCTTTAGACGGGCCGGGATTTCTGTAAAGAAAGAAGCACCTGTGAACTTCTTGACTGATCCGCGGGATGGAAGGTCCACATTGCGGCCGGCGGATGTTTTGGTGTTCGGTTGGAGTGGAGGGAAGCATGCATGTATTGATTTGACGGGGTCTCACCGCTTGTGGATTAGGGAACGGACCTTTTGTGGTGGGTCAGGCAGCTTGTAGAGCGGCGTCAGCTAAGGTGGCCAAGCATGGAAGGGCATGTGTTGAAAACCAACACGTTTTTCTTCCATTTGATTTTGACACGTTTGGATTTTTTGCACCCGATGCTGTTGATATTCTCAAGAGGGTGCAAAGAGTTATGCATAGTAATATTATGTCCTCTAGATTTGTAGATGTTGTTTTTAAAAGGTTAGGTTTTGCCATCCAAAAAGGGGTAGCGGCGCAACTTATTGCTCGCTTACCTTCTACTTCTATGTAAATAGTAATACCGTATAAATAAAAATTGACAGTTGAATGATCAAAAAAAAAAAAAAAAAAAAAAAAAAAA
>BSUD01000002.1:66170457-66264736 GCA_033239045.1 Fagopyrum esculentum | reverse complement strand
AAAAAAAAAAAAAAAAAAAAAAAAACAAAGTCCATGGTAGTAGCCGTCAATGCCAAAAAGTAGGCGGACGGCAGCCACGTCGGTGGATTATCTTTGTCCAAACAAGTTCTTTTTCTTTAATTCCCTTTCATTGTCTTTTATCTGCCTTTACGTCAAACACTTCTCTCTCTATTTTTATATATTCCAAATCTAAGAGAAATTAGTCACCCGAATATCCATCCCATCCCATCCCACTTTTTACTCTGTAATTTTCCCTCCATCGCCTTCTCTCTCAGCAATTCTAATAATTTGCATTCTACTCCAAAGACAGTCAGTGCAAGCATCTCGGGTGGGTTGACCCTCCTCATTCAATTAGTTTCTACTTTGCTTGCAATTTCACTGTTCGGATCGATGATCCGTGATCGTTTTTTTCCTTGATCCCTCTCGATTCTATCATTCTTGTATCAGTTTCGATGTGGGTTTTTTCTTTTCTTTCTTTCTTTCGGGCTGGACTGTCTTAAGTATTATCTGTTTGGAGTAAATGGTTTTGATCTGCTGTTGTTGGTGTCTTTTGATTGTCAATTCTGATATTTTCTCTTATTTTCCGCTTGAAGCTGTTAATTGATTGCCTATATATCTGGGATCCTATTGGGTTGACTTTATAGATTTTGAAGCAAAGTTATGCTTTTGCTACTGCATCTGAGTATTTGGTCATGTTTATGATCTATAGAAATGGATCCTGTAGGGTATTTTTGATTTTGATAGTGTTTCTGGGTTAAATTTTATCAACCTTATATTCATGTGCTATTGGGAGTTGCAAATTCTTGATATGCAGACTTGTTTACACTGAAGTTGTCGTTGTTGAAGTCATTCTATTCAATCACCTTGTTTGCACTTGTCAGTGAAATGAGATGATCGATTAACATGGATTGTAATCTTGTAGCTAATGATACAATGCTGAGTGCGTAGTTTCTTGGTTGCATTGGTCTCTTTTCCCGATTTTCTTTTTTCATCTTCGATGTTCAGAGTTGTTTAATCCACTCCAGTCACCCTTTTTGTGATTGGCCTTCTTAATGCTCAGTTTTAATGTCACATGTCTTCTTAGGATGTAGGAATTGTACAATAGCTCTAGGTTCTACTGTGTCTATGGCACATTGACCGATCCGTGTTTGTACTCCTTTTCTTCCCATGCAGCGCAGGTGCCGTGCATCTAGCTTCTTTGCAACAACGGGTTATTAGCTTGCAGCCATTTTTCACCATTGCATAATATAAAACAACTGCAAATATGTCTAGCTCAACAAAGACCATAGACCCAGCATTTCAGGGAGCTGGCCAAAAGATGTATCCTTTTGTTTCTTACTACAACCAAAAATTGTAACTGTTTCTGTTTATTTCTACATTTGCACAACTCTTTCAAACCTAATCAATTCCGAAAGTGTTGAATACTCATTTTTAGAATTAATTTGTGTATGCAAAAGCTTGTTTTAAATAAGCTGTTGATCATTGATGAATAGCTGTGTCAGTTACACCATGTGTAGTATGCAGTCATAAGCTTAACTCTTTGTAGTGGGACTGAAATATGGAGAATTGAAGATTTTCAACCAGTTCCCTTGCCAAAGTCTGATTATGGTAAATTCTACACAGGAGATTCTTATATCATCTTGCAGGTTTGTGTTTGGTGAACTAACCTCTGCTCGAGCCTTGCTTTCAATTTTTTTTTGTCATCATCAAGTTTTATATTAACTTTATCTTCATGATGGCCAAACATATCAATAAGTAGATGAAAAAGGATGACCACACGAGTAGTGGACTGGTAGTTTATGTTTTCCATCAAAATCAAATAACTTCTCTTATATTGAATTTTAGTAGTGCTCTCGTCCTATTATTCAGAGTTTGCACTTGAAGCAATCTCTATTACTATCATTTCTGTAGAGATTACTGTTTAAGTCTCTCTTTCACTGGGTTGCTTATTTTATAGTTAATGCAACTTTGATGATCATGACGAAGTCTTGTAAACCCAGGGAAGAAATGAACGGCTCCATATTATTTAGCATCATAATATCACAGATAAAAAACTCTGGAAGTAATTCTTATCTATAGCGGAAAACATTTCTAGGTTGTTTTTCAATTAGTCTGGAGGAGTTAGCATGTAGAAATTTGTCATAGCTAATTTTCCATGTGTTTATGCAGACAAGCCCTGGCAAGGGAGGTGCTTATTTATATGATATACATTTCTGGCTGGGAAAGGATACTAGTCAAGTAAGTATCTATAAAACTCGGTTGCTTTTTAGATGAATTTATTTTAATCATTGGTGGGTTCTAATATTCTTCCCTATAACATAGGATGAGGCTGGTACTGCAGCGATCAAGACAGTTGAGCTAGATGATTGTCTTGGAGGAAAGGCTGTGCAGCATAGAGAATTACAAGGGCATGAGTCTGATAAATTCTTGTCATATTTTAAGCCATGTATTATACCTTTGGAAGGAGGAGTTGCTTCTGGATTCAAGAAACCAGAGGAAGAGCAGTTTGAAACGAGGTTATATATCTGCAATGGGAAAAGGGCTGTTAAAGTGAAGCAGGTATTTCTGGTGCAGGCTGGCTATACTTCTACTGTAAGGTCAACTGAAATCTGCTGCAGTTTCAAACGATATGCATTACTTGTCCATGCAGGTTCCTTTTGCAAGATCGTCATTAAATCATGATGACGTTTTTATTCTGGACACTAAGGATAAGATCTATCAATTTAATGGTGCAACCTCCAACATCCAAGAAAGAGCTAAAGCATTGGAAGTCATTCAATTCCTCAAGGATACATATCATGAAGGAACATGTGATGTTGCAATTGTTGGTAAGGAAACATGTCCTTTACAGCGTGTTGTCTCTGCAGTTGCTGACATTTTTATTTTACACGATCTCGTTGTTTGTGACCGGTGCTTATTGAACACTAGATGATGGTAAGCTACAAATGGAGTCGGATTCTGGTGAGTTCTGGCTCCTTTTTGGTGGTTTTGCTCCTATTGGAAAAAGGGTTGTCAGTGAAGATGATGTTATTCCAGAGGCTACACCTGCCAAGCTTTACAGGTATCATCACATACTTGTGTAAGAATTGTGATACTATATCAGACAAGGCTATTGTTTGTATGAAGTAGACGGTGAGGTTTTCCTTCTCACTTGTTTGTTCTGGGGAGTCGATGGTTTAATTAATTCAATCAGCTATAATTATCTGTATGCTCATTTACTTAGAAGTTTCACATTTGAAGCTCGGAAATTCTTTTCACCTGTTTAATTCATTTGCATCAGATGATTCTACTCTTTGAAAAATATAATGCATTTGGCTAAAAGTGAAAATTGAACATAATGTGTTACCATAAGGTATTATATAACATGTATTGCTGGTCTTGATTCTTTCCTATGACTTTTGTAGCGTTGCTAATGGCCAAATAGATCCTTTAGAAGGTGAACTTTCCAAAGGGATGCTGGAAAATAACAAATGCTACTTACTAGACTGTGGTGACGAGATATATATTTGGTTTGGACGAGCTACACAAGTGGAGGAAAGAAAAGCAGCATCTCGTGCTGCGGATGTATGTTCAAATGACTTCTCTTTCATATTTGTTGTGTCATTCCATAATCTTATTTAAGAAAACAATCTTCTTGTAGGATCTTCTCTCTGGCCAAAACAGGCCAAAAGCAACCCGTATAACTCGCGTAATTCAAGGCTATGAGTCACACTCATTTAAATCTCACTTTGACTCATGGACAGCGGGATCAGTTTCAGCTGTCGCTGAAGAAGGAAGAGGGAAAGTAGCAGGTAATGGATCCTCTATCGTGAGATTATGTGTAGCATCTTGTGTGCTTCTAACAAAGGAATTATTTCTTTCCTCTTTTAGCTTTTCTGAAGCAGCAAGGTGTTGCTGTCAAAGGTGCAACAAAAGGTACTCCTGTAAACAAGGAGGTTCCCCCATTACTTGCAGCTGGTGGGAAAATTGAGGTACTAACACTAATTACTAATTTATTATTTATCAGCATTTTAGACATTATCAATATACTAATTTGTTTGTTCCTAAGGTATGGCGTGTTGATGGAAGTGCCAAGACTTCAGTGCGGAAAGAGGATATTGGCAAGTTTCATAGTGGTGATTGCTACATTATTTTGTATACTTATCACTCTAGTGATAAGAAGGAGGATTACTACTTGTGCTGGTGGATTGGGAGGGATAGTGTTGAGGTGAGACTTCAATCGGCTGTCTCATTGCTGTAGAAACTTCAGCATATGTATTTATTCTACAGTGCATGAAAAATCAGCGTTATTCTTAGAAATAATATAGTGCACTAAATAAACAAAGAAAATGAAACAATACTCTTTCTACGCGTCTTTGCCTCCCAAAGAAGCCCATCATATGCTATCTCCACTAATTTTTTCCTCGTGCTTCACATTGCATTATGTAAACATGTTGTATATATGGAATTTTCTCTTGCGAATTCATTTCTTTTCAAAAATTCAACCCTCATCAGTGCAAATTGTCTGTCATACAGCAGGCAATATCTGTTCTTATATCCTTTTTATTTTTCTTGATATTGCTATGATTTACTTGTGGTTATCTAGATCATTGTAGAGCTTTGCATATGTAATATGATCCTGATGGTATTACTCTTCTTTAGGAGGAGCAAGTGATGGCAGCTCAATTTGCTAAAACTATGTCCAACTCGTTGAAAGGAAGACCTGTTCAGGTATCAGTATTCGTTAAGACAAAGTTGACAGACCGCCCTTGGTACTTTTCTATAATGGTACATGTTTCTGCAGGGCCGAATATTCCAAGAAAAAGAACCACCTCAATTTCTTGCACTTTTTGAGCCTATGATTGTGCTTAAGGTAATTTGTTTTACATGAAAGCAAATCTTACTTTATGGGATTTGTCTTACCTATGTGCGTGGCTTTGAATAAGACTAACTACCTTGTTTCTGCTTAAAATTACAATGCTAAACAGGGGGGCTTGAGTCAGGGCTATAAAAACTCGCTGGGAGAAGCATCGGATGATGGAACTTATACCAGTGACAGTGATGCTCTTTTCCAGCTATCTGGAACGTCTTTACATAACAGTAGAGCTGTTCAAGTTGATGCGGTATAAGTTCATTTTTATTTTGTGGAATGCGGTATAAGTTTATTTATCACTAGCTGTATTGTGCTTCATGTTCTAAGGGTATCTAATCTGCTCAACCATACAATTAATTGTTACTCCCTCTCTTTTACAATAAGTGTCATTTTAGCCTTTTGAATTTGTTTGAATTCTAGACTTTTTAGCATCTAATTTACATCAATGCCCTTTAATCATTGGTAGATTGTTAGTTGTAGTTTAGAATGAAGTAAAAAAGTAGAGCAATGATTAGGGGTGTGATGGTTTTTTAGTTGTTTCCTAAAAATATGTGAAATTTGCTTTAATGACATTTATTATGAATCAAAGAGAGTATAGAAGAATCCCAAGATAATCAAAATCTAGGTCATCTTCCCCCTACTTTGGTCTTTCTTGTTGGAGTTATTGTAATTTGCAAGTACTATGTAACAACTCTTTTGTCTTATCTCATTTAATACTGAGAGTATCTGTGTTCTAAGAGTTGCTTTGATCCAACAGTGGACCACTTCCTTCCCAGCCCAGAGTGAGATCTCGCGTGGCTTCTTCCTAATATATTTGCTTTTGTATTTATACGACTCCAGCTCCACAGAACTATTCTAAATACATATTCAATACTTCTGCTGCCTAGGACATGTCCTTTGGACCAAGTCAAACTATCTAGTTGCGAAATTCTTCACGCTTTAGTCCTTTTGGTTGTATAATAGTTGTCATATTCGCTTTCTTTGGTAGCTGTGATGCACTAGGTTATACATTTATATCTAGTATTGATTGATTATGCATATAAAAAATATATCATATGAATTAATAGACCAATATTTCGGTTACTTACTACTCGTGGGTCATACAACCTTTCACTGGTTTATTCTGCTTTTTTATCTAATTCTTGTTGGATTATAATCAGATGTATACCTCCAACAGCATTGGGTTCTTGTATTTGTGAGAACTGGCCGTCAAGCTCATTTTTCTTAGTCTGACTATGTGTTACATCGTCAGGTGGCGGCATCGTTGAATTCATGTGCATGCTTTGTCTTACAAACTGGAAGTTCAATTTTCTCATGGCAAGGAAACCAAAGTCCTTTTGAGCAGCAACAACTGGCAGTTAAGGTGGCTGAGATTCTGAAGGTAGAGTTTCTACGTGACTTTTAACACTAAATATTCTTCTAAACTGTATCTTCCAATGATCTTAAGTAGAAAGCATATAGTTCTTTGCATGAATTCATAATGGAGGTGTGAAAAAGGAGAAAGCTGGTCATGACAGAAAATTAGGACGCTGTTTGAAGCCAGGATTTGTAATAATGAAGATAATGGTATAGCTCACATCGTTGAAACAACTACTTTCTTGCATCACATACCTCCATCTCGCTTACAATGGAAATACACAAGAATGCTTGTATTGAAAGTTTACCATTACCTTAATCCAGTTGATTAATGGCCTGCTCATGAAACCCTGTAAACCAGAAGTAATATGCATATATTATTGATAACTTAGGGTCTAGAAATTTATTTGTCCCCTTTATAATTGTTGTAGGGTTTCAGACAAAGTCAACTTCTAGGATACAACAAAACCCTCAAGAAATCAAACAGCAAATCTGATTTCTTGTGTTTTCCTGTGAAGAAACAATTCTCTATACATAGAGAATTTCCTCTGACAACAGTTAAATTTAGTTTTACAGTTAGGAATTTGGTTGAGAGCAGCTAGGAAGTTATTTAACTGATCTGATCCATCATGGGAAAGATCACAACCATTGATCTCTCAAAGAGATCAACTTTTAATCTCAGTCACAGATTTTATATAAATCTGTTTACTCTCTTTTAATTTCAAAAATATTAATATTTACTTGACATGAAATCAGTCTTATTAATAGACTTTTACCAACACCAGATGGATAAGAGAAAATAATAATAAAACACCAGATGGATATGTGAAAATCATCATGCATTTTTTTTTACATTTTGGAAAAATTATCATGCAGAGTAAATAAATAAACAAATAAATTTTGTCAAGTCAGAAGGTATTAGACATTAAATTGGAATATGACATAATATGATTGGTCAATATTTTTTGGACAAGAAAATTTGCACCAGAATTTGACTTGTATACATGGTTTATTGTTTCTTTTGTTTATAGATAGATGATTATGCATAAGGCTTAAGCTTCATCGTATGTTCTTATTTTTTCTTCTAGCCTGGAGGACATCTGAAGCACGCGAAAGAAGGAACTGAAAATGCTATCTTCTGGGGCGCACTTGGAGGAAAACAAATATATACAAGCACAAACGAGTCTCAAAGCATCACGAGAGATCCTCATCTATATTCATACACATTCAACAGAGGTTTCAGTCGTTTATATTTCCTTGGCTTTATTGAGGTATATAAATGGTCAAATTTTATTCCAATCCTTACATGCTAACTCTTCTACATCTTGGATTCCCAGGGAAGTTTCAGGTTGAAGAGATATACAAGTTCACACAAGATGATTTGTTGACTGAAGATATGTTGATACTTGATACGCATGCTGAGGTTTTTGTTTGGGTTGGTCAGTCAGTGGACCCAAAAGAGAAGCAGAGTGCTTTTGAAATTGGACAGGTATGTATGATCTTTGCAGTGCTATTACAATTTGTTTGCACAAGCATTCTTAACATGCTTATGAACTTGCAGAAATACGTTGCACTAGCTACTTCAGTGGATGGGATATCCCCAAAAGTGCCGTTATATAAGATTACTGAAGGACATGAACCATGCTTCTTCACCACATATTTCTCCTGGGACCTGGCTAAAGCGACTGTATGAATATTAATGTTTCTTATTTTGTGAAGTCATTATATGTTGCAACTTCTAGACTTGCTTCTGTGAATATCCTGAGACACGTCTGTGGAATGAATGTGGATAGATTAACGAGTAAAAAGCAAAATGTGTATGTTCAAGTAAAAAACATGAGCAGCATTTTACGTTCATCAATCTGTTGAAGACTCGACTCTTGCAACACTTGTTTTAGTGTTTGTTTTTTGATTTATGGTAATAATTTCCTTACAAGAGTTTTCATGACAGATTCAAGGAAACTCGTTTCAGAAAAAGGTCATCTTATTATTGGGTGTAGGCCATGCTGTAGAGGTATGTGAGCAAAATACTATCCTAGTCTTCCTTCATTTCTGATTGACCAAGTTGAATATGATGTTTGTTGCTTCAAGTTCATTTCTATTGAATTTCATTTTTAAAACTTAGTCTTATTCTCATAAGCTCTTTCGCTTCCTCACTCTACCCAAAAACAATCAAAGCTCAGATAGATACCATTTTGTTTGTTCTTCAACTTCTCAATGCCAAATGCAAGTACCTATCACCTCACCTCACCTCCCCATACCCTTTTTCTCTTTTCATCTGCTCAAGTTTGGGCATGAATAATGTTCTCTCATTTTTTGGGCTGATGATCTATACTTGTTCGCTGTAATTTTGTTTGTGTACATTTGAATTAGTTGACAAGCAAGAATAGCGATTTATTACAGAGTGCAGTGTCAAACCAAGGAGGGCCTACACAGAGGGCTTCAGCTTTAGCTGCTTTGTCGTCTGCTTTCAACCCCTCATCTGATGATAAACCTGTTAGTGTAGCCTCTCTTTGTTATTCCAACATGTCATTTCTATCAAATTTCAGTGCAGTTTGCGATGTTAAATTCTGTGCATTCAATTTTTTCAGGGATCAAGCAAACCAAATGGATCAAATCAAGATGGAGCAACACAAAGGGCTGCAGCTTTAGCTGCTTTATCATCTGCCTTTAACACATCTTCAGAGAAGAAACCTGCCATTACTAGGACAGGAACTAATAGTCAGGCATCACAAAGGGCTGCTGCTTTGGCAGCTCTTTCATCATCCCTCACTGCTGAAAAGAAGGCGGGGACACCTGATGCATCTCCTGTTCGGAGTTCTTCACCACCTGAAAGTATTCCTCCTGGTGCGATATCAACATAGAACAAAAACTCATATCTAGTGTTTGATATATGAGTATATGGATATCGGATTGATATCTAGTGTTTGATATCCTGATATACTCCTAATACACTTTTTCTCCCATTTTGAAATACTAAAATAAACTAGAAGTATCACATTTTTTATATTTGTCCTTCCTCGTTCATATACTAAAGCCTACCAAACAACGAAATCAGATATCAGTTTCATATCCATATCTTGAGTCAGACCAATCTAACAAGAAAAATATACTTTCCTTGCAGCTCAAGTAGAAGACGACAACCTGCCTTTGGAAGAAGCGGGAGAATCTGAAGAAGCTCCCGAAAGTGGAGATAATATAGAGCCTACAACAGAAGGGCATGAAGCCAAAGAGCAGGCGGAAGCAGAAGAAAATGCTTCTGAAGGTGATCAGAGTATATTCACTTATGAGCAACTCAGGGCTAGATCTGATAATCCTGTCACTGGAATCGATTTCAAACGTAGAGAGGTTGGTCTTAGTCACCGTTATATATCCCTCAATTGAAGGAAGTGAATGTACTGATCTGTTTGTTACGCTTTTTCCAGGCCTATCTGTCCGATGAGGAATTTAAGACAGTGTTCGGAGTGACGAAGGAAGAGTTTTACAAGTTACCCAGATGGAAGCAAGACGTGCAAAAGAAGAAGTTTGATCTGTTCTAAATTCCTTGCCATGGTAAGCAAAGAATGAAGTGCTATATGGTTTGATTATTTTGTACCCTCACCATTGTGTTACTATCACAGATTTGTTAGCTTAGATCATTATTTTCTCAAGAGGACATCATCATATTCCCATTCTTTCTAAAAAGAAATACGTGAGTTGTAAAAGGGGTTGTTGTTACTGGTTTGTTATGTCCTGTAAAGAGTAACTGTGTTATGTCCTGTATTGTTACTGGTTTATCCCTATTCTCTCTCTCACCGGTTGCAAAAGTTTGTGTGATCTATTGAATTTGCTTCAAATTCATTCATCAAATTGATCTTATAACTCAAATTAAGGTTTGCTTTCTAAATTCGATCTAGTTTATGTATTTTTTATTTATTGTTTTGTTTCTCTTTTTTGCAGAAATCAATTCAGTTTTTTATATTGTCATTACTTGCACTTTTTTGTGTTTTGTATTGATCAATCTATCATAGCGAGTTGTTTTTATATTTTGGTTAGTTTTATTTCGATATTTGTTTGTTTGTGTTTTTCGTTCTATTGAATTGATTAATTTCATATTCTCCATTAGTGACAATGTTATACATTGTCAACCTTATCATGTTAAGTATCAAACAATTGTATTCTTGATGTTGTCAACTACATTTTCGGTATGGAAGCTTTAGGTTTTTTTTTGTCAACAACAACAATTGTGTTTTTTATGTTGTCAACCACATTTACAACGTGAAAGCTTATATTTTCTTGTCAATAACAACAAATAAATGTTTTTCACTATCTCAAATAGACTGTTCATATCTAGGCCGGACTCGGGCCGGGCATTTTCAAAAAAAAAGCCCGTTTTTGGCGGACCCGGGCCGGGCTGAGCCCGGTTCACGGGCCTGCCAAGGCTGCCGTACCCGCCCGGCCGGGTGGGCCGGGCTGCCCGACGGGTACCGTTTTTTTTTTTTTTTTAAACTGTGACTTTATTTGTAATTCAGTACTTCAGCAATATATACCTGTATAATTTGCAGTGTGCCTGTAAAACTCGAAAAATATCATACAAACATAATCAAAAGATTCAACGAAACACAAATTCACAATCAAAAACTCGGGCCGGGAAGGTTCAATTAGAAGTTTAGAACTGTAGGGTTATACGAAAGTAACGAAATGTATATATATATATATATATATATATTTTGCCGGGCTCCGGGCCGGGGCCGGTCGGGCCTCTGTCGATGTTCATACCCGCCCGTTTTCGCGGGCGGGCGGGCGGTCCGGGCTGGGCGGGCTAGCCCGGACTTGAACAAGTCTAATCACAAACAATCTGGTGTTGTCAAAAAGGCATTGATTAACACATATATTTTATTTATTTGTAAACAAACCATCAACTACATAAGTTGTGGGTAATTTTTTTTTATCCGTCATTCCACAATAATTTAACAATAAATTGCTTATTTGTGTTGTCAATAATAACTTATCTTAAGAAAAAATATTTTCCTACATTGTAAACAACACATTAAACAATAGAATTTTGTGTTGTCAACAACATAATAAACATTAAAATAGTTTTTACTATGTCAACAACACATTTAAACACTATTATGTGTTTTTTCTTGTCACCACTACATTAACCAAAACAAATTGCTCTAATTCTATTGTCAACAACATATTATACAACGAAAAATTGTTTTTATAATGTCAAGAACATATTAAATAACAAAAATTGATTATTAGTGTTGTCAATATCAAATTAAATTTCAAACCTTTTTGCAACTTTACTTCTAATTCAACAAAAGTAGGGTAAAAGAAGAAAAGCTCACTCCTGTACACTCTAGGAATCAAACCCTAGCCGCCGGAGCCTGCTCTTCTCCCAGCCACAATAATCCCTCCGCCCCACCATCACCATTTATGGCCAAAAGCCTTGTTATTGGCAATCTTTTGAGTCATACCGACTCAGATGATTTCGAATTCCGATTCATTCCTCCTATAATCCTATCGAGCCCTCGAAGCTCCTCCCTCGCTGGTGTTTCTTCTCCAGAAACGTTGATGGCCTTCTCCTCTGCCTCTTTGCCTTGACAACGGTGTTTGGCTTTTATCCATTTAATGGGCGTTTTGATCGTTTCGGGACCAGACAAGAATGGAAAAGCCCCTTTATGTGCCCCTTCTGGAAACAGGCTCCAATCCCTCTTCAACTCCGATGTTCCGTGCTTACAATGTCCTGCGTTGTTCGGAAGGGAATACTATGGTCTCTTCAAAAGTCTTTTGCAAAAGGAAGAGAGGCATCACAAATCACAGATGCAAAATCTGACATCGAGTCTTCGTTGGTTCGAATGGTAAACTATGCTCAAAAAGGCTAAACTTCTTTGATCTCTTTGATGGGCTCGGCGGCTCTGGGCTAGGCACTCTGAGTCTTGCGGAAGGCGTTGATGTCTCCTGGGTGTATCTCGATGTCCTCAATTTTTCAATGAAAAGTTTGATATCTACCCTTCTCTTTAAATCTTACAAATTAAGCTCTAATCAATCTAACAATCTTTGTGATGATGGGTTACATCCTGTTTTACCTCTGAATGGATATCTGGTGTCCTGCATTGAGTGTTTATCCCTCTGGCAGTTCTACAAAATTGTAGGATGCTGTGCTCTAATTTGTTTGATAAAGCAATTTTTTAACGTGATAATCCTTGTATGTTATAGCTCTAAAATAGGCAAATCCAAGCCCTCTTGCTCTACCATTACCAGGCTGATTTTTACCTTGCTTGTTACTGCCTTTGGTTTCGAATTTGGATGTGTTTTGTTCTGCTCTTGTCTTTGTCTTTGTTGACTTTACAAGAACTCTCAAAATGCACCAACAAACTCAAGTAGGAATTCCATGATCTGGAGATCACAATCAAGGGTCTTGATTCTTTTCTAATGAACTCTTCAATCACACTCAGTCTTAACAACCAGTATCGACCTGCTGTAGAGATTAACATGAAAAACTTTGTTAATTTCTTTCAACTTGATCTTATGTTTTGTGTCCACAATTGTACTTGTAACCCTTGTATCTCTATCTATAGAGTTGATCTTTTGATCCCGACTAATGGAAGTGATTACAAGTTTTCTTTCTATTGGCCTTGTGACAACAAATTGCGGTTCAATTTTGATCATTTTTTTCTTGATAAATGCCAAACAGGGTTAAACCCTTGCTTCATGGGAATCAAATTCCCCTTCAATGCTTTCTCGTTGATGGATTCGACCAATCCAATATAACTGGGGTGATCCCATGCTTGTGTATTGCGCTAATCTAGGTTTAAGACCTTACTACTTGGTCTACAACCATTCTAGAACAAAGTTGTCTCCCTATGAAGATCTGTTTTTGTCTTACCAAACGTTCGAACTCGTTACCTCACGTAGGATCGATTTGATTGTCTATGTAACCCAATCTATGACCCATAATCAATTTAAAACTGCCATGAACAAAGAGAAAATTTTAGACTCTACTCTGTGGAGTTTAGGATTTCCGAGCCTCTTGTCCATCCGATCTGTCAACGTCAAAACCCGGTTTTAATGATAGTAAGCTTCTAGAACATTAGAGGTATGGGCCGGAGTACGCTCTGGACAAACCTCAACGCTGTTTGTAAAATCCACAAGTTCAACATCATTGCTTTAGCAGAAACAAAATCAGAGAATCCTCCGGATGACCGATCTTGGAGATCGGCCGGTTTTGACAACATGATTTACTGCCCAGCCATCGGAAGGGCCGGCGGCTTATGCCTTTTATGGAAAGCGCACCAACTAAGAAACCAAACGATTAAATTTATTTTTAAAAAGACATATTCATTTGTGTGGAATTTATTTGCAACAATTTGAATCATAAGATGAACCTAATCTTTGCGTATGCACCTCCACAAAAAGCCACAAAAAATCAATTTTGGGATAACCTTGCACAATTCATACAAGATTCTCCCCTTCCCTCCATTATCCTTGGAGACCTTAATGAAATTCAACAACATTCCGAAAAGCAAGGAGGAGCCCCTATCAACACCAATAGATTTAATAGACTGATCAACTTCAAAAACCTTTGTTGCCTTGAGGACATCCAAACTTCAGGTAATTTCTTTACTTGGAGGAAAAAACGTGATGGTCCGAATAATATCTTTGAGAAACTTGATCGTGTGTTGGTTGATAATCAAATACTCCAGTGGTACCCAAACTTAAAAACAAAAAACTATGCTTTCACTATATCAGATCACTGTCAAATTTCTTTGGAAATTTCGACAACGGATAACTATACTCCACAACTGTTCAGGTTTGAAATGATGTGGACTAAACGAAAATCATTTGAGAACATTGTTAAACAAACGTGGCGTTCCAACTTTATCGGAAATGATATGTATAAACTCACAAAAAAAAACTCATCTTCTTAAAATGAAGGCAAAGGAATGGAGTAAAGTTAATTTCGGTAACATACTCAAACAACTTAAATATGTGGAATCACAACTACAAGAAATTCAAAGCTCAAGTCCTAATAACTTAAACCAAAGAGAAGAAACCATCCAAAGAAATCTTCTAACAAAACAAAACCGATTATTGTCTTTCCACCAGAGATACTAGAGACAAAGAACATAAAACAATCATTTGAAGAACATGGACTCAAATTCCAAATATTTCCATCGCATTGCTACTGGAAGAAGAAATCGAAAACACCTAAAGGAACTAATAACTACAAATGGTACGATTTTATCTTCGGAATTTGAGATCAGATTGGAAGTTAAAACGGATTTCGTGAGAAAATACTCTAAAACCCAACTAAATCAATATCTTTGGAGAACAAACTCCAACTTATTCAAAACAAAGTCAGCGAGGAAGATAACTTAAATCTAACAAAACCTCCCACTAATGAAGAGATAAAAAATGCCATGTTCGATATAGGATGTGATAAATCTCCGGGACCTGATGGTATGCCGGCCGGATTTTATCAAAAATATTGGCACATTGTAGGAACTGACGTTTTAAAAGCCGTGAAAGGTTTTTTCAGAAGCGGTAAAATGCTCAAACAAATTAACCATACTTTTATAACCCTAATACCTAAAGTGGATAATCCTACAACAATTAATCATTTCAGACCAATAAGTCTTTGCTCAACAGTATACAAAATTATTGCGAAAATAATCACAAACAGAATGGAAACCATCATGCCTAAACTCATTCACCCTCTACAAGGCGCCTTTGTTGCTAACAGATCAATCCACGACAATATTCTTATTGCACACGAAATTTTCCACTCTTTTCGGTCTAAAAAGAGTAAGGAAGGATGGGCCGCAATCAAACTAGATCTGGAAAAAGCATATGACCAAGTCAATTGGGACTACATCATTAGTATCCTCAAAAGATTTGGATTCAATAATAAATTCGTGGGATGGATTAAAGAATGTATAACTACAGTCTTTTTCTCTGTTCTTGTTAATAATGGACCAATTGAGCAATTTTTTCCGGAAAAAGGACTTAGACAAGGAGATCCCCTTTCCCCTTATTTATTCATCCCGGGAGCTGAAATCCTAACACAAATGCTACAAGAAGATTGCAACAACTATGACAACCATATTGGTTTCTCCGTGTGCAGACAAGCAACACCAATCCCATTTCTTTCTTTTGCTGATGACATGATCATTTTTGCTAAAGCAAATTTGGCCTCATGTCAAAGAACTATGCAGTAAGGTTATAAGCTTCATTAAAAACCAAATCCCGGGATGAATAAAGCAAAATAAAAGGAAAAAAAACAATATTAAGTGGGATAAACCAAATTGATAACGAACTACAAGACATCATTAACCCAAATATTAGGAAAAAAATCAAGGAAATAATTCTACCAAAAAATGACATTCAAGTAGATTATATTGGAGATGTAGTAATAATGGTTGGTTTACTATAAAATCTGCGTCGGAAATGATTGAGAAGGATTCTAGCATGTCCCCGAACTATACATGCGATTGGATCTGGAACCTCGATACCCAACCTAAAATAAAAAACTTCCTTTGGAAAATTTCACACAACGGACTACCAACAAAAGATAAGCTTGACGAAAGAAGAATCGCCGTAACAAGGCAATGTGAACTATGCAACCACCATCTAGAGGACTTGTCCCACTTGCTTATTGAATGTCCTTTTAGCAAACAAATTCTTGCCAACATCGACAGGTCAATATTAACCGAACTTAACAAAATCTGCCTCCTAAATAAAAAAACCTTACGACCTCCTACAAGAAATAAAAAGCAAAATTGGACTTAACAAGGTTGCAAGCCTCGCAACTATCTGGTGGAGTATATGGTTCTTCAGGAACAAAACTAATTTTGGAAACGAGCCTATTGGTTCTTGCAGTAAGGTTATAAGCTTCATTAAAAACCAAATCCAAATGTGGAATACTAACATTTGTGATGAAGACGATTACGTGATAAAACAACAACGAAAGGACATTAACTCTTCCAAAAGGAAAAAAAAACAATATTAAGTGGGATAAACCAAAACCGGGTTTCCATAAACTTAACTTTGATGGATCTAAACTCGATTCGGGAATAACATCCGTTGGCTTTGTGATTCGAAATCATAAGGGTGAGGTTGTTAGCCTTGATGCGACAAAAAATAATTTTAACTCGGTGATTAAAGCTGAAGCTTATGCTTTCAAATCAGGTCTACAAGAGGCTATCAAATTAAAGATAAAAAAGATCGAAATTGAGGGTGATAACCTTTGTGTTATCAAGGCACTCCAAGGATTGTGGAGTTGCCCGTGGGAGGTCGAGATGATTATTTCCGACTCCATGCTGGATCTCTGCTTCTTTGACGAAGTCCTGATCAGACATATTTTCAGAGAAACCAACTGTGTTGATGACCGACTGACCCATCTGGGAATATCGAATCCCAACACTTGTTTTTCTGACGATCCCGAACTTCGTGTTCTCATCCGTAAGGATGCTTTAGGGTGGACTACCTCTAGGAGATAGTTCATCCTAACTGCTTTCCGTTTTCCAAAAAAAAAAATTATCGAATTAAATATCAAACAAAGGGATCTTTTGCAATAAAATATATTTTTTACTATGAACAACATTAATTTGAGTGTTCTCAACAACATATTATCATTGAGTTGTACCTTCTTAACAAGGGTTAAAAATATAAAAAAACAATAATTTTAGCGTTTTTAACAAGACAAAGAAGGCCATACAATCATTTAAACGTATATGAATGATCTTTGTTATACAATTTTCTTTTTGTTTTTTCAAAGTCACGAGTCAACAACAATACAATAATTTAAACATTAAACTTTTTTAAAAAAATTTCTACCAAAAAACATACAAACATTTAGTTTTCTATTGTCAACAAAACCCCAATCATCAACCCTACGTGTTTTAGCATTGTCAACAAAGACTACAAACATCAAAACAAAACTAATTTTGTTGTAAAAAACACCTAAAGCACCAAAAAATGTTTTTTTTTACTTTCACCAACACTCCACACGTTTAGTTTTTTATTTTTTTTGTTATCAGCAAGACCCCAAACATCATAATATTATTTTTAGTGTTATATTCACTGTAATAGAGTTCCTTTTTTTGATGTCAACATATATGAATGATCTTTGTTTAACATTGTTTACATGTTCTTTTATTATCGTGTATTCGTGTCATCTCAAATTAACATTTTTGATTGTTTTTTTTGTTTTATAGAATGAATTAATTGATTTACATATTTTTTCAACAACTCCAAGTAGATTATCTTTGTCTTTGCAATTACCAATGAGAAGTAGCTATCAATTGCAGAGTCACCAATGAGGAGTAGCTATCAAGTGTTATATTCACTATAATACCCGGACAGTATCAGTTATAATCTAGACATCATTCATTCATGCATGATAGAATACTAAAAAGGGATCGATTTAACTAATGATAGCCTAAACCTCCAAAATTTAGATAAAATCAACATGAATCAAAATTCAGATTCAATCCCTCTTGTCACTAAACATGCTTAGTTCCCCTTCAAATCCTAAACACAACACAAAAGCAATACTAGTCTAATTTGAGGATTTTTCACCCCAAAACCTAGCAAGGAAACTACTCACACATCATAAATGTGGTCGGTTCCGACTTCTCTTGCCCCGACCACGCCCTGCTGTGGCTGGTCCGCTGTTACCGAAGATGAGCCGGCCGAAGACTAGGCCGGTGATCCGATGGCCGGACTGCGGGTGGCGTTCGTGAGAGCGGTTTTTGGCAACTCGGAAGCGGATTGAGACGCCATCCGGGTCTCCTTGAGTTGCAACTGAGACCGGGTCTTGGTGAAAGACGGGAGCGGATCGGTTTGTTAATTAAAACTCGCCGTGGCATTGTATAAAACAGATAGTCCCAAAATGAGTTGAAGAACAAGTCGGGTTTCATGAACCAGTGAACCAACGCCTTTGAGTTGATCAACTAGAGACTTGAGTTGCCAACAGTAAGCGTTGATGGAAGAAAAGCCAGATAACTTACAATTGGAGAACTCATGTTCGAGGTAGACGACACGAGTGTTTTTGTTATCTTGAAAGATGTCTTTGACTCGATTCCATGCCTGAAGCACAATATCATCGGAGTCAAGGATTTGCAATAGGATATCCCAGGAGACCGTAATCCATTGAAGAACCGCAACGTTGACTTGGAACCATAACAAATCATCAATATTCGTTGGTTTGGGAACCTTCTCATCGATATGATCGAGTACGTTGTGAGCTATCCCGGTGACGCGAAAGAGGGTAACCCAAGAAGCATACAGAGTGTCATGGCCAAGGACGAGGGAAATATTGTTCTTAACGTTGGAGATTCCGAGAGAGGAGTGGAAAGAAGGTTTCCGTTCGGCAGCCATCTATGAGCGTTGGTGAAGGGGAGGAACGGCGGTGATTGGGGCGGCCGTAGGGTTAGAAAGAGCGGAAGAGGGTTAGAGGAATGAGTGTAACGCCCAAATTTTGGCGCGTTTTCGATATTTATTTTATCCGGCTTCTATCGATATTTTTCCGAGCTTAAATATTTTATTAAAAATATTTGTCGATGTAAAACATTTTCCCGAGTATATTTTTTTATATATTGGATACGTTCACATATATCCGTGTTTTTATTTTCGAAAAAGTTCGGAAAAGTTTTTCGATCCGAATTTCCCGTTTCGATTTGATCTAGTTTATTCTATTACACTTTTTCCTTTTCCTTTTTATTTATTTATTTTTTTTATTTCTCCTTTCTTTCCTCCCCAGCGTGATGATAGTTGTCACCTCCTACACACCTTCGACCCCTCGCTCCCTGTGACTAAGCAGAGCTTACAGTTTGAGATGCCTCTCCTCGTTTGCAATCAACAAGCAAGTCTGCTCTACACTTACCTCTCCATACTCACTCAGCTTCACCTCCCTTCACTCGAACCAGGAAATGAGGAAATGGATCGTTTTTCCACTCTTTTGATTCAACAGTCGAGGAAACATTGGGAGCAGTCCGCCACTGTTCGACCACCTGTAGCACCGCCAGGGAGAGGCGACCTCGAGCCGTCGGAGCCTTGTAGCCGCCACCCGGCCGGAACTCCTCCTCTGTTGCGACTCACTTGCAGCAACTCCCCATTCTTCTGTCCTCCCCTTCAACCCCTCTACAGCGCCCTCCACCTCACCTCCATCTCACCTTTCTCCCCCTTCTCTTTCTGTCAAGCCTCGCTAGAGAAGGAGATGCACAACCTCCTTCTTTGCCGCTAGTATTGCCTTCAGCTGCTGCTAGTGTTGCCTCTTGCCGCCGCTTTTGCTCTTCCCTTTCCCCAGCAAAGCGAGCCTTCTTCTCTCTCTTTCTTCTCTGTTCTCACTGCCGCGAAGGAGCATCCAGCGCCGCCAAGGATCCGCCTTCCTTCCGGACGGAGCCCCAGCCCCCTCGCCTTGCTGCCGGATTCAAGCAGTCCTGCACCGCCGGTGCCTCTAGTCCCAGCTTGCGTTCATGTCTCTGGAGGAAGAAAACCCTTTTGGGTTAATTGCAATCGGCCCCCCTTTGTTTATATGTAATTACAATATTTACCCATGATTTGTGTTTATTGCAGATTTGACCCACTCTTTTGGAATTTGTAGATTGTGCCCTACTGATTTGAATTAATCACAGATTTGGCCATATTTTATTTTCAAAATATATCCCAAAGTTTATGGAACTTCATGAGTTGACCAGAAAATGTTTTTACGAGTTTTAACCTTGGATTTATATACGAGTTTGATCTTATATTTATGTATATTATGTATTGTGTCCTTGTTGGTTTATTTATGGAACTTGGCCCAATATTTAATTACATATTATGACCCATATTTTTAGAATGGTATTATTTGTCCCGGAAAGCGTTTTGCGAGTTTCATCCTTGTTTTAAAAGCGGGACTTTGCTTATATTTTATACCCTTGTTGGATTAATTTCGAGATTATGACTCAAGGGTTTAATTGAGGGTTTTTAGTGTCTGCTTTTGAAAATGAGTTTACCTTAGAATAATATATCTTATATTACGATAAAATTTAGCGTATTAGCTAAATTTGTGTAGCTTTGATTTTAGGTCCGGAAGCGCCCCGATAAAGGCCTAACGAGTCTAAGTTTGTCTTCCGTCTTTTGACGTCATGTGAGTACCCGCTCCCCCGAGCTTATGATCTTACTCGATTTAGTTATGTTTAGTAGTATCATGCTATGATTGAATCTAACATAACTTAGAGTGAATACCAAGTAGTGGTTATGAACCTTAGGTGAGTTTTGTGGATTGTGAAATGTTGTAAGGCTTGAGGAGTTGATATTATCTTGTGAGGTTGTTTATGACTTTAAGTTATATGTTGTAGCTTGTGAGAATTTAAGGGTTGAGGTTGTATGATGTTGAGGTCGTGGACTAGAACGAGAGTATCCTAGTTTGTGTTGTGATGGTTATGACCTTGTGAGGATTAGGAGTCGTTATCCTATCATGGTTATGGTTTATGATCTTGCGAGATCAGTGGGACTAGAAGTCTAAAGACTTCAAGCAAGTGAGAGAGATGTTGATTGTGTGCCTTGTTTTGACCAGGCGTTGAGTGCCTTCCTACGGGAAGTTGAGAGCGGTGGTTAGCGGGATTATCTTTGGAACGAGGTAAGTCTGCAGACTTACTTAGCTCGTATTCCTTGTATTAGCATTGATGTGTGTTTGGTGGTATGTGTTTATTCTTTATTGTTTATAACAACTAAACCGGTAATAGGACCACCGACCTTATATTATTTTGGCCCAAGTGTATGATAACGGGCGGTGACATCATCTGCCTAGCTATTGCGAGAGTCTAGGAGGTTCTTGGCGACTAGCCCATGCTGATTAGACGGTCGGAGGCATAGGTACCGTTCTATGCCGGTTAGTAGGGACCGAGGCGGGACCATGGTGGTCTCGTGTCACAAAACTAAGTTGAATTATAACGGGATATGACTTAATAATAAAAAGATAATAAACCGGAATTATATGCTTTGAGAATATTGTGTGTTTATGATGATTTACTTGTGTTTGTGTCTTTCCCATTGATTATAATGCTTCAAATACGAGCTAACGGTTTTATACCGACTGTTGTAGAATTGCCTTGCAGGATAGGATTGCGGCCGAGAGATCCGGAAGAGTGGGATGCCGGGGTTCCGTACATTTTAGGATTGGGTTTTGGGTGGAATCAAGTTTGAGTATTGTATTTATTGTATGTTGTATGGCGTTTAGACTTTGGGGTTGTATTTTTGGCTGAAGTCCTTTGTTGTATTCTTTCGGGTTTTTCTTTTCATTGCATAAAAATGTATTTCGGTTTTGGTCTTTATTTGTGCCTTGTTGCAAGATCCGGTGAAATTGTTGTCAGGCTAAGGGTCGGGACCCATTGTGAGGTCTCAACCCGTAGCACTCCGAGTCCCGTGGATTCGGGGTGTTACAACGAGAACCTATGATACCATGTGAGAATATGATAAATTCCCCTTAGGGGTTCTGTCAACAAACGACTCATATTGATAAGAATACGGGTTTACATAATTACATAGGGCAACCCTCTATTAACAATAATTGCATAATCTATCATAAATAGTAGCAACAAATATTATGGCTAAAAAATAGACAAGAAATAAGAAATGTAGGAAGAAGAATGAAGGGATTTGACCTTACCAATCAAAAGAAATGAGCAAAACAAGTTGGAGATGTGAAGAACAACTGAAGAACACAAAAACTTCTCTCGATTGATCCAAAATTCCGGCCAAGTTTGTTCCAAAATGTGTTTATAGATCCAAACTACTAACTAAGAGAGTATTTATCATTATGAAAACTTGATGCAATTCCATTCAAACAATATTGTTATATAGGCATCTAAAGTTGCAGTCTCCTCCTTGGAAGCAAATTGAGCAAGTTGCATATTTTGTTAGGATGAAGATCCTAGAAGGAGCTGATGCAGGAACTCGGACAAGTTTACCTCGAATGGAGTTTCTTCTTTGACTTTGTTTTCTTCTACCGAGCATCGAGAGAAAACCAGACCAAAGAAGACAAGAAACCCAAGTGAATAAGACAAAGCGTCCACATAGCAGAGTTGTACCTCAAGTTCGACTGAAGAAGGCAAGAAAACCCAGAGAAAGAAGCCTTTTGAGCAACGGTATCAACGTACCTCAGGTGAAATGTGCAACCCGACTGAAAAGGACAAAAACCCGACTAAAGAGGACGAAACACCCGAGTGAAGTGTAAATTTGTACGGCGGTGGAAGAACTCGACCCAAATTGAAACCTTCACCCGACCTTAGGCCAAGCTTAACCCGGGGTTGCCAAAGCTGGTTTGTACCACTTTTCTAACTAACTCATGCTAGTTGCATGGATGCTATTTGGATGATTCTAGAATGGGGAGACTACGATTTTTCGCCTATGTATATGGTCCTTGGATCTTGCAAATGTATCAAGTCATTCACCAACAATTCTCTCATTATTTGTAGCTTTGTCGATTTGAAGATATTGCAGAAGTTTGTGGTGTTCTTGATATTTCTCTTCTCTAGATCTTTATTCCAACTTGTTTTGATCATAACTTTGGATTGGTAAGTCCAATTGATTCCATTCGTTTTTGTACATTCCTTATTTTTAGTCTAGTTTGTCATTATGCTATTTATTTCTACTTCTTGTGTTCTTGGACTTTCAGTCATGAGTGAGTATACCTCTTGCTAGGATTTGGGGTGAAAACTCCAAATCATGCTAGACTAGTGTGTTCTATGTTGTGTTTAAAATTGATGGGAATCAAATGCATGTTTAGTAGCATATAGGAGGCCTTTAATTTATGATAAACTCATCCATGCTTGGACTTACTTTGAATGTCGGATGCTAGATTATAAATATTTTGCACATTGTATATTTTAAAGCATGAATGAATGATTTATGAATTAATCATCCTAGATGAGACCTATAAGTAATTCGAAGATGATTGTGCAATGTATGATGCCTATATTGCTTGCGTACTCCTTGTTACTTGTTTACTTGTTACCCCCTTGAAACCAACGCATTTCATCACTTGATCACCCCTATTTCCTCTTATTTTACACACTCTTGCTCTACTAGTTGAACTTGAGACAAAGTTGGGATATACATAGTCTCTTGGGTATTCAACCTTGATGAAATATCATATACTTACATTGACAAGGCCGTGATCTTGCGGTACTATGTGATTTGTGTATTATCTACGCACACATCATGCAACGCCGAATCCTCTACAACTCAATGTCTTGATTGGTCGAGTATATCGTCTTCCTTGCTTGAGTTTTTCTGGCTTCTTTGCTCGAGTGATGATGTAAACTCGAACTAAATTGACAACTCCCTCTCCAATGCTTCTTTGCTCGAGTGAAACCTTCATCTTTGCTCGAGTTAGGCTTCACCCGATGGTCCATCTTTAGTGTTTCCTTAGCTCTATTGGCTTCATGTATGCATCCTATCTTGTCTTTCCTCCTTCCTTTGCTCCATGAGGTCGATGATTGGTTGATGTATGACCCTTGGAATGGTTGAGCGATTGAATATCTCCATTTGAGCTCCTTTTTAGGTCAAAGTACCTACAAAGACATGAAAGAAAAGGAAGTAAACATTTTTTTTTAATATATTTTAAGCTCTAGAAACATAGCATGAAAACATGCAAAACATAGGTAAAATCGCGCAAAAACGCATCTAAAAACATACATGAAAACATGCTATCAACAAGCAAAGAAGAAGTAACACATAAACCAAAGATAAGGAGACTAGGTCGGCCGAATTGGACCAGGTCGACCAGGAAAAAACAGTTTAAATAATTAGAAGATAAGCAAGACACAACCATAAATAAAATCGGAATAAAATCCTAAACTTTGGTAGGATAGGTCGTCCGATCTCTTTCAAAGAAATATTCCGATTAATTTGTAAAATAATTTATAAATCATAGAGGGAAGAGAGGGGAATATTTGGATCTTTTGAACGCTCAAAACAGAATCGGATGAGAGATTTAGTAAAACAACAAGTATCAAGAAGATAAAGCTTTCTAGAATTTGAATCACCACAACATGCATAAGATAAATATGAATTGACAATTCCACAACATTTAAAGTAATGAGAGTTATGTAAAAGACAACTCCATTGATTGTCACATATAGTCAGAATTTATTGCTCGCGGTACATCAGTTGTCACTATCGATTGTCACAAACCCAAGATGTTACCAAATCATCACATCAAAGGAAGCATGGAAGGAAGCGGACTATTCTTTCACCAAAAGCCAACCGCCTTGAAGAACATATAATATATCTAATATTACCATAAATTATATATATACAATCAATACATAGACCCAATCCAATATTATAGATCATTGCAAATCGGACTCACTAGACCCTAGAATAAAGAGGGATTACTCACACATACCTCGGAGTAAGAAAACAAGATTTATGAATGATCGAGGAAGGTATAGGTCGGCCGACCTAGGTCTCATCAAACGCTTTCTGAAGACAAAAGGCGGTGAATACTCAATAAGAATGTAGAAAAGAAGATATCTAACCTAATGGATGAAAAGTTTTATTTATAGGGTTTGAGAGAAGCCCGGAAACCCTAGATCTCCTTGATCCTATCTTCTACTAAGATAAGAATGAATCTACATGATTCTATCTTTTAATAAGATAATACCAAACTAAAGATAAAAACGCAAAACAAACGGGCTAACAAACCAACCCAACTAAAAGGGAAACAAAATAAGACGTTGAGACAAGCAGGTTAAGAGGGCCATCGAACGACCTTATGGGCCATCGAACGACCTTAGAGCATGCAGGATTTCTTTATTTAATTATTATGCAGCTCAGCATTGTTCGGTGAGTACTCTGTTTTCTTAGACTTATTTTGACCCATTGGGACAATGTGTCCCAAGTATGGGGTATGCGGTATGTATTTATATGACTTATGTGGATGATCGTATGCTACTTTGATGGATATTTATGATCTTATTATGCTCTATGTGTTTATCTGAGATTACTTGCATGCATACAGGTTATTTGATTGAGAAAAACTGGTTTGAAAAATTTTTTTATTGACCTCGACCGAACTGACTCTGACCAAACGAGGTGCTTCACCTCGGTTGACTTAGAACATCTCGACCGATGTGGCTTAACTGAGAGAGTTTTCGAAACGATTTTTGTGCTTCTTATTTGGATATGACCTCAGTGATGATTTCGTTTGCTAACTGGTTTTGAAATCTTTATGTGTTTGAAAGGTTTTATAATGTATTTAAGTTGCTAAATGCTTTGTTTGAAATTCTTGGCATGTTTAATACTTTGTTTTTATCTAAATTATGTTGAATTTGAAGGTTGACACCGCATGATGAGTTCTCTCACTTTCTTCCTGGAAAGACCAAGGCATTTCATTCTTTTCTCTTCTTCTTCTTGATCATGCTTAGCCCCTCATATACATAATTGTCTCTCTTTACCTATCCGGGAATTTGGAAGCAAGCAAGTGAAAAGCAAGTGAAAGAAAAGTTGAGGTGTTGGCTGAAAGTTAGAAAAAAACATATAGGTTTGGGGAAGTCAATCATGATGATGAGTAACTCGGCACCATTCACATAGCCGGGTGTTTGTCTCTTGCCAAAGTCGGATTGAGCGATATTCCTAACGGGTCATGGTATGTGCATCAAGGGTTTGAGGCATCTCGAGAAATTGATGATTGCTGATCTCCTAGGCTTCGGTTATTGTGCACCTCTGTCCATGCATCCCAAAAAAAAGTAAAGTAAAAAGTAAATAAGCAAAGCTTATTGGTGGAAGATGTTGAAGTTCAAAAGAAAGTGAAGTAAAGATCCCTTTTCCCGGATTCTAGCACCACATTCCTTATATACATCCCACCCTCGCACGTTTCTTTGACCTTTCTTTTTGAAAGCTCTTGAGACCTCGAGCTTGTTGATTGAGTTGGTGGTTTAAACTGGATTATACATGATTAATTTCGATAATTATGATTTATTATGCATTCTATGATTTTATGCAAAGATGAACAACTTTCTTATATCTATAAAATGTTTTGAGCATATTTTGATTTTAAAATTCCATGAAGCATTCTCTTAGAGTGATCTATGATTGGAGCACACCACTAAAATGTTTTGAAAAACTTTTCATTGATTTTTATGACTTATAATCCATTCTATCTTGTATCTAAGAATTGGAACTTGCTTGGGGACAAGCAAGGGCTAAGTATGGGGTATTTTGATAGCATGAATTATAGTCTATATTTTGGGACTTGTTTAGACGTTTTATCTTCAATAATCTGCATGTTTGGATGTATATTATGTGATTATATTGTCGTTTCATCTACCTTTGCGGGAATCGTGGTCTACACCAAGTTTCGTTGTAATCGTAGGTAAAATGGCACGTTTTGCATCAAAATGGAGCTAAAGGAGCTAAGGAGTCATTGAAGCTACATTCAGGAGCTTAAAGAAGAATCCAGGAAGCATGGAAATGGATTAGAGATTTACTTTGGACTAGATTTAAGAGATTTCACATTCAGTTTAGAGCCACATCGGTCTGCTACAGTATCATCTCGACCAAGGTGATTTCGAGGATCGTCCCGACCGAGGCGAACACCTTGGACGCGGCGAAGATATATTTTATTTGACTGAGATCTTTTAATTATGGAAAGAGGATCTTATATTTTTTAGGCTGGATTTCTGTAATGAAGATCATATATTTTAGGGATTTATTTATGAGAGATAGATATATTTTATTAGGAAAATATCTTTTCAAGATATTTTATCTTTGGAGGGCAAATTTCCTATAAAAAGGGTTGAATTGTAATATCCGGAATTTTTATTCCGTTTAATCTGTAGTAAACCCGATCTCGATCAGTTGATCCATATCCGTCTACTTAGTTAGACACATTATTATAAAATTTATCATTTTATGTAGATTTCCTTCACATAAAATGATGGAATCCTTTAAAAAGTTATCATTTTATGTAGCTTCCCCTTCACATAAAATGATAGGATCTTTATAAAATTTATCATTTTAGGTAGCTTACCTTCACATAAAATAATAAGTTTAGCCCTAATTTAGAATATGACAAGGTCCGGACAAGTCTGTGACGAAGCTGTGACAAGGTCCAGACAAGTCTGTTACGAAGCTGTGACAAGGCCAGACAAGGCTGTGACGAAGCTGTGACAAGGCCAGACAAGGCTGTGACGAGTCTGTGACAAGGCCAGACAAGGCTGTGACGAGTCTGTGACAAGCCCAGACAGGCTGTTGACAGCCCAGTGCCAGCAGCACGTTCAGCCCAGCGCATCTTCAGCTTCTGCAGCCCAGCCGCCCACTGCTTGCCAGGAGCCCAGCGCCAGCATTCAGCCCAGCGCAACTCCAGCCCAGTGCTTAGCCTCCAGCGTTGCCAGCTCCAGCCCAGAAGTCGCCCACTGCCTTGCCTTGTACAGCCCAGTCCGTGATCTGCTCCAGCTTGGCCTCAACGCAACTGCTGCTCCCTTCAGCCCAACACTCTCCAGCCCAACGTTTCTGCTTCCAGCGCCATACACAGCCGCTTTTCTGCCTTGCTTCAGCCCAGCAAATAGAGGAGCCAGAAGATCAACAGTTACAGATTCTCTCAGCCATTACAGATGTACTCCAACGCCTACTTTCCTCCTCTCTCTCTCCTGTTGTATTCACGCCTTAATTGTCACCTGGATAACGCCCTCTCCTCTGCATATCGTCACAACAATCTGGAGCAACCTCGACTGGAGAGTTTGAAAAACGCAGCAGGTAGGCTCATCCTCTCCTTACCCCTTCTACCTTCTGTTAGTGCCACTGCTAGACTCACGCAACTATTCTCTTGTACCCGGACAACCCCATCTCGGTCAATCCATGGCTGTAGTGAGGCTAGAAGGAATCGTTCCATTTCTGCAGTTGTAGAGCCAAACGCAGCAGGTAGGCTGGAAAGAGGCTGGAAAGAGTCGTTCCATTCCAGAGATAGTACAGCTTAGTAATTTGTAAGTTATCCTTGGTTGTTCCTTCCCACCTGTTGTTATTTTATGTAGAAGAGAAGTTGTAGTCATCTTGGATCTTGAATGGTAGAAGTGATTAGATAGGATGCATAGCTCTAGGAGCTGCCTATGAGTATGAGTCAGGGAGTTTAGGTAGAATGAGGAGTCTGCTGTTAGGAAGAGGAGAAACAAGGAACTGCTGAATATATAATCTTTTAGTTCAGTTTTGAAGTGAGAAACGGGCAATCATGTCGACCAATGTTTGAGCGTTTGGATAAAGATCCACCGTTGAATTTTGGATAGGTTGTAGACGGTTATACGTAGTATAGGGTATTAAAATTTGGGAAGAATCGGAGTTACGGTTTGAGAGTTATTGTGTTTCAAAGTTGACGTTTTTATATATGTGCTGAGTGTTGGGGAAAACAGCAAGTGATGCTGTTTTGTGAGATGATTTTGAATAAGCTCTTGATATCCGTTGGGCTTGAATTTTGGATATGATATAGTTTACAAATTGTTGTAGAACATATTAAAATTTGAGAGGCATCCAGCGAGTGGTTTGGGATGTATGATTTTTCAAAGTGTACTCAGATTTTGGCTAAGTATAGGAAACTTCAAGTGTTGTAACCAACTTTATGAATTTTTATAAGAATAATGGCTGAACAGTTTTGAGGAATTCTTGCTCCTAAGGGTAGAGGGAACATCATAGATGATCTTGAGAATTTATTCGGAACTGTTATAAGCTGTTACGAATTTTATATTTGAAACCGAAGTTAGACCTTTACGAGCTTTTGGAAAATAGGAAAATAAGAAAAATGACAGTTGGTAACAAAACTAAACTTTAGGAGTTAGAATATGATTTTAGAATCTCAAATAGGAGTTTAGACTTGAATTTGGAAATTTTGGGTGTTTCGGGACCAAGGGTAAAATGGTCATTTTACCCTAAATTAGTACTGTAACTAGTTATGTCTTACTACATTATTCTAGCTTAGAAGTCTTAGACTTCTAACTACGTAGGAGTGTGCTAATGCACTTATCTCCTTTGACAGGCAACTGAGTTGCTACAGTTTACAGAGCGAGTTGGTTTACAGAGAGTCGAGCTTTATATCAGGTAAGTCCTTTGGGCTTACTTAGCTGACTTCTAAATATGAGTATAAATGATGATGGTGGTGTGTGATTGAAATGTTTAGAGAGATAGGTTGTGATATATAATTACCGACCTATATTTTGGCCTAAGAGTAACGGGCGGTGGCATTCTGCTCAGTAGCTTGCGGGCGCTGGGGGTTTCTTTCGGGACTAGTCCATACTTGGTTTGTAGTGATGCTACCAGTGGAAGTCAGCTAGACCTACACCAGTTGGATAAGGAACGGAGGCGAGAACTAATAATAATTCTCGTGCCACAACTTAAATTGAATAATGTGAATCATTTAAATAATAGATAATAAACGGTTGAGTGCCAGCATGATGTTTGTTTATTTTTGTTTCTGCGTGTGCTTGTGCTGTTATCATTTTGCTTATATTTGGATAGTTAGCTAACTGTTGATATGATGTTTAGATTTGGCACAGGCTAGAGCAGATGCCGAGTGATCCAGATGGTAGTGGTCAGCCGGGGTGTCGTACTTTAGGACGTTTTACAGTTTCTGCATTTGTGGGTTTTACAGTTGAACCTTGTTTCCTTTCGTACTTTGTTATATTACGTTTTCCGGCTGTAGTTGATCTGGTCACATTCATGCATTATTAAGAACTATTTTATGATTTCTGGTTTTTCCTTATCTGTGCCTTGTTGTAAGATCTTGTTAAGTTGTTGTCAAACTAAGGTCGGGACCCACTGTGCGGCCCTAACCAGTAACTCCCTAAGTTGTAAAACTTGGGGTGTTACAACATGGTATCAGAGCTCTAGGTTGGCAACAATGGCACTTGAAATCTTCTAAAAGGTCATATAAGTAAATAAACAGAACCCGAAAAGGGTCTGAGTTTTCCAAAGAAGATTTTGGTTTTAAAATGCATACATAGTCGGGTTGGGATAGAAAGTACGGATGACCACCACTACCTCCGCTGATCTCGGTAGCTTAGTACTTTTAGAAATGTTATGTTGACTTAGAAGCTGCTTATAAAGATATGTACAATAAATAAGTTTATGCCGAAGGTTAGTAGCATAATAATTATATTATGTCCTTAACGGAGATAACATAATGAGGTTCTCACTCCGTTGACACATCTAAGTAGATTTTGAAGGGTGTCAACATGAGGATTAGGATGCACATCTTATGTGCATTAGGGTAGGCAAACGGCGGACAACTCCTTCGAGCGTGTTGAAAAGCGTCAAGACGGAAAGCGAAGACTGAAGGATAACACCAACGAGCATGACAAGAAGGGGATCCCGAGTCAAGTTAACAGGATCAAATGAAGATTATACATGAGAGTAGTTCCGGAAAAGCATTGGATGATCGACAATTATGCAAGTGGGGAGCAACATCACATAAATTCTTTCAAGTGTGGTGACGATATGAACAACGTGGATCCCGTCAGAAACAGTCATAGTAATGAAAGTCAAAGTAAGATATGGAACCAATCCAGACAAAAGACATTAAATTTACGCTTACCGACGGACCAAAATATGAAGGTTGTTGTTAGAAGCAGGGCGGAATATGGCCACTATTGGCAAAGTAAGTCGGCATCCTAATCAAGCGGGTCCCACCTAGAACTCAAACCTAAGAATTAAGAAGAGATATGTCGTCGAACCAACTATGAAGACTTAAAGAGCCACACAATTGAAGCTTATGGTTAGCCAGAAAGTGGAGGGTGGATTTCATAAACATGGAGGCAGAGTGACTTTCTATAAGACAAGTGAGCTACAAGAAAGATAGTGATACAGATATCCAAATGATATAATCCTGAAAGTAGAGTCAAAGGATCACTATAAAGACAACATTATAATTTAACACCAACTAAGGAACAAGAGTGTGTGAAATTGATCTTGGCGTACCCAAGGGCCGTAATAACTTCCCTCTCTCAAAGGGACTTAAGTTATCAACACCAACGATTCAAACCGGGGCACCGCAAGCAGTTGATGACTGAGGTAAAAGGAATCGCGAAGATGCAATTACGAGCTATCGTGGGAGATTTGATGGGTCGGTTGATGGCAGATGAATGATACAGCTAAACTAAGAAAGAGTATAGTAGCCTTATAGTGAGAAAGAGAAGTGTAGATTACAGAAGGAGCAGAGAAATATAAATGGAGAAACTGGAGGAGATAGATTTCCACCAAGTAAATCAAACTTCAAAAGAGAATGGGTGTGAGCAGTTGTTTACCTACGGGCTAGGAAAGGTTACAAATTACAGTTAGTACAAATGAATTCGTATTAGAAGAACTAGAGGAGTAAGAGGTAGCCGGTGATTTTGATCATATCCTATGTCAATCCAGATAGAGGGTACTTAACATTCCATACAAATGAGACTGATGGCGCTCTTCCGAAAAAAAAAATAAATAAAAAAAAAATAAAAAAAATAAAAAAAATAAAAATAAAAAAAAAATTTTGGGGTCAATTTCTAGATTGACAGAGGAGTGTTGACTTTAGGATTAAGTTAGAGCCAGACACGAGACCGACCTCGAAGGCCCCGTACCGCATGGAACCGATAGAGCTGCTTGAGCTGAAGAAGCAGTTAGAGGAGTAAGCAGAGAAGGGCTTCATATGCCCTAGTGTTCTTCCTGGGAAGCACTGGTATTGTTTGTGAGGAAAAAGGATGGATCGATGAAGTTATGCATCGATTACAGAGAGTTGAACAAGGTCATCATCAAGAACAAGTATCCACTGCCTCACATAGATGATCTGTTGGACCAGTTGCATGGAGCGCCAGTGTTTTCAAGGATAGACTTGAGGTCGGATTATCACCAGCTGAGGGTGAGAGACCAAAACATACCTAAAATGGCATTCCGGACTAAGTATGGCCACTATGAGTTTGTAGTGATGTCATTCGGGCTCACTAATGCACCAGCAATATTTATGGAGTTGATGAACAGGATTTTCATCGACTTCTTAGACCAGTTTGAAGTGGTCTTCATGGATGACATCTTAGTTTACTCTAGGAGTCGAAAGGAGCATGCCGGACACTTGAGGACAGTATTACAGATTCGGCAGGATAGCCAGCCTTATGCTAAGCTATCCAAGTGTGAGCTCTGGATGTCAGAGGTGGCATTCCTAGGCCATGTAGTGACTGCTGAGGGGATTAAGGTCGACCCGGTGAAGATTGAGTCAGTATCTTCTTGGCAACCTCCGAAGAATGTTAAGGAGGTTCGCAGCTTCCTTGGATTGGCAAGTTATTACCGTCGGTTTGTGGAAGAGTTTTCCCTAATTGCCCGACCACTTACTTGTCTCCTGAGGAAGACTACTCGGTTCGTTTGGTCTGAGCCGTGTCAACAGAGTTTTGAGGAGCTGAAGAGGAGATTGACGTCTGCTCCGATCTTAGCACAGCCTGAGGGTACAGAGGACTTTGTAGTGTACAGCGACGCATCCAAGCTGGGCTTGGGGTGTGTCTTGATGCAGAGGGGTAAGGTCATAGCGTATGCGTCTCGACAGCTGAAGACGTATGAGGAGAACTACCCCACCCATGACCTGGAGTTAGCTGCAGAAGTACATGCTCTTAAGATCTGGCGTCATTATCTATATGGAGCGACCTGTCAGATCTTCACAGACCATAAGAGTCTGAAGTACATATTCACTCAGCAGGAGTTGAATAACCGCCAGAGGCGGTGGCTAGAGTTGATCAAGGATTTTGACCTTGAGATTCTCTACCACCCCGGAAAGGAGAATGTAGTTGCTGACGCTTGAGTCGGAAGACGCCTCGGGAGAAGGCGATAGCTCGATTGACAGTACAGCCACAGTTGTAGAGAGACTTAGCTTGGTTGGAGGTAGAGATCCAGTTCCCCGATACAGCTCATCAGTTAGCCACCTTAGAGTTACTTCCTGACCTGTTGGGTGAGATCCGACAGAAGCAGGAGACCTGTCCGACTTTGACCCGGATCCGAGACCGGATGTCACGAGATGAGGCACCTCAGTTCACTATCGGTGCCGATGGAGTGATGAGACGGCAGGACCGTATCTGTGTGCCATCAGACAGTGAGCTGAGACAGAGGATACTAGGTGAGGCTCATGCTACCCCTTACTCCGTACATCCAGGAGCGAGTAAGATTTATAAGGACGTGAGACGTTCTTTCTGGTGGGGTGGTTTGAAGCCTGATGTGGCCCGATATGTAGCCCGGTGTGCGACCTGTCAACAGGTCAAGATTGAGCATCGTAGATCCGGAGGAGAGCTCCACCCACTTCCAGTACCACCTTCGAAGTGGGAAGATATTTCTATGGATTTTGTTACCGGATTGAGGCTCAGCAGAGGTTTTGATGCCATTTGGGTAGTGGTAGACCGGCTGACGAAGACCGCACGTTTCATTCCGATCAAGGAAACGTGGCCGGTAAGTCGTCTAGCAGAGGAGTTCACTAGACACATTGTGAGACTCCATGGAGTACCGAAGACTATCGTCTCCGACAGGGATGGACGTTTTACCTCGAGGTTTTGACAGCAGGTACATACTGCTCTGGGGACGAGTTTCCACTTTACCACTGCCTACCACCCACAGATAGACGGTCAGTCCGAGAGGACCATTCAGACCTTAGAGGATATGTTGCGGGCATGTGTGCTAGATTGGGGACATGTATGGCCAGATCATCTCCCACTGGTAGAGTTTTCATATAATAACAGCTGGCATGCATCTATTGGGATGGCACCTTACGAGGCCTTGTACGGACGGAGATGTCGTACACCGTTGTGTTGGGATGAGCCTAGCAAGGCTGATGGAGTAGTACCAGACCAGATACAGGATGATATCGCCCGGATTGCCTTAGTCCGGGAGAGGATGTTAGCAGCACATAGTCGTCAGAAGTCCTACGCCAACAAAAGGCGTCGACCTTTGGAGTTTAGAGTGGGTGCACAGGTGTGGTTGAGAGTGTCACCTACGAGAGGAGTTAGACGTTTCGGTATTAAAGGGAAGCTGAGTCCCCGATATGTCGGCCCATTTGAGATCGTAGAGAGAGTCGGAGAGGTTGCCTACCGACTAGCACTACCACCGAGACTAGAAGGAGTCCACCCAGTTTTTCATGTATCTCAGCTGAGAGAGTACATACCAGATCCTAGACACGTCATCAGTCAGGAGGATCTGATAGTCGAGCCAGACCACACTTTTGTGGAGTACCCAGTAGCCGTCCTAGAACGTAGTATTAGGCGCCTGTGTTCTAAGAAGATACCGATGCTGAGGATTCAGTGGTCTAGACGAGGAGCTGATGAGGCTACCTGAGAGACAGAGGAGAATATTAGACGTAACTACCCTGAGTTCTTTGCGGAGTTAGCCGCTACCTCAGTACCGACGGGTTAGTACTGAGATGATACTTTATATGATTTCTGTGATTATATGTTTAAATGATTGTTTATGTTTATGTGCTTAATGGCGTGAGTAGTTGCATGCTAGAATATAACTCTTGAGGGGAAATGTTTGGGTAGATACCTTATTCTAAGTTTCGGGACGAAACTTATTTTAAGGGGGTACTGATGTAATATCCGGAATTTTTATTCCGTTTATTCTGTAATAAACCCGATCTCGATCAGTTGATCCATATCCGTCTACTTAGTTAGACACATTATTATAAAATTTATCATTTTATGTAGATTTCCTTCACATAAAATGATGGAATCCTTTAAAAAGTTATCATTTTATGTAGCTTCCCCTTCACATAAAATGATAGGATCTTTATAAAATTTATCATTTTAGGTAGCTTACCTTCACATAAAATAATAAGTTTAGCCCTAATTTAGAATATGACAAGGTCCGGACAAGTCTGTGACGAAGCTGTGACAAGGTCCAGACAAGTCTGTTACGAAGCTGTGACAAGGCCAGACAAGGCTGTGACGAAGCTGTGACAAGGCCAGACAAGGCTGTGACGAGTCTGTGACAAGGCCAGACAAGGCTGTGACGAGTCTGTGACAAGCCCAGACAGGCTGTTGACAGCCCAGCGCATCTTCAGCTTCTGCAGCCCAGCCGCCCACTGCTTGCCAGGAGCCCAGCGCCAGCATTCAGCCCAGCGCAACTCCAGCCCAGTGCTTAGCCTCCAGCGTTGCCAGCTCCAGCCCAGAAGTCGCCCACTGCCTTGCCTTGTACAGCCCAGTCCGTGATCTGCTCCAGCTTGGCCTCAACGCAACTGCTGCTCCCTTCAGCCCAACACTCTCCAGCCCAACGTTTCTGCTTCCAGCGCCATACACAGCCGCTTTTCTGCCTTGCTTCAGCCCAGCAAATAGAGGAGCCAGAAGATCAACAGTTACAGATTCTCTCAGCCATTACAGATGTACTCCAACGCCTGCTTTCCTCCTCTCTATCTCCTGTTGTATTCACGCCTTAATTGTCACCTGGATAACGCCCTCTCCTTTGCATATCGTCACAGCAATCTGGAGCAACCTCGACTGGAGAGTTTGAAAAACGCAGCAGGTAGGCTCATCCTCTCCTTACCCCTTCTACCTTCTGTTAGTGCCACTGCTAGACTCACGCAACTATTCTCTTGTACCCGGACAACCCCATCTCGGTCAATCCATGGCTGTAGTGAGGCTAGAAGGAATCGTTCCATTTCTGCAGTTGTAGAGCCAAACGCAGCAGGTAGGCTGGAAAGAGGCTGGAAAGAGTCGTTCCATTCCAGAGATAGTACAGCTTAGTAATTTGTAAGTTATCCTTGGTTGTTCCTTCCCACCTGTTGTTATTTTATGTAGAAGAGAAGTTGTAGTCATCTTGGATCTTGAATGGTAGAAGTGATTAGATAGGATGCATAGCTCTAGGAGCTGCCTATGAGTATGAGTCAGGGAGTTTAGGTAGAATGAGGAGTCTGCTGTTAGGAAGAGGAGAAACAAGGAACTGCTGAATATATAATCTTTTAGTTCAGTTTTGAAGTGAGAAATGGGCAATCTTGTCGATCAATGTTTGAGCGTTTGGATAAAGATCCACCGTTGAATTTTGGATAGGTTGTAGACGGTTATACGTAGTATAGGGTATTAAAATTTGGGAAGAATCGGAGTTACGGTTTAAGAGTTATTGTGTTTCAAAGTTGACGTTTTTATATATGTGCTGAGTGTTGGGGAAAACAACAAGTGATGCTGTTTTGTGAGATGATTTTGAATAAGCTCTTGATATCCGTTGGGCTTGAATTTTGGATATGATATAGTTTACAAATTGTTGTAGACCATATTAAAATTTGAGAGGCATCCAGCGAGTGGTTTGGGATGTATGATTTTTCAAAGTGTACTCAGATTTTGGCTAAGTATAGGAAACTTCAAGTGTTGTAACCAACTTTATGAATTTTTATAAGAATAATGGCTGAACAGTTTTGAGGAATTCTTGCTCCTAAGGGTAGAGGGAACATCATAGATGATCTTGAGAATTTATTCGGAACTGTTATAAGTTGTTACGAATTTTATATTTGAAACCGAAGTTAGACCTTTACGAGCTTTTGGAAAATAGGAAAATAAGAAAAATGACAGTTGGTAACAAAACTAAACTTTAGGAGTTAGAATATGATTTTAGAATCTCAAATAGGAGTTTAGACTTGAATTTAGAAATTTTGGGAGTTTCGGGACCAAGGGTAAAATGGTCATTTTACCCTAAATTAGTACTGTAACTAGTTATGTCTTACTACATTATTCTAGCTTAGAAGTCTTAGACTTCTAACTACGTAGGAGTGTGCTAATGCACTTATCTCCTTTGACAGGCAACTGAGTTGCTACAGTTTACAGAGCGAGTTGGTTTACAGAGAGTCGAGCTTTATATCAGGTAAGTCCTTTGGGCTTACTTAGCTGACTTCTAAATATGAGTATAAATGATGATGGTGGTGTGTGATTTAAATGTTTAGAGAGATAGGTTGTGATATATAATTACCGACCTATATTTTGGCCTAAGAGTAACGGGCGGTGGCATTCTGCTCAGTAGCTTGCGGGCGCTGGGGGTTTCTTTTGGGACTAGTCCATACTTGGTTTGTAGTGATGCTACCAGTGGAAGTCAGCTAGACCTACACCAGTTGGATAAGGAACGGAGGCGAGAACTAATAATAATTCTCGTGCCACAACTTAAATTGAATAATGTGAATCATTTAAATAATAGATAATAAACGGTTGAGTGCCAGCATGATGTTTGTTTATTTTTGTTTCTGCGTGTGCTTGTGCTGTTATCATTTTGCTTATATTTGGATAGTTAGCTAATTGTTGATATGATGTTTAGATTTGCCACAGGTTAGAGCAGATGCCGAGTGATCCAGATGGTAGTGGTCAGCCGGGGTGTCGTACTTTAGGACGTTTTACAGTTTCTGCATTTGTGGGTTTTACAGTTGAACCTTGTTTCCTTTCGTACTTTGTTATATTACTTTTTCCGGCTGTAGTTGATCTGGTCACATTCATGCATTATTAAGAACTATTTTATGATTTCTGGTTTTTCCTTATCTGTGCCTTGTTGTAAGATCTTGTTAAGTTGTTGTCAAACTAAGGTCGGGACCCACTGTGCGGCCCTAACCAGTAACTCCCTAAGTTGTAAAACTTGGGGTGTTACATGAATTTTCCACAAATCCACACCCCCGCATAGACCGGAGGAAGTCGCATAGAAGCTGCAGTTAGGAGGAATTTTTGGAGGATTGAAGAAAGGAAGTTGATAGCTTTTATAGCTTTTGTGAAGGGGTTTGTAAGATTCTCTTAGATTTCCTTTTTGTTGATTGTCTTGTTGGATTGTGATCCAAGGAACGCTTGTTTGTGATAATTGATTCAGTTATTGAAACCTTGTTCTTAAGGTTTTTGTGTTTAAATATTCACTTTCTTCCCATATATTTGATTATTGCTTTCATGATGATGATTGGCTAATTTCTTTGTGTGATTCTAGGGTGATTAGCTGAAATTTGTGGGAAAGACGATGATAGAATAATCTTAATCACAGTAGGATCCTGAAAGCTCGAGTCTTTATCCTTAACCCTAGAGTATCTCGCTCAGTCGATGAACATCTCGGCCGGGGTGGAATTTGTTTGACCGAAGTGACTTATCTGATTCGAAACTGAGAGTTAAGTGTTAGAGTTTCCCAAATCCTATTCTTATTACACCTTTCCTGGTTCAATGCAAGCCTAGGATGAGACTTACCCAGTGATTCCTTAGTTTGTTTACCCAAGATCATAAGTATAGGTAATAAAGGTTTATCCTTTATTGGGGTTTGAGTGTGCCTTCATTCCATCTTTGTGAGTTAGCCTGAGACTTACCCGGTAAAGGTTAATACTATTCCCTTGGGTGGTGTGTTGGTTTGAGGTTATAGTTCTTTACCTTAATTCCTTGAGACTTACCCGGTAATAGGAGTTGCGGTTTGGGATTGTGAGTAGTGAGACTTACCCGGTAATCTATTCCACTTTAGAAACACCTTTCCTATGCAAAAATCTCAGCTTTGTCCGCTTATCTTTAGATCTTGAGTTGGAACCACAACTAGATGCTTTAATCCCTAGAATTGCATATTTCCTTTAATTGACTTTTTATCATCTTTGATTGCTTAATCGCTTTTGTGGTTAGTTGCAATATTGACAACCTATACTTGCTTTGTTTCACCTAAGTCCCTGAGATCGACACCCCAGAATTCTTGCTTTTACTACGATTGACCCGTACACTGCGGGTTCGCATCCTTGTTTTAGGCATACATCTAAGGTTATAAATTTAAAGCTTGCACACACCATTTGGAGCGAACAGTATATCAGGACATTCAACATGCTCTGCAAATGCCTATAATGCCTACAATTTCATAAACTAACATGTAGATCTGCAAAACACGTATATCAAAGAAATAGACCAATATGATATATATATATATATATATATATATATATATATATATATATATATATATGTTATATAACCCAAAAAAGTAGAAAAAGGAGTAAAATGATGATCAAAAAAGATGATAATTTAAGTGCTATCAAATAGCCCACATACTTGAACCTTACTTGTTCTCAAGTAATAAGATTTGTGGACACTCTCAATCGGATTAATATACATGGGTCTTAGATGCTCCAAAATCAAGCCCTCAAACCCTATCATCATAGCACATATCACAATAAAGAATATAACTCATAGCTCATGAGTTTCATGATCATTTGGGAAATGCCTATAACTCTTTCACTTGTGTTTAAAGGATGTATATAATAACGCTCAATCTCAACTCATATGTAAAGACCATTAACCATAATCTAATCAAAGTGTTCTTGATTTTCTTTGCGTAGCTTATCCTATAAATACACTTATAAATCAAGAGAAATTTTATAGGTTGTAACTTGGCCAGGTAATGAACAAGAGTGAGGAGTTTTATTTGGCTATGTGGTGCAAAAAGATCCGGGAGCCAAGACGTCTCGAGTTTCTCGGTGGATAATCTTCATGCAAGCCGGATTTCATCACTCTTACTAAACACACATTACTTTTCCTCATTTAAGCCCTTTTGTACTTGTTAGACTTCATTCCTTAATTTATTCTTTTTCAACAAGATCCAAGTGGTGCACAATTGTATTTCTTAATTTGACTTTGGTTCTTCTTCACTTTATGCAATGTGCTATTAACTATACACGACTGATAGCATGAATTATTGTCAATATTTCGGGCCTGGTTTTGTTGTTTTATCATCATAATTTTGTATGATGTAAACGTATTTGTAGCATTTATGCCATTATTCGATTACTTTACAAGAATCGAGGTCTACACCACATTTTGTTGTATTTGTAGGGAATATGGCACGCTTTGGGTGGAAATGGAGCATAAACAGCTAAGGATGCTATGAAGCTATATCTAGGAGCATTAGGAAGGACAAAAAGAAGAACAAGAACAAAGCTGGAAGGATAGAAGAAAGATACAGACATGGCATGCATTTCGACCGAGATGACCCACTGGGCCTGGATCGAAGTCGACGTCCAAAAAGCCCAAGAAGACAAGGCATATTTTTGACCTAAAAATCTTCTATAAGAATGGACGGTGACGGCTGGATTAGAAAGGTTGGACGCTCGAGATAGAGACGTCATAAGGGTTTTGAAAGATTAAAGGACTGAAGGAAGGGAAGGATTGAAGGAATGGTTGCTTAAGGTTTGAGGAACCCTAGTTTGTGAGTATTTCTTGGGGATTGCTTTGATAATTGAGATACCTTTTTTGCTTGCTTTATTCCCTTTTCTTGATATTCTTAATATTATTGATATTGCTTGATTATGATGATTGTTGGCTAAACACCCTTGCGATTCTAGGGTGATTAGTTGAAAGTTGTGGTATAGATGATGGAAGACTAGACCTTTATCCTAATGGGCCCTGAATGCTTGAGTTAACCCTAATCCGAAACCCGTCTTGGGCTGTTCATTGAGCATCTCGACCAAGATCGATATAGAACAGAACGAGATTGCCCACTGCTTTGCCTATTTCGAGTTTAGGTTATAGTTTGCCAAATCCTATCCTTGTTGCACCTTTCCTGGTTTATACGCAAGCCTAGGATGAGACTTACCCGGTGATTCCTTTGCTTGTATACCTATGATGATGAGTGTTAGGTAATAAAGGTTTATCCTTTATTAGGGTTTGAGTGTGCCTTCATCCTACCTTTGAGAGTTGACCTAAGACTTACCCGGTGATGGTTAGTTTTGTACCCTTAGGTGAGTGATATCGGTTTGAGCGCCTTTACCTTTCCCTAGTTCCTTGAAACTTAGACACACTAAAATGGTTAAATCGAAGGAAACAACATATCCAAACCTCAAGCAAAATCCAGAATCCTTCAAACAACAACTTTGAGGGAAACCCTTATTGCGGCAATCTGACAAAAAGATTGGTCATGGAGAGAAGAGAATGACTGAAATCGACAAAGCAAAGAAGGAGAGCAGGCTGCCACATAACGAGCAATACCTCTCAAGCACGAAGCAACACTCTTGGTGGCTTCAATAGGGGAGCATCGGAGGCGAATGTTGTTCGCGAATCTGGAATCGACCTACAGGAAACCCTAGGTATGCACCAACTGACCGTCCGAGCCTCCATTAGCACCGGGAATACGAATGATAAAGCCTCAATTATCGCCGGGAATAGGAGCCTCCATTAGCGCCGGGAAGGTTGTTCGCGATTCGGGAAGACGAGCAGTTGTAGGCGCGTCGGGAAGGTTGTTCGCGATTCGGGAAGACGAGTAGTTGCAAGCGGTTCTGAAGAAACAATCCTGGCGGCTTCAAATGGGGAAGCATCGGAGGCAGAGGTCTGGAATCGACCAAGAAGAAAGCCTAGGTCTACAACAGTAGACCGGGCAAGCCTCCATTAGCATCGGGAAGGTTGTTCATGTAATAACCGGATATTTTACTTCCGGTTATTTTCGAGACAAACCGGAAGTCGACCGGTTTGAAACTTCTTCCGTCACCTTATCTTTTTTTTCTTTAAACTCCGAGTTGGTTTACTTTTATTTATTTTAGTTATATTTATCCTTATATTGATATGGATATAGCCTTACCAGATCTTTTCCAATCTAGATCGAACCGGACAAGCCCAACAAGAGTTAAACCCTTCTTCTTTGAGCTTGACGGGCCCATCAAGCTGACAGGCCCATTAGAAGAAACCCTTCCTCAACCTTCATTCGCCTTTCTTGCCCTAACTCCCCTCTCACGCAGTTGGTGCTTCGCTTCTCCTTCACACGAGCCAACAACGCTCCTCCCTTCTCCTACTCCAGTCGGCAATAGAGGGATTTGGGTTCACGCCGACGGAAGTCCGACACCGTCCTACGGCGAGCCATGGGTGGTTGTAGTCGTAACTCCGTTGTCGACACTCCCACAGACCTCCGTCTTCACTCGATTGAACAGGAGAGATGGGCTTCCCTCCAGCCATGCCGGACATTGAGCCGGATTTCGTCGTCTCGCTCTCCCTCCATTGTTGGCACCAACAAACGAGCCGGATGTGTCCAGACGCTCAGCAACACAACCAACCGAGTGAAGACCGTTCCTCTCCTGCAACTAAACCGCGAGGGCGCCATTTCCTAACCGCGAGTGAGCCTGGGCGCGGGGGAGGCAACCATTGCCGCAGGAGCACCGTCCTTGCTGGTCTGCAGCTGTGTTAGGATTTGGGCGCCGGTGCGCCTCAACGATAGTAAGTTGCACCCCTCGTGCTTCTTCCTCGAGCACGGGAACCAGTGTAGTCTTGATCATCTGGTATGGACTTCACCTCCCTACTACGTTATGCTCTTGATGTATAAACGCTGATGTGAGTACCCGTTTGTGTCTCCAAGCCGTCCCTAATAGCCTCGGAATATAGCTTGATGATTTGAGGCGTTTTCCGGGTTTCAAGAAGTCATGAACAGTCGACTTTGAATCTAAATTTGGGTAAGTTATACTATTTCTTTGCTGCTGAATTTAGGATATGATATAGTCGCTATTGCAGTGTAGAACATACTAAAATTTGAAAGGAATCTGAGTTACAGTTTGAGAGTTATGGTGTTCCAAAGTTGGTTGCTCATGCAGTTTTTATAAGTGTGTTGAGTGTTGAGAAAAACTGCATGTGATGATGTATTGTGAGATTGTTTTGAATAGGCTTTTGATCTCTGTTGGACTTGAATTTCGGATATTTCATAGTTAGGATTACATAGTATATTATATTAAAATTTGAGAGGATTTCATCAAGGGGTTTAGGAGTTAGGATTTTTCAAAGTCTAGGCTGTAAGCAATTTTTCTGGATGTTGCTGAAATTTTCTAAGGGCTGGAAATATTTTGTTTTGTGTAGTCATGTTTGGACTTAAGTTTAGATATCTTAGAAATATAATAACCTATTCCGTTTTTAGTATGTTATAGAGTGTCATGCATAAAGTGATGTATCAAAAATTGAGGTTGATCCAATGGTTAGATGTAGATTTACGAAGATCCAAAATTGACTGGTTGAGCAATTAAGAAGTACTTAGTTTTGGCTAAGTCTGAATTTCTGGTTTTGGAACCGACTTTGGGATTTTGTGCAGAAGTAGTTATCAGGTATTTCTGAGAAATTCTTGCTTATATGGATAGAGTGCATGCATAGAAGACTTAGAGAGTTTGTTAGAATTTTTATATTTTTTATTCAGGGCTCGCATCATTGGCTAAAGTTGGATCCTAGTTACCTTTTTGAGTAGTGAGGAGAATGTGTGTTTCTTCTAGTTTCTACCTAAACTCATTCTTAAAAGTTAGAATATGAAATTATGTCCCAAAGAAAAGGATAGACATATTTTAGGGGATTTTTTTGGAAGTTTCGAAACCAAGGGTAAAATGGCCATTCTACCATAGGAGGGTATTTTAGTAATTTCTCTTCAGATAGGATCTTACAACTTAGAAGTCATAGACTTATAAGTACATGAGAAATGTTTTGATCCACTTGCCTCTTGTGATAGGCAATTGAGTATTCTACGGTTGTTGACCGAATTGAGATTTAGACAGTCGAGATTGATTCAAGTAAGTCCTTTGGGCTTACTTAACTAGCTTCTGGATATGAGTGTCAATAATGATAGTGGTGTTTGAATGATGTGTTTATAATCGTACTTATTATTAATTATCGACCGACCTACATATTTGGGCTAAGAGTAACTGGCGGTGGCATTCTGCTCAGTTAGCCCGAGGGCGCTGGGGGTTTCTTTAGGGACTAGTCCATACTTGGTTTGTAGTGATGCTACCGGCGGAGGTGTGCTAGACCTGCACCAGTTGGATAAGGAACGGAGGCGAGAAATCTTAGGATTTCTCGTGTCACAACTTTAAAAACGGAATAAAGTGAATCACCTAAGCTATCAGATAATAACCGGATTGTGTGCCAACATATTGAGTGTTTATGTTACCTTGGATGTGTTTGTGCTATCTTTATTCTATTTATATTTGGATTGGTAGCTAACGGTTATTCTTTGTTGTAGTTTTTGTAGAGATAGACGGTTGCAGAGAGATCCGGAAAAGATGGTCAGCCGGGTCCATGTTCTCATTAGATGGGATGGGGGAGTCTTCCATTCGGCATGCTTGTTATATATATATATATATATATATATATATATATGTATATATATATATATATATATATGTATATATAAGTTTTGTAAGGTTTTCATGTGTTGTTCATTCATACAAATACTGTTTGTTATTTTTAAAGAATTTAAATACATTTGTGCCTTGTTGTAATATCCTAGTAAAGTTGTTGTCAAACTAAGGTCGGGACCCATTGTGAGGTCCTAACCAGTAGCTCCCCGAGTTTTGAGAATTTGAAGTGTTACAATTCGCAAGGATGCGAGTCTACTGGTGCGAGGAGTTGCAAGAGGTTTTTGAGGAGTTACGAGCAGTTCTGGAAGACGGCTAGGGTTTGAGGATCGATTAGGGATATAAATCAATTACAATTTATAGAGTTTTTATTAAACTTTCGTATCAAATTCCGTTTTACCCCTTTTATTAATTGAATTTAGAATTAAAATTTATTAGATAAATATAGGGGCCTAGTTTATATTAGTGATACAAAATATGCCCTACTAGCTAAATCTTCTCTTCATTCTTTTCCATCTGCCAACACTATCAGCAAAAAGGGTTCCTTCCGTTCCTCGCACAACTCCAATCAAGTCTCTTGTGATTCTGTGCCACTACTAGATTCCCCGCCCGCAGACCGCTATCGTGCACCTTGTCAAATATGCAAGCGTACCAATCATGAAGCTATCAATTGTTATCAATAGTTTAACGTCTTTGATTTTCCTCCTACATATCGTCTCCCAGCTTCCAAACAACAACATGGCTCTCGTGATGCTGGTCGTAGTCAAAACAACCACCAACAGAATCCTTCTCGCGCTGTCTATAATGTGCATCCTCCTCCTTCGACAATAGTTGATCTGACATGGTTTGTTGACTCGGGAGCTACAAATCATGTCACCAATGACTTTGGCAATATGTTTGTAAGCTTCGATTAGGCAATGATGGTCTCCAAGTTGGCCATGGTATGTCTCTTCCTATTACAAAGTTAGGAACATCTGTTTTACCTGCACAACCTAACCCTCTCCAATTACATAATGTACTCTTTGTCCCACAAATAACTAAAAATTTGCTCAGTGTATCCCAATTAAGTCGTGATAATAACGTTTATATGATCTTTCATCCTACTTGTTTGTATGGATTTATTTTTTGTCTCGGAAATCACAGGTACTACAAACTTTTCAACTATTATAAAAGATGGTCGAAACACAATTCTCAACCAAAATCAAGCAATTTCAATCTGATTGCGGTGGGGAATATAGAAATGTCTTAACCTATCTCCAAACACAAGGCATCAATCATCGTGTCTCTTTCCCTCACACCCAATCTCAAAATGGAGCAACCGAGCGATGACACCGTACTATAGTTGAAAAGGGTTTAGCTCTCCTTTCCCATGCAAAATTACCCTCCTCGTATTGGAAGCATGCATTCCACACGTCTTTTTACCTTCACAATCGGACTCTTACACCTCTTCTTGCAAACAAATTGTCCTACGAATGTTTATATGGTAAGATCCCGGATTACGGATTTCTCAAGTCCTTTGGGTGTCTTTCCTATCCATTTCTTCGTCCCTATACCACTCACAAACTTGAGTTCCGATCTCTTCCTTGTATTTTTATTGGGTACAACTCTAAACACAAAGGTTATATGTGTTTCCACGTCCCAACCCAACGCCTCTACATCACCCGGCATGTCATCTTTGATGAATCCACTTATCCTTACCCTACTCATTCCATGTCACCCATCCCTACGTCTATTACTCCTACCACTATTCCTCTATCCATCCTACAACAAGCTGCCTCTTTCCTCCCTTCACCAACCACATATAGTCCAGAAATCGAGCCATCATCTTCAAATGATCAAACCGATCATGTCAGACACACTTCCTCCGACCACTCACCTCCATCTGAACATCATCAAGATGATTTGTCAAACATCCCGGCTCCCCTCGCATCTTCTCCCCAGACTTCACCAGAACAGCTCGCCTCAACCTCTACTACCTCTTCTCCTTTCACATCCTCCAATAGTCCGTTCTCGCCTTCCTTGGATCATAACAGGTCTGCATCTCCCTCTCATGACACAATTATGTCCCTCTCTATTCCTCCACACTCTACTGCAGAACACCCCTTCACTCCCATTGTCTCTTCATGTCAAAGTACCCGAATTCGCCAACCCTTTGTCCTTCTCAAAGACTTTGTATGTGATAAACCCAAAGCCTTACCAACCACCAAACACCCACTCCCTACCGCCCCAAACCTATATCCATATCCCAAAACATATATTCAAGCCTCCAAAAATCCTGAGTGGCAACATGCCATGCAGGTTGAATATGAAGCCCTTCTTTGTAATGGGACTTAGGACATAGTCCCACGTCCACCTGGAACTAACATTGTTGGATGTAAGTGGGTCTACAGAATAAAGCAGAAGGCCGATGGTTCAATTGAACGTTACAAAGCCCGTTTAGTTACAAAAGGATTTCATCAAGAGGAAGGAGTTGACTACTTTGATACTTTTAGTCCGGTTATTGAACCAACTATGATCCGTCTTATTCTATGGTTGGCTATTACACATAAATGGTCTCTACGATAAGTTGATATTATTAATGCCTTTCTCAATGTTGACTTATCAGAATAGGTTTTTATGGATCAACCTCCTGGTTTTGTTGTTCAATCTCGTCCATCTCATGTCTATCGGTTACGGAAAGCCCTATATGGCCTTAAACAGGCACCACGGGCTTGGTTCACTCGTCTGAAGACCTTTCTATTAGCTCATCAGTTTGTTGGCTTTCGATCTGACTCGTCTTTTGTCATCTTCCAAGCATATGGTTTCATTTTATACGTTCTTGTTTATGTGAATGATATCATATCATCACTAGCTCCTCTTCTTCTGGCATTGATTAGTTTGTCCAGCTTTTAAATGTGGAGTTCTCTCTTCGTGATTTGGGACCTCTTCATTACTTTCTTGGTATCGAACTCACGTTACAAATGACACTATGCTTCTAACTCAGCAGAAATACATTCGGGACTTGCTTGATTGGAGCAAGATGTCTGACGCCAAACCAATCATGTTACCAGCTGAGCCTGGTTCACGTTTGGTTCAAATTGGGGACCCGGTTGCTGACCCTCAACTCTATAGAAGCATTATTGGCGCTCTCCAATACGTCACTATTAGTCGACCAGAGATTGCCTATGCAGTAAAATATGTTTGTCAATTCATGCATAATCCAACAAATGTTCACTGAATGGCTATAAAACGAATTTTGCGCTACTTAAAGGTTACAATTAAACATGGTCTATCACTTCGTCCCTCCACAGATTCACGCCTAGTCGCCTTCACGGATGCTGGATGGGCTTCTGATATGGATGACTGCCGCTCTAAACATGGCTTTGCAGTCTACTACGGAGGCAATCTCATAAGCTGGTCTCTCGCAAGCAAAAGGTAGTTGCGCGCTCTAGTACTGAAGCCGAATATCGTGCCATTGCTTTTACAACTGCAGAATTGTTGTGGCTCCGGTAGTTGTTATTTGAACTTCACGTTGCCATCATTGGCTCTCCAATTGTGCTATATGACAACCTCAGTGCTACCTACATGTCTGTTAATCCCATTCTACATCAACGCTCCAAACATATTCGCATTGACTGTTTCTTTGTTCGTGAACAAGTGGAAGCCGGAGATCTAATAGTCCGTCATATTCGTGCCTTCGACCAAACCGCCAAAATTTTTACCAAGGCCATTGGTAGTGGTCGGTTCGTCGTTCTTCGAGACAAGCTCCATGTACGATCCCCTACATGAGCTTGTTGGGGGTATTAGGATAGTAATATTACTCATAAGATATTCTCTTGCCCTTTTGTTATCATGCATATCTTCAATTAGGCGTATATCACTCCTCGAGAAGATACGTTCACATGTGTGTGTGTATATATATATATATATATATATATATATATATATATATATATATATATATATATATATATATATATATATATATATATATATATATATTCATTCTCATACCGATCAATAGAAAATCACTCACTTGCATCACTTACATAAGTATAGTAGTATATCCCGAATATCTGAGATATTCATTCCGGATCCAATTTGTTAAATTCAATATATTTTTTTGGATCATATTGGATTCGAAAAAAATCCATCGAACTCAGTACTTGTTGGATTGAATTGTTGGATTATCGGATAGAAACCTTTTTAAACACCTCTAATTAATAGTACGATTGATCAAAAACCCCAAGAATAAAACTTAGAGAGGGGAGATTTTGGTGAATTTATATTAGGTTGTGTTTTGCCGGGTAACTCCGACCACATGTCTATATTTAGCCTTATTTCTTCTTTAATAATATTCCACGAAGGTGACAAATATAACCTTGTTTGAATGGAAGTGTTTTTAGAACTCTCGTACATACATAACGTTAGTTATGAGTCTTTTAACTCGGAACAGAACTCATACAAGTTCAATAAATCTTACCCAACAAACATTTAGAAATAACTCACCGAGTAAATAATATTTCACCAAATTGTCCGGAGGTGCATAAAACATTGAAATCGAAATAAACTAGATAAACCTTTTTTTCGGGATAAAGGAGAATGGATAAGTAGTATATAATAATTCATTAAAATAACTAGAAATTCTCCAGGAAAATAGTTGCAAAGCATAAGGGTGACCAATCATTAAACGATAAATTCTCATGGATAAGAGATGAATCGAAAATTTAATTATTTTGTATAAAATATTTTATTTGGTGCCTTATAAATATCTGTAATTCACACTGTCCAAGTTAATAAAAACAATAAGAAAGAATGGCATCCAGTAAACTTTTCCTGCTCCTTCTCTCCGTCCTATTCATTGCTACATTTGTCACTGCAGGTAACTACTTCATCACTGCATTTTGATCACTGTATTTTAATTAGTGTGAATGAAAATGCATGGGACACGATAATATGCATTTTGTATGTGATGTAGATGTAGGAAGAAGGCAGCTAATAACGGAAGAGTACTGCAAGATCGTCGGAAAATGCATGGGACAAGCCGATTGTGCCAAACTTTGCGAGAACGAAGGCTACATTCATCGAACTGTTTATTGTGATACAAAAACATCAGACTGTTGTTGTGTCATCAAAGAATAAAACTAAGTCTTGTTGTTTCACAAAGGAATAAAAACACTCTTAACACTTTATTTATTTCAATTTCTTACTCTATGCTCCATTCTCCATTCTCCATTGCAGAGAAGAAAATTTAAATATCATAAATTATTGATTCAATAAGTTATTCCTTTTTCTTTTAAGCGTCATTAGATTACAAATTCTAAAGAATGGGAATATTAGCTTGGAGATATATGTTACTATACTTGCATCGGTGATACAAGGTCTTCCATCTTTGATGGTGTTTTTAAACGCCGTGCTTCTCAACTCTATATAATAGACTTTTCACGGCGTTTTATGGTCTAAATACCATCTATAATGACACTTGTCGTAGTGTTGGGTAATTCACGAATAATTCTGCCATTAGTTTTGCATAATGAAACCTCGTAATACACTGGAAACAAAAGTCGCAAAATAAATTTACTGAAAATTTACAAATATGACATAGGTTTCAATTAATTTTAGATAAATCTCAATGTAAACATATTTTTGAGTCAAGTGCATGACCATTTCCTTTTTCAGCTTGAATTGTAATGCAGGAAAACACATTGGTAAACATTCATGTCAAGTTTTTATCGATTTTTAAAATAATTGTACTTACAAAATACTAACAGTGTACTTTGAACTCTCAAATGTTAAATTTATCCAAAGTTTAAACCCTACAATTTAACATGAAGATTCAATTAGATTTCAAAGAAAACTCCGTATCATATTTTTGTAATGATAAAAATTATGCAGCAACTTTTATTTTTGAAATTTTCCTTTTATGCACTTTAAGTTTGAACTTTTTCTCTTGCTATCCACAAAATTTTAAGTTTACTCTTGATATCCTCATAGTTCAGTTTGTTTTCCCCTTATACCCATTTTTAATATATTATATTAAAAATTCAATTATAAAATATAAAAAATCAAAAAAATACACTTAAAACTAATTATGAGCTCATTAAATTTTCAACTAAATAATTTCTAATAGAAGTATTTTTAATATATTTTTTATTCAAAAAATCTGGAAAAGTAATTTTAAAGCTAATTTTGATTTTGAATTAAAATAAAAAATATTTATTTATTTATTTTAAGTTAGGATACATAATTAATTTTAAAACTTATTATGACCACATTAAATATTAAACTTCTTAATTTTATAAAATAAGTAATGGTATAGAAGTATATTTTTATGTTTTAAAATTTAAATTTTATAATTTTAAAAGTCTAGTAAAGTATATTCCAAATTAGTTATGCGAGCTAATTTAAAATAGAAAAAAATATAGTAGATTTTATTTATTTTCGAATTATTTTAAATTAAATTTTCTATACTTTTATTTTAATTCAAAAATAAATATATTTTAATATATTTTTATTTTACGTTAAAACATAATAATAAATAATAAATAATCTTTAAATTTACCTTTTCAGATTTTTTTAATTAAAAAAATACATCTATACAATACTTAGTATTTATAAATTTAATATTTAATATGGTCATTATTATTTTTCAATTTATTTTTCTTGTTTTTTATTTTATAATAGAATTTTTAATGAAATATATTAAAAAAGGTATAAGGAGGAAATAAATCAATCCAAGAGGGCACCAAGAGTAAACTTAATAAATTGTGGATATCAAGAGGAAAAGTCCAAACTTAAAGGGCTCAAGAGGAAAAACCCTTTATTTTATCATTGTGGTGAGACTTTTATGTCCACTAATTTTGTTCGATAAATTACCCAAAATCATCGTAAAATATTAGTAATCAAAGGTGTATAAAGACTTTTCTAGTCAAGTCAACATATGGATTTCAAATAAAAGTATGCCAATATATGGCATCCTAAAATTGTATATACGTACCCTCAAACCAATAGCTAGGTTAAGTGTTGATATACCTTGAATTGAGTTTTTTCGTATATTTGAGCCTTTATTGTTTGGCCGAGTATTATACTTGGAGATCAAGTATAACCTAGATTTCGTTACTCTATATATTGTAGCATTCCCTCAACCTCCAAATAATCTTGTTATCAACTATTTATTTGTATTATGAAATTTCTCGGAAAAATCTCTTTGGAAAGTGGACATAGCCATTATTGGGTGAACCACTATAAATCTTTGTGTTGTCTTTCTTGTTTATTAAACTTTGTTCTTTCTCATAATTTCGTACGACAAACTAGTATCAAAGCTTTGAGTTCTTTGGTTTTCTGTAATCTAGCATTAAGATGTCTTCTTTCAACAAAAAGATCGACAAGTTGATAGGGAGGTATAGTTTCAATAGGTGGCAGATTAAGATCTGAGCATTGTTGAAACAATAAGGCTTATGAGGAGTGTTGTCAAAGAAGGCATTTGGCAAGGAAAAGGGCGATGTGGTCGAGATGACCACTCAAGATGATAAGGCTCATTCAACCACCATGTTGTGCCTAGCTGATGATGTGTTATACGAGATGTCGAATCACGATACCGCAACCAAATTGTGGTTGAAGTTGGAGAGTCTTTACAAGAAGAAGTCTCTTACCAACAAGTTGCTTCTAAATCAACATTTGCTCAGACTACGAATGTAGGAAGATACTTCTACCATAGAAGACGTCAAGTATTCCCTTCATATAAGGGAACTACACCACAAGGTGAATGAAAGTGTTGTAGGTAAGGACAATCAGACATCTTGCTCGTATACAAGTGGAGGCAAGGGACAAGAAGAATCACGGAAAAAGAAGGAAAAGAAGTCATCTTCTTCAAAATGTCCTAGTCCTAATGACGCCTACAATTGTTGGAAGGAGAAAGGGTATTGGAAGAACAAATATCCTAAGAAGAAGAAATTGTAGAATTCTAATTCCACAACTATTGCAAAAGATGAGTTTAAATTGGATGAGGACATAACTTTGGTTGTGGTTGGAAACACTTATCAGGCTAATGTGTAGGTTCTTGATTTCGGAGCTTCCTATCACATATCTTAACAAAGAGTGGTCTGAAATTTATAACCATGTAGATGATGACAGTATATCCATGGCCAACAATTCTCTCTACAAGACAGTTGGCATTGGCTCCATTAAAATTAGGACACATGAAGGTATTTTCCGTACATTGAACGAGGTCAAACATGTTCCACTTATTACTAAGAATTAGATATCCTGAGTATGTTGGATGGTTAGGGTTTTATTTCAAAGGTGAAGGTGGAGTTTTGAATGTTTGTAAGACTTATAATATTATTATGAAAGGTGTCAAAATGGGCGCTTTATATTTGCTATAGGGTTCTCCTTTTTTTGGGTCTATTTATGTTGTATTTTAATAGGTTCAGAAGGATGATATGACTAAAAGTTATGGCATATGAGACTTGGTCATAAGGGTGAAAGGGGGATGCATATTTTGTCAAAGGAAGATATTCTTGGTGGTCAGAACATCACAACTCTTGACTTCTACGAGCATTGTGTCTTTGGAAAGATACACCGTAACAAGTTTCCAAAGGGTATTCATAGGAGAAAAAGGCACACTGCTTACATCCATTTGGATTGTTGAGGTCCGGCTAGCGTTGAGTGTCTAAGAGGTTAGATGTATTTATTAACTGCCATTGATGATTATCCAAGAATAAACTGGTTGTTTGTCATAAAACACAAAGGAGAAGTATTTAAGAACTTTAAGGAGTGGAAAAGGTTGGTGGAGAATCAAACAAAGAAGAAGATCAAAAGGTTACGAATTGATCATGGTATGAAGTTTGACTTGTCTGAGTTTAATCATTTTTGCAAATATGATGAAATTGCTTGTCATCATACAATGAGGCATACACAACAACATAATGGTGTAGCTAAAAGGATTAATCAGACTCTACTAGAGAGAGCAAGGTACATGCTCTCTAATGCAAAATTGAATAGCAGGTTTTCGGCAACAACAACGACTATAACATGTTACTAGATAAATCGTGGACCTCAAACAAGCATAAACTACAAAACACTTTATGAGGTGTGGTATGGTAAGCTTGCTGACTATTTCAATCTTAAGATTTTTGATTGTACCGTTTACTATCATTTTACTGAGAGTAAACTAGAGCCTCGAGCAAAGAAAGGAGTGTTTGTAGGCTATAGAGATGGTGTCAAGGGGTACAAAGTTTACTCGTCATTCTATAAAAGATTTATTTTGAGTAGAAATGTCTACTTTGATGAGAGTTCTATGATAAACTCGAAAGTGAAGCCGGTGGAATCAAGGGAGAGTAGCAATGATGATAAATAGGTGGAGATTTAGTTCCTTCCTCAAGAAGACGAGGAATGTTCACAGCTAGAAGCTGAGCTATCCGAATCTACAACATCAAAAAAATCAACCATTAGAAGTTATTCACCAGAGCTTAGTTGAGAGACACTCAAGAAGAGTTGGAGTAAGACCTACACAAATGTACGATTTTGTAAATATGGTTGTTTATACTCTATAACTTATAGAAGAGATGGATAATCATGAACCATTCAGCTATAGAGAAGTGGTATATGGGTCTAAAGCTGCATAGTGGTTTGTAGCTATGGGAGATGAGATGGAGTTCCTTCATAAGAATCGGACTTGGGAGTTAGTCATACGGCCTAGAGAGAGAATGGTTATTACTTACAAATGGGTTTTCAAGAAGAAGGAATGGGTGTCGCCTACTGAAGGAGTTAAGTATAAGGCTCGAGTTATTGCAAGAGGTTTTCATCAAAGAGAGGGAGTGGATTACAATGAGATTTTCTCGCCGGTAGTCATGAATAACTCCATCAGCGTGTTACTAGCAATAGTGGCACATCAGGATCTAGAGCTCGAACAACTTTATTTAAGACAACTTTCTTTCATGGAGAGTTAGAATAATAAATATACATGACTCAACCATATGGTTTCTAAGTTCCAGGGAAATAAACCTATGTTTGCAAGTTAAAGAAGTATTTGTATGGACTAAGTAGTCTTTGAGGTAGTGATACAAGATATTTGGCAGCTATATGATAGAGATTGGTTACAAAAGGAGTGCTTATGATTGTTGTGTGCACTACAAAAAGTTAAAGGATGATTCTCTCATCTATCTGGTCATGTATGTAGATGATATGCTAATAGGTATAAATAAGAAGTATGACATTCAAAAGTTGAAGGGTCTCCTAAGTGTTGAGTTTGAGATAAAGGGTTTAGGAGTAACTCGGAAAATTCTAGGAATGGAGATTCTTAGAGATAGGGGTCATAAGAAGCTTTTCTTATCACAAAAAGCCACATTAAAAATATGTTATCAAGGTTTAGGATGTCATCGGCCAAGCCTATTAATACACATAATGTTGCTAACATCCATCTTACCACTCTATTTTCACCTCAGTCGGATGAGGAGAAGGAGTAATTGTCATGAGTCCCTTATACTAGTGTAGTAGGGAGTTTAATGTATGCTATGGTCTGCACAAGACCAGTTATGTCACAAGTTGTTAGTGTTGTGAGCAAGTTCGTGGGGCAACCAGGAAAACAACATTGGCAAGCTATGAAGAGGATATTTAGGTACCTTGATGTAAATCTGACATTGGGCTCATTTTTTGGAATGATGCACATTGTTTGGTCACATCGTACTTTGATTCTGATTGTGCAAGAGATGTTGATACTAAAAGATCTATGACCGGTTATATTTTTACTCTTGGTGCTTCTGTTGTGAGTTGGAAGACAACCTTACAACCAATAGTCACTTTGTCTACCACAAAGGCAAAGTTTATGGCAATGACAAAAGAAGCTAAAGAGGGAATTTGGTTAAAGGGATTGTTTAGTGATCTACGTATACATCACGATCAGACTAATATATAATGTGACAGTTTGAGTGCAATCTGTTTGACCAAAGATCAGGTTCATCATGAGAGAACTAAGCATATTGACGTCAAGTATCGATTTTTAAGAAGTGAGAGGAAGATCAAGCTGAAAAAAGTAGGGATTATTGATAGTTTTGTTGTTTTATTCACCAAACTGGTACCCCGCAACATGTTCTAACATTATTTGGAGTTTGGACTTGTTAAATGTCAAAATTTGTTAAGTGCACAACGGGCACATCTAGATAGTGAGAGGAGTTAGTTTGGCTACTATTGACAAATGCATCTGGTATATTGTGATGGTTCAAGTCAAGGTGGAGATTTATTGATATGCCTTGAATTAGGTTTGTCGTCCGTTCATGAGCCATTACTATTTGCTCAGTCTTATACTTGACGTCCCAAGTATAACCTAGGGCTTCGTTACTCTATATTGTAGCCTTCCCTATACCTCCATATAATTTTGGTATCATTTGTTTATCTGTATTTTGAAACTCTTCATAAGATCTCTTTGGAAAGTGGACGTAGCCATTATTTGTAAACCACTATAAATATGTTTGTGTTGTCTTTCTTGTTTGCTGAATTATGTTCTTTCTCATAATTCCGTACGACATTAAGACGAAATAGTTTTTGATGGAATCGATACGAGACCGGAAATCATCTTGTAGCCGGACCGATTTTTACGACCGCTCCGGTGCGGCTATAAGTTGATTTCCAGTCTTGATCCAAGACTGGAAAAAATTGGTGATCAAGGTTGGATCATAAATTAATAAATAAAAAAAACTTGAAAAATTAAAGAATATTAAGAAAAAGAGCTCAGGTGGGCCGAAAGTCCACTCGAGGGTTCATAGTTATTGAAAACTTTGATCATCGGGTCCGGACCGGTTTAAGAAGCCTATTGATGATCCAAGCAGGTACAGATCTAGGAGAAGGCTGAGTTTTGCTACAACCACCCCTCTTTTTAACTAAAACAAAATGACAATAGTTACATGAAAACAAGATAACATTGTGGAATTTGAATTTGGTAGAGATGTAAGCTGCACTTGATCACACTCGAGGATTTCGACGAGCCAATCTATGCCATTCGGAGCTCGAAGGTAAGCGCAATTCGAAAGACTCTTGCTATGATTCCTTACAAACTTCTTGGGAAGTCTTTGTCTAGTTTATTACACAAGTTGGAAGATTAACACAAAGAAATTTCAAGAACAAAGTTTTTCTACACAAATTACACAGTGATAAAATGCATGTTGTCAAATAAACAAAGATCTCTAGGAATCCAATATGTTTTTGTTGAGGTAACACCATACATTTTTTGTAAGTAAAACCTAAATCAAAAAGCTTTAGTACCCACCAACCATATTGAAAGACTCGAATCCACTGCGACTTCATGATTTGAATTCCTATTCTCCTTTGCTTTTTGAGATGCAAGCTTAGCTCTTGCCTTGATTGCTTTCAATTGTAAGATTCTCAACTGGGTTCAGCACGGAATCAAAATTCTTAATCTTTTCATCTTCATCTAATCCAATTGTTTTAACTGTAATTTTTCTAAAAACTTCCACCTGCACAAGCAACAAAGCAATATCTAACTCGAATCCATGGCTTTCAGGACTAGAATTAGCATCTATAACGGATATACTGAAACCTACAAAAGTAATCTACATGATACAACTTACAATTCCCTGGATATATGGCACTTCACCAAGAACAACTGCCATAAGGGTGGACTAAAGGTGAAGACAATGCTACAGATCTACAGATCCGCAACATCTTCGATCTAGATCAGATCTGTAAAAGAGGAATGAGAAAAGAGGAAGGGACGGCGACCAGGGGCAACAACAGTCTTCTTCGGCCACTAGACACAGTAGTCGACAAGGGTAGTGGCAGCATACAGACGGGACGGAGACCGGCGGACCTAGGCGCCGGATCTGGCGATGGAACCAGTGGTTGACGGCGGCCAGGTCAAAAGATATTTGGGCAAAAGCCAAAAGGCGACGGAACCAGTAAGAAAGCCTCTTCTTGGCCACTCTTAGGCCGTGTTTATTGAAACCAGCCCAAAAGCAGGTGAAACCCTAAAGCTGTGTTTGAACGGTAAAAAAAACAAACGGGTATACTTACTTAATTCGAAAACTCTATGGGCTACTAAACATAAATCTCAAGAGGGCCCAATTACCAAATTATCCCTGTTCGCTCCAAAAGGTGTGTGCGCAGATAAACTTTATATTTATATCAAAGAATTAAGCCTAACGATAGCGAACCCGTAATGTACGGATCAATCGTAGTATGGGATGATATTCCGGAGTCGATCTCCGGGAATCGGTGAGAACAAAGCAGCAAAGGTAATCCAACATGTGTAGAAGAAAAGGAATGAATACAATAAAGAATATAGAAGCAAGAATAATGGGAATGCAGATTCTAAAGATCCAAGTATCCGGTTGCGGTGTTCGATTCAAGATATCTAAAAATGGGTACGGACAGAGCTGGATAGCAAGATATATATATTCTTCGGTAGGATGTTGTCCGGTGAAGATCCAACTTCCTTTTGTCCCAACCAAAGGATTCTACTTAACGGATGTTGAGTCTCGTCAAGAAGAGGTCATAAGGAAAGGATTCAGCTCTCATACCAAACCAAAACCCAAGAAAAAGAAAGACAAAGGCAAATGTTATGGCACTCCTCACCTTAATAGAGGGTTTTGAATCCCCTATTACCTAAAACTCGTAAACACTCACAACCAAGCAAGGTTAAGGGTTACAAAAGGTTAACAAAGGTAGGATTGAAACAATCTTGAACTTTGGATAAAGGCAACAGTGAAACGTGCAAAACAGAGGAAACCATGGGTAGATCTTGGGAAGGCACAGTCGTGGTTCCTGAAGAACAGGCCGTGGAAATCCTCGTTCGAGGGTTTCGTCTCACAACTCTCAGGGTCCGATCTGTTAAGGTTCAATCTATCATCATCTATACCACAACTTTCAACCCTTCACCCTAGAATCGCAGGGGGGTTCAGCCAACAATCATCATCATAATCAATTAAAGATTAAGAAAGTAAATCAAGAAGAGCATGCAATCAAGAAGAACACAAAGATGAACAAAACAAATTTTCAAATCAATAACTCAATTAAATAATATATAATCCCAGAATGTGTTCTCAAAGACAATAATAAAAGACTAGAACAATCTCACAAATCTCTAAAGCGGGACCAAGAACTTTTTCAATCTCCTCCAATGGTGAACCAATCATTTCCGAAGTATGAAAGTGGATTCAAGTACGTCAAACGTCGTTAGCGATCCAAAACCGTGCCAAAAAGCCGGTAAAAAGCGAGGTACTCCAAATGCAGCCGTTAACCTCCTTTTATAAAATAAAATTAGGTTAAAAGGCTCCTTCCTTTCTTGCTGACGTGGCAATTAAAGTAACGGTCTTTTCCGAAGAAAACCATGGGTGAGATCACAAAACCACGGCCGTGGTTCCTCCCGTGGTGACTCTCGACCTTCGTTTCCACGTGTGAAATTCAATTAATTATCAAAACCCCGGCCGTAGAACTTCCTTCTTGACCGTGGTTCTTCCTTTTCAATGCTTTTCTCCTTTGTTTCACTTCATACTTCTTCCAATGATGTTCCAACGCTTCCCAATGAGTTCCCCATCGATCAATGCTCAGTGAATGCTCCAATTCAGCTCCAATTTACCTAAAAATCACAACAAAACTTGTGTAGATCTCGATTCCAAGATAATAGGTGAATATGCTCGATAAGTGCTACGATTGCATGTCCTTGTACTTAAAAGAAAGGGAAAAACTACCTATATGCACATCTAAACTACATTTATATTTCATGCTATCAAGCCCTTTATTTAATCACTTAAATACAAAATTAATAGTTTGACAAAAAAATTGTTATAATTCATAACAAAAATGACATTATTTCAATCAAGCTCTTTATTAATTAATTTGGTCTTTTATATAACTCCCTAAACATCGTGATGAATATACACATTTTATATGAATTTATTTTGATATGTAAGTAATATACAATTTTTTAGATAAATTCAACATAGTAACAATTTTGACACTAGTTTTTTAACTTTAAATACACAATGATGGATTAGAAGAAAATTTTGAAATCATATGTTCGTATAGCGTAGCTAAAATTTTGATATTGGATCCGGCCTTGATCCAAATCAATAGACGGGTACCTTGGCCAACTAGGAAGACATATTTGGTGTTGTGCACAACATAGGCAACAAAGCCTACAACTTGGGCTTTGGTTAACGTTCCAACCGAAATCTCAAAAACAACGTACTCTTCAACCCTGATTTCATCACAAAATATAGAAAACTATTGATGAATCATGATGCCTATTCATACATATGAAACGAATATTAGGAAGTACAATCTCTCTCATAAAATCAAAACTCTCTTCTCCGACAATGGTGGAGAGTATCTCAGCCTCAAACCCTATTTTGCTCATCACGGCATCTCCCACCAAACGAGTCCTCCCCATACCCCTGAGCATAACGGTTACGCTGAGCGACGTCATCTACACCTCGTTGAGACTGGACTTGCTTTGCTCTCCAAGCCTCAATGCCCCTCATTTACTGGCCTCATGTTCTTGCAACAACCACTTACCTAATCAATTGACTACCCACTGCAACTCTAGGTAATCTTACACCTTTTGAAACCCTCTTCCAAAAACCACCATGATATACCAACATCCGAAGCTTTGGTTCCTTGTGCTATCCTTGGCTTCTTCCATACACCTCTCACAAGCTTGACCCCAAGTCCATTCCCTGTGTGTTTGTTGGTTACTCGCCCACCCAATTTGCCTATTATTGCCTTGATCCAGTCACACACAAAACGTATGTCTCCAGGCACGTACGTTTTTTTAAGGATCAATTCCCCTTCTCCACCATTAAGCTCTCAACTGTGGCCCATCCTGAATACGAGCCTAACTCCTGGTGCTCTATTTCACTCCCTATCTCTCAAGTTGGCCCAGCCCAACTGACTCAGCCCACTCCACCGTCCCCATCTCCCTTTGTTCCCTCCTCCAACTCCCCTCCCACAAGCAACCCTATATTCTCACCTCCTCCTCACATGTCCACCACTACCTGAACCTCGTCGCCGCCCACTCCTCCATCACAAACACGCACGATAGTAACACACTCACAAAACAACATACACAAGCCTTTAACCAAGCTTAACCTTCCTGCCACTCTACACCACTGCCCTCACCCCTTACAACAAAGCAAGCTCTTGCCTCTCCAAAATGGCACCATGCCCATGCAAGTTCAATTCAATTCCCTTCTTTAAAATAAAGCATGGGCCCTTGTTCCACCCTCTCATGCCTCTAATATTGTAGGTTGTAAATTGGTTTTTCGCAGGAAATATAAACCTGATGGCTCAGTTGATTGTTGCAAAGCCCGTCTGGTGGCTAAAAGGTTCCATCAGAGGCATGTACTTGACTACGGGGACACCTTCAGTCCCTTCATCAAACCGGCCACTGTTTGCATAATACTCAGCCGGGCAGTCACTCATGGTTGGCCATTGGGTCAAGTTGATGTCAATGACGCCTTTCTGACAAGGTCGTCTTCAAGAGCAAGTGTACATATGGGCTTACTAATGCCCAAATAAGATATTTTGGGCCTACTCACAAAGAAGAGATAAGTTGTATTATAAGTTTTCACAGGATGGCATCCCCCGAAGGATGTGAGAGAAGTTACAAGTTTTCTTGGATGTGTTGGTCATTACCGGATTAGTGAAGAGATTCTCCAAGTAACATCAACTATGACTAATCTACTCCGGATGACAATGAAGTATTGAGTGGGACAAAATTTGACAATGGAGTTGTTGAGAGTTAAGAGGAGATTCATTGGGGTACTGTTTTGAATTTGCCTCGAGGTATGATGGTTTAAAGTGTACAAGTGATTCTCCAAGACAAGGTCTTGATTGAGTATCGAGGAACGATTAAAGAAAACATAACATCAAAGTTTGGTTTGACAAGAACCACAACCCACGGTGTAAATTGGAAATCCGATCTTCTTTGTTAGAGGCAATAAAAGAGAAACATAATGGAAATATTGGCTTGAGAAAGACCCGAGAAGGAAGTTGAGTTTTCGATATAATGAACCTTTTTGAGATCTTAGCGCAAGTTGGGAAAGTGGTTTACGGTTCGCGTGGCCGCCGAGAGTAGAGGGTCTTAACCCTGTGTTTCATGTGAATCAATCGAGATAGTAGGTACATGACTCGAGACATGTTGTCAGTCATGATGATCTAGTGGTAGACGAGGGACCGATGAGGCTACCTGGAAGGCGGATGATAGTATCTTTGGTTGAGTTTTACGCTAAGCTAGTAGCATCGATAGAATCGACGAGTTAGACCTAATTCTCCTCTTAGTTATGTTATGTGCATGTATGATATTATGTGTAGTTTGTGCCCGGTGCGGGAATGTGTTGTATGACGACCGATTATATATATTGCGATGATGGTTGGAGCAGTTTGTGCATATAAATCAAAAGGTCTAAGCCTTCCTAATTGTGAGTTTATACATCAGCCTTAGGGACCGAGAAGTTCGGCGTTAAGTTTCGGGACGAACCTTGTTTTTAGGGGATCTACTGTAACGCCCCAATTTTAGGCGCGTTTGCGTTTTTATTCTTGCGGCTTTTATCGATATTTAATGGCTTATATATTTTTATTAAGTATTTTAGGACGCAAAATATATTTCCGAAGTAATTTTATTATTTTGGATGCGTTCGCGTATATCCGCGTTATTATTTTCTATAAAATTCGGGAAAGTTTTCCGATTTAAAAATGTCGATCCGAGTATTTCCGATCGAGTTATTTTATTTTATTTTATTTTTTACTTCTCCCTCCTCCCTTCCTTTTCCAGTGCCAGGCGGCACAACTGGTGCTGCTGAAACCGGAGCTCTGTTGATACCGACCCCTCGCATCATACGTTAGCGTGCACCTACCCCATGAGCCTAGCCCGGCCCTTGAGCGCTGGTTGCCGTCAACTCTTCACGCTCGCAGCCTTCCCTTACCATCCATTCCTCTCCTTCACCCCACACTACAACCCCTTTTCTCTGTTTTCTAGCATTAACCATTCCCTTCCATCTCTGTTGAAGACTCACACCAGCTCTCAGCTCTCTTCTCTCTCACTCTATGTTCTGCCTTACCTTACTCCTATCATCAAACACCAAGAGCCATTATTGGGCATCCCTGTTCGCCTCTCCCTTTGCATCCACCAGATTTGGGCAGGAGCAACCAACACCTCATCCTCGCTCTATGTACTCTACAAATGCTTGACCTGAATTTTCATTGATAACACAAAAATTTGGTGAACTGATGATAGGATTAACAGAAGATAGGATACACAGAAGTTGCAGTTGAAGTAGCAGGGTACAATCTAAATTGGTGGACTGATGATGGGATTAACAGAGGAATCCAGGGGCTATTAACCAGACGCCGGACCCACTGGCGCCCTCGAAGCTAGTCGGAGAAGCCCCGCCCCCTCCTAACCTCGCCCTGGTCTCCGCCCCCGCGTTGTCCTCCCGCCACCTCGAGCAATCGGAAACCTAGCAGGCCGAACGCCGCTTCTCCTTTCCCCCCCGCTCTGGGTTCTCTTCTGCCGTGATAGGAGACGACCGTCGCCGCCGGAGTTGGGCTGCCTCTAGCGCCTCCGCCGCGTGCCGGAGCTAGTGGTCGCCGCCTTGCACTACCCTCCTCCTCCGTTTCCCTCTTCCCTAACCCCTGTCGCCGCCTCCCTCAGATGGGTTACACCAAAACCCTGCTCACCAATTTAATCGTGTGTTTAGAACTTTTATTGTATTTACAAAAGTGTACCCATATTTATATTTTGTGTTTTTGACACAAGTTTTGGAAATTTACATTTATGCCCTCTGCAGGAATTTAGTTACATTTATTGACCGGTTTTACAAATTATCGTTTATGCCCTTGTTGGTTAGTTCCGGTTTATGGACAAAGGAATTAATTGCAATTTATGACCAAATCCCCATATTTGTATAATTGCCCCGGAAAAGGTTTTAACCTTGGTTCGAAAGCAAGTTTTCCTTAGATTTATATACGTTAAATCTTCCGTTCAAATTTAGCGTATTAGCTAAATTTGTGTAGCTTTGGTTTTAGGTCCGGAAGCGCCCCGATAAAGGCCTAATAAGTCCAAGTTCGACATCCGTCTTTTCACGTCGTGTGAGTATGCTCTTCCTCGATCTAAGTATGGTCAGTAGTATCATGCTAGGCTGAATATAGCATAACCTAGAGTGAATACCAAGTAGTGGTTTGGACCTTAGGTGAGTTTTGAGGATTGTTGATTGTTGTAAGAGGTTGAGTGTTTGGTTGATCTTTTGAGTATCTGAGGTTTGAGGTTGTAGTTATATGGTTGTTGAGATTATAGCCTAGGATATGCTTATCCTAGCATAGTGTTGTTACCGTTGAGTTGGTTTGGGCTAGGCATGTTCATCCTAGTACGTGTAGGGTTATGATCTTGCGAGATCATAGAGTCTAGAAGTCTAAGGACTTCTAGCTTGTATTGAGTGTGATGTGAGCATGAGGAATTCTAGGATGCGGTCCTAGAATGAGAGTAAAACGATCTTGCGTAGATCATTTGTGTAGATGTCTTAGACTTCTTGAGTTGAGCGAGTTGTTGATATAGATATCTTCTTGTGAGCAAGTTGTGGACTCCTTCCCAAGGGAAGCGAGAGTGTTGTGAGTTGAGTGTGGCGATAAGGTAAGTCTCCAAACTTACTTAGCTCGTATTCCTTGTATTAGCATTGATGTGTGTTTGGTGGTGTGTGTTTATTCTTTATTGTTTATAACAACTAAACCGGTAATAGAACCACCGACCTTATATTATTTTGGCCCAAGTGTATGATAACGGGCAGTGACATCATCTACCTAGATCTTGCGAGAGTCTAGGAGGTTCTCGGCGACTAGCCCATGTTGGTTAGACGGTCGGAGGCATCCGTATTGTTCCATGCCGGTAAGTAGGGACCGAGGCGGGACCACGGCGGTCTCGTGTCACAAAACTAAGTTGAATTAGAACGGGATACGACTTAATAATAATAAAGATAATAAACCGGATTGGTGTTGTTTTAAGTATGTTGTGTGCTTGCAGCGTTCTACTTGTGGATGTTCCTTTCCCATTGATTCTAATGCTTCTGATAACACGATTTATATCATAAGTTTAGGTAACATTTAGGTAGAATTCTCGCTCAATCATGCATTGTCTAGCACTAGTCCAATACGTTTTGCACTCAAAACATGTATTTTGTCGAGATAGACGTCTACACGGACTTGTGTGCGTTTTGTAGGTATTTCGGGAAATTTCGGGCTAAAACGAGGCGTTTGAAGGTCGCTCATTCAGAGGACGCGTTTCCAACTCATTAGAGCACAAAGAATGACTCAAGGAACCTTGCAAACAAAGGCCATGCACCAAACCACAGCCTAATGATCCAAAACAAAGTTTCTGCACAGAATCACGGTCATCTGAAAGACCACGGCCGTGGAAACAACCGTGGAATTTGCAAGATTCTCGTGACAGCTGTGCCACGACTCTCATGGCCAGCTCATGAAGAAATTGGTTATAAAAGTGGTCCTTGAGAGTTGTTAGAGGCAGCTGGGATTTGGGTAGTTTTGGGAGCAGCTCACACATTCTCTATTGCTTTGAACAAAATATATTCCAAGAAGAAGAAGGATTTTTCTAGGTAGGAAAGTGCAAGAAGAAGAAGAAAGGAGCCATTGCCATTGAAGAGGAGAGGAGAAGATACCCCTAACTCTTGTATTTCGGATTTATTTCTAGAAGTTTTTGAACCCTTGGACCTTCCTTTGGAAGGGTTGTAAGTCGTTCTAATTCAATCTTCAGATTTGGATTGTGTTTGGAGTTTATTTGTTCATCTTCTTCCTCTTATTTTTCTTGCTATGGAGATTATGAATCTATGCTTGTTGGTTTTGAATTCCAATATGAATGTTGTATGCTAGATTGATGTGATTCTAGGGTTAGGAAAGGATGGTTATGGCTAGATCTATGATAGGATGAACTTAGCTTTACCTTTGGATGATTTTTGTTTATGGACGTAGCTACTGTTAGGAATCACGGGTAGTTCTTGAAGAACCACGGCCGTGGTTTCTGTAGAACGAACCGTGATTTTCCTGATTCGAAGGATCTGACCTTAGGTTCATAAAATTTGTTGAAACCCTAAGTTTTTGCTGAGTTTAACCTACCCTAGGGTGTCCTAGTGTAGAGACTAAGTGTTAGGAGAGACTTACCCGGTAATCCTTGCCCTTAGAATCTAGAATAGCAAAACCGTAGGTAATGGTGAGCCTAATAAGCCGCCGCTGGATTAATGGTGCTAGGATAGTTGATTAGGACTTCCCTTTCCGAGACTTACCCGGTAAGGATAGATTAGATCCCTAATTAAACAATCCGGTTTGAGTTAAATTCCTATCCTTAGGTTCTTAGAGACTTAACCGGTAATGAGACCTTAGGTATGGACTAGTTGGATCATGAGACTTACCCGGTAATTGGGCCCATTTTAGAAACACTTAATCCCAACATGTCATAATCAATCCAAAGAATGAATAGATGACTTGAGTTCTAAGCCATGACCGGAATTTCCAACCCCTAGAATCCGTTTTCTTTCTCTCTTGATCACATTTTGTTCGACTTGTTTATTTGTGCCGATCTTTCCGATTGAGTTTGATTTGGTTGTTTGCATTAGTTGTGATCTTTGATTTGATCATTTAAAACCAACAAAAACAATTTGCGATTTTCCCTTTTCCTTGCTTAGATTAGACCCTACTAAATTCAATCACAACTTAGTTCGATTTCACCTTAGTCTTTGTGTTCGACCTTGGAGTACTTATCTTTCTACATTCGTCCCGTACACTGCGGGTGCGCTAAGGATTAGGATAATTATAACAAGTACAAATTTAAGGCTTATTGCGTACACACCTTCTAGCGTAACAAGTTTTTGGCGCCGTTGCCGGGGACTAGGTCTAGATTGAGTCTATTTTGTGATTGATTCTAGTGTAGATCTTTCTTGTTTCTTTTGATCTCTTTTTGGTTTGTGACTTTGCTTTTCAGGACATCTACTTCTCTTTGGGTGTATGCGAAGATCTCGTGGCAAGGATCTAGCTCCATTCGATCCCGAACCGGAGAAAACCCTTCGATCTAGATCTAAGAACATCCGAAAAGAGAGAGAGATGGCCGGTAGAAATCTTCAAGCTGAATTGGATGAAGCCTTAGAGCAAATAAGGCTAAGAGATGAGCTCTTAGAGGAAGAGAGGAGACTTGCCAATGAGAGGCAAGAGGAAACAAGGAGGGAGATTGAAGAGATTAGGCAAGCCCTTGTTCAAGGAGAGCTTAATCGCTGACAACCTCCACCACCTCCACCACAACCGCAGCCGGCGGCCAATGTTAGGGTTGTTCCCATTGCTATTGAGGAGCCAGAAACCCTAGGGAGACGCATGGATCCGGCACAAAGAGCACACCGACCGGGTGTGAATCTAGGAGATCCCGCAACCCACAACTATGAGCTCCGCCCTCAAGTTCTACAAATGATCCGGCACAATCAATTTGGAGGGATGGAAGGAGAGTCCCCTCATCAACACTTGATGAATTATGAGATCTTGATGGAGACTCTTAGGCCACCAAGATTGGAGAGCAACAACCATAAGCTAAGGGCCTTCTCTTTCTCTCTAAAGGACAAAGCCTTAGCTTGGTATCAATCTATTCCACAAGGGAGAGTTGGCACTTGGGAAGAGATGACAACCGAGTTCTTGACCAAGTTCTTCCCACCTTCCAAGACCACCGAGTTAAGAGGGAAGATCAATGCCTTTGTGATGAGGGATAGAGAGAGTTTGTTCAAGTCTTGGGAAAGATTCAAAGATCTTCTCCTAGATTGTCCGCACCATGGCATACCGAAGATTGAGCTATTAGAGATCTATTTCAAAGGGCTTGATGAAGATAGTCAATTCAAACTTCAATCTCTTTCCGGTGGGACATTTATGGAGAAGCATGTAGATGATGCTTGGGAGTTTGTGGAGAAGCAAGCTCTAGTGATTGAAAAGTACTCTCATAGGAAGAGCGAAGGAAGAAAGGCGGGAGCGTATGAGGTGAGTGAAGTCACCATGAGCAATTTCAAGCTTGACGCCATCAACAATGAGTTGAAATCCTTGAGAGAGTTATGTACTACCACCTTGAAGAGCCAAGCAACTCCTCAAGCACCTCCAAGAGCTAACTTGTCTTCCAAGGAGGAAGATGTAAATTATATGGGAAGGGGCAACTTCAACAATTACCAAGGCCCAAGAAATTTCAACAACAACCGGCAATTCAACAATTACCGGCCAAACCACAACCATCCCGGATTTTCTTACTCTAATCCGGATGGAGCCTTGAACCCTCCCGCCTCCACAAGTGCAACTCCACCACAAAGAGCTTCACAAGAACCTCCACCCGGTTTTACTCAACCTTCAAAAGATAGGACCGAAGTCATGTTTGAACAATTGCTAGGAAGATTGAGTGGACTTGAGAGCACCGTCACTTCAATTTCTAAGGCTCAAAAAGTCTTGGAAGCACAAGTCTTTCAAAAGGCGGGTGAAGCACATAGAGATCCGGGGAAGCTTCCCGGAAGAACCGAAGACAACCCAAGAGGTCAAGTTTTGGCTATCACAACAAGGAGTGGGTTGAGTATGAAGGATCCTTTGCCCAAGGACCAAGCTAAGGGAAGTCAAGTAGTGGTAGAAGAGGGAAGAAAGCATGAAGATGGAGGGAAGAGCAAGGATGTAGAGCCAACTTATATGGCACCGCCTCCATACAAGCCGCCACTACCATTCCCGCAATCAAGAGCAAGAGCTCGCTTGGACAATCACTTTGGTAAGTTCCTTGAACTAATGTCCAAGTTACATATTAACATTCCGTTCATGGATGCCATTTTAGGAATGCCGGCATACGGAAAGTTCTTGAAGGAAATACTCTCCAACAAAAGGAAGTTGGAAGAGTATGGGGAGATTAGGATGACCAAGAGATCCTCGGAGTTGATCCAAACAATGAAGGAGGAGATGCCTCCCAAGCTAAGGGATCCGGGCTCTTTTTGTGTCCCAATTGGAGTAGGAGATGTGAAATACGAAGCCCTTTGTGATCTTGGGGCGAGTGTAAGCATCATACCGCTTGCACTTAGTAACAAGGTCGGGCTAGGAGAGCCAAAACCGGTCAAGATGACCCTCTATATGGCGGACCGATCCATCACTCACCCGGTTGGGATTCTTGAAGACATTCCGGTGCAATTGGGAGGATTCTATGTACCTATCGACTTTGTAGTGTTGGACATTCCGGCGGACTACCCGGTTCCTATCATCTTAGGAAGACCTTTCCTAGCCACATCCGGATGTTTAGTGGATTGCAAGAACGGGACTCTCTCCTTCAACATTGGAGAGGAGAACATCAAGTTCAAGCTGTCCACAATGATGAAAGGGCCAACCCTAGATGAGGATATCTTCAACATAGTCGAGCAAGAAGAATCTAGAGAAATGGTGAGCTCGATTTTGATCAAGGATCCCTTGGAAAAGGTTCTCACCTTGAGTATGATGGAGGAAGACATTGAGGGAAATTGTAATGAAGAGATCAAAGCCTTGGAGGCGTTGGAAGAAGAGCCAAGGGTTGGATTTGAGAGCCATGAAGAAATTGTGAACAGCTGCAAGTTCCACGGCCGAGATTTAGGAACCACGGCCGCCAAACTCTCTGGACAACTCCGAGAAACAAGCCTGGAAGGAACCACAGCCGTGGAAGTTGAACCAACCGTAATTCCAACCGTGGTTTCCCCTGAATCAGCTCTTAATGATGATCAAACTTCTAGGAGCCAAGGGGAGTCTTCATTTGCTTTGGATTCATCTCATCCAATCTTATTTGGATCGTCTTCAACCGAAAAAGGTCCTCCCTCACTTGAACTCAAACCCCTCCCCTCTCATTTAAAGTATGCATTCCTTGGTGATAATTCTACATATCCGGTGATTGTTAATGCATGCTTGAGTGATGATGAACTAGCTAAATTGCTACATGAATTGAGATTGCATAGGAAAGCCATTGGTTATACTATTGATGATTTGGTTGGCATTAAGCCATCTTTGTGCATGCATAAGATAATGATGGAAGATAACCACAAACCCTCTATAGAGCATCAAAGAAGATTGAACCCTATAATGAAAGAGGTGGTCAAAAAGGAAATCATTAAGTTGCTAGATGCGGGAATTATCTACCCTATCTCGGATAGTAAGTGGGTTAGTCCCGTTCACGTAGTACCTAAGAAAGGTGGAATGACGGTAGTAACTAATGAGAACAATGAACTAATACCTACTAGGACGGTCACGGGATGGCGAATGTGTATAGATTATAGGAAATTGAACATGGCCTCTAGGAAAGATCATTTTCCCCTCCCCTTCATTGACCAAATGCTAGAAAGGTTAGCTCAACACTCTCACTTTTGCTATCTAGATGGGTATAGTGGATTCTTCCAAATCCCTATCCACCCCGATGACCAAGAGAAAACAACTTTTACATGTCCATGGGGTACATTTGCATATAGGAGAATGCCATTTGGGTTGTGTAATGCACCCGCCACCTTTCAAAGGTGTATGATGGCTATCTTTTCGGAATACATAGAAAATATCATGGAGGTGTTCATGGATGATTTCTCTGTTTATGGTTCTTCTTTTGATGATTGCTTGGCTAACTTGTCATTAGTTTTACAAAGATGTGAGGAGACAAATCTTGTCTTAAATTGGGAGAAATGCCACTTCATGGTAAGTGAAGGGATTGTGTTAGGACACTTGGTGTCTAACCGTGGCATTGAGGTTGATAGGGCTAAGATTGAAACAATAGAGAAGTTGCCACCACCTACCTCGGTGAAGGGGGTAAGGAGTTTCCTAGGGCATGCCGGTTTTTACCGGAGATTCATCCAAGATTTCTCTAAAATTTCTAAGCCTCTAACTAACCTACTAATGAAGGACGTTGATTTTGTCTTTTCCAAGGATTGTCTTGAAGCGTTTTGTAGGTTGAAGAACGCCTTGATCTCCGCACCCATCATGCAACCTCCGGATTGGAGTTTACCGTTTGAAATCATGTGCGATGCAAGTGATGTAGCCGTAGGGGCTGTTTTGGGACAAAGGAAAGAAGGGCGCACTCATGCTATTTACTATGCTAGCAAGACGCTAGATGATGCCCAACTCAATTATGCTACTACCGAAAAGGAGTTGTTAGCGGTGGTGTATGCATTTGAGAAGTTCCGCTCGTACCTTGTTGGAGCGAAGGTCATAGTTTATACGGATCACGCAGCCATCCGTTATCTACTTACAAAGAAGGATGCCAAGCCAAGGTTGATTCGGTGGATCCTTCTTCTCCAAGAGTTTGATTTGGAGATAAGAGATAAGAAAGGGTCCGAGAACTCGGTGGCGGATCACCTTAGTAGACTCCCACCATTGGAGCTTGGGAAAGACAACATCCCGATAAATGATTCATTCCGGGATGAGCAATTGCAATTGGTGGAAGAATGCTTATTCCAAGTGGCTAGAGGAAATGAACCGTGGTATGCCGACATTGTGAATTACTTGGTGTGTGAGGAAGTGCCTCCCGGACTAACGTATGCACAAAGGAAGAAATTCTTCAACGATGTAAGGCATTACTATTGGAGTGAGCCACTTCTATTCAAGAGAGGCCCGGATGGGGTGCTTAGAAGATGCATACCGGAGGATGAGGTGGAGAGTGTGATCCGTCATTGTCACTCTTTACCATGTGGAGGCCATGCTAGCTCACACAAAACGTGTGCCAAGGTATTACAATCCGGTTTTTATTGGCCTAACTTGTTTAGAGATGTGCAAGGTTTTGTAGCGGCATGTGATGCTTGCCAAAGAACGGGGAACATCTCAAGGAGGAATGAAATGCCCTTGAACAACATCCAAGAAGTTGAAATTTTTGATGTGTGGGGTGTAGACTTCATGGGACCATTCCCTTCTTCATGTGGAAATCTATTCATCCTATTGGCGGTGGACTATGTGTCAAGATGGGTAGAGGCAATCGCCTCTCCTACGAATGATGCCAAGGTAGTAGTGCGGTTCTTCAACCGAGTGATCTTCCCTAGGTTTGGAACACCAAGGGTGATCATTAGTGATGGAGGAAAGCACTTCACAAATAGGAACTTTGGAGCACTTTTGGCCAAGTATGGGGTGACTCACAAAGTGGCAACACCCTACCACCCTCAAACTAGTGGCCAAGTGGAGATCTCCAACCGAGAGATCAAGGCAATCCTCGAGAAGACGGTGTCTAGGACAAGAAAGGATTGGGCCATGAAGCTCAATGACGCACTATGGGCATATAGAACCGCCTTCAAGACACCTATTGGCACCACTCCCTACAAGTTGGTCTATGGCAAGTCTTGCCATCTTCCGGTGGAAATGGAGCATAGAGCTTATTGGGCCATTAAGTGGCTAAACTTTGACCTCAAGGAGGCGGGAGAAAAGAGATTGCTTGATATCAATGCACTTGAGGAACTCCGGTTGGAAGCTTATGAGAATGCCCGGATCTACAAGGAGAGAACCAAAAGGTGGCATGACAAGAGGATCATTCCAAAGGAGTTGAGTGAAGGAGATCTTGTCCTTCTCTTCAACTCAAGGCTAAGACTCTTTCCCGGAAAACTCAAATCAAGATGGACCGGGCCATATGTGGTGAAGAAGATCTTTCCCCATGGAGCAATTGAAATAGGAGGGGAGCATTGTGGAAATTTCAAAGTGAATGGACATCGCTTGAAGAAATACATTCCGGGAGCACCGGTAGACATGATTGCCCCACTTCACCTTGCATAAACACTCCCGAGTTTGGTCAAGCTAATGACCTTAAAGAAGCGCTTGGTGGGAGGCAACCCATCGGTAACATTTTTCCTTCATTTTAGCTTAGATTTTTTTTCTGTTTTTGTGTGCTTTGTGTGTTTTGTCTATTTTATGTGTGCTAGAACATTAGTGGCATTGGAAGCCTTTCTTGGAAATAATGATGATGAAACCCTCACCAATTATGGGTAGAGCGGACGCGGAACTTGGACGGCTAGCGGTGCCTAGCGCGGGTTTCAAAGCTTCTAGGATGCTTAGAGCTCCCTACCATGATTGAAAGGATCACCCAACATCAATCCTCTTGAGAATTCCCAAATACCGAAGAAAACCATTTTACATTGTGAGAACCTTCTTTCACTCTCTTTACTTGTATACCACATTGGGGACAATGTGTTTCTAAGTATGGGGTGGGGTTTGCATGATCCTTTGCATGAAGAGCATCTAGGATAGGTTAATATTTGCATATCTCTTGCATTGTACATACTTAAATCGAAAATTCCATAAAAATCAGAAAATTTAAAATTTTTTTTGTGCTTTCTAGGCTTGGATATGATCCTAATGATGAAAACTTGTCTTGTGATTGGCTATGAATGGCCTTATGTGTTAAATTGATAAATACATATGTGGACTTGAACTACTTCTCTTGAATTCCATGAATGACTTGAGAGCATGATGATTGCCTAGAATGGATTGAGTATTGAAAATCGAAATTACACGATAGTTCTTGCATACCATCTAGGAATGAATAAGGCATTTCATCTTTCTCTACTTCTCATCTTGATCATGATTGCTTGAGCACCTCAATTGATATAAATTTGACCTCCTTTTAAACCCATCCGGGAATAGGAGCATGCTAGTGTGTTTGAATGTGTGAAAAGCAAGTGCGGGGTGAAGGTGTAATGAAAAGAATGTCGTGAATAGAATGCTGAAATTATTGTGGAAGTGTAGCCAAAATAGGTTTGGGGGCGTTGGTTTAAATGACAAGTAACTCGGTACACTTCACATGATCGGGTGTTGGTGCCTTGCCAAAGTCAAATGAACCAATAGCCCTAACGAGCTTTGGTATGTGTGCCCGGTGTGGATGCACCTCGAAAAAGAGAAAAAGCCCGAGGATGGCTAATCACCGAGGTTTCGGCTATTGTACACCAATGCCATTGTCTCAAAAATGAATCAAAGAAAAAGAAAAAGAAAGGAAGATAGGGAAAAATATGCACTTGGGGGAAGTTGATCGAGGACAAGGAGTGAAGTTAGTTCCATTCCCGGATTAGCATCACACACCTAGAAAATTCCCCTCCCAACTACAACGTTTCTTGGCCTTTTATGTCACAAGCCCTTATGACCTACTTGCATGTTTGTAAGACTTAGTAGTCTAGATTGGATAGACTCTTGATCTTCTTGACATCTCCGTCCTCCCAACTCATGCATATTTTTGAGTTAAGTACAATTGTCTTTCCATGACTTTATCATTTGATACATAATTGCTTATTCAATTGCCATTGATCATGACTATGAAGGTGATCCAATAGTAGAAGCACAAAACCAAAAAGATTTTGCCATTTTTCTGCATACATAAATCATGTCATCTCGTAGTCTATAGTTGGGAATTTGCTCGGGGACGAGCAAACCTTAAGTATGGGGTATTTTGATAACACGATTTATAGCATAAGTTTAGGTAACATTTAGGTAGAATTCTCGCTCAATCATGCATTGTCTAGCACTAGTCCAATACGTTTTGCACTCAAAACATGTATTTTGTCGAGATAGACGTCTACACGGACTTGTGTGCGTTTTGTAGGTATTTCGGGAAATTTCGGGCTAAAACGAGGCGTTTGAAGGTCGCTCATTCAGAGGACGCGTTTCCAACTCATTAGAGCACAAAGAATGACTCAAGGAACCTTGCAAACAAAGGCCATGCACCAAACCACAGCCTAATGATCCAAAACAAAGTTTCTGCACAGAATCACGGTCATCTGAAAGACCACGGCCGTGGAAACAACCGTGGAATTTGCAAGATTCTCGTGACAGCTGTGCCACGACTCTCATGGCCAGCTCATGAAGAAATTGGTTATAAAAGTGGTCCTTGAGAGTTGTTAGAGGCAGCTGGGATTTGGGTAGTTTTGGGAGCAGCTCACACATTCTCTATTGCTTTGAAAAAATATATTCCAAGAAGAAGAAGGATTTTTCTAGGTAGGAAAGTGCAAGAAGAAGAAGAAAGGAGCCATTGCCATTGAAGAGGAGAGGAGAAGATACCCCTAACTCTTGTATTTCAGATTTATTTCTAGAAGTTTTTGAACCCTTGGACCTTCCTTTGGAAGGGTTGTAAGTCGTTCTAATTCAATCTTCAGATTTGGATTGTGTTTGGAGTTTATTTGTTCATCTTCTTCCTCTTATTTTTCTTGCTATGGAGATTATGAATCTATGCTTGTTGGTTTTGAATTCCAATATGAATGTTTTAGGCTAGATTGATGTGATTCTAGGGTTAGGAAAGGATGGTTATGGCTAGATCTATGATAGGATGAACTTAGCTTTACCTTTGGATGATTTTTGTTTATGGACGTAGCTACAGTTAGGAATCACGGGTAGTTCTTGAAGAACCACGGCCGTGGTTTCTGTAGAACGAACCGTGATTTTCCTGATTCGAAGGATCTGACCTTAGGTTCATAAAATTTGTTGAAACCCTAAGTTTTTGCTGAGTTTAACCTACCCTAGGGTGTCCTAGTGTAGAGACTAAGTGTTAGGAGAGACTTACCCGGTAATCCTTGCCCTTAGAATCTAGAATAGCAAAACCGTAGGTAATGGTGAGCCTAATAAGCCGCCGCTGGATTAATGGTGCTAGGATAGTTGATTAGGACTTCCCTTTCCGAGACTTACCCGGTAAGGATAGGTTAGATCCCTAATTAAACAATCCGGTTTGAGTTAAATTCCTATCCTTAGGTTCTTAGAGACTTAACCGGTAATGAGACCTTAGGTATGGACTAGTTGGATCATGAGACTTACCCGGTAATTGGTCCCATTTTAGAAACACTTAATCCCAACATGTCATAATCAATCCAAAGAATGAATAGATGACTTGAGTTCTAAGCCATGACCGGAATTTCCAACCCCTAGAATCCGTTTTCTTTCTCTCTTGATCACATTTTGTTCGACTTGTTTATTTGTGCCGATCTTTCCGATTGAGTTTGATTTGGTTGTTTGCATTAGTTGTGATCTTTGATTTGATCATTTAAAACCAACAAAAACAATTTGCGATTTTCCCTTTTCCTTGCTTAGATTAGACCCTACTAAATTCAATCACAACTTAGTTCGATTTCACCTTAGTCTTTGTGTTCGACCTTGGAGTACTTATCTTTCTACATTCGTCCCGTACACTGCGGGTGCGCTAAGGATTAGGATAATTATAACAAGTACAAATTTAAGGCTTATTGCGTACACACCTTCTAGCGTAACAGCTTCCAATATGAGCTAACGGTTTTATACCGATTGTTGTAGATTGTCTTGTAGGTTAGGAATGCGGCCGAGAGATCCGGAAGAGTGGGCAGCCGGGGTCCGTACATTTTAGGAAGGGTTTTTGGTTGGAGTTGAGTCGTGTTTTGTCCTTCGGTTATTTTGTTTTGTATGCCGCGTGTATGACATTTATTTTTGGATTGTATCTCGGCTGAGGTCTTTTGTTATATTCTTTCGGGTTTCATTGCATTGCATAAAAATGTATTTCGTTTTTGCCTTTATTTGTGCCATGTTGGAAAGGTCCGGTGAAATTGCTGTCAAGCTAAGGGTCGGGACCCATTGTGAGGTCCCAACTCGTAGCGCTCCGAGTCCCGCGGATTCGGGGTGTTACAAAAGTGGTATCAGAGCCCTAGGTTGACAACAACGGCACTCGCAATCTTCTAAAGGCCGAATAAAGAAAAATAACCCACGGGTTCTGAGTGTTCATTTCAAAATCACATGCATGAGTCGGAATTAGAATGTACGGATCACCACTCCTTCTACGGATCTCGGCAGCTTAGTTTATTGGATTTATATATATATATATATATATATGTGTGTGTGTGTGTGTGTGTGTGTGTGTGTGTGTGTGTGTGTGTGTGTGTGTGTTTGTGTGTGTGTGTGTGTGTGCGCGTGCGCGTGTATGTGGATTGCAATTGCATGCTGGACTTAAATGTTATAGTAGAATTATTATGATAACCTTATGTATAGTTATATATATGGATTATAGTATGTTTTGGACCTTGAATTGTTGGAGTGGATTTCCTAGATATGGATGTATGGTAGTAATGTGATCATACAGCTTGTATAGTTTTATGCCTATACTTATTATACATATATAGTAGCATATGGAGATATGGGATCTAATAGATAAGATAATAGTATGACATCATCACCTATAAGAAAACGTTGTTTGGCTTAGGATAGTGTACATACGGAGATGAGCATGCTCAAGTTACCAAATTGAGCATCACGTTCTAGCAAACACCTTGGCGAATCACTGGGCTCCTTTAGAGGACGTCAAAGCAATCCTATGAAGACTAAAGAGGATATTAACGGCAAGGACGAACAAGTGGAAGGAAAACTCTAGACAACTAAAGAGAAAGAGAGATGGAGACATTACAAGCAAAGGGAGCAACATTAATGTGTGGAAGTGGTTCCAAAGAAGCCATGATGGAAAGACGACAAGACCTATAAGAGGTAACGAACTTAAGTTCCTCAAGAAGACGCATTGACAACTAAAGATGCGAATCGAGGAGAAGGTGAGTACAGTCTAGCAAGGTTAAAGGTGGTATTCCATTAAGATATGAAATTTCCTTCGGACGCTCCTAAGCATTGGAGTCAAGATGAGAAGAGTTATCGAACCTTTTGTGAAAGATTTAAGATGCCGTAAGTTAAGCTTACGAGGTACCAATAAGTGAAGTGTCAACATCAAGGTAGTTAGGAGAAGAAGGGCATGGTGGGGTTTCACGTGGAGTTGACCGGTTTCCGTTATAATGATAAGCTAAGAAACGCCAAGAAGGAGGAAGTGTGTATAAATGATGATCCCAAGAAGATGGAAGACGAAATGAGGAGCTTTGATCGAGAGACTTGGATACCAACCAAGGGGAACGCGAGTGGATGCTAGCTAGGGCTATAATATTTGGGAAGGTGCACTTGAAAGACATCAAGGAAGAATGGTTAAGCCTATGAAGGTGAGTTATACGGCACGCAAGGCCAAGAAGGGTATAGTTGTCTTGGGAAAGAAAAAGGAAGCATGGAACGTGGGAAGAGCTAACGGAGTTTAAGATATAGTACCCCGAGGAGGGTAGCGTTCATGAATATGGTAACATGGAAAGTGTAGTAGAATGTTAAGTTGTTGACCTTGGAGAAGGTCAAATATAAGCTGACCGACGACAACCAAGAACGCAAGTGTGCGGGTTGGATATTGATGAGTATAGAGGGGATGAGTAAACAAGACTATGGGGATATAGAGGATCGACAACAAGAGCTTAAAGTATTTGCGGTGGATCAATGTCAATGGTAAGGAGTTATATCAACGGAAGTGCGAATGTTATAATCAAGTAGCATTGATGAGTTCAAGCATATAATTGTAACCTATCTATCGGGGAGTGATTGTAATGACCATATGCGACCTTCTTAGGTCATGGGATTGACATATGGGGGAATGACACGGATGAGGGTAAAGAGAACTAGAAAGACAAAGAGGAAGGTGAGTCTTATATTGTTGATGTACGTAAAGAGGAATGTATAAAGATGATGCATATTATGTTCGTTCTAATGAAAAGGATGGTATGCTTTCGCGAAAAAAAGTCGAGTCAGATGTTTCAAACTCACACGGAAGAGCCATGGTGGCTATGGTGTGAAAGGGAGGACCTAGATGAGGGCAACGTTGGAAGCTTAGTGTTTATGATGTTAGTACCTGGAGATGTAATGAATGGGTATTTCAGTGGTTTTGGATGGGGAATTTCTTCTAGCATTTTCCACGGGGCATAACCGGTACAATTGTGAAGTTGTTCATGGAATACAAAGGGATGAATAAGGTGACCAACAAGAGTAAGATGAGACCGAAGTTTTGAAGTTTGTTGTCGATATGAGGTGTACCAAAAGTACATGAAAGATTGAGGTTAGAGCCTTTACGGTCGGTTTGACGTTACATAAGAAAATGAAGTATAAATTTCTACGCCTACTTGAAGAAAGGATGTCTATGGAGAAAGCTTATGTACAATACGTAGAGCTCCTCTCATATGTTGGGATGTCATGGAAAGCGAAGAAGATAAGGTTAATTGTTTTGAAGCACGGTTAAGTCCTGCAATTCGGACCCTTATGGTTGCACATAAGTGAGAAACCTTAGAAGATTTTTACAATCATGTCATCAAAGAGGAAGAATGGGATTAAGTTAAAGGAATACTTAAATAAGGCTACAAGAGTCAAAAGACTCGAGCAAGTCTCTCGAGTTCAAGAGATGAAGGATCTCTGAAAGAGGGCGGTAAACATTGTAGCTAAAGATGTCGCAATATACGTGTTTAAAGGACGCCACCTCAATAGATCGGGGTGGATCAATTGTGTCATGACCACTTGCAAAGTAATACGACAAGATTGTGTCGGTTATTGACGGGGAGAGAAAAGATGGAACCGGGATATCACGGATTCTAATACGTTAGAATGTGGAATTTTCCACTAAGGTCGAGCTTGATTTAATTCCAATGTCTAAGACGCCGTATGGAGTAACAGTTGTGCAGAAACATGAGTTGTGGAAACAAGTGAAGGAGAAATGACAAGAACTTAGTGATAAGATTTCATTAGATTTAGTGAAATGCCATAGAGAACACCAGACGTTATCTTGAACTCTTGATTTGAAGTTCATATTGGAATATATCTTAAACTCTTGATTTGAAGTTGTTATGGAGAACACCAGTTTGCAAAAAGTGAGACAGTTATCTCCGTCTGTACATCGATTACCGTGAGCTAAACAAGATAACAATGAAGAACAAGTATCCCTCACCACGGATAGATGATCTACTCGACCAGTTGTAAGGGTCGGTAGTCTCTACTAAGCATGATTTAAGGTCAGATTGTCACCAATTGAGAATCCGAGACTGGGATATTGCAAATACGACACCTGGACAAACCATGGTCACTATGAGTTGTAGTGATTCCATATGGGCTTACTAATGCCCGAATAAGATATTTTGGGTCTACTCTCAAAGAAGAGAGAAGTTGTATGATAAGTTGTCGCGGGATGGCAACCCCCGAAGAATGTAAAAGAAGTTAAAAGTTTTCTTGGATGTGTTGGTCATTACCGGATTTGTGAAGAGATTCTTCAACTAACACCATCTATGGCTAACCTACTCCGGATGACAATGAAGTTGAGTGGGACGAAAATTGACAATGGAGTTGTTGAGAGTTAAGAGGAGATTCATTGAGGCAACTGTTTTGAATTTGCCTCGAGGTATGATGGTTTGAAGTGTACAAGTGATTCTCCAAGACAAGGTCTTGATTGAGTATTGAGGAACGATGAAAGAAAACATAACATCAAAGTTTGGTTTGACAAGAACCACAACCCACGGTGTAAATACGAAATCCGATCTTCTTTGTTAGAGGCAATAAAAGAGAAACATAATGGAAATATTACCTTGAGAAAGACCCGAGAAGGAAGTTGAGTTTCCGATATTACGGACCTTTTTGAGATCTTAGCGCAAGTTGGAAAAGTGGTTTACGGTTCTCGTGGTCGCCGAGAGAAGAGGGTCTTCACCCGGTGTTTCATGTGAATCAATCGAGATAGTATGGACATGACTCGAGACATGTTGTCAGTCATGATGATCTAGTGGCAGACGAGGGACCGATGAGGCTACCTGGAAGACGGATGATAGTATCTTTGGTTGAGTTTTACGCTGAGCTAGTAGCATCGATAGAATCGATGAGTTAAACCTAGTTTTCCCCTTAGTTAAGTTATGTGCATGCGTGATATTATGTGTAGTTTGTGCCCAGTGCGGGAATGTGTTGTATGACTGGTTATATATTGTGATGGTGGTTGGAACAGTTTGTGCATATAGATGAGAAGGTCTAAGCCTTCCTAGTTGTGAGTTTATACTTCGGCCTTAGGGACTGAGAAATTCGGTGTGTGGCAAGTTTCGGGACGAAACTTGTTTTTAGGGGATCTATTGTAACACCCCAATTTAGGCGCGTTTGTGTTGTTATTCTTGCGGCTTTTATCGATATTTAATGGCTTATATATTTTTATTAAAGTATTTTACGACGCGAAATATCTTTCCGGAGTATATTATTATTTTGGACGCGTTCGCGTATATCCTTGTTATTATTTTCGGAAAAGTCGGGAAAATTTTTCGATTTAAAAATCCCAATCCGAGTATTTCCAATCGAGTTATTTTGTTTTATTTTATTTTAGTTTATTTTATTTTATTTTTCTTTTTTACTTTTCCCTCCTATCCTCCTTTTCCTGTGCCAGCCGGCACCATTGGTGATGCTGAAACCGGAGCTCTGCTGAAACTGACCCCTCGCACCCTGCGTTAGCCTGCACCTACCCCATGAGCCTAGCCCGACCCTTGAGCGTTGGTTGCCCTCAACTTTTCACGCTCACAACCTTCCCTCACCATCCATTCCTCTCCTCACTCCTACCCATCTGCATCTCCTTCACCCCGCACTACAGCCCCTTTTCTCTGTTTTCTGGCATTAACCATTCCCTTCCTTCTTTGTTGAAGACTCACACCAGCTCTCAGCTCTCTTCTCTCTCACTCTATGTTCGGCCTTACCTTACTCCTATCATCAAACACCAGGAGCCATTATTGGGCATCCCTGCTTGCCTCTCCCTCTGCAACCACCAGATTTGGGCAGGGGCAACCAACACCTCATCCTCGCTCTATGTACTCTACAAATGCTAGACCATAATTTTAACACAGAAATTTGGTGGACTGGTGATAGGATTAACAGAAGATAGGATACACAGAAGTTGCAGTTGCAGTAGCGGGGTACAACTAAATTGGTGGACTGATGACGGGATTAACAGAAGAATCCAGGGGCTAGCAACCAGACGCCGGTCACACTATCGCCGTCGAAGCTAGTCGGAGAAGCCCCACCTTGTCGTCGCCTCGCCTGGTCTCCGCCCCCGCGTTGTCCTCCCACGCCTCGAGCAATCGGAACCCCAGCAGGCCGAACGCCGCTTCTCCTTTCCCCCTGCTATGGGTTCTCTTCTGCCGCGAGGGGAGACGACCGTCGCCGCCGGAGTTGGGCTGCCTATAGCGCCTCCGCCTTGCCTTCGCCGTGTGCTGGAGCTAGTGGCCGCCGCCCTGCACTACCCTCCTCCTCTGTTTCCCTCTTCCCTAACCCCTGTCGCCGCCTCCCTCAGATGGGTTACACCAAAACCCTGCTCACCAATTTAATCGTGTGTTTAGAACTTTTGTTCTATTTACAAAAGTGTACCCATATTTATGTTTTGTGTTTTTGACACAAGTTTTGGAAATTTGCATTTATGCCTTCTGTAGGAATTTAGTTACATTTATTGACCGGTTTTACAAATTATCGTTTAATCCCTTGTTGGTTAGTTTCGGTTTATGGACAAAGGAATTAATTGCAGTTTATGACCAAATCCCCATATTTGTATATTTGCCCCGGAAAAGGTTTTAACCTTGGTTTTGAAAGCGAGTTTTCCTTAGATTTATATACTTTATATCTTCCGTTCAAATTTAGCGTATTAGCTAAATTTGTGTAGCTTTGGTTTTAGGTCCGGAAGCGCCCCGATAAAGGCCTAACGAATCCATGTTTGACATCCGTCTTTTGGACCTTAGGTGAGTTTTGAGGATTGTCGATTCTTGTAAGACGTTGAGTGTTTGGTTGATCTTGTGAGTATCTGAGGCTTGAGGTTGTAGTTATATGGTTGTTGAGATTATGGGCTTGGATATGCTTATCCTAGTATGGTGTTGTTACCGTTGAGTTGGTTTGGGCTAGGCATGTTTATCTTAGTACGTGTAGGGTTATGATCTTGCGAGATCATAGAGTCTAGAAGTCTAAGGACTTCTAGCTTGTGTTGAGTGTGATGTAAGCATGAGGGATTCTAGGATGCGGTCCAAGAATGAGAGTAAAACGATCTTGCGTAGATCATTTGTGTAGAAGCCTTAGCCTTCTTGAGTTGAGTGAGTTGTTAATATAGTTATCTTCTTGTGAGCAGGTTGTGAACTCCTTCCCAAAGGAAGCGAGAGTGTTGTGAGTTGACTGTGGTGATAAGGTAAGTCTCCGGACTTACTTAGCTCGTATTCCTTGTATTAGCATTGATGTGTGTTTGGTGGCGTGTGTTTATTCTTTATTGTTTATAACAACTAAATTGGTAAGAGGACCACTGACCTTATATTATTTTGGCCCAAGTGTATGATAACGGGCGGTGACATCATCTGCCTAGCTCTTGCGAGAGTCTAGGAGTTTCTCGGCGACTAGCCCGTGCTGGTTAGACGGTCGGAGATATCCGTACTGTTCCACGCCGGTAAGTAGGGACCGAGGCGGGACCACGGCGGTTTCGTGTCACAAAACTAAGTTGAATTAGAACGGGATACGACTTAATAATAATAAAGATAATAAACCGGATTGGTGTGCTTTTAAGTATGTTGTGTGCTTGTTGTGTTCTACTTGTGGATGTGCCTTTTCCATTGATTCTAATGCTTCGAATATGAGCTAACGGTTTTATATCGATTGTTGTAGATTGCCTTGCAGGTTAGGAATGCGGTCGAGAGATCCGGAAGAGTGGGCATCCGGGGTCCGTACATTTTAGGAAGGGTTTTTGGTTGTAGTTGAGTCGTCTTTTGTCCTTCGGTTGTTGTGTTTTGTATGCCGCGTGTATGGTGTTTATTTTTGGATTATATCTCGGCTGAGGTCTTTTGTTATATTCTTTCGGGTTTCATTGCATTGCATAAAAATGTATTTCGTTTTTGCCTTTATTTGTGACATGTTGGAAAGGTCCGGTGAAATTGTTGTCAAGCTAAGGGTCGGGACCCTTTGTGAGGTCCCAACCCGTAGCGCTCCGAGTCTCGCAGATTCGAGGTGTTGCAATCTATGGCTTAAAGCAGGCTTCATGTGCATGGTACACTGCCTTACGCAATCATCTTCTCCTTCTCGGCTTTCACAGCTCCACCTCCGACACCTCTTTGTTTCACCTCCAAACGGCCAATGGTAAGGTGTTCTTACTCTCCCACTATGGTTGAAGATGTTATTGCCAAACTCACCACCAACTTCTCTCTCAAAGACCTTGTCACAGTGAACTATTTTTTAGGTGTTGAAGTAATACCTTTCCGGGATGGTGTCTTCCTTAACCAAGACCGTTATATATCCAAGACATGCTTCAACGATTTGAACTAACCCAGGCCAAACCAGTAGCCACTCTGCTATGTTCAGACACCTATTTTTCACTCACCTCCGAGACACCTCTTCCTGATGCCCTCCAATATCGCCAAGCTCAGGGGTGTCTTCAATACTTATCTCTCACCAAGTCTGACACTGCCTTTGCAATAAACAAGCTCTCAATTTATGCACCAACCAACCAATGTGCATTGGTCTTCCGTCAAACGTATCTTCAGGTACCTTGCTAGCACCTCAACTCATGGCATCCTCCTTCGTCTTCACTCCTCCCCGTCTCTTCATGCCTACTCTGACGACGACTGGGCAGGAGATAGATCTGACTATCTCTTTATTGGGGCCTATATAGTCTACCTTGGCTCTAACCCCATATTCTAGAGCACCAAGAAGCAAAGAAGTGTTGCAAGGTCCTCCACCGAAGCTGAATACAGGACAATGGCGAACATAGCTGCCGAACATCAGTGGCTCCAATCTCTTCTTGCTGAAATCGGGTTCTCTCCTCCTCACGCTCCCACTGTATATTGCGACAACATTAGAGCTACCAAACTTTGTGCCAAACCACTGTTCCACTCTAGAATGAAACACCTAGCACTAGACTACCACTTCATTTGAGAAAAGCTCCAAGTTGGCTCGCTACGGGTCTCTCATGTTGCCAATGACAATCAACTAGCTGATGCCCGAACCAAATCGCTTCCACGTGCTCGCTTTCAAATGTTACTATCCAAGATTGGCCTTCTCCCTCGATCTGTCCATCTTGCGGGGTATTAGGAAGTACAATCTCCTACGTTATACTTTGTATATCTATTATTCTATGTGTGGTCCTTTTGCCTTTCCCATAAGATCATATCCCTTGATTAGTGGTAGTCTTGTGTATATATATATACATGTAATTTGTTTCTAATGTTAATCAATAAACCCTAAACCCTTACAACGAATTCGTATCTCATTATAATATCATACATACAAAATTCCAAGAGCTGATATTATCGTATAGGTTTTTTTCCACAACAGAAGCACAGAAAAAACGTATATAAATTTAGGGTTCCATGTAGAAAATCATAAGTCCCTATTTTGATGGTAAACGAACTCAGTGTGCACCAAATATTGTCATTGAAATAAGCTATTTCTGGAAAAAAGGGAGTGAAAGAGTGCTACAAAAAAGTACATAAATCATAAAAACTAATTTGAAATAACGAGAGAGAATCCAAACCAATCATGAAACGATAAATCCTGGTGGACAAGAGATTCACCGAAAATCACTCGTATAGAATCCCTATTTATTAGCGTTTTATGTTGTATAAATTGTCAGATTCACACTTTCTAATTAAAAAACAGAAGAAGAATAATTGATTCTAAATAAATCATATACATCAGCAATGGCATCCAATAAGCTTCTCTTACTTCTCGTCTCCTTTCTATTCATTGCTACCTTTGTCACTGCAGGTAACATATAGTTTGATATTCATTTTAGAGTTGAATAAATATATTTAACATGAATGAATATATGTTGATGTGACGCAGAGGTAGACAGAAGGCATCTAATAAAAGAAGAGTTTTGCAAAATCGTGGGAAAATGCAGTGGAGAAGCTCAGTGTTCGTCACTTTGCGAGAGCAAAGGCTACAACCATCGCTCCTTTTTTTGCGATTTACAAACTTCTCAATGTTGTTGTGTCATAAAGGAGTAAACACTTACATTTATGTATTACTATTTCTTATATTCTTACAAACATTATTTAATATTATTAATTATTAATAGAATTCATTATTCCCGAGCCATTTCATGCAGCTTGTCAACCAACTCATATGTCTTGTACGGTCGGTCCAATCGTGGAGATGAAAATGAAATCAAATGAAATGCCTTGCATTCATACATATAGATGCATGCTCTCCCTTAACTTGTTCATAATTGTTAACGTTGAGTGTGAAAATATCTCACGTCGATTATATGTTAAGTGGAAATTGTAGAGTATATGACGCATATATAGATTACATGAAATAATTGGGCAAGAAGCATAAAATATGTGTATGCTAACTGAATTTTGTTATGGATGAAGAGTGTATACATATATACCATGTAATAAGCCAATCTGAATCAATGCATGAGAGAATTATGTCTTCATTCTCTTAACATGATATCGGAGCCATGAAGCTCTCTCTTTTTCGAACAATTCAACCTAAACATATCTAGCTTCCTTCTCCTCATTCATCTTCCATACACGTACCTTTTCATCTCTTCCTTCTTGAATCATGAAGAAGAATCGACAAATTCTTGGATTTGATAATCCTTTAGTCAATCAGAATCCAAATCCTCTGAAACCAAATCGAAACACCATCAACATTGCCGATGATCCATTATACCTTGCCAATTCAGATGATCCATTATATCTCTCGTTTTGCATTTGTTTTGAGTCTACCTTGAATTGCTAACCATAAGAAAGTGCAAACTCGCCATGGGACCTATAATCTCCAAATCAGCGAATAAAGTTTCACATTGAGGTTGTTGATTTCTCCTTGTTCATGCAAAGCTTTGTAAGCTGAAGCCATGAAATACTAACTGATAGATTATGTAATTATTGTAAATAGAGGGTTACCCTATGTAATTATGTAAACTCGTATTCTTATTAAAATGAGCCGTCTGTCGACGGAAACCCTCAAGGGGAAGTCATTCATATTCTCACATGGTATCACACTTCTCTTTCCTCTAACCGCCTTCCGCTTCTTTGTTTATTTGGCGTCTCGCCCACCTTCCGCTTCACTGATTTTTCCGATGGCTGCAAATAGGAAATTCTCCTTCCACTCTGCCCTCGGAATCTCATATATCAAATATAATATTGCACACGTCCTTGACCATGACACTCCGTATGCATCCTGGGTTACCTTATTTCGCGTTAACGCGAAAGCTCACAATGTTCTCGATTATATCGATGAAAAGATTCCAAAACCAAATGATATTGACGATTCATTATGACTCCAAGTTGACACTGCATTCCTTCAATGGATTTACAGTACGGTATCATGGGAAATACTTTTGCAAATTCTTGACTCTGATGATACTGCGCTTTAGGCATGGAATCGAGTCAAAGATATCTTCCAGGATAATAAAAGCACTCATCCCGTCTACCTCGAGCATGAGTTCTCCAATTGTAAGTTATCTGGATTTGCTTCAATTAATGCTTATTGTCTTCAACTCAATCCTTGGTGGATCAACTCAAGGGCGTTGGCTCACCGGTTCCCGAAACTCGTCTCGTTCTTCAACTGATTTCGGGATTTCCTGCTGAGTATAATGCCGCCGCGAGTTTTATTCAACAGACTGATCCGCTTCCGAGATTCATCAAGGCTCGATCTCAATTGCTACTGGAGGAGACCCGAATGACGGCTCAATCAGCTTCCGGAAACTCACAAACTGCACTCACAACCGACTCCCGTCAGCCGACATCTGGCTCGTCGTCCCACCACCAGTCCGGCTCGTCAGCTCAACCCAGGTCTGGTTCTTCCCTTGCAGCGCCGGACTCACCCCAACCCAGGTGTTGTCGAGGCCGGAAGGGCAAGTAGCGGGCCGACGACACTCCAGCTAGAGTTGTGTGGCATCCTCAACTTGGTTGCGTTTCTTTTCCTCAGCCCAACTCTGGCGGCCCATTCTCCCAAGGATGGCATCCGGCCCAGTCTGCAACAGGCACACAGAAGCCCCCTTGCCCCTTCCCTCAACACACTCAGCAAAGTCATCTTGGGCCCGACCCAATTCAACAATTCTAACAGCAAGCCCATTTCGCTGCAACACCTCAACCCACTAGTTTGGATCAATCCTTCGCTACTATGACATTAAACCCGACGGATAATTACTGGTACATGGACACGGGCTCCACCTCACACATGACGAATAATTCAGGTTCCCTCTCATTTTTTTGCATAATGGTTTATTAAATTCGATAATTGTTGGAAATGGTATGCGTGTTCCATCTACAGGTATTGGAGATACTACTATCTCCACCACTACAAAACCTCTCCATCTATCCAATGTCCTTATTGCCCCACAAATTGTCAAAACTTTAGTGGTCGTTACACGTTTTACAGCTGATAACAATGCCTCAATAGAATTTGACCCTTTTGGTTTTTCTGTGAAGGATCTACACACGGAATCACACGTCTAACGTGTAATAATTCCGGGGAACTCTATCTTGTCACACGTCCACCTTCTCGTCCTCATCATGCTCTTTCAGTCGAGTCTCCTAGTCTTTGGGATGCCCGTCTCGATCATCCCGGAGCTCCGGTTTTAGACTTGCTTCTTCAATAGTCTTTCATTAAGTGTAATAAATATCATGTGACTCCTCTTTGTCATGCTTGTAAATTAGAAAAACATCATAGAATAGCTTTTGATTGTTCTACAACTCGTTCTAATGCTCCTTTTGACATTATTCGTAGTGATTTATGGACATCATCCATCCCGAGTCGGGAAGGGTTTAAGTACTATTTACTTTTTCTTTATGATTTCTCCTATTTTCTATGGATTTTGCCAATTAATTTCAAGTCTCAAGTATTTGACCTTTTGTTCAATTTCACAAATTTGTCAAAATGCAATTTCATTTACCCATTGAAAGCTTTCAATGTGATATGGGAGGAGAGTTTAACAACACTACCTTCCACACGTTTTTCGATGACCATGGCATTGTCTTTCGTTTCTCATGTCCTCACACATCTCCTCAAAATGGTAAGGTCGAACGAATAATTCAAACACTCAATAACATGATGCGTTCGATGTTATTTCATGCCTCCATTCCAATCTCCTATAGGCCCCATACCGTGGAGGTTTCTTGCTATCTGTTAAACATTCTCCCATCCACTTCCATTCAAAATTAATCTCGTACTCAAGTGTTATATCTCACTACACCTTCCTTCGCTTATCTCTGGGTTTTTGGTTGCCTATGTTATCCAAACCAAAGGGCCACCATTTACCACAAGCTTCGACATCACACTACTCAATGTTTTTCTAGGATATCCTAAACACCATAGGGGATTCAAATGTTTAAACTTAGCGACAAATAAAATAATCATCTCCCGTCATGTGACGTTTGATGAATCTGTTTTTCCGTTTGCTACCCATTTCCGAGTCGCCCCGGACTTCATTACACCCCTGACTGTAGATGACGGGCCATCCCCACACATCTTGGCCCACAATCGGCCTCTTACAACTTCTGCTACCCTGCCCATCCATGCTTTACGGCCCAATTACCCATCCGCCCTAGTCCTCAAGTGACAACCCTTCCCTTCCCCCTTCCATTTCTGGGCATGTTTTCCCTCACCCTCCCTTACCTGGCTCCGTGTAGCCCACTCCTCCTCCAGCCTGCTCTCCCCTTTCCGGCCCAGCATGCCAACAAGTTCCTCAACCCAGTCCGCCTGCAATCCCACATCTCCAATCCCCAATTAACTACCCAACCAGAAATCCCTTAAATTGGCCCGTTCCGCCCCTTCCGCCCACACCTTTACCGAAACGGCCCCAAACCCGAAGTAAATCCGGCATTGTTAAACCAAAACCGATTTTTGACTTATCCATTTGGACTGCTCCATTATCCCCAATCCCCAAATCCCACAATGTATCTCTCCAAGACCCGTATTGGACCGTTGCCATGCTCGATGAATATCGAGCCCTTCTACGAAATAAGACTTGGGTCTTGGTACCTCGTCCTACGGATGCTAATATTGTGAGATGCATGTGGATTTTTCGGCATAAGTAAAGGTCTGATGGATCTTTGGAGCGATATAAATCTCTCTTAATTGCTAATGGATGTTCCTAGCAAGTTGGCATTGGATGAGACTCTCAGTCCCGTTGTTAAACTGACAACCATCTGTATGGTTCTCAACATTGTCGTATGCCGTTCTCGGTCCATTCACCAACTGGATGTTCAAAATGCTTTCCTTCACGGACATCTAAACGAAACGGTGTATATGATTTGACCACCAGGCTTCCGCGGCTCCTCTATACCCAATCATGTTTGCCTTCTGCAGAAGTCTCTATATGGTCTTAAGCAAGCTCCCGAGCATAGTTTCAATGTTTTGCAGGCTTCCTGCATTGCAATGAGTTTATCGGAAGTAAGAGAGAATCCACCCATTTTATTTATAGTTAGGGATCCGACACTGCCTATCTGCTTCTATATGTCGATGACATTATCCTTACTGATTCTTCTGACGCTATGCGCAAGCATCAGATACAACTTTTGAGTAAGGAATTTTCCCTTAAAGACTTAGGTTCTTTGTCCTATTTCTTGGGCATATTTGTTTGTCGGACATCCCTTGGGTTGTTCCTATTTCAAGATAAATATGCTTGTGAGATTGTTGAACGAGCAAAGATGACTAACTGCAAACCATCTACTACCCCTGTTGAGACATCTGTCAAGTTAAGTGCTTCATCTAGTCTAGCTATTAGTGATCCAACACTTTACCGGAGTCTAGTTGGGGCGCTTCAGTACCTCAACTTCACACACCCTGACATCAGTTATACAGTACAACAGGTGCGCCTCTTTATACACGACCCCAAGGAAGCTCATTTTGTTGCTCTCAAGCTCATCATCTGATACATCTCTGGCACGTCATCATTAGGTATCATCATCTCATCTTCTCCGAAATGTAATCTCATTGCCTATACAGATGCCGACTAGGCAGGGTGCCCTAATACACGCCGTTCAACCTCAGATTATTATTGTGTCTTCTTCAATGACACTCTAATGTCCTGGTCTACCAAAAGGCAATATGTAGTTTCCAGGTCTAGTGCACAGGCAGAGTATAGAGGAGTTGCCAATGTTGTTTCCAAATGCTCATGGTTGTGCAACCTTTTGCTTGAGCTCCATTGCCCGCTTGCCAAGACATCTAATGTTTACACTGACAATATCTCTTCTACTTATTTTGCCAACAACCCGGTTCAACACCAACGGATCAAGAATATTAAGATTGACATTCACTTCGTTAGAGATAAGGTTGTCCTCCACAAGGTATGATTCTCTTCTTTCACTTTGACGATTCGATTCAGTTTTTGCAAGATATATTAGGAGAACTGATTGGAACTGGATTGAAATTAGTCTAGGGCTGCCATCTGCTGATTGTGGTGTTGATTGAGTGATTTTTGAGGATTTACGAACCGAACCACGGTCTCTGGATATTCCACGGCCGTGGAAATCGAAGAATAGACCGTGGTTTTGAACAAAACATGGACCTTGTTAGGAGAATGTCTAATAGGACCAAGAAGAGGAAAGGCAATGCTTCCTCCTCCTCTCAGGCACCCCCTAGTGAACCACCATCACCACCATCACCCCCACCCCCTAGAATTCCTAAGATCCATGAGGATTACCTTGATGCCTTAGAGAGAATCGAGAAGAGACCGGTCATAGGACCACGATATTTGCTGCTTGAGGATCTAGAGCCACTGAATGTGGTAGGTGACCTTACTTGGTTACATGATAGAGCCGGTTTGATCATCTTCTCCGCTATTCGGGAAGATGCATATGAGGAGATCACTAGAGAGTTTGTGATCTCATTTGAGCATAACCATGTGGATAGGACAGTTTCTTTCCGGTTGATGGAGAGGAACTATGAGTTCTTGATCCGAGAGTTTGGAGCCTTCTTTGGGTTCCATGAGACCTTCAATGGTCGATTTCCTAGTGGCGTGTACGCCAAAGATTTTTGGGAGGATATTGCCATGGTATACGCCAGCGAGGACCGCTGGCAACCTGCTGATACCAAGGCTAAGTTGATCTATCACTTAGCCTTGAAGATTGCCCACCGAGTGCTTTCTGAGTGTCTCTTCCCTAAGACGGAGACTCCTCAGAAAATCAAGACTGATGAGTTGTTTCTGCTGTACTGTATGCTGCATGGTAGGCCGGCTGACTGTGCCACCCTCTTAGCTTCTACTATGAGTAAGCTAAAGAACAAGAGGGCCGGCAATATTGAATATGGTGGGATGGTCACCCACCTTGCTAGACAGCTGGGTATGGACTTCTCCGCGTGCACTAGGATAACGGCTAGACCTCTAGGACTTCAGAGCCTCATGACTAGTGGTATTATCTTTCCTAGGCATAGAGGTCCACCTACCGCTGCCATGCCTTGGGAGGGTAGAGGAGGTAGAGGTGTTACATGGCTTCCCGAGTATTCCATTATGGCTGGACGCCATAACTTGAAGGAGACATTCACTGCTATGCATGCGAATAGATTGGTAGCACCTCCTTACGTTCCCCCTGAGGCACCTGCTGTAGATGAGGAGGAGATGAGAGGAGATGATGAGTTTGAGGGAGGAGGTGAGGAGCACGATTTTGGTACCTTTCCGGATCAGCCGGATACATTTCCCGACCTCCCTAGACACTCTCCCCGCCCCGCTAGAGCTTCCGGTTCTTCCTCTCGCCGCGCCAGCGTGAGTGAGTGGCCGACATGGATGGCGACCCCTCCTGATTGGTATAGCACGCAGCCGGATTGGATGGGAGCTCCACCGACTTGGCATGCACAGCCACCACCTGCACTAGCACCGTCAGATGCACCAGCTTGGTATAGCCAAGCGCCGGAGTGGTACGAGCAGCTGCCGGAGTGGGCCACCGACCTTTCCAGGAGAGTCGGAGCTTTGGAGATCCGGACGGATGATGAGAGACATCTACCGCCAGCAGTTTGGCGGAACTACGACCCCGGCTTCTTCCCGTTTCCACCACCACCGGCACCCCAGTGAGGATGATGATGATCTACCGCATTAGCCACTCCACCACCGTCTTGTGAGTTCATTTTCTTTCTTTCTTTTCTTTATTTCTTTTTGAACATTAGGGACAATGTTTTTTGTTACGTCTAGGAATAGATGTGCACGCAATAAGTCTTAAATTTATACTCGTTATATTTATCCTAACTCCTAGCGAACCCGCAGTGTACGGGACGTTTGTAGAAAGGTAAGTATTCCGAGGTCGAACACAAAGACTAAGGTGAAATCGAGTCAAGCAATGATCAAAGATAGTGTGAATCTAGACTAAGATAAGATGAGGAACAAAGAAAATGGAAAACGCAATGTTTTTGTTGGTTTTTATGGTGATCAAACAAGGATCACAAGTCAAGCAATGAAATAAAACAACTAACAAATTAAGCTAGCAAACGAGTAAGTAACACAAAGCACAAGTATATGATCAAGAGAGAAAAGTAGATTCTAGAGGTCAAGATTTCCGGTTATGGCAATGGACTCAAGGTTCTAAGGGTTCTAAGGACAAGTTGCGGTGTTGGGGAAGAGTGTTTCACTAATGGAAGCAATTACCGGGTAGGTCTCTCACTTCACTAGTCCCGCATCTAACTCCTATTACCGGGTAGGTCTCAAGGGGTTAGAATAAGGAATTCCACACAAACTAGATACTACTTAAAGGGTAACCCTCTCCTTACCGGGTAAGTCTCGGAATAGGGAAATCTCAAGCAATAACCCTAGCACACTCGATCCAATAGCGGCTTATGAGGCTCACTTTTACCTAGCATTTATCATCTTAGGTACCTAAGGTCGGAAATCATCGGGTAGATCTCTTTCCTCACTTAGATTGATAGCATTAGGTGATCCTAAGCTAAAATAGGCTTAATAAACACTAGGATTTAAACAACCAAGAACCCTAACATTCAGATCTATCATTTAAAGGGCAACAGGAGAATAAATCGGGTAGATCTTAATATAAATCGGCCGATCTTCATGATTAACAGCCCGATTTTTCTTCCTGGGATGGGTTTCGTGCATACAAATCATCCTAAACTAACATATAAGTCCATCCTATCATCACCCAAGCCATAACCATCAATCCATCACTCTAGAATCATAATAAACTAGCCAATAATATGCATATCAAGATCCAAAATCATCAAACAAGCATACATGGTGTTCATAGATGAATAATGAAAGATGAGAAACAAAATCTATAAATCTCAACAAAATCCAAGTTGTAGCAAGACTTACAAACTCTTAAATGAAGATCCAAAACGTTCCTAACAATCCTTGTTAAAGTTCTTCAATCAAGGACTACAAAAGCAACTCAAAATCACTCACAACCTCACTATTCTCCTACAATGGTGTTCTTCTTCTTCTTCTTCTTCCTTCAATCTTTTAGAGCTTTTCTTCTCCTCCAATCTTTCTACCAAATTGATGAGCTGTGAATGAGAGTGTGGGAGAGGAGAGATGCTCAGCAACTGTTCGCCCCTAGAGGTGTGTGCAAATAAGTTTTAAATTTATAAAACTAGAATCAAGCAAGCGAACCCGCAGTGTACGGATCGACGTAGTTAAGCAAGAATTCCAGAGTATCGAACACAGGGATTTGGGTGGAACGAATTCGAATGCAGGTTATCAAGCAAGTAGATATGAGAGTTTTGCAGATATTGGGAAAACAACAATCCTAAAGTTCCGGGTATCCAGCTGTGGCAACAGATTCAAGATATACTAATGATATAAAGACAGAGTAGAGATATGCAAAGGTATACTAATGTAAGGTAATCGTACGGTCGAGGTTCCAAAAACCTTATGTAACTCACCTAAAAGATGTAACACCCCGAATCCTAGAGGACTCGAAATGCTACGAGCTGGGACCTCACAATGGGTCCCGGCCCTTAGCCTGGCAACAACTTCATCGGACCTTACAACACGGCACAAATAAAAAGGCAAAACAAAGAGTTTTATAACATGAGCGGAAATAATAAGAATCCAAATTCTGAAAACAATACAGCCAAGTCTTAAAAACCAGAAATACCAACATCAGTCTCAATAGTCATAAAATGAAATATAACAGCCCCGTCCTATAATGCACGGAACCCCGGCTGCCCACTACCGCCGGATCACTCGATCGCCTCCCTAACCTGCAAGGCATCTACAAGCGGTATAAAACCGTTAGCTAACATTCTATGCATAAGTATAACGGTAAAAGCACAAACACACAACATACGCAATCAGCATGTAACACTCATTC
>BSUD01000002.1:66128406-66163926 GCA_033239045.1 Fagopyrum esculentum | reverse complement strand
CCCTAGTCTCTGAAGTGCCTCCACCACGCCCTCTACCTCTAGCTGGAATCTGAGCAGAACCCTGTGAATATGCCTGACCCGGAGCCCGCTGCTGCTGACCCCGAGCCTGATACTGAGACTGCCTCTGTCCTCCTCCTGGGGTACCAGCTGGTGAGGACCCCTGCTGTGATGTTACCTTGCCCTGTCGGCAAAAGGTAGCCCTGTGGCCCAGCTGGCCGCAAGTAAAACATGTAACTGGTGGCCTCCTACACTCCGGCTTAATGTGTCCTTGCTCCCCACAGTTGTAGCACTGACGTACTCTAGATCCCATCGGTGGTGCCACCTGGTGACTAGAACGGCCCTGGGACTGACCACGCCTATGACCTGACCCTCCTACTCCAGTACTGACTGGTCCGGTCCTTTGTCTCTTGTCTGACCCTCCAAACTGCATAGCTCTACGGTGACCCAGTCGGTCCCTTTCATACGCTGAAGCCCGATCCTGATAATCAGCTAAGGAGTCACAGCAGAACCCTGCTAAATAGGAGCGGGTAGTCTCTCTCAGTCTCCGGGAAAACAGATACACGTGCTGGTCCACAGGTGGTGCAGCAGGACCCAACAGTGACAGCTCCTCCCGGAACTTCCTAATAGCCTCAGCTATCGGAACATCCTCAAAACCTGCCTCCAAGAAGTCCTGCACTCGGTCCCTTCTCAGTGAGGTAGGACAAAAGGTCTCTCTCACGAGACTCAGCAACTGCTCGAATCGGGACACTCCGCCCCTCACTGTCCTCCACCAGTACTGTGCCTGGTCCCTAAACAATGTCTGAACCAACTCCACCTTACGACTCTCAGGGCAGCGAATCGCCTCTAGCGCGGACTCCACATGACTGATCCAATGTTCCACCTCAAGTCCAACGTTCCCGTCGAAGGTGGGAACTCGCTGATGGTTGAATGTCTTCAACCATTCATCTGGTCTCGGTAGCCTCAGCTCATCTCTCACTCGGTCATCCTCGACAACTCTCACTGGTGCAGCTACCACCGGTGGAACTACCACCTGAGTCACCCTCTGAGAGACCTCTGCTGACCTAGCTGGCACTGGCGGTGCTGGAGGTGGTGCTCCGGCCCGGTATGCCTCTTGCACCTGCTGGACATAAGCTCGATACTCCGATGCTCCAATCGATACGCGGCCAGAATCAGCAGGCCCTGCAGTCCGTACTCCGGACCTAGTAGCAGTCTCATCCCTAACCTCTGGAACAATACTCTCGGCCACCTCCTCAGCAGGTACATCCGCAGCTGGCGGATCTACAACAGGGACACGTCCTCGACCTCGGCCCCTGTGAGGCCTGCCCACACGTCCCTGTCTTGGGGCTCCAGGAGGAAGGGGAGGTCGGCCCTCTCCTCGTCCAACGTAAGCTGTCGCTCTCGTACGTGCCATCTGGTAATGACGTGATCAATATAAGACTACTTTAGTTCCTAGAAAGGACATGACTATCTTATTACTTTAGGTCACTTCTAAAGGTCGCAAAGTTACTAAATTACAAGTTATAACAGAAGTCCAATAAACTATGCTATCGAGTTTAGCGGAGGTAGTGGCGGTCCGTGCATTCTATCCCAACCCGTTTATGCTCATGGTTTGGAAAACAAAATTTTCATTTTAAAAGTTCGGAATCCTTGCGGATTCCGTTTATTTGTTTATTCGGCCTTTTTGAAGATGGCGAGTGCCGTTGTTGCCAACCTGGCTCTGATACCATATTGTAACACCCCGAATCCTAGAGGACTCGAAATGCTACGAGCTGGGACCTCACAATGGGTCCCGGCCCTTAGCCTGGCAACAACTTCATCGGACCTTACAACACGGCACAAATAAAAAGGCAAAACAAAGAGTTTTATAACATGAGCGGAAATAATAAGAATCCAAATTCTGAAAACAATACAGCCAAGTCTTAAAAACCAGAAATACCAACATCAGTCTCAATAGTCATAAAATGAAATATAACAGCCCCGTCCTATAATGCACGGAACCCCGGCTGCCCACTACCGCCGGATCACTCGATCGCCTCCCTAACCTGCAAGGCATCTACAAGCGGTATAAAACCGTTAGCTAACATTCTATGCATAAGTATAACGGTAAAAGCACAAACACACAACATACGCAATCAGCATGTAACACTCATTCCTTTTTATTATCTTTAATTTAGTGATACGTCATTACTAATGATACTTATTTTGTGACACGAGGGATTCCCAAACCTCGCCCCTGTCCCCGTCTACCAACGCGGAATGGTACTAATGCATATGACCGTCTACCGGACTGGGCTGGTCGCAGGGAACCTCCTAGACTCTCGCAAGAGCTAGGCAGATGATGTCACGACCCGTTATCATACACTTGGGTCAATTATACTATACTACAGTCGGCCTATTGCATTTTTGTTATTTATCTTAACTATCACACACCACTCATACGCATCACACACATGCAAGAAGCTAGCTAAGTAAGTCAGTGGACTTACCAGAATTAAAACTCGTCTCTCTTAACAACACTAACAGTAGCTGCAGGGACTCAGTTGCCTGTCAAAGGAGGCACGTGGATCAACATTTTTCCTTGGATACTTAGAAGTCTAAAACTCCTAAGATGTATGATTCTATGTGCAGAAGTTATTACAATGTCTATTTAAGGTAAAATGACTATTTTACCCTTGGTTCCGAGACTTCCAAAAACCCGTAAAAAGTACTTAACTTCTTACTTGAGGCTAACTAATCAAGTTCTACTCCCTAGGATGATTTTAGGTGACAACTATAAAAACTACCCATTTTCTATTTCCCGAAAAGTCACTAAAGTCCAACTACAGCTTTAAATATAAAATTAAAATAAATTTATAAAAATTCTAAAATAAATTTCTAACTTATCTATGATCTCTAATCTACTCATACGAGAAATAATTTCTTAAAACTGTTCAATCGTTATTCCTACAAAAATCTTTAAAGTTGCCTACAACACTACAATTGTTCCCATACTTAGTCAAATTTTTCTGCTGGAAAAACAGCTCAACTACTCCACTTTGAGACCCTATAACTTTCAATCCGACCGTTCATTTGTTCCAAAATTTTAATACCGTAAACTATGTATATCTATCTATGATCTATTAAAAATTCAACGGTGGATCTTCAACCAATCGTTTTAACATTGGTTCACAACAGTGGCCATTCTTACTTTCAAAACTGAAGTTTTAAAGGGAGTTTCTCACTTCAATTTATATGATAATCTGATCTACTTCACTAGGTCCTCTAATGGCCATAAATTGGACACTCTAGGAAGCTACAACAACTCGCTTACTACTCATCACTTCTCTAGTTCGATCTATCCTCATCACCACACTAAAACATTTTAAAACCTAAGTACACACATGTCTATTTCATCTATAGTTTAAAGATTGAACTGCAGCCAAGATAAAGGGAGAATGATTGATCATTTACCCAAGGTTTTGATGACTGCAGAAGGTAAGTTGTTGCACTAGTGTGGGAGGGTCCGATTCCAAGGTGGCCGTCTCTTCTTTTGTCACCGCAGGCCACGAACGAACAGCCCTCCAACTGGTTATCTTCTAGGAAGGATTGTGTACTGAGAGTTAGATTTGGAGAGGAACTTAAGTGTAGAAGGGCTGGCTGAAATTACCTACACTACTCCGGCTGCTGGCGAGCTTTTCCTTGCAATTTCTTGTGGTTGGAACGTTGTTGAGTGTGTGCAGAATGTGGGCAACAGCAGGAGGGTTTGCTGCGTGAACCTGGAGCACAGAAAGGACGACTGGCTGCTGTAGTTCCCTCACTTCTGGCGTAAATCTGGAGCACAGGAAAGGCGTTGCAGTTCCTCTCTTCTGGCGTGAATTTGGAGCACAGAATAGGCGTTGAAATGCCTCTCTTCTGGCGTGAATATGGGGTTGTTACAGCCCCTTAATTATCTCCTTAAATATCTCATTTATGCAGCTGTTACAAAGTGGAGAGAAGGAAAGAGAAGGGCTGGCTGTTCATACGTAATTCACAGGCTGGAGAGGGCTGCAAGCTGGGCTGGAGGGAGCTGGATGTGTTGGGCCGGAGGGGCTGTTAATGGGCTCGTAACTAGCTTCTCCCGGACTGCTGCAGGCTGGGCTCGAAGTCACCTGCTGGGCTGTTATGGGTAAGCAAAACTGGGCTGTTTAAGGTAGAAAAAAAAACGTGGCTGAAGCATGCAGAAAGGTGGCTGAATTACTTGTCAAAAATCTGTCAAAACTCGTCACAGCTTGTCAGGATCTCGTCTCAGCTTAGTCATGATCTCGTCTCAGCTTAGTCATGGCCTCGTCACAGCTTGTCATGAGCTCGTCACAGCTTGTCCTCAATAAGAATGAATTATAATACTAGGGTTTGATATAAATCTATCATTTTATGTGAATTAAATTCTACATAAAATAATAGATAGTTATAAGGGTTAGAGTTTGATATAATTTTATCATTTTATGTGAGTTAACTTCTACATAAAATAATAGAAAATTCTAAGGATTAGAGTTTGATAAAATTTTATCATTTTATGTGAATTTAATTTTACATAAAATAATGAAATTTGTGAAGGGGGAGATACTAGATAGAATGGGAAACCGTCAACGGCGGAATTAAACGGAATAAAAATTCCGGATATTACAAAAGACACTTCCTATACAGGTTGTTGAGGCTTAATATAGAAAGATTCTAAAGACGAGGATTAGTATCAAATACCCAAACTTATAATCCAAGGATCAAGACTAACTTAACCGATTGAGGTTGTTGAGGCTCACGATCGAGGTAGAGGTTGTTGAGGCTTCACTACCACCTAGAAAAGACAAGTCTAAACTAAGTTAAAGCAAATCTTTAACTTTGGATTGAAGTAAAAGCAGGCTCGTAAACTAGAGGGAAATTACGGTTGGATCTTGAGATTCCACGGTCGTGGAACTCAAGAACTGCCCGTAATTTTAGGTTGTCGACGATTCTCTCTAACTCTCAGGGTCTAATCTGTTTGCGATCGATCTATCATCACCTATGCCACAACTATCAACCCTTCACCTTAGAATTGTTAAGGGTTTTTAGCCAATAACAGTCATTTTGATATTAATTCAAGAATCAAAGAGTAAAAGATGAAAACTTTCAAGAACTATCAATAATCTTCAAATGAATCTCAAGATCACAACAAATGTTTATCAAAAGATTCAAAACAAAGTAAACAATCACAACCTTAGGAAAGAAGAGAAACGGGATGTCAATCCGTTTTCAAATCAAACCTAAACAAGAAGAGAGATCTTCTTGCAATCCTTCCAAGAACTTCGATCTTCCACAATTCCGAAGATCACAACAGCAATCTCCACTAAAAGTGCGAGATTTTGAGCAACTCTCCGATGCGAACTTTGATCTCCGATGAGATCTCCCAAATACCTCTAAACGAGGGTTTGTGCGTCGCTAAGCGTTGATTGCTAAGCAGGCTTAAGCGATGATGAGTGGTAATGAATGAGGGTAGACGGGGTGTAAGCGCTGATGATGAAATCTCTTTTCGGCCGTCTTTTTATAGGGCAAGATGAAGTGTCGGCCCGGCCCAATCTTCAAAAAGATCATGGCTTCGAAGTGTGGCGAGAGATTCACCAAGATCACGGTCGTGGAAGATTCCACGACCGTAATTCTAGGGCGTGGAAACAATTACGGTTAGTTCCACGACCGTAGAATCCCCTGGAATGAACATCGAATTCTGACTCTGAATCCACGGCCGTAATTCTGAACGTGGTTTTGGATACGGCCGTATTTTAGGGCGTAATTTAGGGTAAGAACGTGATTCTTCCCCAAACTCGTGCATTCCTCAATCTAATACTCCAAATTGCTTCCAAAAGGTGTCCTCGATCTATGGATATATCAACTCAACTTTCCTTTGCTCGATTCCGTTCGGAAATAGCTCCAAATCACCTATAATCAACATAGAACTAGTGTAGACATCCATATCGACAATATAGGCAATACTAGCTCACATATGTATAAAGATCAATCAAAGACTATCAATATGAATCAATTACGATTAGAAAACGTGCCTAAAATATCACAATATTTCATGCTAACAGCAACCACTTGCAGGACCACTTATATTCTCCACCAAGAGCAAGGACGGACAAAAGATCGTGGGACACGTGTCTTAAGCTGTCAAATGCCCAAAAATCGACCCAGTAGGAGAAAATCGTCCGATTTAGCTGCTAGCTGGTCCGATTTTCTTCAGCAGAAACATGCTATGCTCGTTTAGCCATGAGTTGATCCATTGCTTGCACCAATAGCGGTCTTTGTGTCCTTTGTTGCTCCAATTATGCTCCTCCTTAGCTTTGGATGTGTACCACCATGAGGCTTGACCCTCAAATGTATCGATTAATGTCCAATAGATCCCCGAATTACCTACAAAACCGATAAAAGGTAGTGTAGACGTCTTTTCTAGAAATATGCTTGAATTGAGCGAAGACGTCATGAACCAATGCCAAAACGTGCATGAATGAGTGAGAAATCTATCTAAATGATTACCTAATCCTAAGTCATAAATCTTGTTATCAAAAATACCCCATACTTAAGGTTTGCTCGTCCCCGAGCAAATTCCCCACTATAGACTAAGAGATGACATGATTTATGTATGCAGAAAAATGGCAAAATCTTTTTGGAGTTGTGCTTCTAATATTGGATCACCTTCATAGTCACGTTTCATGGCAATGGACAAGCAATTATGTATCAAATAAATGAAAGCATGAAAAGACAATTACACTTAACTTGATAGCATGCAATGAAATGTAAAGATGAAGAAGTCAAGATGATCATGAGCATATCCAACCTAAATCACTTAGTCTTACACACATGCAAGTAGGTTATAAGGACTTGTAAAATAGAAGGCCAAGAAACATTGTGATTAGGTGGGAATTTAATAGGTTATGTGATGCTAATCCGGGAAAGGAACTAAACAACCACAACTTCCAATTTTCTTATCATCTTCCCTCAAGTGTATATTTTTTTCTTCATTTTCTTTTCTTTCTTTTATTTTTGAGACAATGGCATTGGTGTACAAAAGCCGAAACCTTGGTGATTAGCCATTCTCGGGCTTTTCTATTTTTCGAGATGCATCCACACCGGGCACACATACCAAAGCTCGTTAGGACTATCGGTTTATTTGACTTTGACAAGGCACCAACACCCGATTATGTGAAGTGTACCGAGTTACTTGTCATTTAAGCCAATGTCCCCAAGCCTATATTTTTTGCTACACTTTCACAACAATTTCAGCACTTCATTCATGACATTCTTTTCATCAACAATTTCACCCCACACTTGCTTTTCACACACTTCAACACACTAGCATGCTCCTATTCCCGGATGGATCAAAAGAGGTCAAATTTGTCTCAATTGAGGTGCTCAAGCAACATGATCAAGATGAGAAGTAGAGGGAAATGAATTGCCTTAATCACTCCTTATTGATGTGCAAGAACTAGCATGAATTTCGACTTTCAATACTCAATTCAATCAAGGCAAACATTCATGATCACAAATCATTCATGGTATTCAAGAGAAGTACTTCAAGTCCACATATACGTTCATCAATTTAACACATAAGGCCATCCATAGCCAATCCACAAGACAAGGTTCAATCATTAGGGTCATATCCAAGCCTTAGAAGCACTAAAATTATTTTAAAATTTTCTGAATTTTTTTTTGGAATTTTCGAAATATGTATGTACAATGCAAGACATAATGAAACATGTGACAAAATTAAACTATCCTAGATGCTAATCATGCAAGTGATCATGAAAACCCCACCCCATACTTAGAAACACATTGTCCCTAATGTGTAAACTAAATAAAGAAGTGAAAGAGGGTTCTCACAATGTAAGATTGGTGATGCTTTGGTATTTCGGTTCACATTGAATGAATGTGGTGGATGATCGATCAAGGATGGTAGAGAGCTCTTGATGTTCATTATGATGTTGGAACCCGCTCTTGGAACCGCAAGCCGTCCAAGTTCCTCGTCCGCTCCACCCATGCTTGATTGGAGATCATCACTTTCCTTTATACAGAGGAAAAATCGCCCCATAGCTCAGGAAAATCGGCCGATTTTGTGCATGAACAGTCCGATTTTTCTGGGTGATTTCCTCCTCGTCCATGTGCTTGGATCTTGCACCTTCGACCATTCCATGAGGTTCTCACATGACCTCCAACATCTCGTCATACACGACAATCAACAAGATCTAGCACCCAAAAACACAAAAGAAAAACAAAGCACACCAAGAGTGAGATTAAACAAAAGCAAGAAAAAGAAAGGGAAAAACATGTACCAATGGGTTGCCTCCCATTAAGCGCTTCTTTAAGGTCATTAGCTTGACCAAACTCAGGAGCGTTTCAATCAAGGTGAAGCGGGGCAATCACTTCCACTGGGGCTTCCGGGATGTACTTCTTCAATCTATGCCCATTCACTTTGAAGTCACCACAATGATCTCCTCCTATCTCTACCGCTCCATGAGGAAAGATCTTCTTCACCACATTTGGCCCGGTCCATCTTGATTTGAGCTTTCCGGGGAAGAGCCGCAACCTCGAGTTGAAAAGAAGCACCAAGTCGCCTTCATTCAACTCCTTTGGAAGGAGGCGCTTGTCATGCCACCTTTTGGTCCGCTCCTTGTAGATCCGGGCATTCTCATAAGCATCCAACCGGATCTCCTCAAGGGCGCTCATGTCTAGCAACCGCTTCTCTCCCGCCTCCTTGAGGTCAAAATTTAGCCACTTAATGGCCCAATAAGCTCTATGCTCCATCTCTACCGGAAGGTGGCAAGATTTTCCATAGACCAACTTGTAAGGAGTGGTGCCAATTGGTGTCTTGAAAGCGGTCCTATATGCCAACAAGGCATCATCGAGCTTCATAGCCCAATCTTTTCTCGTCCTTGATACCGTCTTCTCAAGAATGGCCTTGATCTCCCGGTTGGAGATCTCCACTTGGCCACTAGTTTGGGGATGGTAAGGTGTTGCCACCTTATGAGTCACCCCATACTTAGCCAAAAGTGCTCCAAAATTCCTATTGGTGAAGTGCTTCCCTCCATCGCTTATGATCACCCTAGGTGTTCCAAACCTAGGAAAGATCACTCGGTTGAAGAACCGCACCACAACCTTGGCATCATTTGTAGGAGAGGCGATTGCCTCCACCCATCTTAAAACATAGTCAACCGCCAATAGGATGTAGAGGTTGCCACATGAAGAAGGGAATGGTCCCATGAAGTCCACACCCCATACATCAAATATCTCTACCTCTTGTATGTTGTTCAAGGGCATCTCATTCCTCCTTGAGATGTTGCCCGTCCTTTGGCAAGCATCACAAGCTACCACAAAGCCTTGCACATCCTTGAACAAACTTGGCCAAAAGAAACCCGATTGCAACACTTTAGCACATGTCTTGTGTGCACTAGCATGCCCTCCACATGGCAAGGAATGACAATGGCGGATCACACTATCCACCTCATCCTCCAGTATGCATCTCCTAAACATCCCATCCGGCCCTCTTTTGAACAAAAGTGGCTCGCTCCAATAGTAATGTCTCACATCCTTGAAGAACTTCTTCCTTTGGGCATATGTCAAACCGGGAGGCACTTCCTCACACACCAAGTAGTTCACAATGTCGGCATACCATGGCTCACTTCCTCTAGACACTTGGAACAAGCATTCCTCCACCATTTGCAATTGCTCATCCCGGAATGAGTCATCAATCGGGATGTCCTCTCTTTCAAGCTCCAATGGTGGGAGTCTACTAAGGTGATCCGCCACGGAGTTCTCGGATCCCTTCTTGTCCCGGATTTCCAAGTCAAACTCTTGAAGAAGAAGGATCCACCGAATCAACCTAGGCTTGGCATCCTTCTTGGTAAGGAGATAACGGATCGCAACATGATCCGTATAGACTATGACTTTCGCTCCAACAAGATATGACCGAAACTTTTCAAAGGCATACACTACCGCTAGCAACTCTTTCTCGGTTGTGGCATAGTTGAGTTGGGCATCATCTAGCGTCTTGCTAGCATAATAAATGGCATGAGTTCGCCCATCCTTCCTTTCCCAAAACAGCCCCAATGGCTACATCGCTTGCATCACACATGATCTCAAATGGTAAACTCCAATCCGGAGGTTGCATTATAGGTGCGGAGATCAAAGCGTTCTTCAACCTACAAAAAGCCTCAAGGCAATCTTTGGAGAAAACAAATTCAACATCCTTCATTAGTAGGTTAGTAAGGGGCTTAGAAATTTTAGAGAAGTCTTGAATGAACCTCCGGTAGAAACCGGCATGCCCTAAGAAACTCCTTACCCCTTTCACCGAGGTAGGTGGTGGCAACTTCTCTATCGTTTCAATCTTGGCCCTATCAACCTCAATGCCACGGTTAGACACCAAGTGTCCTAACACGATACCTTCACTTACCATGAAGTGGCATTTTTCCCAATTTAAGACAAGATTTGTCTCCTCACATCTTTTCAATACTAAGGACAAGTTAGCCAAGCAATCATCGAAAGAAGAACCATAAACAGAGAAATCATCCATGAACACTTCCATGATATTTTCTATGTATTCCGAAAAGATAACCATCATACACCTTTGGAAGGTGGCGGGTGCATTACACAACCCAAATGGCATCCTCCTATATGCAAAAGTACCCCATGGACATGTAAAGGTTGTTTTCTCTTGGTCATCGGGGTGGATAGGGATTTGGAAGAATCCACTATAGCCATCTAGGTAACAAAAATGGGAATGTTGAGCTAACCTCTCTAGCATTTGGTCAATGAAGGGGAGAGGGAAGTGATCTTTCCTAGAGGCCATGTTAAGCTTTCTATAATTAATACACATCCTCCATCCCGTAACCGTTTTAGTGGGGATTAGTTCATTGTTCTCATTAGTCACTACGGTCATCCCACCCTTCTTAGGTACTACATGAACGGGACTAACCCACTTACTATCCGAGATAGGGTAGATAATTCCCGCATCTAGCAACTTAATGATTTCCTTTTTGACTACCTCTTTCATTATGGGATTCAATCTTCTTTGATGTTCAATAGAGGGTTTATGGTTATCTTCCATTATTATCCTATGCATGCACAAAGAGGGCTTGATGCCAACAAGATCATCAATGGTGTATCCTATTGCCTTTCTATGCAGTTTCAATTCATTCAAAAATCTATTAAGCTCATCATCATTCAAAGATGCATTCACAATCACCGGATAAGTAGAATTTGAACCAAGGAAAGCATACTTTAAATGAGAAGGAAGAGGTTTAAGATCAAGTTGAGGAGGACCTTTTTCGGTCGGAGACGATCCATACAATGTAGGTTGAGATGATTGCAAAGCCATGGAAGCCTCCTTGAAGTCCCTTGATGATTGCTCACACTCAAGTGGTTGATGCTGAAAAGACTCAGGAAAATCGGTCCAGGAAGAAAAATCGGACGATTTATCTGAGGGTGGGTCGATCTGAGTTTCTGTTTTGGCAAAACTGGTTGAAATTTCAGCACAAGTACAAAAATCGGCCGATTTTTGCCCTTCAGTCCGATTTTTCTGGCAGTTTTCCTCTTCTTCTAGCACTTCAAACCCAACACTTGGTAGCTCGTCCAATGCATTCAAGGCCTTGATTACTTCATTGCTACTCTCCTCAATTCCTTCTTCCATCAAGCTTGAGCTAAGAACTCTCTCAAGTGGATCCTTGAGCAAGATTGAGCTCACAACCTCTCTAGACTCCTCTTCTTCAACTATGTTGAATACATCTTCATCAAGAGTTGGCCCTTTCATCATTGTTGATAGCTTGAACTTGATGTTCTCTTCTCCAATGTTGAAGGAGAGAGTCCCATTCTTGCAATCTACTAGACATCCGGAAGTAGCTAGGAAAGGTCTCCCCAAAATGATAGGAACCGGATAGTCCGCCGGGATGTCCAAAACAACGAAGTCTATTGGCACATAGAACTTCCCTAATTGCACCGGAATGTCTTCCAATATTCCAACCGGATGAGTGATTGAGCGGTCCGCCATGTAGAGGGTCATCTTGACCGGCTTTGGCTCTCCTAGCCCAACCTTGTTGCAAAGTGCAAGCGGGATGATGCTTACACTTGCCCCAAGATCACATAGGGCATCATACTTCACTTCTCCTACTCCGATTGGCACACAAAAGGATCCCGGATCCCTTAGCTTGGGAGACATCTCTTCCTTCATCGTTTGAATCAACTCTGATGATCTCTTAGTCATCCTTATCTCACCATACTCCTCCAACTTCCTTTTGTTGGAGAGTATTTCCTTCAAGAACTTGCCATATGCCGGCATCCCTAGAATAGCATCCATGAACGGAATGTTAATATGCAATTTAGACATTAGTTCAAGGAACTTACCAAAATGATTGTCCAAGCGAGCTCTTGCTCGTGATTGAGGGAACGGTAGTGGTGGCTTGTATGGAGGCGGTGCCACATAGGTTGGCTCTACATCTTTGCTCTTGCCTCCATCTCCTTGCAAAGTCTCTTCTTCATTCACCACTTGCTTCCCTTTAGCATTCTTCTTGGGCAAAGGATCCTTCATGCTTAACCCACTTCTTGTTGTAATAGCCAACACTTGGCCTCTTGGGTTTTCTTCGGTTCTTCCGGGAAGCTTTCCCGGATCTCTATGTGCTTCACCCGCCTTTTGGAACACTTGTGTTTCCAAAACCTTTTGAGCCTTTGAGATAGAAGTCACCGTGCTCTCAAGACCACTCAACCTTCCAAGCAATTGCTCAAACATCATTTCGGTTCTATCCTTTGGAGGTTGAGTGAATCCGGGTGGAGGTTCTTGTGAAGCTCTTGGTGGTGGAGTTGTGCTTGTGGAAGCGGGAGGGTTCAAGGCTCCATCCGGGTTAGAATAGGAAAACCCGGGATGGTTATGGTTGGGCCGGTAATTGTTGAATTGCCGGTTGTTGTTGAAGTTCCTTGGGCCTTGATAATTGTTGTAACTGCCCCTTCCCACATAGTTCACATCCTCCTCCTTGGAAGAAAGGTTAGCTTGTGGAAGCACTTGAGGGGTTGCTTGGTTCTTCAAGGTTGTAGCACACAACTCCCTCAAGGACTTCAATTCGTTGTTGATGGCGTCAAGCTTGAAATTGCTCATGGTGACTTCACTCACCTCATATGCTCCCGCCTTTCTCCCTTAACTCTTCCTATGGGAGTATTTCTCAATAACTAGAGTTTGCTTCTCCACAAACTCCCAAGCATCATCCACATGCTTCTCCATGAAAGTCCCACCGGAAAGGGATTGAAGCTTGAATTGGCTATCTTCATCAAGTCCCTTGAAGTAGATCTCCAATAGCTCAATTTTCGGTATGCCATGGTGTGGACAATCTAAGAGAAGGTCTTTGAATCTCTCCCAAGACTTGAACAAGCTCTCTCTATCCTTCATCACGAAGGCATTGATCTTCCCTCTTAACTCGGTAGTCTTGGAAGGTGGGAAGAACTTAGTCAAAAACTCGGTTGTCATCTCCTCCCAAGTACCAACTCGCCCTTGTGGAATAGATTGATACCAAGCCAAGGCTTTGTCCTTAAGAGAGAAGGAAAAAGCCCTAAGCTTATGGTTGTTGCTCTCCAATCTTGGCGGTCTAAGAGTCTCCATCAAAATCTCATAGTTCATCAAGTGTTGGTGAGGAGACTCTCCTTCCATCCCTCCAAATTGATTATGCCGGATCATTTGTAGAACTTGAGGGCGGAGCTCGTAGTTGTGGGCTGCGGAATCTCCTAATTTCACACCCGGACGGTGTGCTCTTTGTGCCGGATCCATACGTCTACCCAAAGTTTGTGGCTCTTCGATAGCAATGGGCACAACCCTAACATTCGCCGCCGGCTGCGGTTGTGGTGGTGGAGGAGGTGGAGGTTGTTGACGATTAAGCTCTCCTTGTACAAGGGCTTGCCTAATCTCATCAATCTCCCTCCTAGTTGCTTCTTGCCTCTCATTGGCAAGTCTCCTTTCTTCCTCCAAAAGCTCATCTCTTAGCCTTATTTGCTCTAAGGCTTCATCCAATTCAGCTTGGAGATCTCTTCCGGCCATCTCTTTTCCCTTTTTGATGCTCTTGGATCTAGATCTAAGGGTTTTCTCCGGTTCGGGATCGAATGGAGCTAAATCCTTGCCACGAGATCTTCGCATACACCTAAAGAGTAAGAAATGTCCTGAAAAGCAAAGACACAAACCAAAGAGATATCAAAAGCAACAAGAAAGATCTACACTATAAACAATCACAAAATGACTCAATCTAGACCTAGTCCCCGGCAACGGCGCCAAAAACTTGTTACGTCTAGGAATAGATGTGCACGCAATAAGTCTTAAATTTATACTCGTTATATTTATCCTAACTCCTAGCGAACCCGCAGTGTACGGGACGTTTGTAGAAAGGTAAGTATTCCGAGGTCGAACACAAAGACTAAGGTGAAATCAAGTCAAGCAATGATCAAAGATAGTGTGAATCTAGACTAAGATAAGATGAGGAACAAAGAAAATGGAAAACGCAATGTTTTTGTTGGTTTTTATGGTGATCAAACAAGGATCACAAGTCAAGCAATGAAATAAAACAACTAACAAATGAAGCTAGCGAACGAGTAAGTAACACAAAGCACAAGTATATGATCAAGAGAGAAAAGTAGATTCTAGAGGTCAAGATTTCCGGTTATGGCAATGGACTCAAGGTTCTAAGGGTTCTAAGGACAAGTTGCGGTGTTGGGGAAGAGTGTTTCACTAATGGAAGCAATTACCGGGTAGGTCTCTCACTTCACTAGTCCCGCATCTAACTCCTATTACCGGGTAGGTCTCAAGGGGTTAGAATAAGGAATTTCACACAAACTAGATACTACTTAAAGGGTAACCCTCTCCTTACCGGGTAAGTCTCGGAATAGGGAAATCTCAAGCAATAACCCTAGCACACTCGATCCAATAGCGGCTTATGAGGCTCACTATTACCTAGCATTTATCATCTTAGGTACCTAAGGTCGGAAATCATCGGGTAGATCTCTTTCCTCACTTAGATTGATAGCATTAGGTGATCCTAAGCTAAAATAGGCTTAATAAACACTAGGATTTAAACAACCAAGGACCCTAACATTCAGATCTATCATTTAAAGAGCAACAGGTGAATAAATCGGGTAGATCTTAATATAAATCGGCCGATCTTCATGATGAACAGCCCGATTTTTCTTCCTGGGATGGGTTTCGTGCATGCAAATCATCCTAAACTAACATATAAGTCCATCCTATCATCACCCAAGCCATAACCATCAATCCATCACTCTAGAATCACAATAAACTAGCCAATAATATGCATATCAAGATCCAAAATCATCAAACAAGCATACATGGTGTTCATAGATGAATAATGAAAGATGAGAAACAAAATCTATAAATCTCAACAAAATCCAAGTTGTAGCGAGACTTACAAACTCTTAAATGAAGATCCAAAACGTTCCTAACAATCCTTGTTAAAGTTCTACAATCAAGGACTACAAAAGCAACTCAAAATCACTCACAACCTTACTATTCTCCTACAATGGTGTTCTTCTTCTTCCTTCAATCTTTTAGAGCTTTTCTTCTCCTCCAATCTTTCTACCAAATTGATGAGCTGTGAATGAGAGTGTGGGAGAGGAGAGATGCTCAGCAACCACCTGCAGGACCACTTATATTCTCCACCAAGAGCAAGGACGGACAAGAGATCGTGGGACACGTGACTTAAGCTGTCAAATGCCCAAAAATCGACCCAGTAGGAGAAAATCGTCCGATTTAGCTGCTAGCTGGTCCGATTTTCTTCAGCAGAAACATGCTATGCTCGTTTAGCCATGAGTTGATCCATTGCTTGCACCAATAGCGGTCTTTGTGTCCTTTGTTGCTCCAATTATGCTCCTCCTTAGCTTTGGATGTGTACCACCATGAGGCTTGGCCCTCAAATGTATCGATTAATGTCTAATAGATCCCCGAATTACCTACAAAACCGATAAAAGGTAGTGTAGATGTCTTTTCTAGAAATATGCTTGAATTGAGCGAAGACGTCATGAACCAATGCCAAAACGTGCATGAATGAGTGAGAAATCTATCTAAATGATTACCTAATCCTAAGTCATAAATCTTGTTATCATTTTTCTCAAGTATGGGGTGTGGTGTGACGATTCGTTTGTAATAACTCTACTCACTTTTTCTTGCTTTGATCGAGAACACCTTGCATGTTTCATTCCATTGTTACACGTTTCATTATCGCATTGCATGAAAAAAAAGCTTTTGAAAAACCCATAAAAAATCAAAAAATTTTGTGCTTCTAAGAATTGAGATGATTTCTATGATAATCACTACTTGTGAATTGAGTTTTGATGACAATTGTATGCTTAAACAAATAGTGAATTGAAAAGAAATTGAATGAGTTAATTATTCCTCTTTTGCAAGTTTCATAATGTGAAGAGTTTTATCTAAATCATATTGAGAAATCAAGGTTGAAATCACATGATAAGTTCTTATATTTCTTGTTGAAATGATTAAGGCAATTCGATTTTCTTTCTTCTTTCTTTGATCATTTAGCCCCTCAATGAAATAATGGCCTCCTTTACCTATCCGGGAATTTGGAGGAGTTGAGTATTCGGCATGTTTGATGTGGGAGGGCCATGAAAGCAAAATTTTGCATTCAAAGAATAGAAAGAACTTATAGGTTTGGGGGAGTCAATCATGACGATGAGTAACTCGGCACCATTCACATAGCCGGGTGTTTGTGTCTTGCCAAAGTCGGATTGAGGAAGGAGACATAACTGGAAGGAGACATTCGCTGCTATGCATGTGAATAGATTGGTAGCACCTCCTTACGTTCCCCCTAAGGCACCGGTTGTAGATGAGGAGGAGATGAGAGGAGATGATGAGTTTGAGGGAGGAGGTGAGGAGCACGATTTTGGTACCTTTCCGAATCAGCCGGATACATTTCCCGACCTCCCTAGACACTCTCCCCGCCCCGCTAGAGCTTCCGGTTCTTCCTCTCGCCGCGCCAGCGTGAGTGAGTGGCTGACATGGATGGCGACCCCTCCTGATTGGTATAGCACGCAGCCGGATTGGATGGGAGCTCCACCGACTTGGCATGCACAGCCACCACCTGCACCAGCACCGTCAGATGCACCAGCTTGGTATAGCCAAGCGCCGGAGTGGTACGAGCAGCTGCCGGAGTGGGCCACCGACCTTTCCAGGAGAGTCGGAGCTTTGGAGATCCGGGCGGATGTTAGAGATACACGAGCTGAGGCACATGACCGGATGATGAGAGACATCTACCGCCAGCAGTTTTGGCGGAACTACGACCCCGGCTTCTTCCCGTATCCACCACCACCGGCACCCCAGTGAGGATGATGATGATCTACCCCATTAGCCACTCCACCACCGTCTTGTGAGTTCATTTTCTTTCTTTCTTTTCTTTATTTCTTTTTGAACATTAGGGACAATGTTTGTCTTAAGTATGGGTGGGGTGTGACAATTAGTTTGTAATAACTCTACTCACTTTTGCTTGCTTTGATCGAGAACACCTTGCATGTTTCATTCCATTGTTACACGTTTCATTATCGCATTGCATGAAAAAAAAGCTTTTGAAAAACCCATAAAAAATCGAAAAATTTTGAAAATTTTGTGCTTCTAAGAATTGAGATGATTTCTATGATAATCACTACTTGTGAATTGAGTTTTGATGACAATTGTATGCTTAAACAAATAGTGAATTGAAAAGAAATTGAATGAGTTAATTATTCCTCTTTTGCAAGTTTCATAATGTGAAGAGTTTTATCTAAATCATATTGAGAAATCAAGGTTGAAATCACATGATAAGTTCTTATACTTCTTGTTGAAATGATTAAGGCAATTCAATTTTCTTTCTTCTTTCTTTGATCATTTAGCCCCTCAATGAAATAATGGCCTCCTTTACCTATCCGGGAATTTGGAGGAGTTGAGTATTCGGCATGTTTGATGTGGGAGGGCAATGAAAGCAAAATTTTGCATTCAAAGAATAGAAAGAACTTATAGGTTTGGGGGAGTCAATCATGACGATGAGTAACTCGGCACCATTCACATAGCCGGGTGTTTGTGTCTTGCCAAAGTCGGATTGAGCAATATTCCTAACGGATTATGGTATGTGCATCAAGGGTTTGAGGCATCTCGCAAAATTGAGAATCGCCAATCTCCTAGGCTTCGGTTTTTGTGCACCTCTATCCATATTTCCAAAAGTAAAGTCGAAACATTATGTGCAAAAGAAGAGAGCAAAGCTCTAAGTTGAAAGTGTTGCAAAACCGCAAGAGAAAAAGAAAAGAGTTAGTTACCCACTTTCCCGGATTCATGCACCACATTCCTTATAGTTTCCTTTCCCTTTCCGCATTCTAGACCTTATTTGAAAGTCCTTAAGATCAAGAGAATGTTATATGACTTGGTGATCTAAATTGAAGTTTCTTATGATTGATTTTGATAATGTTTGAAGGTTATGATGCTTACATTGAAGTTTGATCTATTCACGATGTTTCTTTTCTCTTTATCCTTTGCTTATGTATATAAGAGTCTTATGAACGAATGGAGCAAGGTTTGAGAATGATCTATTGACTACAAGCACATTTACCTAGAAAATATTTTGTTTTTGAGATTGCATGCATATTTCATCCTAACTTGAGTTCTAAAGCTTTTGAAAGACCTTGCTTGGGGACAAGCAAGTGGCAAGTATGGGGTATTTTATTAGCATGAAATATTGTGATATTTTAGGCACGTTTTCTAGATGTTTTTCATCCATTATAGTGTTCATTGATAAGGCATTGAAGCAATTGTTATCTAGTTTGTCTATATCGTCGATATAGAGGTCTACATAAGCCTTGTGTTGATTATAGGTGAATAAGAGCTAAAACCGAACAAATTAAGAGAGGATGGAGATGAATTGAGCACATCCAAGGATTGAGGACACACCAAGGAAGCCAAGGGAGATGCTAGGAGGAGGAATGGCACGACACAAAGGAAACTACGAGCAATCTATGCTTCCACGCTCTAAAATACGGTCGTAGAGAAGTCCACGCCCAAAACCACGGCCGTGGAACTTAGCAACATGAACGTGGAGCATTCCAGAGAGTTACACGGTATAAAGTACGGCCGTGGAAGTTGTGAAGAACTGTAACCCACTTCCACGCTCTAAACCACGGCCGTGGAATTCCATGAAACCGTGATTTAGGCAATCTTTTGACGAATAAAATATGGACACATTGTTTACGCATATGGGCCGGACGGTTATTCTATCCTCCCTTATAAAAGGACTGAAAGAGGGAGAATTCCGGACCTTCACTTACGCTCGCTTACACGTGCCTAGAGTTTCATCGGACGTGTAGATAATTGCAATCTTGCAACGGAGATTTACGAAGGCTTGAAGATTTGGAAGTTGCGCTTTTGTTCCTAGGTTTGATTAGAAGACGGATTGACATCCTGCTCTTCGTTCTTATCAAGGATTGATATTGGTTTGTATTATTCCAAATCTGTTACATTATTACCCTCGTTTGTGGATTTGAGATTGATTTGAAGTTTATTGAAGGTTTATGAAGGTTTTCATCTTTCATTCTTCTTAATCTTGAATTTGATATCATAATGACTTTTGTTGGCTAAAACCCTTTAGCAATTCTAAGGTGAAGGGTTGATAGTTGTGGCTTAGATGATGATAGATCGATCGTAAACAGATTGGACCATGAGAGTTAGAGAGATTTCATCGACGAACCAAAACCACGGTCTGTTCTTGAGGTTCCACGGCCGTGGAATTCAAGATCTGCCCGTAATTTGTAGCAGTTTACGAAATTTGCTTTTACTTTGATCCAAGGTTAAAGATTAGCTTTAATCTAGTCTAGACTTGTCTTTTCTAGGTAGTAGTGAAGCCTCAACAACCTCTACTTCGATTTCGAGTGTCACAACCTTAATCGGTTTAGTTAGTCTTGATCTTTGGGTCACAAGTTTGGGTATTTGAGATTAATTCTTGCCCTTAGATCCTTTCTATACTGAAGCCTCAACAACCTTTATAGAGAGTGTCTTTAGATAAGTTATATAAAACCTTGGAACTTCACCGTACATTGCTTTACCTTATTATACCTTTGCAACTCTTAACTCTGTCCTTAGTTCTTTAGTATATCTTGAATCGATTGCCACAATTAGACACCTGGATCTTTAGGGTTGTTGTTTTCCCCAATATTTGCAAAGCTCATACATTTACTTGCTTGACAATCTTATAATTGGATTTAACCCCCCAAATCCTTGTGTTCGATACTTTGGAATTCTTGCTTAACTACGTCGATCCGTACACTGCGGGCTTGCTTGCTTGATTTCTTGTTTTATAAATTTAAGACTTATTTGCACGCACGCTAAGTGGCGAACAAGTTTTTGGCGCCGTTGCCGGGGATTTGGTCTAGGCCGAATTCGGTTACCGGTTGTCAAGCTTGGGAGCTTAGCTCTTGTTATTTGATATCTCTTGTGAGTGATATTTGCAGGTTACTTTAGGTTTATGCACAGGTCTAGGAACAACGAGGACCTCTTACCTCTTGATCAAGAACTTGAGAAGACTTTGAGGAAGAAGCTCAAGGAAAGAAAGATGGTTGAAGAAAGAGAACGAGATTACCAAACGGAGTTAGCGGAGTCCGAAGCTCAACTTAGATGGAGCGAGAAGACTCGCAAGGAGGAATCGGAGCGTCATCAATCGAAAGTTGATGATCTAACGGATATGATATTTCAAATAAGACTGGAATTGAGCGACCTTAAGAAGAAAAAGAGCAGGAAACCGTCAAGATTGGTTAGAACCAATTCTTCCGACGAGGATAGCGACTCTTCCATGCCACCACTAGAGGACATTGATCCGACGATCAATGTGAACCCATTTGCTCCAAGACCGGCTGCAAATCGTCGTGTTCCAGCTAGGGATGCGAGAACTGCTCGTATTGATGGAGAGCCAAGAACTCTTGGCCAAAGGATGGATCCAATTCAGCAACCACGCCGTTTAGGTGTGAACTTTGATGCTGATGATATGCAAGGGTTTAGCTTCAACCCACAAGTTATTACCATCGTTCGCCAAAATCAGTTTGGAGGAATGAGTGTTGAATCTCCACATCAACACTTACAGAATTTCGAGATCATGATGGAGACAATGAAGCCAAAGAATGCAACCACTAACAACTACAAGATCAAACCATTCTTCTTCTCTTTGAAAGGGAAAGCTTTATCTTGGTATCAAGCTCTTCCAAATGGGAGACATAACACATGGGAGGATCTTTCTGCAGAATTCCTCACCAAATTCTTTCCTCCATCCAAGACGGCGTAGTTGAGAGGTAAGATTAATGCATTTTCTATGAGATCTAACGAAAGTTTGTTTCAATCTTGGGAAAGATTTCAGGACTTGCTATTGGATTGCCCACATCATGGAATTTCCAATCTGGGTTTATTGGAGATATACTACAAGGGGATGGATGTGGAAACACAATTCAAGCTCCAATCCCTTTCAAGTGGTACATTCATGGACATGAGGGAAGATGACGCTTGGGACTTGATTGAGAAGCAAGCCCGAGTCATAGAAAAGTATTCTCACCGGAAAGTAGAAGCAAATCAAGTGGAGCAAGGAGCAAAGTTATCACAAGCTGCTCAAACTCAAATCTTTTCTTTCAACACCGAGATTAAAGAGTTGAAGGAAGCTATTAAAACCAACTTTCCAAAGCAAAAGGGGCAAGATGTGGGTTATTTGGGAAACAACAATAACCACAATGGGAATGAGAATACAAACCGCAACAACCGGAACAACAACCGGAACAATTGGAACAACAACAACAACCGGAATAACAGTTGGAACAACAATAGGGGATCAAACAACAACAATTGGCAGTCCAACCAACAACACAATTCCGATAATTCTTATCCTAATTCAGGAAATTCACTAACTCCACCTTCTTCTTCTTCTTCCATTCCCTTGAAAAGTCAGGAACATGCATCTAATAGCGGAAGCACTTCGGGGAAAGAGAAGTCCGATCCCATGTTGGAAACAATCTTGGGAAAGCTTCAAGGATTGGAGAGTCACATCATTAAGGTCGATGATCACATTACTAAGGTTGATAAAGCCCAAAAGGTTTTAGAAAACCAAATGTTTAGCCATGCTGAGGAAGTTCCTAGGAATCAAGGAAAACTTTCAGGAAAGACGGAGTATAACCCAAAAGCAAGGGTGATGGCAATCACAACTAGGAGCGGAGCAACAACCATCGACCCGCAACCTAAGTTTATAGAAGTTCCCGTCGAGAAGGAGAAAGAGAAGGGGAAGGAGAAGGAAGACATCTACGTTCCTCCTCCAGCTTTCAAACCTCCCCTACCATTCCCGCAATCTAGAGCAAGAGCGCGTCTAGACAAGCAATTCGGTAAGTTTATTGAACTCATGAGCAAACTGCATACTAATATACCTTTCATTGATGCAATTGTAGGTATGCCAGCTTATGGAAAGTTCCTAAAGGAGATCCTCTCTAACAAAAGAAAATTAGAGGATTTTGGAGAGGTTAAGATGAGTTCGGATTCATCGGATCTCATCAAGACAATGAAGGAAAAGATGCCCCCAAAGCTGAAGGATCCGGGGTCATTTTGTATTCCCATAGGAGTGGGAGATATCACATATGATGCATTATGTGATTTAGGAGCAAGCATGAGTATCATTCCGCTTGCCTTATGCAGGAAGATCGGTTTAGGCGAACCTAAACCGATGAAGAGGACGTTGTACATGGCGGATCGATCCATAACTCGTCCCGTCGGTATAGTCGAAGACGTCCCGGTCAAGCTTGGTAAGTTCTATGTTCCTATAGATTTTGTTGTGCTTGACATTCCTGCAGATAGTCCGGTCCCGATCATACTCGGAAGACCGTTTCTTGCAACATCCGGTTATATAGTTGATTGCAAGAATGATAGACTCGTCTTCGACATAGGAGAAGAAAAGGTAGAGTTCGTTCTCTCCACTTTGGTGAAGAACCAGTTTTCGATGAAGATATATTCAACATCCATGACGAAGAGCTATCTAGAGAGGAGGTATGTTCAATTCTCTTCAAAGACCCCTTGCAAAAGGTTATCTCTATGAGCATTATGTATATAGGGGAAGAAGAGGAATACAATGAGGAAATTGAAGCTTTAGAGAAGCAAAAAGAAGTGTATGAAGAAGAATTTGAGAAACTCTACGATGGGTCAGAAAACGTAAGAAACCACGGCCAGTCGTGCTATTCCACGGCCGTGGAATCTACCAACATGACCGTAATCAGCTATTCAGAGGACTCCAGTAAGTTACACGGCCAAAACCACGGCCGTAGAACAAACAGAGGCACCGTAATTGATTTTCACGCCCAAAACCACGACCGTGGAGGAAACAGGGGAGCCGTAATTTTGGGTAAATCTGAAGGAGATTGTATCTTCTCGGCCACTTCTTTTGATTCTTCTCCAATATCTTCTACATCCTTAGACACTTCTAAGGAAGCATTGGATACTCCTCAAGAGACATTAGAGACTCCTATAGTGACGGAATTGAAGCCACTTCCTACACATCTAAGGTATGCATTTCTAGGACCTAATTCTACCTTTCCGGTAATTGTTAGTTCCGATTTGAGTATAGATGAACATAGTAAGCTTATGATTGTTCTTAAGAAACATAGGAAAGCCTTAGGGTATACTATAGAGGATCTAGTAGGAATCAAACCTTCACTATGCATGCATAAGATCCTAATGGAAGAAGACTTTAGAACTTCGCGACAACCTCAAAGGCGGTTAAATCCGACCATGAAGGAGGTTGTCAAGAAGGAAATTCTTAAACTACTTGATGCAGGTATCATCTACCCTATCTCTGATAGCAAGTGGGTGAGTCCCGTACAGGTGGTTCCAAAGAAGGGAGGAATGACGGTCATCACCAATAAAAACAATGAACTCATTCCCACACGAACCGTAACTAGATGGAGGATGTGCATAGATTACCGAAAGCTAAACAACGCAACAAGGAAGGATCACTTCCCACTACCCTTCATCGACCAAATGCTTGAAAGGTTAGCACAACACTTACACTTTTGCTATCTTGACGGTTATAGTAATTTCTTTCAGATCCCGATACATCCGGACGATCAAGAGAAGACCACATTCACGTGTCCGTGGGGAACGTTTGCTTATAGGAGAATGCCGTTTGGGCTTTGCAACGCCCCAACCACCTTTTAAAGTTGCATGATGGCTATCTTCTCGGAGTACATAGAGGAGATCATGGAGGTCTTTATGGATAATTTCTCCGTTTATGGTTCCTCTTTTGATAATCGTCTTTCTAACCTTGCTCTTGTGTTACAAAGGTGTGAAGACACTAACCTAGTTCTTAATTGGGAGAAGTGTCAATTTATGGTGAAAGAGGGCATTGTATTAGGACACTTAATCTCTAGTAGAGGGATTGAAGTGGATAAGGCTAAGATAGAGACTATAGAAAAGCTTCCTCCCCCAACTTCGGTAAAAGGGATAAGAAGTTTTCTAGGACATGCTGGATTCTATAGACATTTTATAAAGGATTTCTCCAAAATATCAAAACCACTTACTAATTTATTAATGAAGGATGCAGTTTTTGATTTTTCGCAAGAATGCTTAGATGCGTTTAATATGATTTGGGAAGCTCTAATCTCAGCCCCGATTATTCAACCTCCGGATTGGAATCTTCCATTTGAGGTTATGTGTGACGCAAGTGACGTAGCTATAGGGGCTGTGATTGGGCAAAGAAAGGAAGGACGAACCCACGCTATCTACTACGCTAGCAAGACACTAGATGAAGCGCAGCTCAACTACGCCACTACCGAGAAGGAATTTTTAGCAATTGTATATGCATTTGAAAAGTTTCGCTCTTATCTTGTAGGTGCTAAGGTGATTGTGTACACGGATCATGCTGCGATCCGGTATTTGCTTGCAAAGAAAGATGCGAAACCAAGGTTGATTAGATGGATTCTTCTCCTACAAGAATTCGATCTAGAGATCGGGACAAGAAGGGTTCGGAAAATTCTGTCGCGGATCATTTGAGTCGTCTACCACATCTAGAGGACGAGAATCTACCTATAGATGACTCCTTTCCGGACGAGCATTTACATATCATAGAGGAGTGCATCGACGTGATCACCAAAGGTAACGAACCATGGTTTGCTGATTTTGTTAACTATTTGGTTAGCCAAGAATCACCACCCGGATTATCCTACGCACAAAGAAAGAAGTTCTTTAAGGATGTTCGGGAATACTTTTGGAACGAACCTCTCCTCTTTAAGAGAGGTCCAGACGGCATCATTCGGCGATGTGTGCCGGAAGATGAGATGCAAAGTGTCATCCGTCATTGTCACTCACTACCTTGTGGAGGACACGCTAGTTCGAACAAGACTAGCGCTAAGGTATTGCAATCTGGATTCTTTTGGCCTACTTTATTTAAAGATGTGCAAACCTTTATTTCGTGCTGCGATGCTTGTCAAAGAACAGGGAACATATCTAGGAGAAACGAGATGCCTCTTAACAACATTCAAGAGGTGGAGATCTTTGACGTTTGGGGAGTAGACTTCATGGGACCTTTCCCATCATCTTGTGGAAACCAATACATACTTTTAGCCGTAGGTTACGTTTCGAGATGGGTTGAAGCAATTGCCTCTCCCACTAATGATGCCATGGTTGTGGTTAAGTTCTTTAACAAGACCATCTTCCCACGATTTGGGACACCACGGACTATCATTAGTGATGGAGGTTCTCACTTCATTGCCCGACGATTCAAAGCTCTATTAGCTAAGTATGGGGTGACTCACAAGATCGCCACCCCTTATCATCCACAAACTAGTGGACAAGTGGAGATCTCGAACCGGGAGATTAAAGGGATCCTAGAGAAGACGGTTTCAAGGACAAGGAAGGATTGATCTTTGAAGCTAGATGACGCATTATGGGCATACCGGACTGCATATAAGACTCCCATCGGAACAACACCATACAACCTTGTGTATGGGAAGTCTTGTCACTTGCCGGTAGAATTGGAGCATAAGGCGTATTGGGCAATAAAGTGGTTGAACTTCAGCATGAAGGAAGCGGGAGAGAAGCGTCTCTTGGATCTTAACGAACTTGAAGAACTTCGCTTGAATGCCTACGAAAATGTCAAGATCTATAAAGAAAGAGCGAAGCGTTGGCATGATAAGCATATCATCCCAAAGGACCTCAAAGAAGGAGATCAAGTTCTCCTCTTCAATTCAAGGCTTCGTCTCTTTCCAGGTAAGCTTAAATCTCGTTGGACTGGACCTTATCTAATCAAACGTGTTTTTCCCCATGGTGCAGTTGAAGTATGGGGTGAAAAGGGCGGAAGCTTTAAGGTGAACGGTCAACGACTCAAGAAGTATTCACCGGAACTCCAAGCTGAAGAGTTTGCGCCCACCGCACTCGAATAAGTGCGAATTTGGTCTAGCTACGGACCTTAAACAAGCGCTTCTTGGGAGACAACCCAAGGTATTGCACTTACGTTTTTGTTTTTGATTCATAGATTAGAATAGTTTAGACGTTTTTGTTTTGTTTTGTTTTGCCTTCGATACCTTCCGGTATGTTCGTGTTTTTGGATGTAGGATCAGTGGAAAAGGAAAAGAGAAGGAAAGATTTGAAGAAAAATTGACGAAACTTGGACTTTGGCACATTACAAAGAGTTCCACGGCCAAAACCACGGCCGTGACAGCTACAGTGACCGTAATTTGCAAAAGCGTGAGAAAAATCACCAAAACCACGGTTCCGTACATTTCCACGGCCGTGGAAACCCCCGAGTGACCGTAATTTTTAAAAAAATTTACGGCCACTATAAAAACCACGTTTCTTCACAAAACACACCAAAACTCCATTTTCCACGCCCAAATCGCCGGTTAAATCCCCCTTCTCTCAAATCTCCGTTCGTTAATTGTTTCGAACGATTCTTTAACCCAAACTAGAGCAAATTCGATCATCTACAAGATCGAAGCAACGATTTAAGTGAACAATAGTCGGAGAAGACGGAATTTGGATTTTAAAATCCAAAAACCTAGGTTTTTCTTCTCTTCTTTCACTTTGTCGATTCGATTCAGTTTTTGCAAGATATATTAGGAGAACTGATTGGAACTGGATTGAAATTAGTCTAGGGCTGCCATTTGCTGATTGTGGTGTTGATTGAGTGATTTTTGAGGATTTACGAACCGATCCACGGTCTCTGGGTATTCCACGGCCGTGGAAATTGAAGAACAGACCGTGGTTTTGAACAGAACATGGACCTTGTTAGGAGAATGTCTAATAGGACCAAGAAGAGGAAAGGCAATGCTTCCTCCTCCTCTCAGGCACCCCTAGTGAACCACCATCACCACCATCACCCCCACCCCCTAGAATTCCTAAGATCCATGAGGATTACCTCGATGCCTTAGAGAGAATCGAGAAGAGACCGGTCATAGGACCACGATATTTGCTGCTTGAGGATCTAGAGCCACTGAATGTGGTAGGTGACCTTACTTGGTTACTTGATAGAGCCGGTTTGATCATCTTCTCCGCTATTCGGGAAGATGCATATGAGGAGATCACTAGAGAGTTTGTGATCTCATTTGAGCATAGCCATGTGGATAGGACAATTTCTTTCCGGCTGATGGAGAGGAACTATGAGTTCTCGATCCGAGAGTTTGGAGCCTTCTTTGGGTTCCATGAGACCTTCAATGGTCGATTTCCTAGTGGCGTGTACGCCAAAGATTTTTGGGAGGATATTGCCATGGTATACGCCAGCGAGGACCGCTGGCAACCTGCTGATACCAAGGCTAAGTTGATCCATCACTTAGCCTTGAAGATTGCCCACCGAGTGCTTTCTGAGTGTCTCTTCCCTAGGACGGAGACTCCTCAAAAAATCAAGACTGATGAGTTGTTTCTGCTGTACTGTATGCTGCATGGTAGGCCGGTTGACTGTGCCACCCTCTTAGCTTCTACTATGAGTAAGCTAAAGAACAAGAGGACCGGCAATATTAGATATGGTGGGATGGTCACCCACCTTGCTAGACAGCTGGGTATTGACTTCTCCGCGTGCACTAGGATAGCGGCTAGATCTCTAGGACTTCAGAGCCTCATGACTAGAGGTATTATCTTTCCTAGGCATAGAGGTCCACCCACCTTGCTAGACAGCTTGGGAGGGTAGAGGAGGTAGAGGTGTTACATGGCTTCCCGAGTATTCCATTATGGCTGGACGCCATAACTGGAAGGAGACATTCGCTGCTATGCATGCGAATAGATTGGTAGCACCTCCTTACGTTCCCCCTAAGGCACCGGTTGTAGATGAGGAGGAGATGAGAGGAGATGATGAGTTTGAGGGAGGAGGTGAGGAGCACGATTTTGGTACCTTTCCGAATCAGCCGGATACATTTCCCGACCTCCCTAGACACTCTCCCCGCCCCGCTAGAGCTTCCTGTTCTTCCTCTCGCCGCGCCAGCGTGAGTGAGTGGCCGACATGGATGGCGACCCCTCCTGATTGGTATAGCACGCAGCCGGATTGGATGGGAGCTCCACCGACTTGGCATGCACAACCACCACCTGCACCAGCACCGTCAGATGCACCAGCTTGGTATAGCCAAGCGCCGGAGTGGTACGAGCAGCTGCCGGAGTGGGCCACCGACCTTTCCAGGAGAGTCGGAGCTTTGGAGATCCGGGCGGATGTTAGAGATACACGAGCTGAGGCACATGACCGGATGATGAGAGACATCTACCGCCAGCAGTTTTGGCGGAACTACGACCCCGGCTTCTTCCTGTTTCCACCACCACCGGCACCCCAGTGAGGATGATGATGATCTACCCCATTAGCCACTCCACCACCGTCTTGTGAGTTCATTTTCTTTCTTTCTTTTCTTTATTTCTTTTTGAACATTAGGGACAATGTTTGTCTTAAGTATGGGTGGGGTGTGACTATTAGTTTGTAATAACTCTACTCACTTTTGCTTGCTTTGATTGAGAACACCTTGCATGTTTCATTCCATTGTTACACGTTTCATTATCGCATTGCATGAAAAAAAAGCTTTTGAAAAACCCATAAAAAATCGAAAATTTTTGAAAATTTTGTGCTTCTAAGAATTGAGATGATTTCTATGATAATCACTACTTGTGAATTGAGTTTTGATGACAATTGTATGCTTAAACAAATAGTGAATTGAAAAGAAATTGAATGAGTTAATTATTCCTCTTTTGCAAGTTTCATAATGTGAAGAGTTTTATCTAAATCATATTGAGAAATCAAGGTTGAAATCACATGATAAGTTCTTATACTTCTTGTTGAAATGATTAAGGCAATTCAATTTTCTTTCTTCTTTCTTTGATCATTTAGCCCCTCAATGAAATAATGGCCTCCTTTACCTATCCGGGAATATGGAGGAGTTGAGTATTCGGCATGTTTGATGTGGGAGGGCAATGAAAGCAAAATTTTGCATTCAAAGAATAGAAAGAACTTATAGGTTTGGGGGAGTCAATCATGACGATGAGTAACTCGGCACCATTCACATAGCCGGGTGTTTGTGTCTTGCCAAAGTCGGATTGAGCGATATTCCTAACGGATTATGGTATGTGCATCAAGGGTTTGAGACATCTCGCAAAATTGAGAATCGCCAATCTCCTAGGCTTCGGTTTTTGTGCACCTCTATCCATATTTCCAAAAGTAAAGTCGAAAAATTATGTGCAAAAGAAGAGAGCAAAGCTCTAAGTTGAAAGTGTTGCAAAACCGCAAGAGAAAAAGAAAAGAGTTAGTTACCCACTTTACCGGATTCATGCACCACATTCCTTATAGTTTCCTTTCCCTTTCCGCATTCTAGACCTTATTTGAAAGTCCTTAAGATCAAGAGAATGTTATATGACTTGGTGATCTAAATTGAAGTTTCTTATGATTGATTTTGATAATGTTTGAAGGTTATGATGCTTACATTGAAGTTTGATCTATTCACGATGTTTCTTTTCTCTTTATCCTTTGCTTATGTATATAAGAGTCTTATGAACGAATGGAGCAAGGTTTGAGAATGATCTATTGACTAGAAGCACATTTACCTAGAAAATATTTTGTTTTTGAGATTGCATGCATATTTCATCCTAACTTGAGTTCTAAAGCTTTTGAAAGACCTTGCTTGGGGACAAGCAAGTGGCAAGTATGGGGTATTTTGTTAGCATGAAATATTGTGATATTTTAGGCACGTTTTCTAGATGTTTTTCATCCATTATAGTTTTCATTGATAAGGCATTGAAGCAATTGTTATCTAGTTTGTCTATATCGTCGATATAGAGGTCTACATAAGCCTTGTGTTGATTATAGGTGAATAAGAGCTAAAACCGAACAAATTAAGAGAGGATGGAGATGAATTGAGCACATCCAAGGATTGAGGACACACCAAGGAAGTCAAGGGAGATGCTAGGAGGAGGAATGGCACGACACAAAGGAAACTACGAGCAATCTATGCTTCCACGCTCTAAAATACGGTCGTAGAGAAGTCCACGCTCAAAACCACGGCCGTGGAACTTAGCAACATGAACGTGGAGCATTCCAGAGAGTTACACGGTATAAAGTACGGCCGTGGAAGTTGTGAAGAACTGTAACCCACTTCCACGCTCTAAACCACGGCCGTGGAATTCCATGAAACCGTGATTTAGGCAATCTTTTGACGAATAAAATATGGACACATTGTTTACGCATATGGGCCGGACGGTTATTCTATCCTCCCTTATAAAAGGACTGAAAGAGGGAGAATTCCGGACCTTCACTTACGCTCGCTTACACGTGCCTAGAGTTTCATCGGACGTGTAGATAATTGCAATCTTGCAACGGAGATTTACGAAGGCTTGAAGATTTGGAAGTTGCGCTTTTGTTCCTAGGTTTGATTAGAAGACGGATTGACATCCTGCTCTTCGTTCTTATCAAGGATTGATATTGGTTTGTATTATTCCAAATCTGTTACATTATTACCCTCGTTTGTGGATTTGAGATTGATTTGAAGTTTATTGAAGGTTTTTGAAGGTTTTCATCTTTCATTCTTCTTAATCTTGAATTTGATATCATAATGACTTTTGTTGGCTAAAACCCTTTAGCAATTCTAAGGTGAAGGGTTGATAGTTGTGGCTTAGATGATGATAGATCGATCGTAAACAGATTGGACCCTGAGAGTTAGAGAGATTTCATCGACGAACCAAAACCACGGTCTGTTCTTGAGGTTCCACGGCCGTGGAATTCAAGATCTGCCCGTAATTTGTAGCAGTTTACGAAATTTGCTTTTACTTTGATCCAAGGTTAAAGATTAGCTTTAATCTAGTCTAGACTTGTCTTTTCTAGGTAGTAGTGAAGCCTCAACAACCTCTACTTCGATTTCGAGTGTCACAACCTTAATCGGTTTAGTTAGTCTTGATCTTTGGGTCACAAGTTTGGGTATTTGAGATTAATTCTTGCCCTTAGATCCTTTCTATACTGAAGCCTCAACAACCTTTATAGAGAGTGTCTTTAGATAAGTCATATAAAACCTTGGAACTTCACCGTACATTGCTTTACCTCAGTATACCTTTGCAACTCTTAACTCTGTCCTTAGTTCTTTAGTATATCTTGAATCGATTGCCACAATTAGACACCTGGATCTTTAGGGTTGTTGTTTTCCCCAATATTTGCAAAGCTCATACATTTACTTGCTTGACAATCTTATAATTGGATTTAACCCCCCAAATCCTTGTGTTCGATACTTTGGAATTCTTGCTTAACTACGTCGATCCGTACACTGCGGGCTCGCTTGCTTGATTTCTTGTTTTATAAATTTAAGACTTATTCGCACGCACGCTAAGTGGCAAACATGAACCCTGAAAGCTCGAGCCGAAACCTTAGCTGAACCTCACCTCGGTTGGTTCATGGAACACCTCGACCGAGGTCGATATGAACTGAGCGAGGCGTGAACCATATCCGATCCAAACTGAGTTTAGGTTTTAATTTGCCAAATCCTATCCTTGTTGTACCTTTCCTGGTCCATACGCAAGCCTAGGATGAGACTTACCCGGTGATTCCTTTGCTTGTATACCTATGATGATGTGTCTTAGCTAATAAAGGTTTATCCTTTATTAGGATTTGAGTGTGCCTTCATCCTACCTTTGTGAGTTAGCCCGAGAATTACCCGGTAAAGGTTAGTTCTATCCCCTCAGGTGGTGTGTTGTTTTGAGATTATATTTTCATTCCTTAGTTCCTTGAGACTTACTCGGTAAGAGGATCTTTGGTTTGGGATAGTGAGTAGTGAGACTTACTCGGTAATCTATTCTCACCATAGAAATACCTTCCCATGCAAACCTCAGCTTTGTCCACGCTATATATCCTTAGAAATCTTGAGTCGGAACCACAACTGGATGCTTTGACCTCTAGAATCTTCATTAACCTTATCTGATTATTACATCATCTTTGTTATCTTTGTTTTGTTGCTTGCTTTTAATTGACAACCTGATTATTACCATGCTTGATTTCACCATAGTCCTTGTGTTCGACCCTGGAGTATTTGCTGTTATTACAATTGATCCATACCCTGCGGGTTCGCATATTGTTTCAGACTTATATTTTAGGTTATAAATTTAAAGCTATTTCGTTCACGATTACACACACGTCTAAGAGCAAACAATACCAAAGACTTGCTCAAGAAGTATAAGATGGATCAATCCAAGGTCGCAAAAACTCCTATGAGTCCTACACTTTCACTTGATCATGACAAAGATGGCAAAAGTGTTGTACAAAAGGAGTATCGAGGTATGATCGGTTCTTTGTTATATCTAACCGCTAGTCGACCTGACATTATGTTTAGCGTGTGCATGTGTGTGCAAAATTTGAAGCTGATCCAAAAGACTCACACTTGATAGCTGTGAAAAGGATATTTCGGTATCTCAATGGCATTAAGGATTTAGGGTTATGGTACCCTCGTCAAAGCTCGTTTCACCTCGTTGGCTATTCAGATGCAGCCTTTGCAGGTTATAAGGTCGATAGAAAAAGCACTTCTAGATGTTGCCAATTCTTAGGTCATCCCTAATCAGTTGGATCTCCAAGAAGCAAAACTTTCTCGCCCTATCTACAGCTGAAGCCGAATACATAGCTGCGGGAGCCTGTGGTGCACAAATTCTATGAATAGCTCAACAACTTCGTGATCTTGGCTTTGATTTGAAAGGTATTCCGATAAAATGTGATAACACTAGTGCTATTTCGATAACTAAAATTCCTGTGCAGCATTAAAGGACAAAGCATATCGATGTAAGGCATCCCTTCATACGTGATCATGTTGAAAAAGGTGATGTTTTGATTTCTTTTATATCAAGCTTGCAGATATCTTTACTAAGCCTCTACCTGAAGATCAATTCAATTTTATTCGATTAGAGCTTGGTATGTTGAACAAGGAAGCATTAACGTAGGGGGAGTAAATTGTTTTATTTTCTCCTTCGTAGGCAGCCCACTTTTCAATTTCAAGGGCCTTGAAATGCAATTCAAGGGCCTTGAAATGCAATTCAAGGGCCTTGAAATGGAATTCAAGGGCAACATTGAATATCATTGATCTATTTAGGGATTAATATCTTTTGGATATTTTGATTCCTAAATTATTTTAAAGAAGGATTTTTAAAATGATTTCAAAAGCCTTTAACTTCAGATTCAAAGAATTTTGAAAAGTGGTTACAAAATTTATGGGAAGAATTCTAATCAAAATCGGTTCTTCCAAGATTTTGATTCTCCCAAGATCTTATTAAACTGATGATAATGTGACTTCTTCCCTTAAATACCACCTTTTTCCTTTCTTGCTTTCTTACGCTTCAACTTCCCTTTGCAAACCCTCTACTTTACTCTTTCGTTTTCAAAACATTATTCAACTCCTTTCAAACACTATCCATGGCTTACAAGAGATCTTCCACAGATGAAGAATTGTCCTATGCTCCCAAACAACAAAGGATTGTTCACCTCTCATCAGACTCCGAGTCTAGTTCCGATTCCTCATTTCTCATGGATGATGTGGAAATCTGCACCAAAACATGCCTTCCGTTGCACTTGTGCGGGATTCAAACTGCTATTAGAAAATGGCTTGACGGGTTCAATGAAAGAGAACAGTGCATGTGCGAGTTAGTCGAACGGGAACTCTTCGTTTCACTTGCCCTTCCAGGTCTCACCATGCTCCAAGTGAGTTCAATCTGGATAATTCTCAATCCGGGGGAGATAACATACCAAAGGTTAACAAGGTTGTTCTTTGTCAATCTCACAACACGGGATCTAGGTGAACGTATTCTGGAATCAGTGGTCAAAGGTAAGAAAATCGTTCTTTCCTCTTCAGTTATTGCCCAGATTTTAGGGCTTCTAACCTTTAACTCTTTCGACCACCCAACCCCGTCTAGAACTATTAAACTAGCTAAAGAGCAATTTCTTCTGCCAAACTCCCTGCCGCAACCAATTGTTACATGTGTGACTCTTGAGGCTAGAATAGTGTGCACTATTCTGGTAAGATGTGTGGTGCCTAGGATTAACAATCGGGATGTGCTTACAAACCAGTTGTTGGCCTTTTTATATCATGTGATAAATAGGCTGGATGTTGACCTTCCTGAAATCATTCTGAATCATATGCTTCACTCAATCAACTCCCCAAGTGATACCCATCTGCCATATGCAAACTTGCTTCCTAAGATTTTAGGTATTTCTCTGTCGATTATACTGATGAGGAACAAGTCTATATTGCTGGTGATTTAGATGAAGAATTTTTTGACAACATGGGTATTAAAAGAACACATACGAGTGAGTGGGTTTTCGAAGATCAACCAACCTATAATTATACCACCGTACAGAGACTAGAAGCTGTGAAAAGAGGTTTACATTCTATGAGGTATTATTTACTGAATTTCAGATCTACAATCACTGACCGATTGGATGAGACACAAGATCTACTAGGGATCCTAAATCAGAAGATCAATCAAATGTTCTATGGCAATGCTCTATCTCTCACAACTGCCAATAGCATTTAACCATTTACAAAGGAGGATGGACAAGCTACCACTTAGGATGATGAACGGGTTATGGATCAATGTTAGAAGATTGTCAATGATCAACCAATTTGTCAACCCACTTCTGAAGATCCAAACATTCTGCAAATCGAGGAGTTTGGAATCGTGAAGATATACAAGGATGCCATAGATCAACGACGTACAAATGAGTCCTTAAAGCACTTTGAACTCCAAAATGCTAAAGACCGTGGGAAGCAGATGTCCATGAAAGAACATTACGGGAAAGAGCGTCTGAATCCGAGGTGGTACCACGAGTGAAGACTATCCGCCTTCCATGGATTTCAAGGCCCTTGATATTGATTTCAAAGCCCCTTGGTTTTGATATCAAGGCCTTGATGTATGTTTTAAAAGACTTGTTTTTCAATGGTTTTTGAAATACTTTTTATGGGTTGTAATTGCTTTAAAACTTTCGCGCTTTAACTGTTTTTCTCCCTTGTTGAAAACAAAGAGGGGGGGGGGGGGGT
>BSUD01000002.1:66047623-66128258 GCA_033239045.1 Fagopyrum esculentum | reverse complement strand
GGGGGGGGGGGATTTATGATCCGACATTTCGATATATCTGCATTCTGCATTTAAGTTTGTTTTGATATTCATATATCCATCGCTAACTCTACAATCCAAGGTACGATATTTGTGTTGTCTTCCATCAAGGGGGAGATTGAAAACTCCACCTTGAGTATTTATTTGAATATGTGATGATGGAAGACTTAACACAAATAAAGTGATTTTTATAATAACAAAATATCGATTGTATTTCTAGTTTCTTGGTTTGTTTGGTGTTTGTCTAAAATGTATGCAAGCCTTGGAACGCATTTCAAGTTATCAATAGCGGCCTTGAAATCAGATACAAGGGATAAGCGAGGCCTTGAAACTAGATACAAGGGACAAGCGCAAAGTTTGAAGAAGATTAACACAAAGGCCTTGAAAGCCATTTCAAGGGATCCAGAGCCAAAGCCTTGATACAAGTTTCAAAGGACAAAACAACAAGGAATTCAAATCTTTACCAGACAAATCCAGAGAAGATATTCCAGGAAGATTTGGCTAACAAGATACGCTCAACAAGAAGATCTCGACCTAAAGGATTCGGTTCAAATAGGATCTCGCAAAGATCTTCAACAAAAAGCGCAAGATTTCTTTTCAACAAATTTCGAAGATATTCATCCAACAAAATTTGAAATATATCGACGCTCAACATACAAAGATCTTCTACGGAGTGAGAAGATTACGGAGAAGAAAAATCAACGTGCTTTAAGGAGATGAAGAAGATAAAGAAGATCTACAACGGCTATCTCATCTCAACCAAGAAGCATTTTACATGGAGAAGAGGAAACATTTACAACGGTCGTCTTCACAATGGCTAGAAGATCTCTCAATCGAAGACTATAAATGAAGATGTTGATTGAAGAATGAAGATACACAAGCTTACACGGAAACATCCAAAGTCTTCAAGCGATCCAAAGCATCTTCATTCAATTTTAAGTTTTTCTTTCTCTCTTTCTACAAAAGCTTTATCCTTTAGAGAGAGATAAACTCGAGAGCTCCATTGGCATTTCTAAAGAGTGTTATACTCGAGTGTGTGTTACTCTGCGAAGTAACTAATAGCTAGGTTAAGAGTTTGAGCTAGATCGTAGCGTTGTCTACAGTGAGAGAAGAAGGGGTTTTCTTCTAGGTTGTATCTAGAACTCTTTGAAGCTAATAATAGATAGTTAGATCCTACGGCTATAACCTGGGATGGAGAGTAGGTTATTTAGAGCTGAAATTCGTAAACATATCCTCTTTTCGATCTTTTCAATTTCACACCATATCTTCTTTATTGTGACTAACTTTGTTTTGCACGTTAACAAAGTCAAGGCCCTTGAAATCAGTTTCGAAGCCCTTGAAATCAAAGTGTGTCATAAAGAGCTCAGATCGACATCAAGGCCTTTGAAATCAATTTCAAAGCCTTGAGATATATTTTTGCGAAAAGTTCTCATACTCTATTCGACCGCCCTTCTAGAGTATCTTTATCCTCTATATTCACCTAACGGTTCTTCAACAAGGATAATTTATGTGTCTTTTAATGCCATTTATTTTACAGAATTCATTAAAAATAGAGTTACAGAAGTCAAGGCCATTATCAGTCCTAAGGCGTTTTATTTTTAAGTCCATCTTATTTTCAACTGAAGTTTTCCAGTATTTAAAGATATCAAAAGCTTCATCTTTAGTCCTTAAAAGAAAAATCCAGACTTTTCTAGAATAATGATCTAAAGGATATAAAGTATCTTTTACCACCTACAATTTATACTTGTGCAGGACCCCATAAATCTGAATGTACATATTCTAGGGGTTTACTAGCTTTATACACAAATTTATTAAAACTATGTTTACTAGATATTCCAAACAAACAATTTTCACAGAAACTCATGTTAGTTGGTTGACTAGTTAAAATGTCTTGTTTATGTAACTATAATAAACCATTGTTCCCTATATGCTCTAATTTGTATGCCATAGAGAATATTGATCTAAGTTGTTTTTATTAACATCAGCATTGGAGAGATTTAATTCAGATGATTGTTCTACAAAGTACAAACCACCCATTTTTGAGCACCTAATAAGAGTAAGACCATTTTTGACAACTTCTCTTATATCATTACTAGTATTAATATTACAACCTAAATCATCAAACATGGATTCAGATAGTAAGTTTCTCCTAAGGCCAAGAACCCATTTAACATTTTGTATGTAACAACTGGCAATTTAATTTCCGTTTCTTTCCGAGACAAACCGGAACTAGACCGGTTTGGACCGTTCCGTCATCTCCGTCATTTTATATGACACCGAGTTCTTCGATACTTTTATTAATTTATGTGAGATCTCAACTCACATAAAATACGCATGTCGATCTACCTTTTCGTAAACCGGTGATAAGGCTTTTACCGCGAAGTTTGACAATCCGGGCCCGTTACGAGAAGGCCTGTTGGGCCCATGTTGGGCTGAATGTGTAACAACCTCCTTCCCTTTGTTTCTGCGTAAACCCTTCCCTCTCCCTTGTCGATAACCCTAGCCGACCTTCTCCCAGAAGCAATAGCGACGACCTCCTCGCCTGAGCACCGGCGACCTTCTATCGGAGCAGCAGTGGCGACTCATTTCGGCAGCGTCTGTTTTCAACCGGAGCACATCCTCTCTCCAAGCAATGCAGCCGATAGTTCCATCCGGTCGATCGTCACAGCCTGCCCAGATCCACAACCAATAGCAGATAGCAATGAGAGGCAAGGCTACCCTCCCTTCGGCGCGTACAACACGGGTGAGTCACGCAAGACAGGTTGTTGGAGAGCCTTCTCTTCGGATCAGAAACGCATAACAACAACAGAAGGCCGCAGGTGCGCCTTGCCCTCGGCTAGGAACCCAGACCGTAGGTGCACATCCAGTTTGCCGCAGGGACACCTTCTGGGAATGTGGCTGCTCTTCCCTCCTGGTACACGCAAACCCGAGTGATTGGAACCCTTTGCCTCTCCATCTTAATGCAACAGTTGGCTCAAAAGTAAGCTTGTGTCAACCTCTTGCTTCCTTCCTAGTCTTGGAATCGTTCATAGAGGAAGCAGTGAAGATTCATGCACTTTCTGAGTTTTGCAAGAAGTGGCGAACAATCAACTTCGGGTCCAGATTTGAGCATAAAGTACTTTCCTGCGGGAAGCTGAGCGTGATATAAGAGCTGGGATTACCTTTGATATAGGTAACTCTATTGGACTTACTTAGCTGCCTTCTATGCGTTAGCATAGCTATAATAGTGGTGTTTGTTTATTTATTGCTATAACGGTAAACCGAACTAGGACGACCTTTTACAATAATTGACCTGAGTGTATTATAACCGGGCGGTGACCACTTGTACAATTAAAAATGGGGAAATTGGGAGATGCTCTTGCGACCAGGCCTACAGGTAAAGGATAGATGCATCTGATGTATTCCTGTCGGTAACGGGGATAGAGGCGAGTTTCGGGAGATTCTTGTGTCACAAAAGTAATTGAATTAGTAATGTGATAACACGATTTATGACTTAGTTTTAGGTAATCATTTAGATAAATTTCTCACTCATTCATGCATGATCTAGCATTAGTTCACGACGTTTGCACTCAAATAATGCATTTTGTCGAGATAGACGTCTACGCGGACTTTTGCTTGATTTGTAGGTATTTTAGGAGATTTAAGAGCTTAATCGATACATCCAAGGGTCGTTCCTCGAGATGACACGCCTTCGGACTCATTCGAATGCAAGCTAAGGGCTAAGGAGGACTCATGGAACCTTGCCAACGCAAGCCATGCACCAAATCATGGCTTAACAAGCCTAGAAGAAGCCTCTGGAACAAACCACGGTCAGGGCCCTTTTCACGGCCGTGATTCTACCCGTGGAACCTACCAGGACCACGTGATAGCTGGCCACGATCTCTTCCATTGCTCTTGGATCTTAGTGGGTATTTAAAGGATTTTGCAGGCTGTAATTGGGGATCCTTCTCCTCTCTTTTGACCTATCTTCTTCCCCAAAACACTTCTCCATTGTTGCCTCTCTTCCAAGCACCCATTGTGGGTGTTCTTGGAAGAGATTAGTGTAGATTTTCGTTTTAGAGTGAGATTAGAGTGGATTTGAGTGAAGCTTCCATTGTTGTCAAGTTGGATTAGCTCTTGGAGCCTTGTAAGATTTGGTAATCTCTATTCTATGCTTTTAATGTCTTTTCTTTGGATTTGTCTTCATCAATTAACCATGACTTGCAAGCATGCCTTATTTGTGAAGTTTGATTTTGAAATGTATGTTGTTGGCTAGATAGATGCGATTCTAGGGTAAGGAAAGAAGGGTTATGGCTAGGACCATGATAGGATGAACTTAGATTTTGACCCTTGGATGACTCGTGTTCTTGAAATCCTAGTGTTTGTTGAGCTAATTCTATCCTAGGGAGACCTAGTGTTAGCAACTAAGTGTTTAGAAGAGACTTACCCGGTGATTCTTACTCTTAGATTCAAAAGATGACAAACCCTAGGTAATGGTGAGCCTCACAAGCCGCCATTGGACTAAGTGTGCTAGGATAGTTGCTTAGGACTTTCCTTTCCGAGACTTACCTGGTAAGGATAGGTTAGATCCCTAGGTAACAATCCGGTTTGTGTAGAATTCCTATCCTTAGGTTCTTAGAGACTTACCCGGTGATGAGACCTTAGGAATGGACTAGTGGATCATGAGACTTACCCGGTAATTGATCACAATCTAGAAACGCTTAATCCCAACATATCATAGTTAATCCGAGGAATGAATAGATAGCTTGAGTCTATGCCATAACCGGAATTTCCAACCCCTAGAATCCGCTTTGTTACTTCCATTCTCCTATCTTTTGTGTTAGTGTGTGTTTGAGTTGCTTGATTGTGTTCACATACTTGTGATCTTTGTTTGATCACCCAAAACCCTCCAAAAACATTGTGTTTTCCATTTTCTTTATTCCTCACCTTATCTTAGTATAGATTCACACTATCTTTGATCATAGAATGATTTGATTTCACCTCAGTCCTTGAGTTCGACCTCGGAATACTATCCCTACTACAAACGACCCGTACACTGCGGGTTTCGCTAGGTAATTTAGGATTTAGTTCGAGTTTATAAATGTAAAGCTTTTTGTGCTACTAATCCTAGCGTGACAAGTTTTTGGCGCCGTTGCCGGGGACTAGGTCTAGATTAAGTCATTTACTTTTGATTGTTTTTAGTGTTTATTTTTCTTGTTACTTTTGATCTTGTGTTGTTTTTGTCTTTGCCTTTTCATGTTTGCCATGGACGGATTGCACTTCCAAGACGACCTTGACAACAATGAGTATGAGGGATGGATGGAAAGCCAAGATCTAGGACATCTACATGATGAGTTTGAGTATTGGGAGGAGTTTAATGCCTATCATGAGTCCTATAATCAAGCTCACATGACTATATTGCCTCATGAGAAACCTCACCAACAACCTCACAATGATAAGGTAGAATCAATGCTAGAAGCAATGTTGAGGAAGATGGATGATCTAGAAAGCAACCTTGCTTCCATTTCGAGTTCCAACATGGAGGTCGAAGCAGATGTATCTCAACAAGAGGAGGTTCACCATGAGGAGATCCAAGAATTGCCCGAATCAACCATGATCATTAAGGAACTTCAAGGAAGGTTGGATGAAGCTTGGGAGCAAGTGAGGCTAAGGGATTTGGCCCTGAAGGATGAAAGAAGATTGAATTTCGAAAGGGAAGAACAAATGAGGAGGGAGATTGAAGAGATTAGGAATGCTCTTGTGCTAGGAGATCCTACCATCCTTCAAGGTTCACCTCCATCTCCTTCACCTTTAGAGGAGTGCAATGAAGTATTCTCATCCCCGGACATCCTTGCCATCAACCCCGGAACCATACTTGAAAAGCTCACTTGGAACGAATGCAACAGAGGGAACCACGGCCGTGGAGGACAAATCACGACCATGGAAGGCTCTGTCGTAGTCCATCCTAAGCCAATCTCAGCTCCCTCCGACCCTTTCTTGCTTGCTCGGAGTACACACGAAGATTGGAGCCCCTTTCCTAAGGATTCTCCATTATTGAATGATGGAGGCAAGCATGATGGATCCATGATGGTTATGAAGTACTTCAATGAAGGATTCTTCCCAAGAATCGGCTTTCCTCGGATCATAGAGGATGAGGATGACAAGCGCTTCACCGGTGTGACCGCGGAGTACAAATTGCCTAAGTATGGGTTGACACCTATGGTTGCAACTCTATACTATCATCAAGGAAGCGGTGATGAAGGAGTCTACTACTCACCGGTGAAGAGAGAACTTAAAGCTTATTTGGGCATCAAGTGGCCCTTGCTTGTCATCATGGATTCCGGAAAGAGATGGTTGCTTGGACTCCTCAAGCAAACCATGGTATTCGAGGTGGATTGACATATCCACGGAGTTTGGTCAAGCTAATGACTTAAAAGAAGCGCTTATTGGGAGGCAACCCATTGGTACAACTCTTTCCCTTTTCTCTTTTGCCTTTGTTTTTGCTTTTGTGTGTTTTTGTGTTTTGTGTTTGTGGTAGATTTTAGGTAATGAGGAAGCCTTGCAAGGCGAGTTGATGACGACGATTCCGTTCTCAAACATGGGAGGCTTGGACGGCTTGAGGTGTCTTGTTAGATGGAAGAGCTCCCATCTCACACATACCTTGGCGCGGGTCTCGACGCCGGAATGATTATGAAGAGCTCTCTACCATGCTTGATCGATCATCCATCACCACCACTCCACACGAGTTCATCCCAAATACCGAAGCAAACCATTTTACATTGTGAGAACCTTCTTTCACTCTCTTTACTTGAATACCACATTGGGGACAATGTGTTTCTAAGTATGGGGTGGGATTTGCATGACCTTTTGCATGACTAGCATCTAGAGTAGTTTCTTTTTAGTCACATGTTTTATTATATCTTGCATTGTACATAAATATTTCGAAAATTCCAAAAAAATCAGAAAATTTAAAAAATTTTGTGCTTTTTAGGCTTGGATATGACCCTAATGATGAACCTTGTCTTGTGGATTGGCTATGGATGGCCTTGTGTGTTTAATTGATGATGCATATGTGGACTTGAAATACTTATCTTGAATTCCATGAATGACTTGTGATTATGATGCTTGCCTTGATTTAATTGGGGATTGAAAGTCGAAATTGCATGCTAGTTCTTGCACATCAATTAGGAGTGATTAAGGCAATTCATCTTCCTCTACTTCTCATCTTGATCATGTTGCTTGAGCACCTCAATTGAGATAAATTTGACCTCTTTTGACCCATCCGGGAATAGGAGCATGTTAGTGTGTTGATGTGTGTGAAAAGCAAGTGTGGGGTGAAGTTGTTGATGAAAGGAATGTCATGAATGAAGTGCTGAAATTGTTGTGAAAGTGTAGCCAAAAATATAGGTTTGGGGACATCAGTTTAAATGACAAGTAACTCGGCACACTTCACATGATCGGGTGTTGGTGCCTTGCCAAAGTCAAATAAACCGATAGTCCTAACGAGCTTTGGTATGTGTGCCCGGTGTGGATGCACCTCGAAAAATAGAAAAAGTCCGAGGATGGCTAATCACCAAGGTTCCGGCTTTTGTACACCAATGCCATTGTCTCAAAAATAAAAGAAAAGAAAGAAAAGAAAATGAAGAAAAAAATATACACTTGAGGGAAGTTGATAAGAAATGTGAAGTTGTGGTTGTTTAGTTCCTTTCCCGGATTAGCATCACATAGCCTAGAAAATTCCCACCTAATCACAACGTTTCTTGGCCTTCTATTTTACAAGTCCTTTTGACCTACTTGCATGTGTGTAAGACTGAGTGATTTAGATTGGATATACTCATGATCATCTTGACTACTTCATCTTTACATTTCATTGCATGCTATCAAGTTAAGTGTAATTGTCTTTCCATGCTTTCATTTATTTGATACATAATTGCTTGTCCATTGCCATGAAACATCACTATGAAGGTGATCCATCTTTAGAAGCACAATTCCAAAAATATTTTCACCTTTTCTGCATGCATAAATCATGTCATCCTTTAGTCTATAGTTGAGCATTTGCTCGGGGACGAGCAAACCTTAAGTATGGGGTATTTTGATAACACGATTTATGACTTAGTTTTAGGTAATCATTTAGATAGATTTCTCACTCATTCATGCATGATCTAGCATTAGTTCACGACGTTTGCACTCAAATCATGCATTTTGTCGAGATAGACGTCTACGCGGACTTTTCCTTGCTTTGTAGGTATTTTGGGAGATTTAAGAGCTTAATCGATACATCCAAGGGCCGTTCCTCGAGATGACACGCCTTCGGACTCATTGGAATGCAAGCTAAGGGCTAAGGAGGACTCATGTAACCTTGCCAACGCAAGCCATGCACCAAATCATGGCTTAACGAGCCTAGAAGAAACCTCTAGAACAAACCACGGTCAGGGCCCTTTCCACAGCCGTGATTCTACCCGTGGAACCTGCCAGGACCACGTGACAGCTGGCCACGATCTCTCCCATTGCTCTTTCATCTTAGAGGGTATTTAAAGGATTTTGCAGGCTGTAATTGGGGATCCTTCTCCTCTCTTTTGACCTATCTTCTTCCCCAAAACACCTCTCCATTGTTGCCTCTCTTCCAAGCACCCATTGTGGGTGTTCTTGGAAGAGATTAGTGTAGATTTTCGTTTTAGAGTGAGATTAGAGTGGATTTGAGTGAAGCTTCCATTGTTGTCAAGTTGGGTTAGCTCTTGGAGCCTTGTAAGATTTGGTAATCTCTATTCTATGCTTTTAATGTCTTTTCTTTGGATTTGTCTTCATCAATTAACCATGACTTGCAAGCATGCCTTATTTGTGAAGTTTGATTTTGAAATGTATGTTGTTGGCTAGATAGATGCGATTCTAGGGTAAGGAAAGAAGGGTTATGGCTAGGACCATGATAGGATGAACTTAGATTTTTACCCTTGGATGACTCGTGTTCTTGAAATCCTAGTGTTTGTTGAGCTAATTCTATCCTAGGGAGACCTAGTGTTAGCAACTAAGTGTTTAGAAGAGACTTACCCGGTGATTCTTACTCTTAGATTCAAAAGATGACAAACCCTAGGTAGTGGTGAGCCTCACAAGCCGCAATTGGACTAAGTGTGCTAGGATAGTTGCTTAGGACTTTCCTTTCCGAGACTTACCCGGTAAGGATAGGTTAGATCCCTAGGTAACAATCCGGTTTGTGTAGAATTCCTATCCTTAGGTTCTTAGAGACTTACCCGGTGATGAGACCTTAGGTGATGCGCCCTTGGATGCCCCTTTTACGTTGACCATAGACGAAGAGGACGAGGCTCTTAGAGTTCGCTCAGATGGACCGATCACCCGATCCCGAGCTAAGGCCATTGCTCGAGCCACCGGCTCCATCATCACCCGCATTACTTCTTCACTTGGTCCCATTACCGGCATGCCTTGTCTCTACACCACCATGGCATAGGCTACTGGTTCCGTTAGCGGCATGTCCCGTCTTTCCGACTCCATGGCATGAAGCTAGCTTATTTTCGGACTATATTTTCATGTTTTCCTTTTTATGTAATAAAGGGATATTCCGTATAGGATAATTCCCTTTTTGACCTTATCCTTGTAGGGTTTGCTATTATGCTTTTAGGTTTTACCTTTTGGGCTTTTCTTCATGTATTTTGTTTGGCCCGTTGGCCCATAGGTAGGCAAGTCTCTCTATATAAGAGATATCTTGCCTCACTTATTTTCCATGTTCAATATTACTAAGTTTTGAGAAGAATTTTCTCCTACTTAGCTTGGGCATCAAAACCTCTCTTCTAACCCTCAAACTTCTTCCTTGGATCTCGTCTTTGATTCAAGAAATCCATATTCGAGGATTCTTTTTAAGAATCAACCTTCGATCCACACAAAAAGGTTTCTTCGATCTCTCTAGATCGAAGTAACCCTTGTTTCTTCATCGCTTCCGCCCCTTTGGATCCGAAACGATACAACGTTGCACAAAGAAGCAAGGGATCAAAGCTAAGTTCTCTTTACTCTTGTTTTTGTGCGTTATTATCTTAAACCTATTTAGCCTTTTTTTGTTCATGATGTTCTTCGTTTGTTCATGATGTTCTTCATTTGTTCTTCATGATCTTCATGTTGTTCATCATGTTCTTCATCATGTTCATCCATATTTCCTGAATTTTTTTTTCTTTTCCGTGTTTAACTCAAAACAAAAAGCACAAAAATAGGAGATATTTGGTTTGCCTTCAAACCATTTATCAAACCCGTCTTTTTCTTAAACCGACCTAATCCGACAATTTTGTTAATTAATTTCACCAAATCTCTTGGGATATTTTTGTTAACGAAAAGTTCGAATATCTCGCATTTGATATTCCAAGAAAAGCAAAAAAAAACTCTTCATCAATACGGATTTGTGTTCAAAAAAAAAAAAAACAAAAGAAAGTGTTGCTCAAAACGTTTCAAAGAAACGAAACACACAAAGTGAAAAGACGTCCGGCAAACCGGTCCATCCGAAAAATCGGATTTTACAAAACGGTCAAAGACCGAAAGCAAGCAAAGCTTGCCGAGTGAACAATCCGTCCATCTTCTATCTCTTCATTTTCTTACATACGTTTGCAAAATATCACTTGTTTATTTGTGTGTAATTGGTTCAATTTTGTTGGATTTGCCTTCCTTGCCTAACCGCTAAACGGCCTTCCCCAAAGTAGAACCCGATAACGCACTTGAACTTGGGTAAAGTTGACCTAACTTGTCACCTTGCTCACTTGATTGCTTGCAATTGTGTGCTGATTTGGAGCAATGACTAACGTTGAAATGGAAACTTCTCAGGATTCTGGTCCGCAAGAGTTCAGTGAACCCTTGGCTCAAGAAACTGCTTCGTTGTCCCTCGAAAATGACTCCATAAGGCGAGAATTGGAAGCCTTGAAAGCATAACAAAAGTTTGATGCCTTGACCCGAGAAAACATTGCCTTGAAAAAAGAGCTAGAAGCTCTTAAGGCCCTTCAGATTGCTCGCCGTCCCACCCCAACTTATCCGAATGAGATCGTGGTCAATGCTTCCACTTCCGATGCACAACGGAAAGGCAAGGGACTTTTGGGAGCCGGCCCATCAAACGTTACCCGGCTTGCGTCTGTCATTGAACGCACCCATCCTTTACCTCTTGACGGAAATGAGTCCCATGAAGAAGAGGAGGAATTTCCCGACCCGCGTCAAGATAACTTGCCCATAGTAGATACGGAACATCGGCACCAATATTATGAGCATCAACATCAACGGTACGTTCCTTCTCCACCTCCACCTAGTGTGCCCCGCACCGACCGACAAACCTGGGAAGAGCCCCGGTACCGTCCCAACTCAACCACCAATCATGGTCGTGAGCATGATCGTTCCGAACAACGACACCAACGGTCAACCCGGCAACCGAGGACCCTTGACTTTGATTAATACGATGAGCAACACAACTTCAATGAGTTCTCCGGTGATGAATCCGATTTAGAACGGGTAGCACATAACCGTCCGTGGCACCCACCCGTCATAGACCCTTATGAGAACCAAGACCGGGGTGAAGAATGGTTGCCTCCCCCAAATCCACCTAGGCAGGCCCCACCCGTTCATGGGCGCCAACGGCCTCATGGCGGCCACCGGCGAGCCCGTGCCGATGATGCCTACATTCCACCGCCCCGCCCGGACCCCTACCGAGCTCGTAGGGAAGGTAAGGTTAAGTTCCCTACCTTTCATGGTGAATATGATCCGTGTGTTTTTCTTGATTGGGCGCAGGATATGAAACGAGCATTAAAACATTGTCATTATGAGGAGGAATCCGAGAAAATCGAGGCGGCAACTCTATACTTTGAAGGAGATGCGAAGTCTTGGTGGAACCGGTATGAGTTCACCCGAGAGAGGCGAGGATGGGCACCAATTGAGACATTTGAACAATTGCTCTATTGCATGACCAAGAAGTACGTACCCGAGGACTTTAAGAATGATATGCGGTTGCAAATTGCCGAGTTCAAGCAGGGCAACCTCACTCCGGTGGCTTACTTGGCTGAACTTGAGGACATGCACATTAAGGCCGGCGTCTCGGCCTCCCCCTCCGCCCTCCGCACCAAGTTCATGAGTGGGCTTAATGCTTCCATCCGGCGGCCGCTCGAGATTGTCCCATTCAAGGATTTGGGAGCATTATGTCATGCCGCCATGAAGTTATATAAGCAACAACTCGAAACACCGCGGTATTCTAGGTATCCCTCTTCCTCGAGTCTATATCTTTATCCGTCTAACACACGTTCTCGAAATGCGCCTAGTCCTACAGATACCGACGCCTCCAAAGGGACCCAACGGACGGGTCCTTCCAATAGGCAAACGGGTACCGAGAAGGCACCAAACCGTGTCCCGGCACCGGCGCCTCCCTCTCGAGGTCAACAAGGACCCTCACCGGCGACTCGCCCAAGGGAGCCCGTGTGTTACAAGTGTAGCGGTTTTGGCCATGTACAACGTGATTGCCCAAACACCAAACGGGTCTTGTTTGCCGACCCAACATATTTCGAGGACGACGATGGTCAATATGAAGGTGATATCATTTTTTGAGGATGACCATGACACCGACCCACTTTTTGGCATGGAACCCTGTGATGACGAGCTTGCTTGCGGCCCAGCACAACCCGGTAAATTCGCTCTTGTTTCTCGTCGTATTTTGGCTGTTAAAGAGCATATTCCTATTGATCAATGCAAGAATCTCTTCCACTCTTGTTGCTTGGTTAATAATACGAGTCTTTCTCTCATCATTGACGGGGGTTCTTGTTGCAATATTGTCAACGAACGGGTGGTAAAACACTTCAAGTTGCCTACGACCCCCCACCCAATGCCTTACGGACTCCAATGGATTTCCGATACGGCATGTGACACCGTCACACAACAAGCTTGGGTGCCGTTTTCTATTGGCGCCTATGTTGATAAGGTCCTTTGTGATGTTATCAAGATGGACGCCACACATGTCCTATTAGGACGACCATGGCAATTCGATCGCCGCACATATCATGATGGTTATCTTAATCGGTACATGTTCCAATATAATGGAAAACGGGTCACACTTTTGCCTATGACTCCGCACGAAATTTTGGTTGACTATGCGGAACGGAAGAGGCAACAAACTATTGATGAGTCCGCTAAAGCACCGGAAAAATCGGACCCCCGGAGTCCCGATGTTGTAGGTGCTAGTACTTCCAAATCCCGAAACACCGCCCCTCTTGTCCATGCTACCGAATCCAAAGGTAGTAAAGGTCGCATCGTTTCTTCGGGCGCACCTTTATCATCTTCGGATCCCGTAATTCAAGGACGGTGTGAGCCACGGATACTCTTAGCTCGCCGGCATGATTTGCAACCGGTCATGGAAGGCAAGTTCCCATGCTTTTTACTTGTTCCGTTTTGTTTATCTACTTCTCTTGACCCAAGTAATGTGCCACACGAGGTGTCTTTGTTGTTGTCCGAATTTCAGGATATTATGCCCAAAGATCTCCCACCGGCTTGCCACCTATCGAGGGATTGAACATCAAATTGATTTTGTGCCCGGTGCCTCTTTGCCAAACCGTGCCGCTTACCGAGCTAGTCCGGAATAGACAAAGGAGCTACAACGTCAAGTGCAAGAGCTCCTAGACCGGGGACATGTGCGTGAATCCTTATCACCATGTGCCGTCCCGGTAATCTTAGTACCAAAGAAAGATGGATCATGGCGGATGTGTGTTGATTGTCGTGCCATCAACCAAATCACCGTCAAATATCCCCACCCGATCCCGCGCCTTGATGACATGTTGGATGAGCTTCATGGCGCCACCATCTTCTCCAAAATTGATCTCCGGAGCGGTTACCACCAAATCCGGATGGCCGAAGGTGACGAATGGAAGACGGCGTTCAAAACGAAGTATGGACTCTATGAATGGCTTGTCATGCCTTTTGGCCTCTCCAACGCCCCGTCCACCTTCATGCGCCTCATGAACCATGTCTTGCGCCGATTCTTGGGTACATTTGTTGTTGTTTATTTTGATGATATTTTGGTGTTTAGTACGTCTTTGGAGGATCACATCGGGCACCTTCGCCAAGTGCTCGAGTGCCTTAGACACGAGCAATTGTATGTCAACTTTGACAAATGCGTCTTTTGCTCGGACACCACTATCTTTCTTGGCTATGTCGTGTCTAAGGACGGACTACGAGTAGACGAATCTAAAGTTCGTGCTATTCGGGAGTGGCCTACTCCTACTACGGTCACCATGGTCCGAGCCTTTCTCGGCTTAGCGGGTTTCTACCGACGCTTTGTCAAGGACTTTAGCACGGTAGCGGCACCGCTCCATGAGCTCACTACCAAGGGTGTCACGTTTGAGTGGCATGATATCCATGCTCGAGCGTTTGATGCGCTCAAAGACCGCCTTTGTAATGCACCATTACTCCAACTCCCAAACTTTTCGAAAACTTTCGAGGTGGAGTGTGATGCATCAAATGTGGGCATTGGAGGAGTTCTCTTACAAGAGAATCGTCCAATTGCCTACTTCAGTGAAAAATTGTCCGGTCCTTCGCTCAACTACCCTACATATGACAAGGAACTATATGCTCTAGTTCGTTGTCTTAAGACATGGCAACATTACTTGTGGCCGAAGGAGTTCGTGATTCATTCGGATCATGCGGCTCTTTCGTATCTCAAGAGTCAAACAAATCTCAGTCGGCGCCATGCTAGTTGGGTAGAGTTTTTAGAGACCTTTCCTTATGTCATTCGGCGTAAGAAAGGCAAAGAGAATGTGGTAGCCGATGCTGTTTCTTGCCGCTATGCCCTCCTTGTGTATATGGATGCCAAGATACATGGCTTTGCTCTTATCAAAGAGTTATATGCCACGGATCTTGACTTCAAGGACATATGGGCACAATGCCTCGACCTCCGAGAGCACGAGTCTTTCTTTATTAACAATGGCTATCTTTTTCGAGCGGGAAAACTTTGTATTCCGCGCTCATCTATATGCCATTTGTTGGTCAAGGAAGCTCATGAGGGCCGTGGTCATTTCGGTGCTACCAAGACCCTTTCCGCTCTCCAAGAGCATTTCTTTTGGCCCCGGATGCGTATGCATGTGACACGGTTTTGCAAGGGTTGCATCACATGTCATCATGCCAAGTCGCGCCTAGGTCCGGATGGGATGTATTCTCCTTTGCCTATACCAATGGGACCTTGGGAGGATCTATCCATGGACTTTGTGGTCGGGTTGCCTATGTCAAAACGAGGCAAAGACTCCATTTTCGTGGTAGTCGATTGCTTCTCCAAAATGGCTCATTTCATCGCATGTAAAAGCACCCTAAATGCTAGTGAAGTTTCCACCTTGTTCTTTGACAATGTGGTGCGATTACATGGGATACCACATTCCATCGTTAGTGATCGGGACGTGAAATTCGTAAGTCATTTTTGGAGAACGTTGTGGGGAAAACTTGGAACCAACTTGTTGTTTTCAAGTAGTTATCACCCCCAAACCGATGGTCAAACGGAGTTGACCAATCGGACTCTTGGTGCTCTACTTAGAGCCACCACTAGGACCAACCCACATAGGTGGGAGGACTTACTTTCTGTTGTAGAGTTTTCGTATAACAGGTCTCGGCACACGGCAACTAAATTGTCCCCATTTGAAGTTGTCTACGGCCTCAATCCACACACACCATTGGATTTCACTCCCCGCCCGCTCAAGGATGGAGAACACATCATCGCCGGAAACCGAGCCGCCCAAATCATTGAGCTTCATGAGCGGACTAGGACACAACTTGAACGTCGTGCCGCCCAACTTGCCGGACAACGCAACAAGGGCCGCCGCGACGTCTCTTTTGAGCCCGGTGATCTTGTTTGGCTCCACCTACGGAAGGAGCGTTTCCCTTCTCGCCGCATGAGCAAGCTCTCGGACCGTGGTGATGGCCCATTCCGCATCTTAGCCCGTCATGGTCCAAATGCATACAAGTTAGAGCTTCCGGATTCCTACGGAGTACACCCAACGTTCAACGTCAAGGACCTTGCCCCTTATGTTGACCCCTCTTTGACGATGGTGAAACGGGGACGTTTCACAGCCAAGATGGGGGGACTGATGCGCCCTTGGATGCCCCTTTTACGTTGACCATAGACGAAGAGGACGAGGCTCTTAGAGTTCGCTCAGATGGACCGATCACCCGATCCCGAGCTAAGTCCATTGCTCGAGCCACCGGCTCCATCATCACCCGCATTACTTCTTCACTTGGTCCCATTACCGGCATGCCTTGTCTCTACACCACCATGACATAGGCTACCGGTTCCGTTAGCGGCATGTCCCGTCTTTCCGACTCCATGGCATGAAGCTAGCTTATTTTCGGACTATATTTTCATGTTTTCCTTTTTATGTAATAAAGGGATATTCCGTATAAGATAATTCCCTTTTTGACTTTATCCTTGTCGGGTTTGCTATTATCCTTTTAGGTTTTACCTTTTGGGCTTTTCTTCATGTATTTTGTTTGGCCCGTTGGCCCATAGGTAGGCAAGTCTCTCTATATAAGAGATATCTTGCCTCACTTATTTTCCATGTTCAATATTACTAAGTTTTGAGAAGAATTTCCTCCTACTTAGCTTGGGCATCAAAACCTCTCTTCTAACCCTCAAACTTCTTCCTTGGATCTCGTCTTTGATTCAAGAAATCCATATTCGAGGATTCTTTTTAAGAATCAACCTTCGATCCACACAAAAAGGTTTCTTCGATCTCTCTAGATCGAAGTAACCCTTGTTTCTTCATCGCTTCCGCCCCTTTGGATCCGAAATGATACAACGTTGAACAAAGAATCAAGGAGTAGTTGGAGTTTTGCTTGATCTAGATCCGGAGTTATCCTTGGTTACCTCCAAGGACGCATCATTAGGAATGGACTAGTGGATCATGAGACTTACCCGATAATTGATCCCAATCTAGAAACGCTTAATCCCAACATATCATAGTTAATCCGAGGAATGAATAGATAGCTTGAGTCTATGCCATAACCAGAATTTCCAACCCCTAGAATCCGCTTTGTTACTTCCATTCTCCTATCTTTTGTGTTAGTGTGTGTTTGAGTTGCTTGATTGTGTTCACATACTTGTGATCTTTGTTTGATTACCCAAAACCCTCCAAAAACATTGTGTTTTCCATTTTCTTTATTCCTCACCTTATCTTAGTCTAGATTCACACTATCTTTGATCATAGAATGACTTGATTTCACCTCAGTCCTTGAGTTCGACCTCGGAATACTATCCCTACTACAAACGACCCGTACACTGCGGGTTTCGCTAGGTAGTTTAGGATTTAGTTCGAGTTTATAAATGTAAAGCTTTTTGTGCTACTAATCCTAGCATGACATAATGGGAATAATTAAACGAAAGATAATAACCGGTTTGTGTGCGAGCATGTTATGTGTTTTACTTCTTGACGTGTGTTTGTTCTATTATGGTTATTTTGATTCATGGAATGTTAGCTAACGGTTTATCCGTGTTGTTAGTTTAGGCAGTTGTAGAGAGGTCCAGAGCGGATGCTCATCTGGGTCCACGTACTCATTTAGATGGGGACGGGTTGTCTTCAATTTTTTTTATATGAGTTGTAGTATTATCTCTTTCTTGTAAGGCTGATACATACCATTCATGTAAATATTATTTAACGTTTTCAAATGACTTTGATACGTTTGTGCCTTGTTGTAAGATCCTAGTAAAGTTGTTGCCAAACTAAGGTCGGGACCCATTGTGAGGTCCTAACTAGTAGCTCCTTGAGTTATGAGAATTTGGGGTGTTACAATATGGTATCAGAGCTCTTGGTTGGCAACAATGACACTTGGAATCTTATGAAAGACCGAATGTATAAAATAAATAGAACTCAAAAGGGGTCTATGATTTTTAAAACGGATTTCTGTTTTTACACACGCACATAGTCGGGTTGTTAGGTTAGTAGTAAGTCAGACCACCATCGTTCTCTATGGATCTCTGCAACTTAGAATGCTAGGTGAGTTAGTATATAGACTTACTATGTTGTGTATTATTATATGTTATACATATGTATATGTTTAGCATGTTAGTGTCCTAAAGGACATTTTATATCCTTTAGTTGTGACATCATGAAGCAATCACCGTTTCATGATAAATCAGTAGCGGTACTTGAAGAGTTATCAACACGAGACAATGGACTCAGACCTTGGACAGAGTATTATACTCTGGTGAGCGTTCTAGTGACCTGTATAATTCATCCAAAGAACGAGTCAGCAAAGAAGTAAAAATGTTGAGATAATAATCACAACAAGGACAATCAGATGAGAAAGAAGTTCCCGAGTCAACTCAGATAGAAAGAATATAAAGTCATACCAGAGACATGACTGTATGAAGCCGAGAGATGACTTACAAGAATCATGCAGGAGACGACAAGAGCTCAGAGTAGAGATAACAATATTGGAACAAGAACCAAGTAGAACGGCGTACAACCAAGATGGCGGAATAAAGGACGTTACAATCGAGGTGGATGCCCCATAGATAATTATGGGCATGAGAGACTAGAAGAGAAAGAGTGTCGACCAGGATATGAAGATGTAATGTACACGAAGTGGACACTTACAAAAGAGTGTAATGGCAATAAGCAGACTTCATAAGTGTGGAGATGTTTGGACTTCCTCAAAGGTATAAGAAGTTTGAAAGAAATCGCGACGCCAATATCAAAAGAGTGGATGGCTATAGGAGGAACAACGGAATTTCATGAAGGCAAGATTGCCACCAACACCAGCGAAGGAATGTGTAGGGAGAACGACCTCGGTGGACTCGAGAATCCAAGGTAACCCCAACAATCATGGGGCATACGTCACCAACACTGACGGTCCATGCAAGAGGAACTGCAAGTGGATGGTTATTACAGCCATAAGAATTGCAAAGACGATTGCAAGCTATCATGGAAGACTTGAAGCAACTATTGATGTCAGATGAACGACACAATGGAACTCGAGAAAGAGACTTGTCCCTAAGGAAACATAAGAGGTTTTTATCCTATCGTGACTTTTTTCAGGAAGGCAAGTAAGGAAAGTACTTGGTACTTCATCTGGTTAGGACTTACGGTGTTAATCATTTTGGACTTACAGAACATGTTCTTATGATTAATGGGTGACAACAGAATAATCAGAGAAGCGCAGCAAAAGCGTGGTGGGTCCTAACCCAATGAGCAGGAGGCTCAAGGTTACTGATGGATGACGTGTCGAGTTTATGATGATGATAGTTGGAGAAATACATTTAGCTGGAAGGAACGTGAGCTAGGCTACACGGAGTAATTGGAAATATGGTACGGGAACCGTATCACCCAAAAAGGTAGACAAGGAAAGTATGTGCATATAGAGGTTATAGAAAGAGAGTGGTACCCTATTATGGATCCAAGTGAAGCGTGATGACTTCGTCACAATTGTGATGAGTAGTTTCGGAATTCAATACCTAACGGAATACTCTAGAGTGAGTTTTCTTGATGGATTGAGGAGAGAATTAACGATGTAATAAAAGTATTGTGCAGGGTATGCACTAGGGAGCTCAAGGTGAGTAACTATCAGACACAGTCGGAAGACTTATAAGAAAAAGAAGCTACGGGAGTATACTTACAACCCAGTAATAATGATGATGGTGTGTTAGCCTTTATCGAGTAGTTATGATCAAATGACGGTGATGTGAGATCACCTTGTATCTAGTGTCGTCAGTACGGACACATTCTATGTCACATAAAATCTTGGAAAATGCATGAGAAGCCTAAGGTTAAGACAAAGATATATTAGAGATCTATAAATAATATGATAACGCTAAGTGAACACAAAGGATGACCACTAGATTTGATTTTAGTTGTCTCAAGTGTAAGACCCGGGAATGGTATAGGTGATGATTTCGTATTTGAGGAATAAGATAATTGAGTCATAGTAAAAGACTAGACCAAGTGAGTTGTGATACGAAGAGCATTAGGCACTGGATAAAGTGCCGGTGGATGCCTAAGACCTTTGGCCCTGAGGGTGTGGTAAGAACCTTTTCAGAAGGCCGGAAGCAAGTGGTCGTGACGAAAGGAATAAAGTGGAATAGATTATTCTCCGTAAAGTCATCAAAGGATCTAGAGGTGAGTCGCGTAAAGCAACTATTGGAAGTTTTAAAGCGGTTTAGAAGTGATTGATGGACTAGTATTCTTCACCCTATTGGAGAATGTAGATTAACTTTTCCACGAAGACTAAGTTGGAAAATAAGTTTGGGAATCTCAGTTGGAGGATTCATACCCGACTCGAGATAGGTCCTCAGTTACAACGATTGACGCGTTGAGCCGGATGATACTAGGGGGGTAACCGGTAGGTACTCTAGAGCATAATAGCAGGCGCTTGCGATGTAAGTACAGGAAAAGATTTCGGATTTAGTGGTTTTTTGAAAAGCCGATGAGGCTACTTGTGATACTACAGATAGTATGAGATGTAACCTTTCAGAGATCTATGCCGAGATAGATGCAACCTCAGGAACGACCAGTAAGGGCTTGACCTTGTATTTATGTGATATTATTTTACTACATCTATATTTCATGCGTGAGTGCTTAGTAAGTGATGTGTGTTTTATTTGTAACCTATGATGTGAGGGGTAATTATATGTGGAAACGACGAGACTCGTTCTATGGTGATTAGATACACTAGACTGGTGCCTTTGATGTGCCTTGAAGACCGACCTTATGACTGGCGTATTGTAAGTTTCGGGGCGAACCATTTTTTTAGAGGGGATTAATGTAATACCCGGAAATTTTTATTCCGGCTATTTCAAAAACAAATCAGAACTTGACTGTATGTGGCTTTTCCCGGTGCTTTATTTCTTTTGTATGGACTCCGACTTTATGTGGTCCTCTTTTACGTTTCGGGAAAAAACTTATTTTAAGGGGTACTAATGTAACATACCGAAATTTAATTTTCGTTTCTTTCTGAGACAAACCGTAACTCGACCGGTTTGGACATTTCCGTCATCTCTGTCATTTTATGTGACACCGAGTTCTTCGATATTTTTATTAATTTATGTGATATCTATAATCACATAAAATACGCACGTCGATCTACCTTTTCTTAAACCGACGATAAGGCTTTTACCGCTAAGTTTGGCCATCCGGGCCCATTACGAGAAGGCCAGTTGGGCCCATGTTGGGCTGAATGTGTAAAAACCTCCTTCCCTTTGTTTCTGTATAAACCCTTCCATCTCCCTTGACGATAACCCTAGCCGACCTTCTCCCAGGAGCAACAGTGACAACCTCCTCTCCTGAGAGCGGCGACCTTCTATCGGAGCAGCAGTGGTGACTCCTTTCTGCAGTCTCTGTCTTCAACCAGAGCACGTCCTCTCTCCAAGCAATGCAGCTTAAATTCGCATCCGGTCGATCGTCACAGCCTGCTCAGATCCACAACCAATAGCAAACAACAACGAGAGGCAAGGCTACCCTCCCTTTCGCGCGCACAACAAGGGTGAGTCACGCAAGACGGGCTGTTGGAGAGCCTTCTCTTCGGATCAGAAACGCACAACAGCATCGACAGTAGAAGGGCGTAGGTGCACCTTGCCCTAGCCGCGGGTGCGGCTGGGAACCCAGACCGCAGGTTGGCATCCAGTCCGCCGTAGGGGCGCCTTGTGGGATTGTGGATGCTCTTCCCTCCTGGTGCACGCAAACCCGAGTGACTGGAATCCTTTTGCATCTCCATCTCAGTGCAACAGCTGGCTCGACAACAACCTTGTGAAAACCTCTTGCTTTCTTCCGAGTATTGGAATCGGTCATAGAGGAACCAATGAAGATTCATGCACTTTCAGAGTTTTGCAAGAAGTGACGAACAATCAACTTCGGGTCCTAATTTGAGCATAAATTACTTTCCTGCAGGAAGTTGAGCGTGATATGAGATGTGGGATTACTTTTGATATAGGTAAGTCCATTGGACTTACTTAGATGCCTTCTATGAGTTAGCATAGCTATGATAAAGGTGTAAGTTTATTTATTGTTATATCGGTAAACCGGACTAGGAGGAGCTTTTACAATAATTGACCCAAGTGTATTATAAACGGGTGGTGGCCACTTGTTCAGTTCAAAATGGGGAAATTGGGAAGTGCTCTTGTGACCACGCCCACGGGTAACGGATAGATTCTTCTGATCTATTCCTATCGGTAACGGGGACAGAGGCGAGTTTCGGGAGATTCTCATATCACAAAAGAAGTTGAATTAGTAATGGGAATAATTAAACGAAAGATAGTAACCTATTTGTGTGCGAGCATGTAATGTGTTTTACATCTTGACGCGTGTTTGTGCTGTTATGGTTATTCTGATTCATGGAATGTTAGCTAATAGTTTATCCGTGTTGTTGGTTCTTCACAGTTTTAGGTAGTTGTAGATAGATCCTGAGTAGATGGTCAGCCGGGTCCACACACTCATTTAGATGGGGACGGGTGTCTTCAGTTTTTTTTATATGCATTGCAGTATTATCTCTGTCTTGTAAGGCTGATACATACCATTCATGTAAATATTATTTAACGTTTTCAAATAATTTAAATACGTTTGTGCCTTGTTGTAAGATCCTAGTAAGTTTGTTGTCAAACTAAGGTCGGGACCCATTGTGAGGTCCTAACCAGTAACTTCCCGAGTTTTGAGAATTTGGAGTGTTACACTGTATAACCCTAACTTATCATCAAGCATGCACATATGCATATTCCCTATCCCTTTTTATTTCTAAAGTAGTGTTATCTCCTAGTATGACATCACCACCATTAAAAATATCTAAAGAGCAAGAAAGAAACCTATCAGGGCAAGCATGCATAGTACATCCAGAGTCTAATATCCAATCATTAGATTTAAATTTGAAACGAATAGCACACATCAACAGTGCACAAGAATATTGAGCATGCATATTTTCAAACAAAGAAACATTATTTTCAGTTCCTTTACTAGACTCATCTTTCTTTTTCTTCCTACATTCATTTATAAAATGACCAATTTTCTGACAGTAGAAATATTTTTTATTTTTCTTATCAAATTCATTATTAGAATTTTTGTCAAAGATATCATCTCTCTTATATATCCTTCTTATTCTGCTTATTATTCTTCTTAAATTTCCCTTTAGTCATGAGAACTTCAGCCTTAACATCTTATTTCTTATCATTAGGTTTCGACTTAAAGACTTTCATAGACTCATTTTTATCAGTGATAGATTTAATTACTTTAGCTTTAGTTAAAGTTGCAGTACTATATTGATACACATCTTTAAAGGTATCAAATTGGGGAGGCAAAGAACCAAGCAAAATAACAGCAAGATGAGTATCTTTAATGGTGTCATCACACCTTTCTAAATCCATTTCCATCTTAAGAAATTTATCTAAGTTGTCATTCCAGGTCAAATTCACATCCATTTTGAAAGTAAACAGCCTATGCAAAGTAGATATACGAGATGGCAAGGATTTCTTATTGTATTGTTTATCTAGATTTTCCCATTAAGGCATGGCAGTGGAGATACTTACTACCTGACGAGCCACGTCATCAGTCAACCTTATTGTAACACCCCAAGTTCTGGAAACTCGAAGCGTTACGGGCTAGGACCATACAATGGGTCCTGAACCTCAGATAAACAACGACACAACAGATCTTACAACAAGGCACAAACAAATGAAAAACCAAAACTCAATATAAAACCAAAGGTTTAAACAAAGGGAAGCGTAAAAGACTCGCATCCGAGTTCAAAACAAAAGGAAAGAAACAACACAATCATACACCCGATCCCATCCTATAATGTACGGAAACCCCGACTGTCCACACCTTCCGGATCACTCAGCAACATCCTGCACCTGTGGAACATCTACAACATCGGTATAAACCGTTAGCTAACACTCTACATATCAGAAAGACGGGAAAGGCCCAAACACACATAAGGTAGAGTAAACACATAGCATACTCATACAACAGCGGTTATTATCTTTCATTAGGTTATCCGATTACTAATTCAACTTATAGTTGTTATACGAGAATCACAACGATCTCGCCTCCGTCCCCTTTCACCAACAGGAATAGAACGTATGCATCCTTCTATCACCTGTTTGGCTGGTCGCGAGAGCACCTTCTAGTTTCCCCATTTCGAACTGGACAAGCGGTAACCGCCCAAGTATAATACACTAGGGGCAATTAAGGTATAACAAAGTCAATCCTAGTTCCGGTTATCAGTTATAACAATAAACAACAACACAACAAGCCAAAACAATCAAACGGATATACGGAATGAAGCTAAGTAAGTGCAAGGGACTTACCTCACTCAGATAACTCAGCAAACAACTCAGAAACCTAAGGAAAGAAGAACAGAAAGATTGTTCACACAAGGCATCACGAATTAGGAACCGAAACGACTGCTAGAAGTCTATAACTTCTAGTCTCCATGATCTCTAAGAGATCTACACAAGCTAGGGTCATAAACCCTAGTCTTACAGAACACTCAAGGGTCAAGGAACATTTAGAAGAAATAAGGAAAGGAACGAGGAAAGCAAGGAAGGAACCAACTCACAAGAACGGGAGTTACTATAGAAGAAACCGCGGGGGCGGTAGATAGGTGCAAGGGATTAAATCCGCGGGGCGGCACAATAGAGGCACGGGGGCGGTTTTCGGTGCAAAAGCGCTGCCGACTTCTTGGACATCAAGGAACACAACAAGGGTCAAATCTTGCTTTTCTCAACAAATAACCATATAACAACTCAACCAAGGGAGTTTGTGAACATCAAAGGATCATCAACGGAACGCTCCACAAGAATCAAGGATCAAACTTGATTCTTGGAGAAGACGAAAAGAGGAAACGAAGAGAGAAACAAAACAGAAGGGAAGCAAGTTGCAGCAACACATGAACGTGATGAAGAACAAGGGAGAAAGAACTTACACGTGCATCAAGAACACAAGGGCAAGGCTGCAACACTTGAGGGTTGAAGAAAACGTAAGCAAGAAACGGAAAAAGAAGAAAAGATGGGAATATATAGAATAGGCTAGAAAGATATATGGAAAAGACGTCTAGGGTTTGGAAGAAGATAAGGAAGTCGCCCATAAGATAGAAGATCGGATTTCTATCAATGGAAGGAAGATAAAACGAACGAAAACAGATTGGGCGCGATCTGCAGCGAATCCACAGGGGCGGATCGCCTCAACCATAGGGGCGACCCCTTGTCAACACGGGGGTGGTGACAGAGACCAACGTTGTTGGGGCGGTGTTCACTCCAAAAGGTGTGTGCAAGCTTTAATATTTATACCAAGAATAATTGCAAATAGCGAACCCGCAGTGTACGAATCGATTGTAATAAAAGCAAGAATTCCAGGCTCGAACACAGGGATTAAGGTGAAACAAAGATCGGTAATTCAGGTTGTCAATTAACAAACACGCAACAAGCAAGCTATCAAAGATGATGTAATAATCAGGTAAAGGGAATGTGGATTCTAGAGATTTAAGCATCCAGTTGTGGTTCCGACTCAAGATCTCAAAGGATAACGTGGACAAAGCTGAGGTTTGCAAAGGGAAGGTGTTTCTAAGGTGGGAATAGATCACCGGGTAAGTCTCACTACTCATTATCCCAAACCAAAGATCCTCTCACCGGGTAAGTCTCAATGTACTAACAAAAGGAACTATAATCTCAAACCAACATACAACCCAAGGGAATAGGATCAACCTTTACCGGGTAAGTCTCAGGTTAACTCTCAAAGATGGGATAAAGGCACACTCAAACCCCAATAAAGGATAAACCTTTATTATCTACACTCATGATCTTGGGTATACAAACAAAGGAATCACCGGGTAAGTCTCATCCTAGGCTTGTGTTGAACCAGGAAAGGTATAACAAGGATAAGATTTGGGAAACTGAAACCTCAACTCAGATAAGGATCAGGAAAGGGCTCGCCTCGCTCAGTTTATGTACCATCTCGGTCGAGATGTTCCACAACTGACCGAGGTGTTCGTCGGTTAAGGTACAGGCTCAAGCTTTCATGGTCCACTTTCAGTACGAGCCAGAAGAGTCTCGCTGAAAATCTGGTGAGCAATGCGGAAGGCAAGGTGAAAGATAATACGCTCCCGGGAATCTACAGGCCACCACCTATCACTATGGTCAGTCATATGGGCAATCTCACCCCAGAAACTCCGAGCCACCCCTCGGGAAGGAAAAGCAGTCACTATAGGTGTAGGGAAGCCAAAAATCTCCCTAAACTGATCCATCCGAACTGCGTAGTTCCTGTTCAGCAGCCGGTACATGATCATATGATGCTCCGGCACGTAAGTCACCGAACTCACAAACTCCATCGTTGGCTCTAGATAGGTTGGCGCTCTGATAGTCATGAACTCCTCCAAGCCAACCATGGAGATCATCTACCTCAAGTCCTCCACCACATGGAGGCACTCAAAGGCAGAAACATCAAGGAATCGCGGGGCAACGATGGGGCGCCTGCAAATCCGGTCATAGTCCTTCTGGTGTCGCTCGTGGATCACCGGAAAAGAAAAGTGAGAAGCTGAGGAAGGGGAAGAATGGTGTGAGCTGATGGGCCTGTCGATCAGATCTGTTACTCATTTTTTGGATGAAGAACACCTCGGTTGACCAAGAACACCTCGGCCGAGACACATTCAACTGGACCGAGGCGAACTGCTTTTCGAACGCAACTCTTGAATTTGTAAGCTTTTTCCCCCAAAAACATTACCAAAAGCTTCCTCTGGGGTACTTATATCCTTCCCAACAACAAAAAATGGCAACCAAAGCCAAATCTACTCGGAATTGACAAAAGAAGAAGGGAGTTAGGGTTTGGAACGAAATACCCCAGATTTTGCAGATGAAAGCGTTTTCCTTGCAGTTTGTTGCTTGGAAACTGAATCTCGTTCTTCCTCCGGTGATTTCGAGCCAAGAAACATGGAAAACGAGCAAGAATTGGGAATTTAAGGGGAGTAGTCGCCGCGGTCGAGGTCGATCGTAGAGAGGGAAAAAGTGGGAGGAGTGAGAAACCGTCTCGCCTTTTATACCCCTCGCTGAATTTGATTATACCTCGATTGAGATGTTCCTGAGTGGACCGAGGTGTCAGAGTGGATCGTCAGACCTAGTCGCCTCGGTTGACAAAGAACATCTCGGTCGAGGTCCTGGACTACACCCGAGATGTGTCTAAGTCAAGCTCCGTCTTCTCAATTTCTCAAACTTTTGTCCTTCTAGTGTAGCTCCTGAGCTGTAATCCTTTCTAAGAGAGTACATGGTTCCTCTCTAGGAGGACGCAAAAACCAAACAAAGCAAACTATCTAAAACTAAGCTAGAAAATTGAAAAGAAAGCAATACCTTGGGTTGCCTCCTAAGAAGCGCTTGGTTTAAGGTCGCTAGCTCGACCGTACGTCATTATCATACAAGGTATAATGGTGCAATCTCCTCAACCGGGACTTCCGGTCGGTACTTCTTCAACCTATGACCGTTGACCTTAAAACTTCCGCTAGTTTCTCCCTATATTTCAACTACACCATAGGGAAAAATTGTTTTCACAATGTAAGGTTTTGTCCATCTAGATTTCAACTTACCTGGAAAGAGGCGGAGGCATGATTTGAAGAGTATAACAAGATCTCCTTCTTTGAACTCCTTAGGAATGATATGCTTGTCATGCCATCTCTTCGTTCTTTCCTTGTAGATCTTGGCATTCTCATAGGCGTTTAAGCGCAACTCCTCCGGCTCATTAATGTCTAAAACTCTCTTCTCTCCGGCTTCCTTGATGCAAAAATTGAGCCACTTGATTGCCCAATATGCCTTGTGTTCCAACTCAACGGGTAGATGACAAGACTTCCCATATACCAAATTGTAAGGGGTGGTACCAATGGGAGTCTTGAATGCGGTCCTATAAGCCCAAAGAGCATCGTCCAACTTCATGGACCAATCCTTCCTCGTCCTTGATACGGTCTTCTCCAAAATTGCCTTGATTTCTCTATTCGAGATCTCTACCTGCCCACTAGTTTTAGGGTGATAAGGGGTTGCTACCTTGTGGGTTACCCCATACTTCGATAAAAGTGACTTGAACTTCCAGTTGATGAAATGTGTCCCTCCATCGCTAATGATGATCCGCGGCGTCCCAAAACATGGAAAGATAGTTCTAATGAAGAACTTCACAACCACCATGGCGTCATTAGTGGGAGAGGCAATGGCTTCCACCCACCTAGAAACGTAATCAACAGCTAAGAGGATGTAGAGGTTCCCCGCGAATGATGGGAAATGTCCCATGAAGTCAACTCCCCATACATAAAAAATCTCAACCTCTTGAATATTATTGAGTGGCATCTCGTTCCTTCTAGACAAGTTCCCTATTCTTTGGCATGCATCACAAGAGACAACAAACGCTTTCACATCCTTAAATAATGTAGGTCAAAAGAAACGAGAATGTAATACCTTCGCACACGTTTTGTGAGAGCTAACATGTCCTCCACAAGGAAGCGTGTGGCAATACCGTATGACACTAGCAGCTTCATTTTCCAGAATGCATCGTCGAAGCATCCCATCCGGACCACTCTTGAACAGTAGAGGTTCATTCAAATAGTAGTGACGAACATCCTTGAAGAACTTCTTCCTTTCAGCGTACGTCAATTCGGGCGGTATATCTTGACAAACAAGGTAATTGACGATATCAGCATACCAAGGCTCTTTACCCTCAGAAACTTGGCGAAGCCAGTGCTCCACCAACTGTGAATTATCATCAGAAAGTGAATCAGAAAGATTGTCGTCCTCAATTGACAACATCTTGCTTGCTATCTCGGTCGGGGCCCAAGGTGGGTGACCGAAATGTTCTTCAAATAAGAACACCTCGCTTGGTCCAGAAAGTGCCTCGGTCGAGGTACTGGAACTAGAACTGAAACCTAATGTGCTTTTCTTCTCCAGAATCAGTTTATCAAATCTAGCTCCAGGATCTGCTTTTAATTGTTCCAAGCTTCGCACATCTGTATCACAAGAGACATATATACCTTCCTCCATTAAACTAAAACTTAGAACTTTTTCAAGAGGATCTTTAATAAGGATAGAGCTCACCAATTTTCGCGAATCTTCTTCATCAAAGATGTTGAATATGTCATCCTCCAGCGTTTCTCCTTCATTGCAGCCAATAATGCAAACTCCACATGATCTCCACCAAGGTTGAATTTCAACTTGGTGTTCTTACAATCCACGTTGCAACCCGAAGTTTCTAGAAATGGCCTCCCGAGAATGATAGAAATGGGACAATCTACGGGAATGTCAAGCACAACAAAGTCTATAGGTATGTAGAAATTACCTAACTTGATGGGAACTTCCTCTAAAATACCAACGAGACAGGTAATGGAGCGATCCGCCATGTATAACGTCATCTTTACGGGCTTGGACTCTCCAAGTCTGACTTTCTCACATAGCTCCAGCGAAATGATGCTCACGCTGGTTTCTAGATCACAAAGTGCATTGAAGAACCGGTAGGTGAAATAAATAAGTTAAAAGATACTCTAGAAGCGGGGGTTGAATAGAGTATGAGAACTTTTCGCAAACCAAATCTCAAGGTCTTGAAACTCCTTTCAAGGGCCTTGATGTCAATCTGTGCTCTTAGTGAAACTTTGTTTTCAAGGGCTTTGAAACAACTTTTAAGGGTCTTGACTTCGTGTTCCTGCAAAAACAAAGTTAGTCACAATAGCAAGATATAGTGCGGAGTGTAAAAGATTGACACGAGGATATGTTTACGAAGTTCGGCTCTAAATAGCCTACTCTCCGTCCCTAGGTATAGCCTTAGGATCTAACTATCTATTATCAGCTTCAAAGAGTCCTAGATAAAAATTAGAAGAAATCCCCTTCTTCTCTCACTATAGCCAATGCTACGATCTAGCTCCAACTCTCAACCTAGTATAATAGCCTAGTTACTACGCAGACTAACACACACTCTAGTATAACACTATTTAGATCTTCCAATGGAGCTCTTGTGTTTTCTCTCTCTAAGGGAATAAAGCTTTTGCGTAAATGAAAGAAAGAAAAACAATGAAGAAGATGTTTAGGTTGCTTGAAGACGTTAAGATGTTTTCCAGTATATGCTTGTATGTCTTTTCTACTTTGATTACCATCTTCATTTATACTCTTTTATGGAGAGGTCTTCTAGCCGTTGAAGAGATGACCGTTTGAAGATGAATCTTCTTCTTCTAGAAGATCGCTTCCTGTTTCGAGATAAGGTAGACGTTGCAAATCTTCAACTCCTGAGAACACCTCGAGTCCTTATCTCCTTGAACTTCTCGTTCTTTGTTAAACCGAAAGAGAAGATATATTGACGCTTTTCTATTTTAGAAAATCTTTCTGAAAAAATTCTCTAATCTTCGGTTGAGATCTTCAGTTGTAAAAGATCTTCCCTGAAATTTTTTTGTTGAGCAATTCGTTCTTGGAAAATCTTCTTTGCATTTGAATCCTTGTTTCGTCGTGCAACTATATAACTCCAAGGCCTTTGAGATCGTCCCTTTGCAACGTTGTCTTCCTTGTCCTTGAGTTATAATTCAAGACCCTTGAATCCCATATCAAGGCCCTTGACATTCAATAAGACCTGCACTGAATTCAAACCAACCAAGCATCTAGAGAATATAATCAATACATTGTTAGTGTATCCAACTACTACATTTGCGTTAAGTCTTCCATCATCAACACCTGTAATGCATTATAAACAAGGTGGAGTTTTCAATCTCCCCCTTTATGGAAGACAACACAAATGTTTTATCGTACCTGCATTTGTTAGTTTAGCAATGCATATGAAAATCAAAACTAAAATGCAGAATGCAGTATATCGAATGTCGGATCATTCATTTCTCCCCCTTTGTCTTTCAACAAGGGAGAAAAAATAGTCAAATCATGGGAGTTTTAAACACGATTATAGACCCAAAATAGTATTTTCACAACCCACATAAAAAAGCTTTTCAAAATAGTCATGACAATCAGAGAACTTCAAGTTTCCTTGTACCATCTGGAGGAGCTTCCTTTCCCGTAATGTTCCCTTAAACAAATATCCATCCATCGATCTTGAGCATTGATGAGGTCAAGTTCTTTCTGAGAAATATATGTTCTTCTCTAATCTGAATTCTTATCATACTTTTTGACCACACCAAACTCTTCAATAGTCAGAATATCTGGATCTTCTGGCAATGGTTGGTGAATGGGTTTATCCTTGATTATCTTATGACATTGAGTCATAACTTTTTCAGCATCTTCTGTAGTCGCATGTCCATCATCTTCTTAGAGGGGCTTAATACTGCTAGTAGATGTAAGAGACAAAGCATTAACATGAAACATCTGATTAATTTTCTGGTTAAGAATACCCAGTAAATCTTGTGTTTCATCCATCTTGTCGGTCACTGAAGCTCTGAAAAAGACAAGATCGGATCTTAGTGAGTCCACTGCCCTCTCTACAGCTTCCAAACGCTACTCTGTAGTGAAATTCCATTCTGGCTGCTCCTTCAAAACCCATATAGTACTGAAATCCACCTAAGTCTTCTGAATTCCTATGGTCTCAAAGAAGGCTTCATCCAATCCTCCATTGATAATGTGCAATTCCTCACTAGAAAAATCAACTGAAAAATGTCTAAAGATTATGGGAAGCAGATTCCGATATGGCGGGAGACTAGTGCTTGGAGAATTTATGACATTTACCATATGAAACAGGATAAGTTCAGGCATATTTACTTTCAACCCATTCATCACATTATATAATAAAACCAGCACAATATTGTTTGTAATATCCTTGTTAGCAAACCTGGGTACTACACATATGTCTAAAATAGCATAAATGATTCTGGCTTCCAAGGTTAAACAAGTGATAGTGGGTGGTGATAATGCATTGGGAAGGAGAAACTGTTCTCTGGCTAATCTGATGATTCTAGCAGGGTTAGAATGTTCTGATACGTCATATCGAGGAACAGCAAAAATATCAGCTATAATCTCAGAGGTAATGGTGATTTTCTTACCTTTGATGACTGAGTCCAGAATCCATTCTCCTCTTTCTCTTCTTGCCGTTAAGTTCGTGTAGAACAACCTGGGCAGTCGTGGGTACGAGGATTCACCTGGGTTTAACATGATCCAGATTGAGCTTGCCTGAATCACTTCTAGCCCCGGTAATGAGAAGTAGGTAAACAATTCGCTATGAACCGGCTCACACATGCATTGGTAGCGATCATCAAACTCTGTTAGCCATTTCTTGGCTGACATTGGATTTGCAAACCAACTCGACGGAAGCCCAGTCTTAGCAAAAATCTCTACATCACTTAGATAGTCTGAAGAACTCGAGCTTGAATCAGATTCTGAACTCGAATCGGAGTCAGATGATATTTGAACTATTCTCTGTTGTTTGGGGACAGATGGTGTTGCTTCGTCCATTGAAGGTCTCTTGGATGCCATGAGAAAATTTTGAGAAGAAGATGAAGAGGGTTTGGAAAATTGAAAGAGTAAAGCACTGTTCTTTCAATGGGAAAAGGAAGCGGAAGAAATAAAGAGGGAAGAGAAGAGGTTTTTAAGGGAAGAAGTCTTATCAACGTAAGATCAAAAGATTTTTAAGATCTTGGGAAAATCATTGATGATAAAAATTCTTTCCATAAATTTTGATAACCACTTTTCAAAATCCTTTGAATTTGATAACAAACCTTTTGAAATCCCTTTTAAAGAATAAAAATTAGATAATTCAATATCTAAAGGATATGAATTTCTAATTGATCCGTTTTATTAATATACCCTTTGAAATATGTTTCAAGGCCCCTTGAATTTTATTTCAAGGCCCTTGAAAACATCAATTGGACTACATGCGTAGGAACAATTAAACTCGTTTACTCCGCCTACATTAATGCTTCCTTGTTCAACATACCAAGCTCCAATCTAATAAAATTAAATTGTTCCTCAGGAAGAGGCTTGGTAAAGATATCTGCAAGCTGTAAGTTAGTTGAGATAAAAGAGATCGAAACATCACCTTTCTCAACATGATCACGTATAAAGTGATGTCTTACATCAATATGCTTAGTTCTTGAATGGTGCACAAGATTTTTGGTTATAGAAATAGCAATAGTATTATCACATTTTATAGGAATATCTTTCAAGTCAAAGCCAAGATCACGAAGTTGTTGAGCAATCCAAAGAATTTGTGCACAACAGGCTCCTGCAGCTATATATTCAGCTTCAGATGTGGATATGGCAACAAAGTTTTGCTTCTTGGAGTGTCAACTAATTAGATATGACCCTAAGAATTGGCAATATCTAGAAGTACTTTTTCTATCGACCTTATAGCCTACAAAAGCCGCATCTGAATAGCCAACAAGATGAAACGAGCTTCGACGTGGGTACCATAACCCTAGATCCTTAGTGCCATTGAGATACCAAATTTTTTTTTCACAGTTGTCAAGTGTGACTCTTTAGGATCAGCTTGAAATCTTGCACACATGCACACACTAAACATAATGTCAAGACGACTAGCAGTTAGATACAACAATGAACCGATAATACCTTCATACTCCTTTTGTACTACACTTTTGCCATTCTTATCATGATCTAGCGAAAGTGTTGAACTCATAGGAGTCTTTGGAACCTTAGATTGATCCATTTTGTACTTCTTAAGCAAGTCTTTAGTATACTTGCTTTGATTGAGAAAAATTCCTTTCTTTGCTTGTGCAACTTGAATTCTAAGAAAGAAATTTGGCCCTCCCATTAAGCTCATTTCAAATTCCCTGTACATAATATCTGAAAATTCCTTGCAAAGGGAATCATTAATAGCACCGAATAATATATCATCAACATAGATTTCCACTACTGGAATGTCGTTGCCTCTAGTTTTGATAAACAATGTTTTATCAATCAAACCTCTTTTGAAATTGTTTTCAAGAAGATATATAGATAATCTTTCATACCAAGCTCGAGGAGCTTGCTTAAGACCATAGAGAGATTTGTCTAGTTTAAAAACATGATATGGAAATTCATCATTTTCAAAACCAGGAGGTTGAGCAACGTAGACTTCTTCTTCTAAGAAGCCGTTTAGAAAAACACATTTTACATCCATTTGAAAAAGTTTTATGCTCATAAAAGATGCAAATGCAAGTAGCATACGTAGGACTTCTAACCTGGCAACTGGAGCAAAAGTCTCCTAATAATCAATACATTCTTCTTGGTTATAGCCTTGTGCTACAAGTCGTGCTTTATTTCGTATGACTTTGCCACTTTCATCCAATTAGTTTCGAAAGACCCATTTCGTGCCAATAATTGATTGATGTTTTGGTCTTGAAGTAAGAGTCCATACCTTTTTCCTGTCAAATTCATTCAATTCATTTTGCATGGAAATGATCCAATCAGGTTCTTGAAGAGCTTGAACGTAGTTCTTTGGCTCAACAAGCGATACAGAAGCGGAGAAGGCACATAGATTGTTCACTTTCGATCAAGTTTGAACTCCAGCATTTGGATCTGAGATCACATTCTCATGTTGATGATATGAGGAGTGTTGAACTTTTCTTCTTTTGACAGATGGAGCAGATCCAGAAGGTTGAGCTTCATATGTTTGACTAGATTCAAGTACCGTTGGTATATTACATGTTGATCCAATCTCAAGGCCTTGAAGTTGGGTTTCAAGCCCTTGAAGCGGAGTTCTGTTATCACAGTTTCCTGTTTCAAGGTCTTAAAGGCGTGTTTCAAGGTCTTGAGGGTTTTCTTCTATATCTTGAATCTTTTACTGCATATTATTGTCTCGATCTTTAGGATCTTCCTCTTCATCCAAATTATGATCTTCTCTTTGATTCAGATTTAGATCTAAAAAACTCACTCAAAGTACCATCATTGCTTTTATAAAAAAAATATGAATGCTTTCCTCAACAATTTTGGTACGTTTGTTATAAACGCGATAAGCTTTGCTATTTGAAGCATATGCAATGAATATAGCTTCATCACTACGTGCATCAAATTTCCCAAGATTATCTTTGCCATTGTTATGAACAAAACAAGTACATCCAAAGGGTTTGAAAAATGAAATATTTGGTTTTCTTCCTTTAAAGAGTTCATAAGGAATCTTTTTCAAGATAGGGCGAATCAAACATCTATTCAAAATATAATTTGCAGTGTTTACTGCTTCAACCCAAAAACTTTTTGGCAAATTGTTTTTTTAAAAGCATTGTCCTAGACATATTCTCAATAGTGCGGTTCTTACGTTCAACAACTCCGTTTTGTTGAGGAGTTCTAGGAGTTGAAAAATAATGTGAAATGCCATATTTTGCACAAAACAAATCAAACTTCAGTTGATCAAATTCTCTACCGTGATCACTTCTTATAGAAATAATTGGTAGGTTTTTCAAAGTTTGTAACTCCTTACACAATTTTGAAAACTCAAATAAAGCTTCAGATTTTTCTCGTAGAAAAGAAATCCATGTGAAACGAGAGAAAACATCCACTATAACAAGGATGTACTGCTTGCCTTTGGGAGATTTGACATGCATAGGTCCACAAAGATCCATGTGTAAAAGTTCAATGGGTCGAGAAGAACTTACAGCTTTCTTAGGTTTGAATGAACCTCTTGTTTGTTTACCTTGTGTACACGCCTTACATAGATCATTTACCTTGAAATTTAGGTTTGGCAAACCACGTACCAAATCTTTTGTAAGTAGTTTATGCATGGTGTGCATGCTTACGTGACCAAGTCTTCTATGCCAAAGCCTTGGATCATCAGTCAAAGCCTTTAGACATTTTAGCTTAGTTCCTGAAACTTGGTTAGTTCTCATTGAATAAACATTATTACATCTAGGAGCAGTAAGCAATACTTCACCCGTCTTTTTGTCTTGAACCTCACATTTATCTGAATCAAACATGACTTTATTGCCTTTATCACAAATTTGAGAAATACTTAGCAAATTATATTTCAAACCATCAACCAAATAAACATCATCAATAAAGTTAGATGAATTATAGCAAATTTTATCAATGCCAATTATGTCACACTTTCCTTTATCACCAAGAGTAATGGTTCCAGATGATTGCTTCTTCTTTTTTTTTCTTTTTTTCTAAAACGGAAAGCGGTTAGGAAAAACTATCTTCTAGAGGTAGTCCACCCTAAAGCATCCTTACGGATGAGAACACGAAGTTCGGGATCGCCAGAAAAGGGTGTGTTGGGGTTCGAAATTCCCAAATGGGTCAATTAGTCAACAACACAGTTGATTTCTCTAAACACATGCCTTACTTGTACTTCCTCAAAGAAGCAAAGATGATTGCTTCTTTAAATCTGAGAATAAAGAGCTTTTTCCACTCATGTGTCTTGAGAAACCACTATCTAATATCCATTTGTGCTCCTTTACATTGGTGATATCCTACAAAACAGCAAACATCAACCTTTCTGGGTCGACCAAATGGCATATTTTGGTTCATACTCAGGTTCGATCATGTTTGGTGGTCTAGTACCTTTAGGAACCCATATTTGTTTGACTTGTTTCCTTAAACATAATGGATAAGTGTTTCTGATGATATAAGGATCATTTCTTCTATAAGGACAAGTAGATTTAACATGACCCTTTTTACAGTAGTAGAAGCAAGTAGGCATAGAATGCTTCCTTTGGCGTTGACAAAAGTGGTGGTAGGTTTTCTAGGAAAGATCCTATGATAACCTATACCATTTTTGTTAAGGGTAGACTGTTGTTCACCCAGCATTCTCTCAAGATTAGCTTTTGAACGAGTAAACTTAATAAGTGCAGCCTTCTAGTCTTGAGACGTCAAAGTTAGATCAACTTTCTCTTTCTCTAGCTCGATATAGTTTCGATGAAGAGAGGAGAGGTTGTCCTTGACAATCAGGTTCTCTGATTCCAAGGCCTTGATATTGTCATCAACGTCTACTTTTTTGTGTTAAGATTTTCAATTTTCAGAGACATTTCACTTAGTTGTTTTTCTTGTTCAAGAAGCTTTTCTTTTAAAGAATTTATCCTTATTCTATGTTCCTTATGACATATGATAATATCTTAACGGAATTGTTTCAGGTTGATACATAATTGTACTTACCACATTGTCAACATACATATTTGAATCTTCTTCATGATCGGCCATGAGACACAAGTTTGTTTGTTCTTTTTCGTCTTTTGATTCATTTGTTGATTCTGAATCACTCCATGAAACAACCATAGCTTTCTTCTTTCGATCATTTTTATTGAAGTTGGTCCTCTTCTTTTTTGGACAATCCTTCACAAGATGATCTGTTTCACCACATTCAAAACAAGTCAATACTCTCGTTTTCTTATTAGAGTTAGAAAACTTACCTCGGAATTTTGATGCTCGTGGATATTCTCTATTAGCAAATTGTTTCTTAATCTTGAGAATTATTGCGAGACCCTTAGAAATCATGACGATTGCATCTTCTTCATCATCGTCATCACTATCCTCTTTATCAGATGGTAATTCATCTCTTCTGATTTTAATGCCAAATTCTTGGAGTTGGATGGGAGTTCTCCATCTTCTTCACCAAGAACCATTTCATGTGTGATGAGTTTTCCAAGGAGGTCATCAAGAGGAAGAGTTGTGAGATTCTGAGCTTCTTCAATAGCAGTCATCTTTGGTCCCCACTTCTCTTTAGGTAGGCTCCTTAGAACCTTCCTCACTTTCTCTTCATTTGTGAAGATCTTTCCCAGTGAGTCCAGATTGTTCACGTTCTCAGTGAATCTGGTGAACATTTCTTTGACTCTTTTATTTGGATTCATCTTGAATAGCTCGTATTGTCTGAGGAAGATGCTAATATTTGTTTCCCTGACATGACTTGTTCCTTCGTAAGTGACAACAAGCTTGTCCCATATTTTTTTAGCACTCTTGCATGATGAGATGCGGTTGAATTCATTGGCATCTAACCCGCAGTATAGTAGGTTCATTGCTTTGTAGTTCTTTGATACGTTGTCCAGGTCAGTTTGTGTGAAGTCAGCTTCCTTCTTTGGGACTTGGACACCTTCAACCGTTGTCATTGGAACTTTAGGTTCAGTTTGAATGATGCTCCAAAGCTCCATGTCCTGCTCAATAATGAGCATACGCATGAGTGCTCTCCAATAAGCAAAGTTGTTGCCACAGAAGAGTGGTGGTCGAGATGACGATCTTCCTTGAGTAAATCCACCATCACCTACAGGATTCATGATTAGTCTCACTGATGGTTAAATCAATAAACGTGAGTCTAGCTCTGATACCAATTGAAGAACCGGTAGGTGAAATAAATAAGTTAAAAGATACTCTAGAAGCGGGGGTTGAATAGAGTATGGGAACTTTTCGCAAACCAAATCTCAAGGTCTTGAAACTCCTTTCAAGGGCCTTGATGTCAATCTATGCTCTTAGTGAAACTTTGATTTCAAGGTCTTTTAAAAAACTTTCAAGGGTCTTGACTTCGTGTTCCTGCAAAAAAAAAGTTAGTCACAATAGCAAGATATAGTGCGGAATGTAAAAGATTGACACGAGGATATGTTTACGAAGTTCGGCTCTAAATAGCCTACTCTCCGTCCCTGGGTATAGCTTTAGGATCTAACTATCTATATCAGCTTCAAAGAGTCCTAGATACAAACTAGAAGAAATCCCCTTCTTCTCTCATTGTAGCCAATGCTACGATCTAGCTCCAACTCTCAACCTAGTATAATAGCCTAGTTACTACGCAGACTAACACACACTCTAGTATAACACTATTTAGATCTTCCAATGGAGCTCTTGTGTTTTCTCTCTCTAAGGGAATAAAGCTTTTGCGTAAATGAGAGAAAGAAAAACAATGAAGAAGATGTTTAGGTTGCTTGAAGACGTTAAGATGTTTTCCAGTATATGCTTGTATGTATTTTGTACTTTGATTACCATCTTCATTTATACTCTTCTACGGAGAGGTCTTCTAGCCGTTGGAGAGATGACCGTTTGAAGATGAATCTTCTTCTCCATGAAGATCGCTTCCTGTTTCGAGATAAGGTATACATTGCAAATCTTCAACTCATGAGAACACGTCGAGTCCTTAGCTCCTTGATCTTCTCTTTCTCTGTTAAACCGAAAGAGAAGATATTTTGACGCTTTTCTATTTTAGAAAATCTTTCTGAAAAGATTCTCTAATCTTCGGTTGAGATCTTCGGTTGTAAAAGATCTTCCCTGAAATCTTTTTGTTGAGAAATTCGTTCCTGGAAAATCTTCTTTGCATTTAAATCTTTGTTTCGTCGTGCAACTATATAACTCCAAGGCCTTTGAGATCGTCCCTTTGTAACGTTGTCTTCCTTGTCTTTGAGTTATACTTCAAGGCCCTTGAATCCCATATCAAGGCCCTTGACATTCGATAAGACCTGTACTGAATTTAAACCAACCAAGCATCTAGAGAATATAATCAATACATTGTTAGTGTATCCAACTACTACATTTGTGTTAAATCTTCTATCATCAACACTTGTAAAACATAATAAACAAGGTGGAGTTTTCATGCATCATAAGTTACATCCCCAGCTTGAATGGGAATTCAAAACGAACCGGGATCTCTCAATTTAGGTGGCATCTTCTCCTTCATGATTTGAATGAGCTCCGAAGATCTAGATGTCATCCTTACTTCACCAAAATCCTCCATCTTTCTCTTCCTTGACAAGATCTCAGTCAGAAACATTCCATAGGTGGGCATCCCTATAATTGCATCAATGAAAGGAATGCTAATATGTAGCTTGTTCATAAGGTCTAGAAACTTACCAAAGTGCTTGTCTAGATGTGCCCGCACCCTTTACTGAGGGAACGGGAGTGGTGGTTTATAAGCAGGAGGTGGAACATAAACTTCAGATTTATCTTTTGCTTTTTGGGACTCCATCTCGGTTAGCACCTCGACCAAGGTGTTCCTCGTCTGATCTTGGTCCGAGGTGTTCCTCATCTGGTGGGGGCTCGACCAAGGCACTGGATCTGCAATCTTCAATCCACTGCGTGTTGTAATCGCCAGGATTTGTCCTTTAGGGTTGCTCTCTGTCCTTGTTGGGAGCTTCCCAGGATCTCTTGGCGCTTCATTCTCCTTGTTGTAAAATTGTTCCTCTAAGGCTTTTTGTGCCTCCTAAAATGAATTCATCGATGTCTCCCTAGCGTTGAGCTTGATCAATATTTCCTCCAGCACAACATCCGGTTTCTTCGGTGGCTGGGACGAGCTTTGTAAAATCCGGAATTTTTATTCCGTCTATTTCCGTTATAAAATAGATCTCGATCCATCAATTCATATCCGTCTACTTAGTTAGACATATTAAGATAAAAATTATCATTTTATGTAGACCTCCTTCACATAAAATGATAGAACCTTTTATAAGTTATCATTTTATGTGACTTACCTTCACATAAAATGATAGAGTTTTGTAACCAATCTTAAACTGTAAAATAATCCGCATCCGGTTATTCCGTGCATTAATTTCGGGTTCTCGATTCCGGACTACAATTAGTACCGGGCTACGATTCCCTTCATTCCCGCGCCAGCTTCAGCCTACTCCAGCCCACTGTTTTGCTAGTTCGTGAGCTGCTCTAGCGTTGCCCAGCCCAATCCGTGAGCTGCTCCAGCATCGCTCAGCCCAGTGAAGCAGCAACCCGAAGTCTCCAGCCCAGCGTCTGCTCAGCCCAGTGAAGCAGCAACCCGCAGTCTTCAGCTCAGCCCAACAGCCTCCAGCGTTGCCAGCTGCTCTAGCCCGTTGCCCTGCCTTGTCCAGCGCCAGCTCCAGCCCACCGCTTCCTTGCCTATTTCAGCCCAGTTCGACCTTACATTCTGCAGCCAAAGCCAGCCCAACAACAGCAGTGGCCAACGCCTATTCCAGCCCAGAAAGGGACAGCTCCTCGCCTTCTTCAGTCAACGAAAGATCTGCAGCAATTATTGCGCTTAAACTCCCACGTAACAGCCCTTCTGTTCAGCTACAATCACACATCCAGTTATTCTCGACGTCCAAATACATTCAGCGTTATCTCCTTCATTTCTGCAATTCCTTTTCTTCTGCCAACACCAGCAGCGTCAACTCTGCGTTTCCTTTTCTTCTGCACACACCCAGCAGCGTCCGGCACTGCTAGATCTCAAACTGCAGCCGCCTACATAACCGAAAAGTGGAGTCCATCGAGTTACAGCTACTGCAAAGAGCCGTCTCCTTCTGTACCTATTGGTAAGACAATCCTTCCCCATCTGTATCTTATGGATATCATAGCCACAATGACTCATTACCCTCCTTTTATTCCGATCACACTTCCAACAGTTGCAACCGTGTGATCAACTAGCAGGTTCGGTTTTGGTACAGATCGGAACCTACAACAAATTAACCTTCTAGCTGCAAACCGGTAAGAGCCTATACTTGGATTAAAATAGGTTTCCGATTAGTTTAAGTGGAAGGTTATTATATAATCTTTTGTGGGTATATTATTTCCGTAATGATAGATTGATGAGCTGCTGTAATTCGACCTTGAGCATAGTTAAAATAGTGATAAGTAGCTGCTGAAAGTTATACATAAAATGATAGACATAAGGGCTGCTGTAAATTTGTATTTCATGCCTTCAACTTTTGACATATAAACTGCCTATCTTGTCGGTCAATTATTGAACGTTTGGATAAAGATTCACCGTTGAATTTTGGATATGTTGTAGATGGATATATGTAGTTTAGCATATAAAAAATTGAGAAGAAATGAACGGTCGGATTGAAAGTTATGAGCTCCCGAAGTTAGGTAGTTGAGCAGTTTTGGTAAACTTAAGTTTTTGGCTAAATATAGGATTTGTAAGGGAAGTAGTCAACTTGGTGAATTATTATAAAATTAATGGCTGAACAGTTTAGAGAAATTTTTCCTCCTAAGGTTAGATAGAACCTCATAGATGATCTGGAGATTTAATTCGGAATTATTATAAGCTGTTAAGAATTTTATATTTAGAACCGAAATTAGACCGTTACGATTCTTCCGGAAAATAGAAACATAGGAAAAATGTCAGTTTGGAACCAAATAAAATTTTAGGAGTTAGAATATAAATTTAGAACCTCAAATAGGAGTTTAGACATGAATTTTAGGGTTTTCGAGAAAATCGGAACCAAGGGTAAAATGGTCATTTTACCCTAAACTAATATTGTAACTAGTATGTCTTAATACCTTATTCGTTCTTAGAAGTTTTAGACTTCTATCTACGTGAGAGTGTGCTAATACACTTATCGCCTTTGACAGGCAACTGAGTGGTTACAGTTTACAGAGCGAGTGGTTTATAAAGAGTCGAGCGTTATAACAGGTAAGTCCTTTGGGCTTACTTAGCTGACTGCTAAATATGAGTATAAATGATGATGGTGGTGTGTGATTGAAATGTTTAGAGAGATAGGTTGTGATATATAATTACCGACCTATATTTTGGCCTAAGAGTAACGGGCGGTGGCATTCTGCTCAGTAGCTGGCTGGCGCTGGGGGTTTCTTTCGGGACTAGTCCATACGTGGTTTGTAGTGATGCTACCAATGGAAGTCAGCTAGACCTACACCAGTTGGATAAGGAACGGAGGCGAGAACTAATAATAAATCTCGTGCCACAACTTAAATTGAATAATGTGAATCACTTAAATAATAGATAATAAATTGGTTGAGTGCCAGCATGATGTTTGTTTATTTTTTTGTTTCTGCTTGTGTTTGTGCCGTTATCATTATGCTTATATTTGGATAGTTAGCTAACTGTTGATATGTTGTTTAGATTTGACACAGGTTAAAGCAGATGCCGAGTGATCCAGACGGTAGTGGTCAGCCGGGGTGTCGTACTTTAGGACGTTTTACAGTTTCTGCATTTGGGGGTTTTACAGTTGAACATTGTTTCCTTTCGTACTTTGTTAGATTCCGTTTTCCGGCTGTAGTCGATCTGGTCACATTCATGCATTATTAAGAACTATTTTATGATTTCTGATTTTCCTTATCTGTGCCTTGTTGTAAGATCTCGTTAAGTTGTTGTCAAACTGAGGTCGGGACCCACTGTGCGGTCCTAACCAGTAACTCCCTAAGTTGTAAAATTTGGGGTGTTACAACATGGTATCAGAGGTCTAGGTTGGCAACAATGGCACTTGAATCTTCTAAAAAGGTCATATAAGTAAATAAACAGAACCCGAAAAGGGTCTGAGTTTTCCAAAGAGAATATTTGGATTTAAAATGCATACAGAGTCGGGTTGGGATAGAAAGTACGGATGACCACCACTACCTCTGAGGATCTCGGAATTCTTAGAATAATTATAGACTTGTACTGTTATGATAGATTAGCTAGTTTATAACTGTAGTTATTACTATTTGTGCAGATGGCACGTACTAGGACTGCCCAAGTGACTGGCCGAGGTAGGGGTCGTCCCCCCCTTCCCCCAGTCAGACAGGATCGAACTGATAGCACCCCTACTATTAGAGGGCGTGGTCGTGGGGGTAGACCTCCACTAGGGAGAGGTCGAGGACGAGTTCCTCGAGATGACCCACCTGCAGCAAGCATACCAGAGGTTGCTGTAGAAGAAGTAGCTGAGAGTGTAGGCCCCGAGGTCAGGCCTGAGACCGCCGCTAGGTCTGGAGCGCAAGGAGCACGTTCTACTGAGTCGGGACGTGTTTCTATTGGAGCCTCGGAGTATAGGGAGTTCAGAGCCTATGTTGAGCGCAGGGAGGAAGCTGCCAGAGTTGAAAGGCTTACTCAGGTACCACCGGTGGTACCGGCTAGGTCAGCTCAGGTGACACAGGGAGTGTCTCAGGTGCCGGCTGTATCTGAGAGGAGGGCTGATGCTGATAGAGCACCTACTGGGTCCAGAGCACCGAGACCGGATGAGTGGTTGAAGGCTTTCAACTCTCAGAAGGTCCCCTCATTCAGCGGAGAGATAGGGCTAGAGGTAGAGCACTGGATAGGGAAGATTGAGACTGCTTTGGAGGCAATACGTTGCCCCGTGGATCGACAGGTAGATCTGATACAGACCTGTTTCACAGATGATGCTCATTCATGGTGGCGTACCATTCGTGGCCGAGTCACCAGCTGGGAGCAGATGAGGAACATTGTTAGAGACAGGTACTGTCCAGTTTCCCTGAGGAGAGAGAGATTCCAAGATTTCATTGAGGCGGGATTTGAAGATATCCCGATTGCTGCAGCTATAAAGAAATTTCAGAAGGAATTGACCTTACTTGGACCTTCTGCCCCTCCAGAAGAGCAGCATGTATACCTTTTCTCCAGGAGGTTGAGAGAGAGTACCCGATCCTACCTGGCTGGATTCCGCTATGAGACCTTGTCTGATTATCGGGATAGGGCCTCTGCTTATGAGAGAGATAGGCCAGCTTCTAGGAAAGCAGCTCAGTCTAGTGGGCCGGATAAGCGGCAGAGGACAGGACATGCTGGTAGCAGTGCAGCAGTAGCAGGTTATGATCGAGGACAGACTCAGGGGAGGTCCAGCTACCACTCTACAGTTCGGACTCCCGGTGGAGATCGATAGTGCTTTAACTATGGTGGCCGTGATCACATCAAGACGGATTGCCCGAAACCACCTATCACTTGCTTCACTTGTGGGAAGCCGGGACACAGAGCTACTTTCTGCCGTCAGGGCAAGGCTTCTTCTCAGCAGGGATCTTCTCCTGCGGGTGCTGAGAAGAGTGTACAGAGACCACCTCAGTACCGAGCACCTAGTCAGCAGCAGCAACAGTACCGGGCCCCAAGGCATCCTGCTTCATACAGTACGGCTCAGGGATCAGGTCGTGGCAGAGGACGTGGTAGTACCACCGACACCAGAGGAGGACCATCGAGAGTGTTCGAGCTGAGGAACACTGAGCAGCCTGCAACACCTGCGACCACAGGTACTATTTGGATCCATGACTTACCTGTGCGCGTTTTATTTGATACGGGTGCTACGCACTCATTTATATCAGATGCATGTGTAGATAGGTTGTCCTTAGCTACAGTAGAGGGTGTACCTTTTGTGGTTGGATTACCAGATGGGGGTAAGGTTAGAGGATCTCGAGAGATTTATGACTGCCCTATTCACCTGGGAGGCCGGATTTGGTTAGTAAATTTTCTAGTCATGCCCTTAGCACATGAGGACGTGATATTTGGGATAGATTGGATGACTAGACATGGAGCCGTCTTGGATATTGGTAGGAGGACTGTGACTGTCGCCACGGAGGAAGGCCACAGAGTGATATTCCGAGGTTGGTACCTCGGAAAGTCCGGCACAGTTATCAGCGCAGTGAGAGCAGCCAGATTGATAGCACAGGGTTGCGAGGCCTTCTGGTGTTATGCCATGAAGGAGCGCAAGAGCCTGACAGTAGAGGAGATACCAGTTGCCTGCGAGTTTGCAGAGGTATTCAGTGACGACTTACCAGGGCTACCTCCACAGAGGAGTGTGGACTTTAGCATCGAGTTAGAGCCGGGCACGAGACCGATCTCGAAGGCCCCGTACCGCATGGCCCCGATAGAGTTGCTTGAGCTGAAGAAGCAGTTGGAGGAGTTAGCAGAGAAGGGCTTCATACGCCCTAGTGTTTCTCCCTGGGGTGCACCAGTGTTATTTGTGAGGAAGAAAGATGGATCGATGAGGCTGTGTATCGACTACAGGGAGCTGAACAAGGTCACCATCAAGAATAAGTACCCACTGCCTCGCATAGATGATCTGCTGGACCAGCTACATGGGGCGTCAGTGTTCTCGAGGATAGATTTGAGATCGGGTTATCACCAGCTGAGGGTGAGAGATCTAGACATACCTAAGACGGCATTCCGGACTAGGTATGGTCATTACGAGTTTGTAGTGATGCCATTCGGGCTCACTAATGCGCCAGCAGTATTTATGGAGTTGATGAATGGGATTTTCATCGACTTCTTAGACCAGTTTGTAGTGGTCTTCATTGACGACATTCTAGTTTACTCTAGAAGTCGAGAGGAGCATGCCGGACACTTGAGGACAGTGTTGCAGATTCTACAGGATAGTCAGCTATATGCTAAACTATCCAAGTGTGAGTTCTGGATGTCAGAGGTGGCGTTCCTAGGCCATGTAGTGACTGCTGAGGGGATTAAGGTCGACCCAGCCAAGATTGAGTCAGTGTCCTCTTGGCAACCTCCGAAGAATGTTAAGGAGGTTCGCAGCTTCCTTGGATTAGCAGGTTATTACCGTCGGTTTGTGGAAGGGTTTTCCCTGATCGCCCGACCACTTACTTCTCTCCTAAGGAAGACTACTCGGTTCGTCTGGTCGGAGCCGTGTCAGCAGAGTTTTGAGGAGCTGAAGAGGAGATTGACGTCTGCTCCGATCTTAGCACAGCCTGAGGGTACAAAGGACTTTGTAGTGTACAGTGACGCATCCAAGCTGGGCTTGGGGTGTGTCTTGATGCAGAGGGGTAAGGTTATAGCATATGCGTCTCGACAGCTGAAGACGTATGAAGAGAACTACCCCACTCATGACCTGGAGTTAGCAGCAGTAGTGCACGCTCTTAAGATCTGGCGTCATTATCTCTATGGAGCGACCTGTCAGATCTTCACAAACCATAAGAGTCTGAAGTACATATTCACTCAGCGGGAGTTGAATAACCGCCAGAGGCGGTGGCTAGAGTTGATCAAGGATTTTGACCTTGAGATTCTCTACCACCCCGGAAAGGCGAATGTAGTTGCTGACGCTTTGAGTCGGAAGACGCCTCGGGAGAAGGCGATAGCTCGGTTGACAGTACAACCACAGTTATAGAGAGACTTAGCTTGGTTGGAGGTAGAGATCCAGTTCCCCGATACAGCTCATCAGTTAGCCACCTTAGAGTTACTTCCTGACCTGTTGGGTGAGATCCGACAGAAGCAGGAGACCTGTCCGATGTTGACCCGGATCCGAGACCGGATGTCACGAGATGAGGCACCTCAGTTCACTATTGGTGCCGATGGAGTGATGAGACGGCAGGATCGTATATGGGTGCCATCAGACATTGAGTTGAGACAGAGGATACTAGGTGAGGCTCATGCTACCCCTTACTCCGTACATCCAGGAGCGAGTAAGATGTATAAGGACGTAAGACGTTCCTTCTGGTGGGGTGGTTTGAAGCCTGATGTGGCCCGATATGTAGCGCAGTGTGCGACCTGTCAGCAGGTCAAGATTGAGCATCGTAGATCCGGAGGAGAGCTACACCCACTCCCAGTACCACATTGGAAGTGGGAAGACATTTCTATGGATTTTGTTACCGGATTGAGGCTCAGCAGAGGTTTTGATGCCATTTGGGTAGTGGTAGACCGTCTGACGAAGACCGCACGTTTCATTCCGATTAAGGAAACGTGGCCGGTAAGTCGTCTAGCAGAGGAGTTCACCAGGCATATTGTGAGACTCCATGGAGTACCGAGGACTATCGTCTCCGACAGGGATGGACGTTTTACCTCGAGGTTCTGGCAGCAGGTACATACTGCTCTGGGTACGAGTCTTCACTTTACCACTGCCTACCACCCACAGACAGACGGTCAGTCGGAGAGGACCATCCAGACCCTAGAGGACATGTTGCGGGCATGTGTGCTAGATTGGGGACAGGTATGGCTAGATCACCTCCCACTAGTAGAGTTTTCATATAATAACAGTTGGCACGCGTCTATTGGGATGGCACCTTACGAGGCTTTGTACGGACGGAGATGTCGTACACCGCTATGTTGGGATGAGCCTAGCAAGGCTGATGGAGTAGTACCAGATCAGATACAGGACGACATCGCCCGGATTGCCTTAGTCCGGGAAAGGATGTTAGCAGCTCAGAGTCGTCAGAAATCCTACGCCGACAAAGGCGTCGACCTTTGGAGTTTAGAGTAGGTGCACAGGTGTGGTTGAGAGTGTCACCTACGAGAGGAGTTAGACGTTTCGGCATTAAGGGGAAGCTGAGTCCCCGATACGTCGGTCTATTTGAGATCGTAGAGAGAGTCGGAGAGGTTGCCTACCGACTAGCACTGCCACCAAGATTGGAGGGAGTACACCCGGTTTTCCATGTATCTCAGCTGCGAGAGTACATACCGGACCCTAGACATGTCATCAGTCATGAGGATCTGATAGTCGAGCCAGACCACACTTTTGTGGAGTATCCAGTAGCCGTCCTAGAGCGTAGCATTAGGCGCATGCGTTCTAAGGAGATACCGATGCTGAGGATTCAGTGGTCTAGACGAGGAGTTGATGAGGCTACCTGGGAGACAGAGGAGAGTATTAGACGTAATTACCCTGGGTTCTTTGCGGAGTTAGCCGCTACCTCAGTACCGACGGGTTAGTACCGAGACGAGACCTTATATGAATTCTGTGATTATATGTTTACATAATTGTTTATGTCTATGTGCTTGATGACGTGAGTAGTTGCTTGCTAGAATATATTTCTTGAGGGGAAATGTATGGGGTAGATACCTTATCCTAAGTTTCGGGACGAAACTTATTTTAAGGGGGTACTGATGTAAAATCCGGAATTTTTATTCCGTCTATTTCCCTTATAAAATAGATCTCGATCCATCAATTCATATCCGTCTACTTAGTTAGACATATTAAGATAAAAATTATCATTTTATGTAGACCTCCTTCACATAAAATGATAGAACCTTTTATAAGTTATCATTTTATGTGACTTACCTTCACATAAAATGATAGAGTTTTGTAACCAATCTTAAACTGTAAAATAATCCGCATCCGGTTATTCCGTGCATTAATTTCGGGTTCTCGATTCCGGACTACAATTAGTACCGGGCTACGATTCCCTTCATTCCCGCGCCAGCTTCAGCCTACTCCAGCCCACTGTTTTGCTAGTTCGTGAGCTGCTCCAGCGTTGCCCAGCCCAATCCGTGAGCTGCTCCAGCATCGCTCAGCCCAGTGAAGCAGCAACCCGCAGTCTCCAGCCCAACGTCTGCTCAGCCCAGTGAAGCAGCAACCCGCAGTCTTCAGCTCAGCCCAACAGCCTCCAGCGTTGCCAGCTGCTCCAGCCCGTTGCCCTGCCTTGTCCAGCGCCAGCTCCAGCCCACCGCTGCCTTGCCTATTTCTGCCCAGTTCGACCTTACATTCTGCAGCCAAAGCCAGCCCAACAACAGCAGTGGCCAACGCCTATTCCAGCCCAGGAAGGGACAGCTCCTCGCCTTCTTCAGCCAACGAAAGATCTGCAGCAATTATTGCGCTTAAACTCCCACGTAACAGCCCTTCTATTCAGCTACAATCACACAGCCAGTTATTCTTGACGTCCAAATACATTCAGCGTTATCTCCTTCATTTCTGCAATTCCTTTTCTTCTGCACACACCAGCAGCGTCAACTCTGCGTTTCCTTTTCTTCTGCACACACCCAACAGCGTCCGGCACTGCTAGATCTCAAACTGCAGCCGCCTACATAACCGAAAAGTGGAGTCCATCGAGTTACAACTACTGCAAAGAGTCGTCTCCTTCTGTACCTATTGGTAAGACAATCCTTCCCCATCTGTATCTTATGGATATCATAGCCACAATGACTCATTACCCTCCTTTTATTCCGATCACAATTCCAACAGTTGTAGCCGTGTGATCAACCAGCAGGTTCGGTTTTGGTACAGATCGGAACCTACAACAAATTAACCTTCTAGCTGCAAACCGGTAAGAGCCTATACTTGGATTAAAATAGGTTTCCGATTAGTTTAAGTGGAAGGTTATTATATAATCTTTTGTGGGTATATTATTTCCGTAATGATAGATTGATGAGCTGCTGTAATTCGACCTTGAGCATAGTTAAAATAGTGATAAGTAGCTGCTGAAAGTTATACATAAAATGATAGACATAAGGGCTGCTGTAAAATTGTATTTCATGCCTTCAGCTTTTGACCTATAAACTGCCTATCTTGTCGGTCAATTATTGAACGTTTGGATAAAGATCCACCGTTGAATTTTGGATATGTTGTAGATGGATATATGTAGTTTAGCATATAAAAAATTGAGAAGAAATGAACGGTCGGATTGAAAGTTATGAGCTCCCGAAGTTAGGTAGTTGAGCAGTTTTGGTAAACTTAAGTTTTTGGCTAAATATAGGATTTGTAAGGGAAGTAGTCAACTTGGTGAATTATTATAAAATTAATGGCTCAACAGTTTGGAGAAATTTTTCCTCCTAAGGTTAGATAGAACCTCATAGATGATCTGGAGATTTAATTCGGAATTATTATAAGCTGTTAAGAATTTTATATTTAGAACCGAAATTAGACCGTTACGATTCTTCCGGAAAATAGAAACATAGGAAAAATGTCAGTTTGGAACCAAATAAAATTTTAGGAGTTAGAATATAAATTTAGAACCTCAAATAGGAGTTTAGACATGAATTTTAGGGTTTTCGAGAAAATCGGAACCAAGGGTAAAATGGTCATTTTACCCTAAACTAATACTGTAACTAGTATGTCTTAATACCTTATTCGATCTTAGAAGTTTTAGACTTCTATCTACGTGAGAGTGTGCTAATACACTTATCGCCTTTGACAGGGAACTGAGTGGTTACAGTTTACAGAGCGAGTGGTTTATAAAGAGTCGAGCGTTATAACAGGTAAGTCCTTTGGGCTTACTTAGCTGACTGCTAAATATGAGTATAAATGATGATGGTGGTGTGTGATTGAAATGTTTAGAGAGATAGGTTGTGATATATAATTACCGACCTATATTTTGGCCTAAGAGTAACGGGCGGTGACATTCTGCTCAGTAGCTGGCTGGCGTTGGGGGTTTCTTTCGGGACTAGTCCATACGTGGTTTGTAGTGATGCTACCAATGGAAGTCAGCTAGACCTACACCAGTTGGATAAGGAACGGAGGCGAGAACTAATAATAAATCTCGTGCCACAACTTAAATTGAATAATGTGAATCACTTAAATAATAGATAATAAATTGGTTGAGTGCCAGCATGATGTTTGTTTATTTTTTTTGTTTCTGCTTGTGTTTGTGCCGTTATCATTATGCTTATATTTGGATAGTTAGCTAACTGTTGATATGTTGTTTAGATTTGACACAGGTTAGAGCAGATGCCGAGTGATCCAGACGGTAGTGGTCAGCCGGGGTGTCGTACTTTAGGACGTTTTACAGTTTCTGCATTTGGGGGTTTTACAGTTGAACATTGTTTCCTTTCGTACTTTGTTATATTCCGTTTTCCGGCTGTAGTCGATCTGGTCACATTCATGCATTATTAAGAACTATTTTATGATTTCTGATTTTCCTTATCTGTGCCTTGTTGTAAGATCTCGTTAAGTTGTTGTCAAACTAAGGTCGGGACCCACTGTGCGGTCCTAACCAGTAACTCCCTAAGTTGTAAAATTTGGGATGTTACAAGCTTGATGCAGGCTCCTGGCTCCTCAAAGGAATAGAAGAAGAAGAAGAAGAGGGGGCATTAAGAGCATTTTTAGCATGAGAATAAGGGTCACCGGAATTTTGTTGATTAGATCTCCAATTGTTGTTGTTGGAGTTTCTATTGTTGTTGTAGTTGTTGTTCCGCGGCTCTAGATAGTTGTTTCTTCCTTGGTATCCACCATCTTGCTCCTTCTTCGTTTTAGCTACTAAAAGCTCCTTCAATGCTTTTATTTCATTGCTAAGCGAGGTGAGTTGAGCTCCATTTGATGATGTGTCTTGGAAGCTAACTCTCCTTGCTCCATCTTCAACTCGTTGATGGGAGTATTTCTCCATGTGTAAAGCTTGCTTTTCAATGAAATCCCAAGGTTACTCTATCGGCATATCCATGAAAGTGCCAGCGGAAAGTAATTGAAGCTTGAATTGAGTATCTCCATCCAAACCCTTGAAATATATCTCCAGCAACTCGATCTTTGGAATTCCATGATGTGGGAAATCCAACAAAAGGTCTTTGAACCTCTCCCATGACTTTGACAAACTCTCTTTGTCCTTCATGATGAAAGCATTGATCTTGCCCCTCAATTCAGCGGTATTTGAAGGGGGAAAGAACTTAGTAAGAAACTCCGTCGTCATCTCTTCCCAAGTGTTGATTTTTCCAGCCGGAAGAGATTGATACCAAGCAAGCACCTTGTCTTTCAAAGAGAAGTAGAAAGGCCTGAAGTTGTAATTGTTATTCTCCATTCTTGATGGTCTTAAAGTCTCCATCAGAATCTCGTAGTTTTGCAAATGCTAATGTGGAGACTCTTTCTTCAAACCTCCACATTGACATTGTCGAATCATTGTTAGAACTTGATGTCTAAGTTCATAATCATGCTCAGGTGGATCTCCTAGGTAGACTCCTGGACGCCTGACTTGCTGATTGGGGTCCATTCTCTGTCCTAGGGTTCGTGGAACTCCAACAAAAAGAACATCTCGGACTGACATCCGAGGTGGTGGGTGTATCTCGGTCGGGGCAACTACGACTGGATCTTGCCTCGGTCGAGCATCTGGGATCGGTCGAGGTAAAAATTGAGCCCTTAGAGCGGCCATATCATGAGCTTCAATTCCTTCAGTTCTTGTGCGAGTCTCGTCTCTCTCTCTCTCGCTGCAGTTCTTCTATAATGAGGCATAGTTGTTCCAATGCCTCCTTCAATTTGGTTTCAAGATCGCGATTGTCTTGATCGGCCATCTTAGCTTCTTTCAATCTTCTCCTGTAGGTCTTTTCTGGTTCGGGATCGTAAGGAACGATTTCCTTTCCAGCACGAGTTCTTCGCATAAACCTAAGGAAAGATCCTGTGAAATCACTCAAGTAAAGTGGTCAATAGCAACAAGGGAAATAGCCCCGAAAGACAACCGAAACCGATCTTGGTCCTGACCAAGTCCCCGGCAACGGCGCCAAAAACTTGTTCGCTCCAAAAGGTGTGTGCACACTTTAATATTTATACAAATAATAATTGAAAAGCGAACCCGCAGTGTACGGATCGATTGTAATAAAAGCAAGAATTACAGGGTCGAACACAGGGACTATGGTGAAACAAAGATCTGTAATTCAGGTTGTCAATTAACAAATACGCAACAAGCAAGCTATCAAAGATGATGTAATAATCAGGTAAAGGGAATGCGGATTCTAGAGATTTAAAGCATCCAGTTGTGGTTCCGACTCAAGATCTCAAAGGATAACATGGACAAAGCTGAGGTTTGCAAAAGGAAGGTGTTTCAAAGGTTGGAATAGATCACCGGGTAAGTCTCACTACTCACTATCCCAAACTAAAGATCCTCTCACCGGGTAAGTCTCAAGGTACTAAGGAAAGGAACTATAATCTCAAACCAACACACCACCCAAGGGAATAGAATCAACCTTTACCGGGTAAGTCTCACGTTAACTCTCAAAGATGGGATAAAGGCACACTCAAACCCCAATAAAGGATAAACCTTTATTACCTACACTCATGATCTTGGGTATACAAACAAATGAATCACTTGGTAAGTCTCATCCTAGGCTTGCTTTGAACCAAGAAAGGTATAACAAGGATAGGATTGGGCGACCTGAAACCTCAACTCAGATAAGGATCAGGAAAGGGATCACCTCGCTCAGTTTATGTACCATCTCGGTCGAGATGTTTCACAACTGATCGAGGTGTTCGTCGGTTAAGGTAAAGGCTCAAGCTTTCACGGTCCACTGGGACAAATGCTCATTCTTTCATCGTCTTCCCCGCAACTTTCAGCCAATCACCCTAGAATCGCATAAAGAACTTAGCCAACAATCATCATGATAACAATAATCAAATATATGAGAAAGGAATCAACATTCAAACGAGAAAAGTATAATACAAAGGTCTCAATAACTGAATAAAACAAACAAAAAATCAGCGTTTCTCAATCACAAATCAGAAAAGACAACAAAACTAAACCAACTAAGAAAATCTTACAAACTTCCTTCAAATCCAACTTCAACTAGATTCCTTCCTTCCCTGATCTTCAACCTTCAAAACTTCCTTCAAAACTTCCTTCAACTCTGGAGAACTATGCTCCTTTGATTCGGAATTTCCAAGATTCGGTGATCCGAAGATAGCTGAATTCCAAAATCAGCCATATATATAGGAGAATTATCTTCAAAAGATAAAATATCTTAAAAAGATAATTTACTTAAAATATATCTCCATATCTTCCAAAATATATCAGCCAAAAGATATTCTTCTTTCCAGAAATCCATCCAAAAATATGTGATATTCACTTTCCAAAAATAGAAGATCTCTGCCAAAAATAAAGATCTTATGTCCTGTCGTCACTTAACCTCGGTCCAGACACTTCTGAAGATCACCTCGGTCGAGGTGATCTTGTAGTTGACCGAGGTGAGTCTTAGCTGAGAGTGAAACACTCTAATCTCGTCCAAATTTAATCTTCTAAATCATTTCCGTTCTTCCTGAGTTTTTCTTATAACTCCTCAATGCTCTTGAATGTAGCTTCAATGACTCCTTAGCTTCCTTAGCTCCATTTCGGTCCAAAACGTGCCATTTTCCCTACAATTACAACGAAACTAGGTGTAGACCTCGATTCCCGCAAAGGTAGACAAAACAACAATATAATCAAAGAATATACATCTATACGTGCAGATTTATGAAGATAAAACGTCCAAACCAATCCCAAAATATAAACTATAATACATGCTATCAGGCGGCCTCCTTCACCGCTGGGGCGGCCTCCTTTGCCGCGGGGCGGTAAAGGTAAAAACTGGGATCTTATACTTATCATTATTTCTGCATGTGTCTACTCTTCCATTTCCATCTTTCATGCAGATGATGTTTTTGCCAGGTAGTCTTCAGCGATGACCCTCCTACACTTTTCTTTGATTAGAATGGCCTTCATCTTGACCTGCAACATGATGAAGTCAAAGACTCCATTGATTGGGTCCACCTTGATGTTGCTTTCTGTCATCTTTCCTCTTTGTCTGCAGACAGAAACCAAACACAGAATTTACTAACCAAGATAAAAGAAAAAACATATGTATGTGGAGGAAAGACAAGGAAGCAAGGTACTAAACCCTAGATCTTACTAGCAAAGAGAACAACACAATAGAGATGATAATATAGATTTAACCGCACAAGGTAAATCACAATGAGTGGAAGCAATACAGATATGAAGGGATAACGAAACACCAATCAAATCTGTGAACCCCGGAAATTAGGGTTTTTCAAATCAGGAAGAAACGAGCAGAAAGAACACATTCTTAACAAGAAATGCTCTGATACCACTTTGTAAAAATTATATCCTAAGGATTCAACAATCCTCAATAGTAGAATCGAGTAAAGAAACACACAACAAGAACACAATCAATTGGTAGCGTAGTTCGGGGTTTCCCCTACCTTTGCGAGACCTCAAGAGGGGAGAACCGATCCCAGTGTAACGACCGGATTTTTCGTTACATTTGGGTAGAGTTAGATGAGGGTAGAAGCCGGGCGCAAGGGTTCACGCCCTTACTGCTTTGGCAACACAGTCGCGTAGGCCGCGGGTGCGGTTAGGTTTTCCGCGGGGGCGGTGACATGTGTGGACGGGTAGTAGCATTTTGGGCAACCGTTCATCTTCCGACCCTTTTCAACTCCCCTCTTTAATTCCATGAGGAGTTGTTGGCTGAAGACCTTTGGGATTCCTTCTCTTTTATGCAGCCTACCCTTCTCCTCCTCTCATTCTTCCACTCACGTTACTTCTTTTCTCCTATCACTTCTTCCTCTTACATCCTTTCTCACATTCTTCTCTTGGAGTGCTCTAGCTTGGATTCACCATCTTTGAATCCGGGACTGTAGTGACGAGACGTGGGTAAGGTTTTATCCTTTTCTCCTCCCTTCTTCCTCCTTTTTCTTCTTCCTTCCTTGCCCTTCCATGGCTGAATGGAAGACACTCTTGAATCCTTGCTCAATGATCTATCGTTGTTTTGTTGGTTCAATGAAGAAGTTAGACCTTGGAGGGAGGTTAAGACCAAGTGAGAGAAGTGGAAGACGTTCATAGCATCAAAGGAGACCCCAAAGGACCGGCTGCACAATCGAAGAACTCAACCGGCGAACCTACTGCACAGATAGGCGCAGGGGAGGATCCACCAAGGCGCAGGGGCGGCTCTGTCAGGCGCAGGGGTGGACCCAGATCGACGCAGGGGCGGCTCAGACAGGCGTAGGGGCGGCTCAGGTAGGCGCAGGGGCGGTTTGGCTCTAGTGAGTCCCGAATCTCGTTCTTTCCTTTCCTTCTTTTGTGTCTTAGGTTCGTTATACCTTAGAAGCATGTTAGGCTGGCTTAGGGTAGTTGAACTGGAATGCTTTAGAGCGATGGGACTTTAAAGATCTAGTGTGAGTTACGTGAGTCTTGTGGTGGTATGTTGTTGAGGGTTCGTTTCGGGCTTGGTGAATGTAACCTTGGGTATATCGTTACGTTTGAGAGTTGGTTAGGTCATGGACTGAGAGTGTAGCTTCTTGGACTAGGTGGTTGAGGAGTTTGAGCCTAGAAGTCTAAAGACTTCTAGTGGATTAGAGTGTGGCTTGATTGTGTGCCTTGTCTAGAACAGGCGTTGTACGTTTTCCCGAGGGAACTTTCGAGTGGGGTGATCTTGTGCGCTTCGGAGACTGGTAAGTCTACGGACTTACTTAGCTGGCTTCTTGAATGAGTGTATTGTGTATGAGTGGTGTTTGCTAGTTATGATAAACAACGAAACCAGATTAGGCCGACTTTATTATATTACGTAATGGACCCAAGTGTATGATAACGGGTCGTGACATCATCTGCATAGCTCTTGCGAGAGTGTAGGAGGTTCCCTGTACCAGCCCAGACAAGTAGACGGTCAGATGCATTAGCACCATTCCTTGTTGGTAAACGGGATCAGGGGCGAGGTTTAGGAATCCCTCGTGTCACAAGATAAGTATCATCTGTAATGACTATCACCTAATTAAAGATAATAAAATGTTGAGTGTTGCATGTTGATTGCGTATGTCGTGTGTTTGTGCTTTTACCTCTATACTTATGCATAGATTGTCAGCTAACGGTATTATACCGCTTGTAGATGCCTTGTAGGTTAGGGAGGCGATCGAGTGATCCGGCGGTAGTGGGCAGTCGGGGTTCCGTGCATTATAGGACGGGACTGTTATCTTTATATTTTTGAATGTTGAGACTTATGTTGTTCTTTGGTTTTGAGACTCGGCTGGATTGTTCCTTTTTCAAATTTGTACTTTTTACTTCTGCTCATGTTATAAAACTATGTGTGTTGCCTTTTTATTTGTGCCATGTTGTAAGGTCCGATGAAGTTATTGTCAGGCTAAGGGCCGGGACCCATTGTGAGGTCCCAGCTCGTAGCATTCCGAGTCCTCTAGGAATCGGGGTGTTACACCCAGGTTTCCACTAAAATTCCAAAAGATCGTCCAACACAAGAACCGGAAAAAGAACTTGCAAGAGCACTCAAGCTAGCAAAGCTTACAGAGAAAGATAGATGGAAGAGAAGCATAGAAGTTAGAAAAGCCCCCTTAGAACCACCCAGTGAACGATTTGAGTTATATCTCTTCGTTAAAACATAAACCAACGGAATGGTAGTGAATCTCCTCTAAGATATCCAATCTCAGAGCTCGATTGCTTCGTTTCAGAAGGTTTTCAAAGATCTCTTTCATTTTTAACGAGTTGTGGAAGATCAGAACACCATCTTGAACTCTCTTTCTCACTTTCTCTCTTTCTTTTAGGCGAACCCTACCGGAGAAGGAGAGAGTTGCGCTCCATCTGAATCGTCCTCTTCATGTTATGTCGTCTGACATAACATGAAGAGGTCTACACGAGTTTTGGTTGAATTATAGGTAAATTCAATGGAGTTGGAAGCAAAAGTGGAGCAAAGAGTATCTAAGGTCTATAAGGAAGCATAAGGAACCTTAGAGGAGTCATGAAGAGCAAAGAAAGTGCGAAAAAGGGTCACAAAAGGAAGGAAGGAAACAAGTCAAGAGACGAGCACTTTCAGTTGACAAAAATCGGGTCATTTACACTGAAAATCGGACGATTTTCTTGTGCAAAAAACGGACGGTTTCTATTGTATTTAATCGAGCAATTTTCTTCATTAATCGTCTAAAAATATTACGATCAAAAGCCCATCACTTGTGGCTTGAGAAGTGATATGCCAAGCAGCCCATTAGTGAGAAAGTATACATTGGAACCCTAGCAATGAAAATCGGGGGTTCGCAGCGTAGAAGATTTACAAGATTTTACGGAATCGAAGGTTCTTGGAGAGAGGATTGAAGGAAAGAAACATGAAGTCAAGATTCAAGGAAGTTTGTGAGATCTTTTGTTTCCTTTTTTGATTCTTGTGATTTGTGAACACATTGTTAAGTGCTTAGAGAGATTCTTTGAAAGATTTTAAGGTTTGATTACAGATTTAGAGATTCTTTGGTTTTTATGCAAAGTTTGAGTTTTAATTGGTTTTCTTCATTCAATCTTGATTTTGATTTGAATATGAAAATGGTTGGATAAAAACCTTGTGATTATGGGGAAAATAGTTGATGATTGAAGCTTACATGATGATAGACTGAACTCATTTAACCATTTGGACCCTGAGAGTTGAGATTTAACTTTACGACATCAGAAAATCGGCCTATTCTTGAGTAAATCGACCTATTTTATCAAGAACAACCCGATTTTGCCTTCTGACGTTCTTTAATTGCCATATCCTTTAACCAAAGTTAAACCTTGCATAAATTGTACCCTTGCCTAACCTTTCTAACACCTATCCAAGTGTAAGAAGAGACTTCATCATTGATTCTACACTTGGTAGCCAAAGTTTGCAAGATTCGGGTAATAGAGAGACTCAACATCCTCTATTAAGGTTTGAGTGTGCTTCCCATCTTTACCTTGGAGAGTAATATCCTTGGGTTTGGGTGGTTAGTTTGAGTGTTAATCTCATCCTTAGATCCTTTCTATATTGCAGCCTCAACAACCTTTATAGAGAGAGCCTTTGGGTGAGACTTATGAGTTTTGGAACTTCATCGTACAATACCTTCTTTCGAAACACATAACCTTGGAAACGCCAACTCTGTCCTTTGATCTTTAGACGTATCTTGAATCGAAAGCCGCATTAGGATACTTGAATCCTTGGAATCATTGGTCTCCTTATTAATTACAAAAGCTTCTGCACTTTGCTAGATAATTTTAAATCGATTTTATTCTCACCAAATCCTTGAGTTCGACTCTGGAATTTCTTGTCTTACTACATCTGATTTGTACACTGCGGGTTCGCTTTTGCATAAGTTCTAGATATAAATTTTAAGACTTTGACGCACACACATTCGAGCGAACAAGTTTTTGGCGCCGTTTCCGGGGATTTTGTCTAGACCAAATTTGGTTTTCGGTTGTCTGGCTTGGGAGCTTTTGCTCTTGTGATTTGATCTGTCTACTTGAGTATTTTTGTAGATTCTTTAGGTATATGCGAAGGTCTAGATCCACCAAAGACCTTGTTCCTTTTGATCCCGAATTAGAGAAAACTTTGAGGGGAAAGCTAAGAGAGAAAAAGATGGGTGAAAATAATGAGAGGAACATCCAAGAGGAGTTGGATGAAACTCGAGCTCAACTCAAATTGAGTGAGAAAGCTCGTTTGGAAGAAGAGCGTAATCAATTTCAGATAGACGAGCTTAAGGCTATGATTCTAGACATGAAATTGGAGAGGAATGACGCTAAGAAGAAGAAGGCTAAAGCATCTAGAGCTGAATCATCCGATGATGATGACATGTCGGACTTAGAGGAGATACCACCGGTAAATCCTCGAGCCTATGTTGATCCTCGCCCTCGTGCTAGAGAGGCGAGAGCTGCTAATGTCGTAGTTGAACCATGAACCCTTGAGCAACGAATGGACCCAATTTAACAACCAAGCCGTCTAGGTGTGAATCTTGGAGAGCAAGATGATCATGACTTTGGGATGCGTCCACAAGTCATCACTATGATCTTCCAAAATCAGTTTGGTGGAACGGAAGCTGAATCTCCGCATCAACACTTGCAAAATTTTGAGATTCTCATGGAAACTTTGAAACCTCAAAGGGTTAACAACAACAACTACAAGTTGAGACCGTATTTCTTCTCTTTGAAGGACAAAGCCTTAGCTTGGTATCAAGCTCTTCCGGATGCAAAACTCAATACATGAGAGGACTTGACTTCGGTATTCCTCACTAAGTTCTTTCCGCCATCCAAAATGGAGGAATTGAGATGTAAGATAAATGCTTTTTCTATGAAACCTAACGAAAATTTGTTTAAATCTTGGGAAAGGTTTCAAGATCTTCTATTGGATTGCCCACACCATGGCATTTCAAAGTTGGAATTGTTGGAGATCTACTACAAGGGATTGGATGTGGAGACACAATTCAAACTTCAATCTCTTTCTTGTGGTACATTCATGGATATGAGAGAAGATGATGCTTGGGACTTCATTGAGAAGCAAGCCCAAGTAATTGAGAAGTATTCCCATAGAAAAATTGACGGTGGGAATCGGAATTCAGGAGACCAAGGAGCAAAGTTAAATTTAGCTGCCTAAACTCAAATGTTTTCCCTCAACAATGAGATCAAGGAGTTGAAGAAAGTCATAAAATCTAGCCTTCAAAGGACGAAGGAGCAAGATGTTGGCTACCTGGGAAGGGACAATAACCAAGGCAATAGGAACAACTACCGGAACAATAACTGGAATAACAACAACAACAACAAAAACAAGAACTCCAACAACAATTGAATATCCAACCAACAATAATCCGGTAATTCCTATTCACATGCTGAAAATTCACTAACACCTCCATCTTCTTCTACTCCTTTGAAAAGCCAGGGTCAAACATCGAATGGCTCGAGCAAGCCGGAGAAGGACAGGTTCGATGTCATGATGGAGAACATCTTGGAGAAGCTCCAAGGAATGGAGAGTCACATTACTTCGATTGATAAAGCACAAAAAGCTTTAGAGAATCAAGTATTCAGCAAGGCCGGAGAAGTTCCTAGAGATCAAGGCAAGCTTCCCGGAAAGACGGAGGAAAACCCAAAGGGGCGAGTGATGGCGATTACTACTAGAAGTGGTGTAACAACCACCGACCCAAAACCCAAACTAGTTGAAGCCCCCGCTGAAAAAGAAAGGGAAAAGGAAAAAGAGAAGGAAGATGTCTATGTTCCTCCTCCCGCTTACAAACCAAGTTTACCTTTTCCCCAATCTAGAGCAAGAGCGCGTCTAGATAAACACTTCGGTAAGTTTATTGATCTAATGAGCAAGTTGCACATTAATATACCTTTTATGGATGAAATTCTAGGTATGCCAGCTTATGGGAAGTTCCTAAAGGAGATCCTCTCTAACAAGAGGAAATTAGAAGATATCGGTGAAGTTAAGATGAGTATGGAGTCATCCAAACTTATCAAGACTATGACGGAGAACATGCCACCCAAGATGTGTGATCCATGATCATTTTGCATACCCATCACCTTAGGAAAAGTCACATATGATGCACTTTGTGACCTTGGAGCAAGCGTAAGCATCATACCACTTGCTTTGTGCAAGGCAGTTGGTCTAGGAGAGCCTAGACCGGTGAAGATGACACACTACATGGATGATTGTTCCATAACTAGACCTGTTAGAATCATAGATGACATTCCCGTGAAACTTGGTAAGTTTTACATTCCTATAGATTTGGTCGTTCTTGACATTCCTGCAGATTATCCAGTTCCCATCATACTTGGGAGACCATTCCTTGCAACCTCTGGTTGTATGGTTGATTGCAAGAATGGGAAGATATCATTCAATATAGGGGAAGAGAAAGTGGAATGTGTACTCTCCTCCTTGATTAAAGAGAAAGCTTTGAGAGAAGATGTTTTTAACATCTTTGATAAAGAAGAGCCTAGAGAAGTGGTGAGTTCAATCTTGATCAAAGATCCACTTCAAAAGGTTCTTAGCATGAGTATCATTGAAGAAGGAGTGGAACATGATTGTAATGATGAGATTCGAGCATTGGAAGATGCAGAGGAAGAGCCGGAAGCAAGATTTGAAGAGCTTAAAAGAGCTCCGGAAAAAGCTGAAAAACTCGACCTACACAAAGAAAATCGATCGATTTCTGATAATGCAAGTCGATTTTTGACAACCGAAAGAAATATCGGACTAGAGATCGACCAATTTACGTCAGGGGAGGTCGATTTTTCAGCAATTTCTCCAACTTCTACAAACTCGATTGCAATTGTTTTTAAATGTAGTAGCACGCTTCCTCCACCTTCAGAGGCTTCTCCAATGACACTCGATGATCAAGAATCATCAACCAAAGCACCACCCTCATTGGAGTTGAAACCACTCCCTATACATCTAAGGTATGGATTCCTTGGGCCTAAATCAACATATCTTGTTATAGTTAGTGCAAATTTGAGTGATGATGAACTTGAGAATCTTATGAATGTTCTGAAATAACATAGGAGAGCCTTAGGCTATACCATTGATGATTTAGTAGGCATTAAACCTTCTTTTTGTATGCATAAAATCTTAATGGAAGAGGATTACAAACCTTCACGTCAACCTCAACGACGGTTGAATCCGATCATGAAAGAGGTCGTGAAGAAAGAAATCCTTAAATTAATTGATGTAGGTATCATCTTCCCTGTTTCTGATAACAAGTGGGTGAGCCCCGTACAAGTGGTTCCAAAGAAAGGAGGCATAACCGTTGTTGCTAACAAGAACAACGAACTCATTCCTATAAGGAAAGTTACGGGATGGAGAATGTGCATCGACTACCGTAAACTGAATGTTGCCACAAGGAAGGACCACTTCCCCCTCCCTTTCATTGACCAAATGTTGGAAAGGTTAGCCCAACACTCTTACTTTTTTTATATAAATGGATATAGTGGTTTCTTTCAGATTCCCATTCATCCGGACGATCAAGAGAAGACAACTTTCACGTGCCCTATTGGTACGTTTGTCTATAGAAGGATGCCATTCGGTTTATGCAACGCTCCAGCCACCTTCCAAAGGTGTATGATGGCAATATTTTCAGAATATGTAGAGAATATCATGGAAGTATTCATGGACGACTTTTCGGTATATGGTTCTTCCTTTGATAACTATCTCTCTAACATTTCCCTTGTTCTTAAGAGATGCGAAGACACTAACCTAGTCTTAAACTGGGAGAAGTGTCATTTCATGGTCACCGAAGAAATTGTGTTAGGTCATTTGATTTCGAATAGAGGAATTGAAGTTGATAGAGCTAAGATTGAAACCATAGAGAAGCTACCTCCTCCATCTTCGGTGAAAGGAGTTAAAAGCTTTTTGGGACATGCAGGTTTCTATAGGAGGTTTATAAAGGATTTTTTTAAGATTTCAAAACCTTTGACTAATCTTTTGATGAAAGACATAACTTTCGAGTTTTCGAAAGAATTTTTAGATGCCTTTTTCAGGATCTAGCAAACTTTGATTTCAGCCCCTATCATCCAACCACCCGATTGGACACTTCCTTTCGAGATCATTTGTGACGCAAGTGATGTAGCTATAGGAGCTGTACTTGAATAGAAGAAAGATGGTCGTACTCATGCCATCTACTATGCTAGCAAGACGCTAGACGAAGCTCAACTGAATTACGCTACCACGGAGAAGGAGCTTCTTGCTATTGTATATGCATTTGAGAAATTTTGTTCCTATCTTGTAGGTGCGAAAGTGATAGTCCACACGGATCATTCAGCAATCCGCTACTTTTTCACAAAGAAGGATGCAAAGCCTAGGCTTCTAAGATGGATCTTGCTCCTACAAGAATTCGATCTAGAGATCCGTGATAAGAAGGGCTCGGAGAATTCAGCCGCCGATCACCTTAGCCGTCTCCCACACTTCACTGACGAGACGAATAAGCTCCCTATTGATGACTCATTCCCCGATGAGTAGCTGCACGAGATTGAAGAATGTCTTCAACAAATCTCGAAAGGTAATAACCCATGGTTTGTTGATATTGTAAATTACCTTGTTTGTACGGAACTCCCACCCGGACTTTCATATGCTCAAAGGAAGAAATTCTTTAGATACATCCGACACTTCTATTGGAATGAACCTCTACTCTTCAAGAGAGGTCCCGATGGCATGTTCAGAAGATGTGTTCCAGAAGATGAAGTGGAAAGCATTATCCGCCATTGCCATTCTTTACCTTGTGGAGGACATGCTAGTTCCCACAAGACATGTGCTAAGGTACTCCAATTTGGCTTCTTTTGGCCCACCTTGTTTAAAGATGTGCAGAACTATGTTGTTGCTTGTGATGCTTGTCAAAGGACAAGTAATATTTCAAGGAGGAATGAGATGCCCCTCAACAACATACAAGAAGTGGAGATATTCAACATATGGGTAGTGGACTTCATGGGACCATTCCCATCGTCTTGTGGAAACCAATAGATACTTCTAGCCGTAGACTATGTCTCAAGATGGGTAGAAGCAATCACTTCTCCTACTAATGATGCAATGGTAGTGGTGAAGTTCTTCAATAGAACGATCTTCCCAAGGTTCGGGACTCCCCGAACCATCATTAGTGATGGAGGAACGCACTTCACAACCCGTCGATTTGAGGCTCTATTAGCTAAGTATGGGGTAACCCATAAGATCGCCACACCATACCATCCGCAAACAAGCGGACAAGTTGAGATATCCAACAGGGAGATCAAAGAAATACTAGAGAAAACTGTCTCTAGAACAAGAAAGGACTGGGCAATGAAACTTGATGATGCATCATGGGCGTACAGGACTGTTTTTAAGACACCCATAGGTGTAACGCCATACAACGTTGTGTATGGGAAGTCTTGTCACCTTCCTGTAGAGCTAGATCATAAAGCATATTGGGCCGTCAAGTGGCTCAACTTCAGCATGAAAGAAGCCGGAGAAAAGCGGTTGTTGGACATCAATGAACTAGAGGTGATCCGCCTGAATGCGTACGAGAACGCAAGGATCTACAAGGAAAGAACGAAGCGGTGGCATGATAAGCATATCATCCCGAAGGACTTGAAAGAAGGAGATCTAGTTCTTCTATTCAACTCAAGACTTTGACTCTTTCCAGGTAAGCTTAAATCCCGTTGGACAGGACCTTTTGTTATTAAACGTGTTTTCCCTCATGGTGCAGTTGAAGTAGGGGGTGAACATAGCGGAAATTTCAAAGTGAACGGCCAACGATTGAAGAAGTACACACCGGAAGTCCCGGTTGAGGAGATAGCTCTTATTCTCCTCCATTGATCACCAAAAGAGTACGCCAAGCTAGCGACGTTTAATCAAGCGCTTCTTGGGAGGCAACCCATGGTAGTTGTAGTTCTTTTCTTTTCACTTTAGAATAGCTTAGGTTAGTTGCTTGTTTGCTTTTGTTTTTGTTTTGTTTTTCCTCGATGCGCTCTCGGTTTGTTTGTGTCATAAATTGCAGGAACTAGGTGCATTCTTGAGGAATTGATGGAGAAAGTTGACATGAATTGGGTCAAACACACTTTTCAAGGAAAAGAAGGGAATAAATCGACTTACCATAAGTTAATCAATCGATTCAGGCTACAGAGCAAGTCAATTTTTGGCAACAGAAAGAAAAATCGATTGAAAAATCGACCCACTCAGGAAAAATAGGTCGATTTCCCTTATTGATATGTGAAAGAGATGAAAAATCGGTCCGATAAAAAAATCGCCCTAGAAAATAGCCGATTTTCTTCATATTTTGGCCGGCCTATATAAAGCCTTCTCCACTACATTCTTCATTCAAAACTTAACCAAATTTTTGCCCCCCTTCACTCCAAAGAGCAGAAAATCGCCTACCCTCCCATCTCCTCAATTTGTAACCATTTTGAGTGATTCTTGAGTCTAAACTGAAGGATTTTCAACAAGGAAGAAGGATCTAGCATCAACAAGCTTGGAAAATCGCTTATTCATCCGGAATTCAGGTTTTTCGATCCAAAACCTAAGCATTTCGTTCGATTTTGAATCTTGCCTAGAAGTTGTTAGATTGTTGAGTTTGATAGAGGGTTTTGCTTAGAAACAACCCTAGGAAGCTGTGTGTGGTGTTGCATTGATCAGAACTTTACAGATTTGAGATTTGTGTTGAAATCGTGAGAAAAATCGACCCAAGCCAGAAAAATCGGTCGATTTTCACCAAGAACAAGTCGATTTTTTTATGCGGAATGGAGACCTTAAAGAAAAAATCACCAAAAATGCAAACAAGAAGAAAGGTTCTTCTTCTAAGGCACCTCCCCCCCCCCCCCCCCCCCCCCCCCCCCACCACCACCACCTTCCCTAGCTAAACCAAATCTTCCTCCTCCTCTTTCCAAACACAAAAAGAGATATGAACGTCTCTTAGATCGGCCTTTTACCCCTCCTCGCTACATTGTATTAGATGACTTGGATGCGCTGTTTGGGAGAGAGGACATTGACATGATGTTGGATAGGATAGGGTTGAGTCAGTTTGCGCTCATTTATGCTTACACCGAGATTACTCTTTAGTTCCTTAGTACCTTTGAGCACGACCCTAGAGATAAGAGAGTTTCTTTCCGGCTCATGAATGAGGATCATGTTATGTCTATTCCTGCCTTTTGAGATTTGTTTGGTTTCCCATCATCTTCTGCAGGCACATTTCCACGAGGTGTGAGTGCTAGTGCATTTTGGGAGAGTATCTCCGTTGGGGAAGCGGGAGGAGATAAGTGGAGACCGGGAAAACCCAAAGGAGAAAAGCATCTACAATCTCTCCTTCAAGATAGCTCACCGGATATTTAGTGAGTCTTTGTTTGCCAGGACGGAGACACCACAAAAGCTAAAGGTGGATGAGCTCTATCTCCTTCATTGTATGACCACCGACACTATTCCGGACACCACTACTATGCTTGCTGACTATCTTGGGAAGATAGCCAATAAGTCGAAGGGAGATATTTGTGCTGGAGGCCTTGTCACTCATGTGGCGAAGGCATTGGAGCTTGACTTTTCAGATTTCAGCTTGGCTGAGGGAGCCCGTCCTCTTGGCTCACAGAGATCGGTCGCTAGGCAGGTTTTGATTCCGAGAGGTATGGGAGCTTTGCAGGTTTCCATGCCATGGGAAAAGACGTCATCCAGGAAGCCGGCTGAGATTGAGTGGAAGTCCGAATACACTATTCGGAACAAGAGGAACTGGAAGGAGACCTTTGAGCATTTATTTGATGAGATGGCCCCTCCGGCCACTTATTATGATGATGATGAGGATGGAGAGGATGATGAGGAGGAGGAGGACTTTGACAACGGAGTTGCAGCATACCAGGGATCCATGCTAGAGTTCGAGATTGACACGTACAGCGGCGATGCTACGGACGCTATGGATACTGACACACATGGTGCTGGACTTAGTAGGACGAGTGAGGTACAAAGGAGACTGAGGTTGAGGTGTAGGCTCCCCTTCATTCCTTTGCACATGCACCCAACCGTGGGAAAGGACGCGGGCACGGATCTAGGCTCCATCGATAGATTGGAGCATTGATTTTTGGTATTCAGAGTTTACACACTGACTATCAGGGTCTTCGTTCCGATTATCAAGCCCTTCACACCGACTACACCGCTCTGAACACCCAGTTCACGGAGTACCACCAGGAGATAGATGTGAGGCACTCCTCCTACGATGGACAAATGAGGGACATGTACTATCATACAGCTGGCACCTTCTATGATCACGGAGCAACGAGGTACCCATATCCACCACCACCGCCGGCTGAGGATTGAGATTCCACTTCATTTTACATTATAAGTATTTTTCTCCATCTTATGCTTGACTTCTCACATTGGGGACAATGTGAAGGTAAAGTATGGGGTGGGGGTACTTACAATCTCTTTCATCTTTTTCGCACTTTATGTACTTTGCTTTGCACTTGATGACTTGGTTTATAATAGCTCTTGCACTATTCGCTTTCCACTATGACATTCGCATTGCATGTTTTTATTCGAAAATTTGTGAGTTTTTCAAAAATTTTAGTGCTTCTTATGATGGAAATGACCTCTATGATGATGATTGTAATGCGGAAAAGGCAAAAAGATGACTTAGCTATGTTGAGATTTTAATGGTAGCATGAATGAATTTGATTTACATGAATGATTCATATGATCTTGATTTCATGATAGGAGAATGAAATAATGATCGAAGCTATATTATAAGTTCTTTTGCATCATATAGGAATGACCAAGGCAATTCTCTTCTTTTCTTGTTCACATCTTGTTCATGCTAGCTCCTCAATGAAATATTTGACCTCCTTTTGACCATCATGGAATTAGGATAAGTGGTTATGTAAGGCATGTTTGATATGGGAGGGCCATTGAGAAAGTGTTAAGTGAAAGTTTAGCAAATATTAGGTTTGGGGACGTTGAACATGAGGATGAGTAACTCGGCACCATTCATAAAGCCGGGTGTTTGTGTCTTGCCAAAGTCCGATTGAACGACAAGTCCTAACGGGATATGGTATCTGCATCAAGGGTTTGAGGCATCTCGAAAATTGAGAAACGCCGATTTCCTAGGCTTCGTTTTTTGTGCACCGCTATCCATACTCTCAAAAAGTAAAGTAAAAGTAAAGAAAAAAATTTACATGCAAAGAATGTGTGGTGAAGTTGTGTTCTTAAAATTCATGTTGTGTTGTTCCTCTTTCCCGGATTAGCATCACATTACCTTAAAGATTTTCCACCTTTAACACGTTTATTTGACCTTTTTCATGATTGGAAGACCTTGAGACCTTTGTGCACATGTTTAAGGCTTCATGGCTTAGATTTGTTTGACTTTGATTATCTTTACATCTTTATCATGTCTTTTATTTGTGTCTTTGAGAAAGAAAGGATGGTTTGTTCATGATATGGTTATTATTGATGCATACTTTGTCTTCCTATGTCTTGAAGCATTACTTTGAGGGTGATCCAATAAGAAGAAGCACTTTTCAAAAAGTTTTTGAGTTTTCACATCATATAATCCATGACATCTTGTATTCTAGGTTTGAACCTTGCTTGGGGACAAGCAAGAGGCAAGTATGGGGTATTTTGATGACATGTATTATATGCCATTATAATCATGCCTATTGTGGAGGTTTTACCTCAGTTTCCCTTGTATTTGGAAAGATTTGTGTACCTCTAAGGTTTATTTCATTCATACTTCGGAAATAGAGGTCTACACGAGTTTTGGTTGAATTATAGGTAAATTAAATGGAGTTTGAAGCAAAAGTGGAGCAAAGAGTATCTAAGGTCTATAAGGAAGCTTAAGGAACCTTAGAGGAGTCATGAAGAGCAAATAAAGTGCGAAAAAGGGTCACAAAAGGAAGGAAGGAAACAAGTCAAGAGACGAGCACTTTCTGTTGACAAAAATCGGGTCATTTACACTGAAAATCGGACGATTTTCCTGTGCAAAAATTGGACGGTTTCTATTGTATTTAATCGAGCGATTTTCTACATTAATCGTCTAAAAATATTACGATCAAAAGCCCATCACTTGTGGACTTGAGAAGTGATATGCCAAGCAGCCCATCAGTGAGAAAGTATACATTGGAACCCTAGCAACGAAAATCGGGGGTTCGCAGCGTAGAAGATTTACAGGATTTTATGGAATCAAAGGTTGTTGGAGAGAGGATTGAAGGAAAGAAACAAGAAGTCAAGATTCAAGGAAGTTTGTGAGATCTTTTGTTTCCTTTCTGATTCTTGTGATTTGTGAACACATTGTTTAGTGCTTAGAGAGATTCTTTGAAAGATTTTAAGGTTTGATTACGGATTTGGAGATTCTTTGGTTTTTATGCAAAGTTTGAGTTTTAATTGGTTTTTTTCATTCAATCTTGATTTTGATTTGAATATGAAAATGGTTGGCTAAAAACCTTGTGATTCTGGGAGAATAGTTGATGATTGAAGCTTACATTATGATAGACTGAACTCATTTAACCATTTGGACCCTGAGAGTTGAGATTTAACTTTACGACATCAAAATATTGGCCTGTTCTTGAGTAAATCGACCGATTTTATCAAGAGCAACCCGATTTTTCCTTCTGACGTTCTTTTATTGCCTTATCCTTTAACCAAAGTTAAACCTTGCCTAAATCCTAACCTTTCTAACCCCTATCCAAGTGTAAGAAGAGAATTCATCATTGATTCTACACTTGGTAGCCAAAGTTTCCAAGATTCGGGTGATAGAGAGACTCAACATCCTCTATTAAGGTTTGAGTGTGCTTCCCATCTTTACCTTGGAGAGTCATATCCTTGGGTTTGGGTGGTTAGTTTGAGTGTTAATCTCATCCTTAGATCCTTTTTATATTGCATCCTCAACAACCTTTATAGAGAGAGCCTTTGGGTGAGACTTACGGGTTTTGGAACTTCATCGTACAATACCTTCTTTCGAAACACATAACCTTGGCAATACCAACTCTATTCTTTGATATTTAGACGTGTCTTGAATTGAAAGCCGCAGTCGGATACTTGAATCTAGGAATCATTTGTCTCCTTATTATTTACAATAGCTTTTGCACTTTGCCACATAATTTGAAATCGATTTTATTCTCACCAAATCCCTGAGTTTGACTCTGGAATTTCTTGCCTTACTACAGCTGATCCGTACACTACGGGTTCTCTTTTGCATAAGTTCTAGATATAAATTTTAAGACTTTGACGCACACACATTCGAGCAAACACCTAACCGGATAAAATTGTAAGAGGATTGCGTTATGTGTTCGCTCCAAAAGGTGTGCGCAAGCTTTAAAATTTATAACCCAAGAAGTATGCTTGAACAATATGCGAACCCGCAGTGTGCGGATCAATTTTAATAAAATCAATAATTCCAGGGGTCGAACACAGGGATAATGGTGAAACAAAGCACAAAATTGGTTGTCAAATAACTACTAAAAGAAATTAAAACAATTAAAGATGATATAAAGTCAGATAAAGGGAATACGGATTCTAGGGATTAAAGCATCTAGTTGTGGTTCCGACTTAAGATCTCAAAGGATAACACGGACAAAGCTGAGGTTTGCAAAGGGAAGCTGTTTCTAAGGTGGGAATAGATCATTGGGTAAGTCTCACTACTCACTATCCCAAACACAAGCTCCTATTACCAGGTAAGTCTCAAGGTACTAAGGAAAGGAACTATAATCTCAAACCAACACACCACCCAAGGGAATAGAACTAACCTTTACCGGATAAGTCTCAGGCTAACTCTCAAAGATGGGGTGAAGGCACAATCAAACCCCAATAAAGGATAAACCTTTATTACATACACTCATGATCTTGGGTAAACAAACAAAGGAATCACCGGCTAAGTCTCATCCTAAGCTTGCATTGAACCAGTAAAGGTATAATAAGAATAGGATTTGGCAAACTTTAAATCTTAACTCATATAGGTTCAGGAAAAGGTTCACCTCGCTCAATTATATTCCACCCCGGCCGAGATGTTCAATGACTGACCGAGGTGTTCTATGGTTAAGGTAAAGGCTCGAGCAGTCAGGGTCCTGCTGGTATTAAGATCATTCTATCATCGTCTTTCCCACAACTTTCAGTCAATCACCCTAGAATCGCATAAGAAACTTAGCCAATAATCATCATGATAACAATAATCAAATTAATGGAAAAAGGAATCAATTATTTGAACAAAAAAACTTATGAAAAAGGTCTCAATAACTGAATCAAACAATCAACAAACAAGCGTTCCTCAGTCACAAATCAGCAAAGACAACAAGCCAAAAGAGATCTAAAAAGTCTTACAAACTCCGCCAAAAGTCAACTCCAACTATGATTCCTTCCTTCCTTCAACTTCAATCCTTCAATACTTCCTTAAACTCTTCCTTCAAAACTCCAGAAAACCCTCAGTTGCTGGATGCCCTCAGCATCCTTGAACTTGTGGAAAATCCAACCCTTTACATAGGAGAATTATCTTCCAAAGATAATAATATCTTAGAAGATAATTTTCTATAAAATATATCTCTATCTTGTAACACCCCAAATTCTCGGAACTCGGGGAGCTACTGGTTAGGACCTCACAATGGGTCCCGACCTTGGTTTAACAACAACCTTACTTGGATCTTACAACAAGGCACAAATGTATTTAAAACAATTTCTAAAACATAATATTTTTAATGGTATAAACGTACACATGTGACAGCCTTACAAACATATATAAAGATACATAACATGCATGACGTATGGAAGACTCCCCCGTCCCCATCTAATGAGTACGTGGACCCGGCTGACCATCCGTTCCGGATCTCTCTGCAACTGTCTATCTCTACAGATCTACAACACGGATAAACCGTTAGCTAACTATCCAAATATAAGCAAAAATGATAACAGCACAAACACAAGCAGAAACAAAAAAAACAAACATCATGCTGGCACTCAACCGTTTATTATCTATTATTTAAGTGATTCACATTATTCAATTTAAGTTGTGGCACGAGAATTATTATTAGTTCTCGCCTCCGTTCCTTATCCAACTGGTGTAGGTCTAGCTGACTTCCACTGGTAGCATCACTACAAACCACGTATGGACTAGTCCCGAAAGAAACCCCCAGTGCCCGCAAGCTACTGAGCAGAATGTCACCGCCCGTTACTCTTAGGCCAAAATATAGGTCGGTAATTATATATCACAACCTATTTCCATAAACATTTCAATCACACACCACCATCATCATCATTTATACTCATATTTAGAAGTCAGCTAAGTAAGCCCAAAGGACTTACCTGGTATAAAGCTCGACTCTCTGTAAACCAAACTCGCTCTGTAAACTGTAGCAACTCAGTTGCCTGTCAAAGGAGATAAGTGCATTAGCACACTCCCACGTAGTTAGAAGTCTACGACTTCTAAGATAAAAGAACGTAGTAAGGCATAACTAGTTACAGTACTTATTTTAGGGTAAAATGACCATTTTACCCCTGGTCCCGAAACTCCCAAAATTTTCAACATTCATGTCTAAACTCCTATTTGAGATTCTAAAAACATAATCTAACTCTTAAGGTTTAGTTTGGGTATAAACCGGCATCTTTCTTATTTTCATATTTTTCAAAGGATCGTAAAGGTCTAACTTCGGTTTCAAATATAAAATTCGTAGAAGCTTATAAAAATTCCGAACTCATTCTCTAGATCATCTATGATGTTCCGTCTACCCTTAGGAGCAAGAATTTCTCAAAACTGTTCATCCATTATTTTTATAAAAAAATCTCAAAGTTGGCTACTCTATTCACAATTTCTATACTTAGCCAAAATCTGAGTTCTTTCTAAAACTGTGTAACCAAAACACTTTGAGGCTTAATAACTTCAAATCCGACCGTTAACTCGTTCCCAAATTTTAACACCACAAACTATGTATATCCCTCTACGACATATCAAAAATTCAACGGTGGATGTTCACTATACTGTATCAAAACTCCAATCTAAATACAGCAGTTCAAGTCTAAAATAGAAGGTGTTCAGAAGGTCTCTACTTCGAGCTGTCTTGCCAACATAACCTGTAATTCAACCAACCTGATGGTCTCTAGATCAAAACTCACAAGGACAACACTCAAAACTAAACTCCTAAACTGTATACCCTCACGTCACAACCTAAGAGAGACCTATCTACTCTACTACAGACACACTCAAGCATCCACCCTTGGAATATACATACATTAACCTGAGCTACCGCACTATACATAGAAACGAAAGGACTGCGATAAGGAGACTCACAGCTTAGGATGAACTCGATCGACAACTCGCTAACAACCCTTGACAAGAAGAGCGATGGACTGGTGGGATGGCGTGGCTCGCGACAAGGACAGTGAATGGTCCGGTTGTTGTAACGTCGGTGCAGAAGCGAAGGAGGGGATAGATCAAGGTTTACATGAGAGAAAGCAGGTGGTTCTGCGTTGCAAGACTCTCACTCGGATCTACTGCAGGACTGGGGCATCTCACCTATCTTCACTTGTACTCGTGTATAAAGAGGTCTCGCCCACTGCAAAGAGGCTTGTTCAGATCGAAAGATATAACAGAAGAGCAGGAGAGGAATAGGACTCACCGATTGTGTGCACCGGCCTGATGTAGAGGGTCATCACGTGACGAGGCACTGCTCTGATTTAGGCTTGTTACTGAAGTGTTCTTTGCGTATGTAACGAGAGAATGAAGCACCAGGAGGCTGAGGAGACTGGATGGGGAGACGGAAGGGAAGAGGGACCAGGAACGAGCCTTCTGCGCAGGTTACTCGGTTCGACTGGGTCGCAGAAGGATGCTCGCCTCCGCTGGGTCGATCACGTGTGTAGGAGTTGCTGGTGCCACTCTTGGTGATGTCGAGGAGGCCGAAGATCAGCGCTGTGGCTGTGTCGAAGAGATCGATCGTGAGCCATGGTTTGCTGCAGAAGAAAGGCAAGGTGAGATGCTCTAAATGTAGACGGAAAGAAGGGAACGTGATGCTGAACTAGAATGATTATGCTGTAATTACGGGGCTGTTACAAAGCAAATCTCCAACTCAGCGTACGAAAAAGGGAAGCATGCTTGTTGTTCGATGGGCCGGCATCCGCTGGGCTTCTGGCTGGTACAAGCAGTCCGTTTCTCGCTAGGTTGTGTGTCCTGGGCTGGCATGTCATGGGCTGGAGTCACCTCGCCTGCTGGCTTCCCGGGCCGCACGGAGTAGCTGCAACAGGCTGTTTTTCTTGGGCTGCTCCAACAAGTCAACAAGAGAGAAAACAAGGCTGGACAGCTGAAACTAATTAGACCCAATAATGGGCTGAAACAAGAAAGGCTGATGTGGTCAAGGCCTCGTCAAGGCCTTGTCAAAACTTGTCGTTACCTTGCCAAGCCCATGCATGGCCTTGTCATAAACTTGTCTTGATCTCATCAAAACTCGTCATGGTCTCGTAAAAGGACCTCATGACTTTGTCAAGGACAAGTCATGTTATAAACTAGGGTTTGATAGATTAGGGTTTAATATAAAAATCTATCATTTTATGTGAAATAAATTCTACATAAAATGATAAATAATTATAAGAATTAGGATTTGATATAATTCTATCATTTTATGTGAATTAAATTCTACATAAAATGATAAATAATTATAGGAATTAGAGGTTGATATAATTTTATCATTTTATGTGAAAAAGCTTCTACATAAAATGATAAAATTTGTGAAAAGGAATTTCTAGATAGAATGGAAAACCGTCAACGGCTCAAATTCCGATTTGATTCGGAATTAAACGGAAATAAAAATTCCAGATATTACATATCTCTTAAAATAAAACAGCCAAAAATAATATCTTCCTTCCTGAAATCCAGCCAAAAATATAAGATATCCTCTTTCCAAAAATAAAAGATCTCAGCCAAAAATAAAGATCTCGCCGGCGACAGGGTGTTCGCCTCGGTCGGGACGCTCCTCAAGATCACCTCGATCGAGGTGGTACTATAGCTGACCGAGGTGAATCTCAACAGAATGTGAAATCTCTCGAATCTGGTCCAAAATAAATCTTCTTAATCATTTCCATGCTTCTTGAGATCTTCTTAAAGCTCCAGAATGTAGCTCCAATGACTCCTTAGCTTCCTTAGCTCCATTTCGATGCAAAATGTGCCATTTTACCTACAATTACAACGAAACTAGGTGTAGACCTCGATTCCCGCAAAGGTAGATAAAACAACAATATAATCAAAGAATATAGATCCATACATGCAGATTTATGAAGATAAAACGTCTAAACTAGCCCTAAAATATAGATTATAATACATGTTATCATTATGATCCGAAGAGAGGGGGGAGGTGACGGTGTTGTTTTGAGAATCATAGTAATTTGATTCAGAACACAATTGAAATCTCCCCTATCACCACTTTACCTTTATGTTGTTGAATAGCTCGTAGTAATTTGATCCATCTCTCCTGTCAACAGATAAAAGTTGGAGGATTAGATAACATTAATAATTTGAGAATCTTAGTTCCTAGGATAATATTTGCACGAATAAAGTTCTCCTTCCACCAAAAAAACCAAATAATAAAGTTCTCCTCCGATTGTCTAACGATCACCTTGTGGACCACTTCATTCTAGAAAAAATAGATATTGTCGTAGAAACCCACAACCTCAACTCGTATATGATCGAGAAGCTAATACGATAACATGTAACATGTGTTGACGCTCCATAAAATTTTGTTTCAAACAAATGCTAAGAACACAAAATATTCAGTTAGAGCTTTCAAGTAAAAATGTCCACGGATTACCCGTGACCTGGTGGGTTTTAACCCGGCGGGTCGACCCGTCCAACGTTCAGAATTTTAAAAAAAACTCAACGGCTATATAGCCGTTGGGGTGGCCGTTTTAACGGCTACTTAGCAAAAAAAAACTATTAAATTTAACCCAAAAATATTTTTATAAATACCCCAAATCCAATTCATTTCATCTCACACCAATTCTCATACAATCATCTACTCACTCTCTAAAGTCTCAATCTCTCCATAATTTCCAACTCTTACATTCAATTTCTCTCCTAATCTCATTCTCTAATTTTCTTTTTAATTATTCATTTTACAACTCTTACTACATTCAAACAAAAATGGCTAGCCGAGGAAGATGTTTCGTTAGCGGTCCTTCATCCGGCGGAGGTGTTAGCCGAGAACGTCATTCCGTTAGCGGTTCTCCAACCGGTTCGGATATAAGGCGGGGCTTAAGTAGAGATCACGAGATCCACGAGGAGGAGAATATCAACATGGATTCAACTACTTTCCTCAAAACCCAAGAATCCGAGACACAAGACCCAGAGTAGCCGATGAACAACACTCAACTATCGGCGGCGGTCTTCCAATTTTGGTTCACAAAAGGTGCTCCCGATGCTAACGGGATTTACTATGCCAAGTGCAATTTTTGTTCGACACAATACAAGCATAAAAAGGGAGAAGGCTACGGGAACTACAAGAAAAACAAGCATCCCGAAAAAATTGGAATGGCACGAGGGCAAACACAACTAACCGGGTACGCATCTACCTCCAACCAACCTCCTTCTTTATTTACATATGATCATGCTTCGTCTATGGATGCATTTTCCGAAATGTTAGCCGTAGATTCTTTGGCATTTAGTTTTGCACAAAATGTTGGTTTTAATGATTGGATGCAACATCATGTTTAACCCGTATATAAATCGATTTCTCGCCAAACCGCTAAAAGAAAAATGATGCTTAAATATAAAATGCGTAAAGAAGAACTGATTAAATATTTTATGGAATATGGTGATTTTCAAGTTTCTATTTGTAGTGATATTTGGATCGGCGGTTTTCAAAAAAATGCATATATGGTATTACTTGTCATTTTGTTGATAAATTTTGGATTTTAAACAAAAGAATTTTAGCATTACGAGTTTTCAACGAACAACACACCGCCCAAAAAATTGCCCGTTTGATTGCAAATGTTTTGGATCAATCGGTTTTGACAACGTCTCCGCTAACACGACTTCCATTAGAGATTTAACCAACTATTGTAAGCCGACGGTTGGAGGTAAATTTTTTCACACAAGATGGAACTCTACTTACAAAATGATTTCCGAATCATATGAATATCGAGATCTTTTAAGTGGTTTTGACGCACAACATATTGACGGTGATTTTCTTTTCGGGGAATCTTGGGTTTTAGCAAGAAATGTAATGGAGATTTTTAAATATTTTTATGATGCTACTAATACTTTTAGTTATGTTTATACACCAACTTCAAACATATTTTGTTATGTAGCAATTAATATTGCATTTTGACTAGAGGTATTTCTATGGTCGTCTATACTCAATCAAAAGTAAATCCCGACTTAGCACTAAGAACAAGTATAGTGATTAAGTAAGGGTCGAACCCAAGAGAGTTGAGGTGTTTTAGATGCATTTATCGATTATAATGACAAGTGACACAAAAAGGGGGGTTTTGGTTGAATTGATTCACAAAAACTTATGAAAACGATAAATACGACAAATAAGACAATAATGGGTGAGTCTACACTAGGTTGATCCTAAGCATGTAATTGCTACTTTGGTGTATTCCTTTTTTCAAGTTTTCAAGTAATCTCCCTTTTTGTGTAAAATGGATTTTGTGGCAAGGGAGTTAGCAACTCATTACAATGGAAAAGAACTTACAATGGAAAAACTCAAGTCTAAAATGGATTTTGTGGGGAAAAGCATGGATGATTCTAGCAATCAGCCATGAACTATTTATACTACAAAAGACACTAAATTAGGAGTAAATAGCCGGCCTAAAACAGCCACCTTTAATGCCATAAAGGTGGTGTAAACAGCCGGAGTAAAGCTTCTGGCGTTACACCGCAGGGACGGCCTTCAGGACCCGCAGGGGCGGTTTAGGCAGAATCGGTTGATCTTCTTCATAACCGTTGGGGCGGCTACACAACTCCGTTGGGGCGGATCGTTAATGCACTTCAATGTCTGACCTTTCGCCTTCCTGACGTTTCTGATGTCAAGGCGCAGGGTGCCTTAAGGCCAACGCAGGGGCGGTGACACAGACTTTTCGCCTTCCAACTCCCAAGGCGAGGCGCAGGCAGGGCGCAGTGGGAGGCGCAGGGGAGCTAGCCTTCGTCTTGTCAAGGCAAGTCACCGTCGGGGCGCCGATGGGTGGCGCAGGGGCGGAGACCTGCATCTTGGCCGGCGCTGGTGAAGGTGCTGGGAGCGCTTTAGTGGGAAGTGTCACCCGTTGGGGCGGCTGCAAGGGCCCGCGGAGGCGGTGGAGCAATAGAAACTTTGCTTCTTGATCGATCTTTGCTCCTAAGTGCTTATAACTTCTTCCTTGGCTTCTTTTGATCTTCTTCTTCTGGACCAAGGAGTTAGTAGCATAAACCGACACTAATGCAATAAAAAGACTCTAAAAACTACCCTAAATGATAGTGATTCCATCACCTATCACATTTGCACTTCAACAAGGTCTTTTAATTGATTCTATTTCACAAGCTATTTATATAATGCGACGTAAATGGTTAGATTATTATACTACTATTCCCGATGTTTTTCTTGTTGCATTTGTGTTAGATCCTAGATGTAAAATAGACGGTTTAAAACAATTTTTAGAAAGTTATTATGAGTTTTAAGATTTAGAACAACATCCCGATTGCCATGTTTCTACCATACTTGCTAGAGTTAGAAAATTATTTGATGATTTAATGGTTCAATATCGTGTTTCCGATCAAGGTCAATCATCTCAACCCCCTCCTTGTCCTTCATCTTCAACTACTTCTAAATTTAAATCAATTGCTAGAGATTTTTTGGCCCGAAAAGGGCAAAAACAACGTCGAGTTACCATTCGGAACTCGACGAATATCTAATCATTTCTTTTGAGTTTGGCAATGAAGAAGAAGAAGAGGACTTCAACATATTAGAGTGGTGGAGCCGACCGGAAAGAATGAGGTTCCCTACCCTCTCAAGGATCTCGGCACAAATTCTCGCCATTCCCGCCTCAACGGTAGCGGTTGAGCAAACCTTTAGCCGGAGTGGAAAGGTGCTTGATCCGACGAGATCAAACATGTTGCCCGAGACGTTGGAGGAACAAGTCCTACTAGCCGATTGGAGGAGAGCGGAAATGCGAACACAAAGAAACAACTTATCGGCGGAGGAAGGCGACAAAGATGACGACGAACGACAACAAACGCCATCAGATGTATCGGTTGGAGAGACCGACGACTAAGGTAAGGGCCAATCGGGGATATAAATAAAGGTAAGAGAACTACGTGGACTTTGATTCCTCCTCCCCGAGAGGATACGTGGGCAACCGGAATTCCGGTTCAAGCCCAATTCTTCCCCCTTTTTTAAAAAAAATTTGTGTTTCAAAAAATAATTTTATCTGTTCGTCGAGACAACGTTGATTTTTTCTGCCTTAACCCCTTTGGTATTTTTTTGTAAAACAAGATTTGCCGAGAAAAGAAAGAGAAACTTTGACCGATTCTCTTATTATTACTAGAATTTTAAAAATAGGTTTGGGAAGCGGGTGGGTTGTATTTATTAAACATGTATAGCTATCTTCTCTATATCCGTCTCCCCGGTTAGATTCGGGGCAGCACGGGCGGTGTTCTATCCAAATTTAGACATTTTTCGTCAATCAATTCAATGAAAAATTAAAGTACGATATTTTCTGACAATTCCCTACGAGCATCATATATTTTAGATTCTATTTGAATATCCGATTCTCTGGCTGGGTAAGTTCTGTTCTGGTTCCGAGGTTTCCTTTCCCTACATAAATATTTATATATATATATATTTTGTTATTTGTTATAATATATAATTATATATATAATCTAATTGAAATTGAGAAAAATGGAAATTCAGAAAGATTTTTTTATTGAAAAGAATCAATAATAATTAGTTATTATTTCGACTTTCTTAGACCATTAGGGAAACAAAATGGAAGATACAAATCGAAGAATCATTAATGAATTCGCAGTCAAGTCACAAGCCAATGGTTAATGGTTCAAAATGCTTATGAATTTTGGGGGGAAGGAAAATCCACAAGGGGAATGGTTTCTTTTGGTTAAGGCAGACGGGATTAAAGATGCAAGTAAAAAAAAAAGAAGTTAAGTAATCCACCCCAAACAAAAAGGGGGTTACTATTGTCATCTATTTTGGGGGGGCGACATGGCCGAGCGGTAAGGCGGAGGACTGCAAATCCTTTTTTCCCCGGTTCAAATCTGGGTGTCGCCTGAAGACCGGAAATCCCTTATTTTTTTTTTCTATAACTCACCGAAATATACCCCAGCGGAGGCGTACTGGTGATACGCACTACGGGGGTTCTCGAAAGATCTGTAACTTTTTGTGTCTAGGATTCAAAAAAGGATTTTCTTCATACTATGAAGGGTGTCGAGAAGTCTTGATAACTCGTACACTACTAATGGAATGTGAAATATAATTACTGACTGGGCCTTGAATTAGATTGGATAACCAAAGGGGAGTCTAACTGTTAGTGATTGTGGAGAAACTGCTTTGGTGTCCACACTCACGAATGTCTTTGAGTAC
>BSUD01000002.1:66027939-66047613 GCA_033239045.1 Fagopyrum esculentum | reverse complement strand
GGAATTTATATTCTGTTTACTGAATCACATAAAATTTTACCCAATTCCATATCAGAGATGTCCATATGGGGAAAGTATGAAATATGTATGACCAGGGGAATAGAGAAAATTTTCTACTCAAGTAAAATTTCGGAATTGAATTTGTAAGAGAAGAGATGAAAGGAATTGATAAAACATTCTTGGAACCAAAATTCTGCTGCTTAGATTTATGGGCTTTACTATATCAGAACAAAAGTGATTCAATTACTACTAACTACTATTATAATGTATAATGATATTACGTATTCCAATCGATTGGATACCAGAAAAATCAACGAATTCATAATTTTATCTGTTCGTCGAGACAACGTTGATTTTTTCTGCCTTAACCCCTTTGGTATTTTTTTGTAAAACAAGATTTGCCGAGAAAAGAAAGAGAAACTTTGACCGATTCTCTTATTATTACTAGAATTTTAAAAATAGGTTTGGGAAGCGGGTGGGTTGTATTTATTAAACATGTATAGCTATCTTCTCTATATCCGTCTCCCCGGTTAGATTCGGGGCAGCACGGGCGGTGTTCTATCCAAATTTAGACATTTTTCGTCAATCAATTCAATGAAAAATTAAAGTACGATATTTTCTGACAATTCCCTACGAGCATCATATATTTTAGATTCTATTTGAATATCCGATTCTCTGGCTGGGTAAGTTCTGTTCTGGTTCCGAGGTTTCCTTTCCCTACATAAATATTTATATATATATATATTTTGTTATTTGTTATAATATATAATTATATATATAATCTAATTGAAATTGAGAAAAATGGAAATTCAGAAAGATTTTTTTATTGAAAAGAATCAATAATAATTAGTTATTATTTCGACTTTCTTAGACCATTAGGGAAACAAAATGGAAGATACAAATCGAAGAATCATTAATGAATTCGCAGTCAAGTCACAAGCCAATGGTTAATGGTTCAAAATGCTTATGAATTTTGGGGGGAAGGAAAATCCACAAGGGGAATGGTTTCTTTTGGTTAAGGCAGACGGGATTAAAGATGCAAGTAAAAAGAAAAGAAGTTAAGTAATCCACCCCAAACAAAAAGAGGGGCCAACCCGCCGACCCGTCGGGTCTGACCCGTGACCCGGCGGGTTGGGCTATTAGACGGGTCCGGGTCACCCTTCCCGAACCCTTGACCCGGTGGGTCCGACTCTGGACATGCTTACTTTCAAGAAGTCTTACTCGCGATCAAACCGCACATTATAAAAATCATTAGGAGGATCAAGGAGATGGAAAGCTACAATTTCTAATCCCTTCTCCTTTGGGAAAAGAAATTCTCATACGCCTAGTTTCAATTAGGATATATCGGCTTAATGGTGTTGTAGAACGTAAATGTCCACCCACAGCATCAGCATCAACAATTATGCAAGAAAATATCGCTTTATCGTCATTAAAACTAAAGATATCAAAGTTTTCAATAATCTATAACAATTTTTTTAAATCTTCTCAAAACATAATTAATAATTAACTTGTCGAAGCCTATAAAAATAAATTTTAAAACAGAATTACACGTTGATCATAAGGTAATCTTCACAAACCATAACTAACTTGTCTAAATTCCAATAATAATCTTCAAAACATAATTACACATTAATCGCCTCTCCAAACATTAATCACCTCGTCATATCTTATATCTATTAAAGTAGGAGCTTCTTTTGTCACGTGTCAATGTCACGTTTCTCGAAGCCCCAAAAAATTGTTTTTAAAAGTGATTTTAAAATTCTAATTTAAATTGAAAATTTAAGGAAAAAAAAACGTATATAATGTAACACCCCGATTCCTAAAGGACTCGGAATGCTACGAGCTGGGACCTCACAATGGGTCCTGGCCCTTAGCCTAGCAACAACTTTCATCGGACCATACAACACGGCACAAATAAAAAGGCAAAACACATAGTTTTATAACATGAGCGGAAGTAACAAGTACAAATCTGAAAAACAATCCAGCCGAGTCTCAAAACCAAAGTAGCATTATAAGTCTCAACATTCATGAAATAAGATAAATTGTCCCGTCCTATAATGCACGGAACCCCAGCTGCCCACTACCGCCGGATCACTCGATCGCCTCTCTAACCTGCAAGACATCTACAAGTGGTATAATACCGTTAGCTGACAATCTATGCATAAGTATAAAGGTAAAAGCACAAACACATAACATACACAATCAGCATGCAACACTCAATCCTTTTGTTATCTTTAATTAGGTGATATGTCATTACTAATGATACTTATTTTCTGACACAAGGGATTGCCAAACCTCGCCCCTAATACCGTTTACCAACAAGGAATGGTGCTAATGCATCTGACCGTCTACCTGCCTGGGCTGGTACAAGGAACCTCCTAGACTCTCGCATGAGCTAGGCAGATGATGTCACGACCCGTTATCATACACTTGGGTCAATTACGTAATATAATAAATTCGTCCTAATCCGGTTTCGTTATTATCATACCTAGCGAACACCACTCATATACAATACACTCATACAAGAAGCCAGCTAAGTAATTCCGTAGACTTACCAGTCTCCGATACGCACAAGATAACCTCACTCGAAAATTCCCTCAAGAAAACGTACAACGTCTGTTCAAGACAAGGCAAACAATCAAACCACACTCTAGTCTACTAGAAGTCTTTAGATTTCTAGGCTCAAACTCCTCAACCACCTAGTCCAAGAAGACTACACTCTCAGTCCATGACCTATCCCACTCTCAACATAACGATATACACAAAGGTTACTTCCACAAAGCTCGAAACGAACCCTCAACAACATACCACCACAAGCCTCACATAACTCACACTAGACTTCTAAGGTCCAACCACTCTAAAGCATTCCAATTCAACTACCCTAGGCCAGCCTAACAAGCTTCTAAGGTATAAGGAGTCTAAGGAAGAAAGAAGGAAGAGAGAGAACGAGACTCGGGACTCACTGGAGCAAAACCGCCACTGCGCCTGCCTGAGCCGCCCCTGCGCCTATCTGGGTCCGCCCCTGCATCAATCTGGGTCCGCCCCTGTGCCTAACAGAAGCCGCCCCTGCGCCTTTATGAATCCGCCCCTACGCTTGTTTGTGCTGAAAGTCCGTCTGTTGAGTTCTTCGATTGTGCAGCCCGTCCTTTAGGGTCTCCCTTGTTTCTATGAACGTCTTCTACTACTCTCACTTGGTCTTAGCCTCCCTCTAGGTCTAGCTTCATCATCAAACCCACAAAACAATGATAGATTGTTGAGCAAGGATTCAAGTGTGTCTTCCATTCAAGTCATGGAAGGGAAAGGAAGAAAGATGAAGAAGAAGAATGAAAGGAGCAGAAAGGGAGGAACCTTACTCACGTCCCGTCACTAAAGTCCCGGCCTCACGAATGGTGGATCCAAGCTGGAGCACTTCAAGGGAAGAATGAAGGAGAAGGATGTAAGAGGAAGGTGCAAAAGGATGAAGTGGGTAGGAGGAAGAAAGTAACGTGAGTGGAAAATGAGAGGAGGAGAAGGGTTGGCTGCATAAAAGAGGAAGAATACCAAAGGTCTTCAACCCATAACTCCTCATGGAATTTAAGAGGGGAGTTGAAAGGATCGGAATGTGAACGGTTGCCCAAAACTCTGCTACCCCGCCCACGCGTGTCACCGCCCCAACGGGAATTCTAGCCGCAAGGGCGTGAGCCCTTGCGCCCGGCTTCTTCCTCCTCTAACTCTATCCAAGCGTAACGAAAAATCCGGTAGTTACATCAGATCCCCCTCAAAAATAAGTTTTGTCCCGAAACTTAGGGGGTTCAAACCACGGTCATAAGATATAAGCAAGCCCTATGACTAATAAATTACCACATCAAGACCACCTAAGGGTCACACACAAGCACATTAGATATATTACATATACAACACTGTAAGCAACCAAAACAAGAAGGTAGACTACCTTACAGTCCTATAGACGTCTCTAGACCCACATAAAACTAAGGGATAGTTCCGCCGGATACTATCCTCCGTCTCCCAAGTGGCCTCATCAATCCCTCGTCTTGAATACTGCACTCGCATCATGGGTATTATCTTCGATCGAAGGCGTCTTGCACCTCCCTCCAAAACTGCTATCGGGTGCTTTGGAAATGTATGATCCGGCTCGACCACCAGGTCGTCATGACTCACTATGTGTCTCGGGTCATGCACATACTCTCGCAGCTGCGACACGTGAAATATTGGATGAACTCCCTCCAATCCGGGTGGCAATGCCAATCTGTACGCAACCTCTCCTATCCGCTCAAGGATCTCAAAGGGCCCGACATATCGGGGACTCAACTTCCCCTTAATGCCGAAACGTCTAACACCCCTCGTCGGCGACACTCGCAACCATACATGGGCTCCAACCCTGAACTCCAGAGGCCTACGCCTCTTATCAGCATAAGATCTCTGACGGCTTTGTGCGGCCAACATCCGCTCTCGGATCAATGCTACCCGAGCCATATCATCCTGCACCTGCTCGGGTGCCACAACACTCATCCTCTCAGGCTCATCCCAACACAATGGTGTACGACACTTTTGTCCATATAGTGCCTCGTAAGGAACCATCCCAATAGTCGCATGCCAACTATTATTATAAGAAAACTCCACCAAAGGGAGTGGCCGGGCAATACCTGGCCCCACTCAAGCACACATGCCCTCAATATGTCCTCGAGGGTCTGAATAGTCCTCTCAGACTGCCCGTCCGTCTGAGGATGGTATGCTGTGGTGAACTGTTCGCTCCAAACGGTGTGTGTAAGCTTTAAATTTATAACCCTACACTTAAGCTTAAAACAAGGATGCGAACCCGTAGTGTACGGGTCAATCGTAGTAAAAAGCAAGAAATTCCAGGGGTCGATCACAGGGACTCGGTGAAACAAAGTCAATAACGGTAAGCTTCGTGAATACTAACCACAAGAGCAATTAATACAATCAAAGATGAATAAGAAGTCAATAAAGCAAACGTGCAATTCTAGGGATTAAAGCTTCTAGTTGTGGTTCCAACTCAAGACCTAAAGATAAGCGGACAAAGTTGAGATTTTTGCAAGGGGAAGGTGTTACTAAAGTGGACTAGATCACCGGGTAAGTCTCACTACTCACTAATCCTAAACCGTAACTCCTATTACCGGGTAAGTCTCAAGGAATTAAGATAAAGAACTATAACCTCAAACTAACACACCATCTAAGGGAATAGAATCAACCTTTACCGGGTAAGTTTCAGGCTAACTCACAAAGTTGGGATGGAAGCACACTCAAACCCCAATAAAGGATGAACCTTTATTACCTACACTTATGATCATTGGTATACAAACTAAGGAATTACCGGGTAAGTCTCATCCTAAGCTTGCTTTGAACCAGGAAAGGTGTAATAAGAATAGGATTTGGCAAACTCTAACACTTAACTCTCAGTTTAGGATCAGACAAGTCACCTCGGTTAGCCGAATTCCACCCCGGCCGAGATGTTCATCGACTGAGCGAGATGCTTAAGGTTAAGGTTAAAGACTCGAACATTCAGGATCCTACTGGAATCTATGATTATTCTATCATTGTTTTTCTCACAACCTTCAGCCAATCACCCTAGAATCACACAAGGAAATTAGTCACTCATCATCATTATGAAAGTATTAAATATATGGGAAGAAGGTGAATATTTGAAAAAGAAGAATTCAATGAAAAGTCTTTAATAACTGAATCAAATATCACAACAAAAGCGTTCCTTGGATATAAATCCAACAAGACAAGACAACAAGGAAGGGAATTAAAGACAATCTTACAAAACCCTCCAAAAAGCTATAAAAGCTATGATCTTCAATCTTCCTTCAACCTTCAAAAAGGTTCTTCAAAACTCCTAACTGGAGTATGGTTGCAGCGATGTATGCTGGATCTCGCAGCCTTCAATGGTGTATAACGTGCTAAGCGGGATCTTGGATTTGTGGAAATCCAACCCTTTTTATAGGAAAATAACCCTCCAAAGATAATAAATCTTAGAAAGATATTTTCCCATAAATATAGGTAAAATATATGATCTTCTTCCTTCCAGGAGCCAAACCCAAAAATATAAGATCACCTTCCAAAGATAAAAGATCTCAGCCAAGAATAAAATATTCTCGCCGCGTCCTAGGTGTTCGCCTCGGTCGAGTCGGCGTCTCTGGATCACCTCGGTCGAGATGAATCTCTGGTCAACCGAGGTGAGTCATAACTGAATGTGAAATCTCTCAAAACTGGTCCAAAGTGAATCTTTAATCCATGGTTATGCTCTCTGGATGTAGCTCCAAATGACTCACGACTCCTTTTGCTCCTTTTTGATGCAAAACGTGCCATTTTACCTACAATTACAGCAAAACTAGGTGTAGACCTCGATTCCCGCAAAGGTAGATGAAATGGTAATATAATCACTTATTATACATGCTAACATGCAGATTATTGAAGATAAAACGTCCAAACAAACCCCAAAATATAGACTATAATTCATGCTATCAAAATACCCCATACTTAGCCCTTGCTTGTCCCCAAGCAAGTTCTGCATATAGAAGACAAGATAGAATGGATTAATAGTCATAAAAAGTCTTTTCAAAAACATTTTTATGGTGTGTTACAATCATAGATCACTCTAAGAGACTACTTCATGGAATTTAAAATCAAAATATGATCAAAACATTTTATAAATATAGAAAAGTTGTTCATCTTTGCATAAAACCATAGAATGCATAATAAGTCATAATTATCAAAATTAATCATGTATAATCCAGTTTAAACCACTAAGTCAATCAACTAGCTCAAGGTCTCAAGGGCTTCCCAAAAGAAAAGGTCAAGAAACGTGTAGGGTAGGGATGTATGTAAGGTAATGTGGTGCTAGAATCCGGGAAAAGGATGAACTTCACTTTCACTTTGACTTGCAACATCTTCCACCAATAAGCTTTGCTTATTTCACACTTTTTCTTTTTACTTTACTTTTTGGGATGCATGGACAGAGGTGCACAATAACCGAAGCCTAGGAAATCAGCAATCATCAATTTCTTGAGATGCATCAAACCCTTGATGCACATACCATGACCCGTTAGGAATATCGCTCAATCCGACTTTGGCAAGACACAAACACCCAGCTATGTGAATGGTGCCGAGTTACTCATCTTCATGATTGACTTCCCCAAACCTAAAATTTCTTTCTAGCACTTTCACTTCCAGCCAACTTCTCAACTTTAACTTCCCTTGCTTTCACCACTTCGCTTGCTTCCAAATTCCCGGATAGGTAAAGGGAGGTAAAATGTATATGAGGGGCTAAGCATGATCAAGAAGAAGAAGAAGAGAATGAATTGCCTTGGTCTTTCCAGGAAGAAAGTGAGAGAACTTATCTTGTGGTGTCAACCTTCAAATTCAACATAATTTGGATAAAAACAAAGTATTAAACATGCCAATAATTTCAAACAAAGCATTTAGCAACTTAAACATATTATAAAACCTTTCAAACACATAAAGAATTTAAAACCAGTCAGTAAACAGAATCTTCACTGAGATCATATCCAGATAAGTAGCACAAAATCGTTTTCGAAAACTCTCAGTTAACCCACCTCGGTCGAGGTGTTCTTGGTTCAACCGAGGTGATACTCCTCGTTTGGCCAAGACTGACTCGGTCGAGGTCAAAAAAAAAAATTTTTTTTAAAGCATTTTTTTTCAGTTTCGACGTTTTTCTCAATCAAATAACCTGTAAATATGCATGTAATATCAGATAAACATGTAAAGGCAACTGAAGCATAAATATGAAATATCCGATCAAATAAGTCGTACATCGAAGTCATCAAATAAATACAAACACCCCATACTTGGGACACACTGTCCCAATGGGTCAATATAAGTCTAGAAATAAGAGTACTCACCGGATAAATAGCTGAACTGCATAAAAATATAATAAAGAAAGTCCTGCAGCTCATCAATAGTCGCGATCCGGTGGTGGTGGTGGTGGCACGTATGGATACTGAGTCGGGTCGAATGGATAACCCATGACGCGCTCGAACTGAAGCTGGGCCATGATATGCTGATAATGCTGCCTCTCCTGCATCTCGCGGATATCCAGCGACAATGCAGCATAGGAATCAATAACCTGATCCATCAGGTCATCGATCCGTCTGTGGGCAGCTGGATCTCTCACTCTGTGTCTCCTGCGTCTAGCAGGTCTAACCGGAGAAGTCTCAGCTGGTGCAGGCTCAGTCTCATCATCATCATCCAAGTTATGATTGGCGGCGCGCTCGTCCTTGCAGTATATGTCCCTGTATCCATCGGGACTCCACCATCTCTCTCATCTACTGTATCCTCGTCATCGTCAGCCTCCTCCTCCTCATCCTCAGCTGGGGCAGCTGCTGCCTCCCTATGATCCTCCATCAGTGGAGCCCAGGCGGTCTGCCAATAATGCGGATCGTAAACGGTGAACTGGGCAGACCAACGGATCCCCTGTGGCGCAGTCCGCTCCCACGGCATAGCAACATATGGAGTGGTCAGACCTCGGGGAACTACAATCCTCCGAGTGATCATCTCCTGCAATCCAAGCGGCTTCGGAGCCGCCACCATCGTACAAGCACTGAGGTCCATCCCATGAAAAGCAGCTATGTGGGTCACAAGACCTCCGCAGCAGATGTCTCCCTTCGCTTTGGCCTTGATCTTGTGCAGGTCCTCTGCCAAGATCAAGCCAAAGTCCGGGAAACCCCCCCCGTAACCATACAGTACAGACTAAAAAGCTCGCCCTGTCGGATCTTCTGGGGCGTCTCAGTACGCGCCAGAAGTGTCTCGCTGAATATCCTATGGGCTAATCTAAAGGCTAGGTGGAAGATGACCTTCTCCCTGGAATCTCCAGGGCGCCATCTATCTGCATGCTCAGTAATATGGGCAATCTGCCCTCAGAACTCCCTAGCTACAGATCGGGAAGGAAAGTCAGTGGCGGTGGGCTCAGGAAAGCCGAAAATCTCTCTCCAAACCTCTAAGGGAACTATGAAGTTCCGTCTCATCAACCGGTACTTCACAGACTGCTCTGTGGGAAGGTAGGAAAAGGAGCTAACGAACTCTAGGATCGGCTCCAAGTAAGCTGGGGCTCGGATCTCAGTAAACTGATCCAGCCCAACTGTGGTGATCATCCGCCTAAGGTCTCCATCTACCCCTAGGCAATCAAAAGCTGACACGTCCAGGAAACGTGGTGCAATCACTGGACGGCTAGCTATACGCTCATAATCTACCCGGCATCTCTCGTGGATCACCGGGCGGTAAGGTCGGGAAGAAGAGGAAGGAGGGGAGGGTAAGGATCTATCTCTGAGGGCAAGGCGACGTTCGGAACTCATTTTCTCTCAGCTACTGTCAGATCACCTCGGTCACTGACAATACTCAGGAATCACCTCGGTCGAGATGCAGTTCGACTGGACCGAGGCGTAACAGCTTGCGATTCAAATCTCAGAAATCCAGTTCTTTTCCCCCAAAAATCACTACAATTGTTTCCTATGGGGTACTTAAGCCTTTTCTCAATAGATGCAAGGGCAACCAAAGCCCAAATCGAAGTGAATGAACGAGTTAGGGTTTCGACTGTTTTTACCTCGTTTCGGTCGATTCGTTCGATTTCTTCGCAGATCTGCACTTGCAATAGGATCCTCTACCCATCAATCGCAGTTTGGAAGCGGAAATCTTCGAAAACGATCAAGATTTGAGGAAGCGAGGTGAGAAGGCGCCGCGGTCGAGTCGAAGAAGGTAAAAAGTGAAAACAGAATTTTTTTTCCCTTTTATACTGTTCCTGGAACTGCTGTCACCTCGGTCGAGATGGTCTCGATTGGACCGAGGTGGTACGGATGATAACACGATTTATAGCATAGTTTTAGGTGCACATTTAGGTAGAATTCTCGCTCAATCATGCATTATCTAGCACTAGTCCAATGCGTTTTGCACTCAAAACATGTATTTTGTCGAGATAGACGTCTACACGGACTTGTGTGCGTTTTGTAGGTATTTCGGAAAGTTTCGAGCTTAAACGATGCGTTTGAGGGACGCTCATTCAGAGGACGCGTTTCCAACTCATTAGAGCACAAAGAATGACTCAAGGAACCTTGCAAACAAAGGCCATGCACCAAACCACTGCCTAATGATCCAAAACAAAGTTTCTGCACAGAATCACGGTCATCTGAAAGACCACGGCCGTGGAAACAACCGTGGAATTTGCAAGATTCTCGTGACAGCTGTGCCACGACTCTCATGGCCAGCTCATGAAGAATTGGTTATAAAAGTGGTCCTTGAATGTTGTTAGAGGCAGCTGGAATTTTGGGGTAGTTTTGGGAGCAGCTCACACATTCTCTATTGCTTTGAACAAAATATATTCCAAGAAGAAGAAGGATTTTTTCTAGGTAGGAAAGTGCAAGAAGAAGAAGAAAGGAACCATTGCCATTGAAGAGGAGAGGAGAAGACACACTAGCTCTTGTATTTTCGGATTTGTTTCTAGAAGTTTTTGAACTCTTGAACCTTCCTTTGGAAGGCTTGTAAGTCGTTCTAATTCAATCTTCAGATTTGGATTGTGTTTGGAGTTTATTTGTTCATCTTCTTTCTCTTATTTTTCTTGCTATGGAGATCATGAATCTATGCTTGTTTGTTTTGAATTCCAATATGAATGTTGTAGGCTAGATTGATGTGATTCTAGGGTTAGGGAAGGATGGTTATGGCTAGATCTATGATAGGATGAACTTAGATGTACCTTTGGATGATTTTTGTTTATGGACATAGCTACTGTTAGGAATCACGGGTAGTTCTTGAAGAACCACGGCCGTGGTTTCTGTAGAACGAACCGTGATTTTACTAATTCGAAGGATCTCGCCCTAGGTTCATAAGATTGTTGAAACCCTAAGTTTTTGCTGAGTTTAACCTACCCTAGGGTGTCCTAGTGTAGAGACTAAGTGTTAGGAGAGACTTACCCGGTAATCCTTGCCCTTAGAATCTAAAATAGTAAAGCCTTAGGTAATGGTGAGCCTAATAAGCCTCCATTGGATTAAGTGTGCTAGGATAGTTGCTTAGAACTTCCCTTTCCGAGACTTACCCGGTAAGGATAGGTTAGACCTCTAGGTAATAATCCGGTTTGTGTTAAAATCCTATCCTTAGGTTCTTAGAGACTTAACCGGTAATGAGACCTTAGGTGTGGACTAGTTGATCATGAGACTTACCCGGTACTTGATCCCATTTTAGAAACACTAAATCCCAAACATATCATAATCAGTCCAAAGAATGAATAGATAACTTGAGATTATGCCATAACCGGAATTTCCAACCCCTAGAATCCGTTTTCCTTCTCTCTTGATCACATCTTGTTCGATTTGTTTATTTGTGCCGATTTTTTCCGATTGAGTTTGATTTGGTTGTTTGCATGAGTTGTGATCTTTGATTTGATCATTTAAAACCAACAAAAACAATTTGCGATTTCTTCCTTCCCTTGCTTAGATTAGACCTTGCTAAATTCAATCACAATTTAGTTCGATTTCACCTTAGTCTTTGTGTTCGACCTTGGAGTACTTATCTTTCTACATTCGTCCCGTACACTGCGGGTGCGCTAAGAATTAGGATAATTATAACAAGTATAAATTTAAGGCTTATTGCGTACACACTTTCTAGCGTAACAACGGACTGAGGTGGTTCTGCAGAAACCCTAGTCGCCTCAGTTGCTCAAGAATCAACTCGGTCGAGGTGGCCCCGACTGGACCGAGGTGTCTCAGTCAAACTTCGTCTTTCTCGAATTCTCGAACTTCTGAACTTCCAATTATGCTCCTTCCTTAGATGTCTCCTGTTATCTGTCTAGGACGCCAAAAACAAACAAAACAAAGCAAAAGCAAACTATCTAAGCTAGACTAGAAAACGGGAAAAAGAAAGCAATACCTTGGGTTGCCTCCCAAGAAGCGCTTGATTTAAGGTCGCTAGCTGGACCATGATGCGTCTCAAATAAGGTATATTGGTGCAACCTCCTCAACCGGCGTTTCCGGTTGGTACTTCTTAAGTCTATGACCGTTGACCTTGAAGCTTCCGCTAGTTTCGCCCCATATCTCAACTGCACCATGAGGAAAAACATGTTTCACAACATAAAGTCCGGTCCATCTGGATTTTAACTTACCTGGAAAAAGGCGGAGGCGGGAGTTGAAGAGTAGAACTAAGTCTCCTTCGTTAAGCTCCTTTGGGACGATACGCTTGTCATGTCATCTCTTCGTCCTTTCCTTGTAGATTTTGGCATTCTCATAAGCGTTCAAACGCAGCTCCTCCAGCTCGTTGAGTTCCAATAGTCGCTTCTCGCCGGCCTCCTTAATGTCGAAGTTCAACAATTTGATCGCCCAATACGCCTTGTGTTCCAATTCAACGGGCAAATGAAAAGACTTCCCATATACCAAATTATAAGGGGTGGTACCTATGGGAGTCTTAAATGCGGTCATGTACGCCCAAAGAGCATCGTCCAATTTCATAGACCAATCTTTCCTCGTTCTAGAGACGGTCTTCTCCAAAATTGCTTTGATTTCTCTATTCGAGATCTCGACCTGTCCACTAGTTTGAGGGTGATAAGCAGTTGATACCTTGTGGGTTACCCCATACTTCGATAGAAGTGCCTTGAACTTCCGGTTGATGAAATGCGTTCCTCCATCGCTGATGATGATGCGCGGAGTTCCAAACCGTGGAAAGATAGTCCTGTTTAGGAACTTCACCACCACCTTGGCGTCATTAGTGGGAGAGGCAATGGCTTCAACCCATCTAGAGACGTAATCAACCGCAAGAAGGATATAGAGATTTCCTCCGGAGGATGGGAAAGGTCCCATGAAGTCAATCCCCCTTACATCGAAGATTTCCACCTCTTGGATGTTATTAAGTGGCATCTCGTTCCTCCTTGATAAATTTCCTGTTCTTTGGCATGCATCACTAGAGACAACAAAAGCTTGTACATCTTTAAATAATGTAGGCCAAAAGAAACCGGAACGCAATACCTTAGCGCATGTTTTATCGGTGCTAGCATGTCCTCCACAAGGAAGCGAATGGCAATGCCGTATAACGCTATTAACCTCATCTTCCGGAATGCATCTTCGAAGCATCCCATCCGGTCCGCGCTTGAATAGCAGCGGCTCTTCCCAGTAATAATGTCGTACTTCCTTGAAGAATCTCTTCTTTTGAGAGTACGTCAATCCGGGCGGTGTTTCCTGGCAAACAAGATAATTTACAATATCAGCATACCAAGGTCCGTTTTTATCAGAAAGTTGGTGGATGGAATGTTCCACCAACTGAGGATGAATGTTAGAGAAGTGAGTAAGAAGATTATTATTCTCAGTAGTCTCAGTTGACATCATCTCGCCATCGACCTCGGTCGAGGCGCAGAGGCGTTGACCGAGATGTTCTTCAGTCGCCTCGCTCAGTCCAGGAAGTGCCTCGGTCGAGGTACTGCAACTGGAACCGAAACTGGAGATCTTCGTCTCCTGGATTAGTGTCTCAGTTTTAGCTTCTGGATCTTCTTCCAGTGCCTTCAAGCTCCGTATATCTGCATCACAAGAAGCATCTATACCTTTCTCTATTAAACTAAAACTTATAACTCTTTCGAGTGGATCGTTAATAAGGATAGAGCTCACCAATTCTCTTGATTCTTCTTCATCGTAGACATTGAAGATATCATCAGTTAGTTGCTCCCCTTTCATGGCTGCAAGTAGTGCGAATTCCACCTCATCGCCACCAATGTTGAATTTCAACTTGGCGTTCTTGCAATCCACATTGCAACCCGAAGTTGCTAGAAATGGCCTCCCGAGAATAATAGGAACAGGATAATCTGCGGGAATGTCAAGTACAACAAAATCTATAGGTAGATAGAAGTTACCTAACTTGACCGGAACGTCCTCCAAGATGCCCACGGGATGGGTGATGGAGCGATCCGCCATATAAAGTCGAATCTTGACCGGCTTGGGCTCTCCAAGTCCGATCTTCATGCATAGCTCCAGCGGGATGATGCTCACGCTGGCTCCTAGATCACAAAGGGCTTCACAAGTGACATCCCCAACTTGAATGGGAATGCTAAATGAGCCAGGATCTCTTAATTTAGGTGGCATCTTCTCCTTCATGATCTTAATAAGCTCCGAGGATTTAGATGTCATCCTAACTTCACTAAAGTCTTCCAATTTCCTTTTCCTTGATAGGATCTCCTTTAAGAACTTCCCATAGGTGGGCATTCCTAGAATAGCATCAAGGAAAGGAATGTTAATATGCAGCTTATTCATCAAGTCAAGGAACTTACCAAAGTGCTTGTCTAGATGTGTTCTGGCCCTTGACTGGGGGAATGGAAGCGGTGGTTTGTATGCAGGAGGTGGAACATAAACTTCATTTTTCCCCTCCGCTTTCTGTTGCTCCGCCTCGGTTGGCATCTCGGTCGAGGTGTTCTTCGACTGGATCTGGACCGAGGTGGTCTGCGTCGAACGAGGTACTGGATCTGCAGTTTTAAGTCCACTCCTCGTCGTTATGGCCATGCACTGGCCCTTAGGGTTGCTTTCCGTCTTTGCTGGAAGCTTCCCTGGATCTCTTGGCGCTTCATTCGCCCTACTTGCAAGTTGTTGTTCGAAGGACTTTTGGGCCCTCGAAAATGAAGTCATAGAATTCTCCATAGCGCTAAGCTTGATCAAGATAGCCTCCAGAACTGCGTCTTTCTTTTCTGGCTGAGACGAACTTGATCCTTGCCCCTGGCTCTTTAATGGAGTAGAAGAAGAAGAAGGGGAAGAGAGGAAAGGGTTAGAGGAATTATTAGAGTTGGAGTTAGAATAATTGTTACCAGGATTCTGGTTGCTTTGATTGTTCGTCCTCCAATTGTTGCTATTGGACCCTCTATTGTTGTTGTTGTATTTGTTGTTCCGGGAACCGTTGTTGTTGTTACGGTATCCATTGTTGTTGTTCCTTTGTCCTTGCTCTTCCTTCTTGGTTTGAGCAACCAAGAGTTCCTTCAATTGCTTCACGTCATTCTTCAAAGACATGAGTTGATTGTTGTTGGATTGAGTCTCTTGAAAGTTGACTCTTTTAACTCCACCTTCAGCTCCTTGGTGGGTATATTTCTCCATGAGCAAGGCTTGCTTCTCAATGAAGTCCCAAGCCTCGTCAATCGCCATGTCCATGAAGGTACCGGCGGAGAGTAGTTGGAGATTGAACTGGGTGCTTCCGTCCAGTCCTTTGAAGTAGATCTCCAACAACTCGATCTTTGGAATCCCATGATGTGGGCAATCCAAAAGGATGTCCTTGAACCGCTCACATGACTTGGACAAGCTCTCCTTGTCCTTCATAATGAAAGCATTGATCTTCCCTCTCATTTCAGCTGTCTTTGAGGGGGGAAAGAATTTGGTCAAGAACTCCGTAGTCATCTCCTCCCATGTGCTAATTTTTCCTGGAGGAAGAGATTGATACCAAGTAAGAGCTCTATCTTTTAAAGAAAAGTAAAAAGGTCTTAGCTTGTAGTTGTTATTTTCAATTCTGGAAGGTCGCAAGGTTTCCATCAAGATCTCGTAGTTTTGAAGATGTTGATGTGGTGATTCCTTCTCCATCCCTCCGAATTGGCATTGGCGAATCATGGATAGAACTTGCGGTCGAAGTTCGTAGTCATGGTCCGCTGGATCTCCTAGGTTGACTCCTGGACGCCTCAGTTGTTGATTAGGGTCCATCCTTTGACCTAGGGTTTGTGGGATTCCTGCAAGAAGAACATCTCGGACTGGTATCCGAGGTGGATGTATCTCGGCCGGGGCGTCTGGTACTGGGACCTGCCTCGGTCGAGGGTCAGCAACTGGAACCTGCCTCGGTCCAACATCGGAAACTGGGTCGTCCCTCGGTCGAAGTAGAATCTGGTCTCGTATGACGGCCATTTCTGCTTTGATTGCTTCTGTCTTGGTGTGAGTTTCTTCCTTCTCTCGCTGTAGCTCTTCCTGGCTGAGGCGTAGCAGCTCTAACGCCTCCTTCAATTCGGCCTCAAGATCGCGGTTGTCTTGTTGGGCCATCTTCGCTTCTCTTAAGCGTCGCTTGTATGTCTTTTCTGGTTCGGGATCGTAAGGAACGATTTCCTTCCCAGTGCGGGTTCTTCGCATATACCTAAGAAAGAACCTGCAAAAGTCACTCAAGTAGAGTGGTTAGATGACACGGGGGCAAGTGCCCTAAGAGCAAACCGTACCGGCTCGGTCTAGACCAAGTCCCCGGCAACGGCGCCAAAAACTTGTTCGCTCCAAACGGTGTGTGCAAGCTTTAAATTTATAACCCTAGACTTAAGCTTAAAACAAGAGTTGAGATTTTTGCAAACGGTAAGCTTCGTGAATACTAACCACAAGAGCAATTAACACAATCAAAGATGAATAAGAAGTCAATAAAGCAAACGTGCAATTCTAAGGATTAAAGCTTCTAGTTGTGGTTCCAACTCAAGACCTAAAGATAAGCGGACAAAGTTGAGATTTTTGCAAGGGGAAGGTGTTACTAAAGTGGACTAGATCATCGGGTAAGTCTCACTACTCACTAATCCTAAACCGTAACTCCTATTACCGGGTAAGTCTCAAGGAATTAAGATAAAGAACTATAACCTCAAACTAACACACCATCTAAGGGAATAGAATCAACCTTTACCGGGTAAGTCTCAGGCTAACTCACAAAGATGGGATGGAAGCACACTCAAACCCCAATAAAGGATGAACCTTTATTACCTACACTTATGATCATTGGTATACAAACTAAGGAATTACCGGGTAAGTCTCATCCTAAGCTTGCTTTGAACCAGGAAAGGTGTAATAAGAATAGGATTTGGTAAACTCTAACACTTAACTCTCAGTTTAGGATCAGACAAGTCACCTCGGTTAGCCGAATTCCACCCCGGCCGAGATGTTCATCGACTGAGCGAGATGCTTAAGGTTAAGGTTAAAGACTCGAACTTTCAGGATCCTACTGGAATCTAAGATTATTCTATCATTGTTTTTCCCACAACCTTCAGCCAATCACCCTAGAATCACACAAGGAAATTAGCCACTCATCATCATTATGAAAGTATTAAATATATGGGAAGAAGGTGAATATTTGAACAAGAAGAATTCAATGAAAAGACTTCAATAACTGAATCAAATATCACAACAAAAGCGTTCCTTGGATATAAATCCAACAAGACAAGACAACAAGGAAGGGAATTAAAGACAATCTTACAAAACCCTCCAAAAAGCTATAAAAGCTATGATCTTCAATCTTCCTTCAACCTTCAAAAAGGTTCTTCAAAACTCCCAACTGGAGTATGGTTGCAGCGATGTATGCTGGATCTCGCAGCCTTCAATGGTGTATAACGTGCTAAGCGGGATCCTGGATTTGTGGAAATCCAACCCTTTTTATAGGAAAATAACCCTCCAAAGATAATAAATCTTAGAAAGATATTTTCCCATAAATATAGGTAAAATATATGATCTTCTTCCTTCCAGGAGCCAAACCCAAAAATATAAGATCACCTTCCAAAGATAAAAGATCTCAGCCAAGAATAAAATATTCTCGCCGCGTCCTAGGTGTTCGCCTCGGTCGAGTCGGCGTCTCTGGATCACCTCGGTCGAGATGAATCTCTGGTCAACCGAGGTGAGTCATAACTGAATGTGAAATCTCTCAAAACTGGTCCAAAGTGAATCTTTAATCCATGGCTATGCTCCCTGGATGTAGCTCCAAATGACTCACGACTCCTTTTGCTCCTTTTTGATGCAAAACGTGCCATTTTACCTACAATTACAGCAAAACTAGGTGTAGACCTCGATTCCCGCAAAGGTAGATGAAATGGTAATATAATCACTTATTATACATGCTAACATGCAGATTATTGAAGATAAAACGTCCAAACAAACCCCAAAATATAGACTATAATTCATGCTATCATGAACTGTAAGCTAGTGCCTAAGGCGGCGTGTACCTGCTGCCAGAACCTCGAGGTAAAACGTCCATCCCTATCTGAAATGATCGTCCTCCGCACTGAATGGAACCTCACAATCTGTCGGGTAAACTCTTCGGCTAAACGAGACACCAGCCACGTTTCCTTGATAGGAATGAATCGTGCCGTCTTCGTCAACCGGTCCACTACAACCCATATCGCATCAAAGCCTCTACTCAACCTCAAGTCGGTAACGAAATCCATAGAAATGTCCTCCCACTTCCGCTGTGGAATCGGAAGTGGTTGGAGCTCTCCTCCGGGCATGTGGTGCTCGATCTTGACCTGCTGACAGGTCGCACACTGGGCTACATATCTAGCCACGTCAGGCTTGAGCCCGCCCCACCAATAAGATCGTCGTATATCCTGATACATCTTACTCGCACCCGGGTGGACGGAATAAGGTGTAGAATGGGCCTCCTATAGTATACGCTCCCTCAACTCTCTGTCGGAGGGTACACATATGCGCTCCTGGTGCCTCAAAATCCCGTATGCACCCACCATAAACTGTGGTGCCTCCCCTCTGGACATCCTATCCTTAATCCTCGCCAATGCGGGGCAACCCTCCTGTTTCTACCGGATCTCTTCCGTCAGATCCGGTGAAATCTCTAATGTTGACAAATGACCGTCAATATCCGGAAACCGGATGTCTACCTCCAACCAAATCAAATCTCTCTATAATTGGGTCTGAACGGTCAATCTAGCTATCGCAGCCTCACGAGGTGTCCTCCTACTAAGGGCATCAGCGACCACATTCGCCTTCCCCGGATGATAAAGGATCTCTAAGTCAAAATCCTTAATCAGCTCTAACCATCTCCTCTGGCGGTTATTCAACTCCCGCTGAGTGAATATGTACTTCAGACTCTTGTGGTCTGTGAAGATCTGACAGGTGGCCCCATAGAGGTAATGACGCCAGATCTTCAATACATGAATGACTGCATCTAGCTCAAGGTCGTGAGTAGGGTAATTCTCCTCATACGTCTTCAGCTGTCGAGACGCGTAAGCAATGACCCTACCTCTCTACATCAGGACGCATCCCAAGCCTAGCTTGGATGCATCACTGTAAACGACGAAGTCCTCAACGCCCTCTGGTTGTGCTAACACGGGAGTGGAAGTCAATCTCCCTTTCAGCTCTTCAAAACTCCGTTGACAGGGCTCGAACGATGTAAATCAGATAGACTTCTTTAACAAGAAGGGGGCATGGAATACATATGGTGAGCTACAACAATGGTTAAAGACCCTAACATGGCTAGGTTAAGGGCTAGTTGAGCATGCCATGATGTTGTTAGGATCTCATATAGTCCCTTATGTCCCTGGCCTGTAAATGGGCCTTTATGAGCCTCTAAAATATCTTTTAGGCCATGACCAATACCCCAGTTGGTCCTATACATGTGCCCCGCTATCAGGAAAAGAATTGCAATAGCTAAATGATGGTGTGCAATATCACTCAGCCATAAACCCCCGGTTACTGGGTCTAATCCGCCACGAAAAGTCAGAAATTCCGCGTATTTTGACCAATTCAGGGTGAAAAATGGGGTTGCTCCCTCGGCAAAACTGGGATAAAGTTGAGCCAAAAGATCCCGATTCAAGATAAATTCATGAGGAAGTGGTATCTCTTTAGGATCGACTCCAGCATTTAGAAATTGGTTAATCGGCAAAGATACATGTACTTGATGCCCCGCCCACGAAAGAGACCCAAGTCCTAGTAGCCCCGCTAAATGGTGATTCAACATGGA
>BSUD01000002.1:65895350-66027929 GCA_033239045.1 Fagopyrum esculentum | reverse complement strand
TACTAAATCACCACCCCCCCAAGTCAAACTGGTGCTTGTTGTTGCACCAGGAGCCGTTACACTAGGCGCTAAAGCATGGGTGTTTTGTATCCATTGAGCAAAGATGGGTTGTAATTGTATAGCGGTATCCGAAAACATATCTTGAGGGCGTCCTAAAGCGCTCATGGTATCATTATGAATATACAAACCAAAACTGTGAAAGCCTAGAAATATACATGCCCAGTTGAGGTGTGATATGATTGCATCGCGATGTCTAAGGACACGATCTAATAGATCATTGTATCGAGTAGTTGGATCATAGTCTCTTACCATAAAAATGGCTGCGTGCGCAGCAGCACCAACTATGAGAAATCCACCAATCCACATGTGATGTGTAAACAATGACAGTTGAGTACCATAGTCAGTAGCTAGATATGGATAAGGGGGCATGGAATACATATGGTGAGCTACAACAATGGTTAAAGACCCTAACATGGCTAGGTTAAGGGCTAGTTGAGCATGCCATGACGAGAAAGTGAGTGGCCTAGCAATCACAGAAAAACCCTTCACGAACCTGCGGTAGTATCCGGCCAGACCTAGGAAACTGCGTACTTCCTTGACCGTCTTAGGAAGCGGCCAAGATGCAACTTACTCTATCTTGGCCGGGTCTACCTTGACACCCTCGGCGGAGACAATGTGGCCAAGGAAGGCAACCTCTGGCATCCAAAACTCACACTTAGAGATCTTATCATAAAGTTCCCTATCTTGTAAAACCCGCAACACCGTCCTCAGGTGTCCGGCGTGCTCCTCCCTACTCCGGGAGTATACCAAGATGTCGTCGATGAAAACTACTACAAACTGGTCTAAGAAGTCGATGAAGATGCCATTCATCAACTCCAGGAAGACAGCAGGAGCATTGGTGAGCCCGAAAGGCATCACCATGAACTCATAATGACCGTATCTGGTCCGAAATGCCGTCTTTGGTACGTCCTCCTCCCTTACTCTCAGCTGATGGTATCCTGACCTCAAGTCAATACGGAAAACACCGTAGCTCCCTATAACTGATCCAGCAAATCATCAATACGCGACAACGGGTACTTGTTCTTGACGGTGACTTTGTTCAACTCCCTGTAGTCGATATAAAGCCTCATAGATCTGTCCTTCTTCCTAACGAAAAGGACAGGTGCACCCCAGGGAGATACACTGGGTCGGAAGAATCCTCTCTCTACCAAATCCTCGAGTTGCTTCTTGAGCTCAAGCATCTCGACTGGTGTCATGCGGTATGGAGCCTTGGAGATCGGCCTAGTGCCGGGATCCAACTCAATCACAAAATCTACACTCCGCTGCGGTGGTAAGCCAGGCGGCTCGCCAAAGACGTCCTCGAACTCACAAGCTACCGGGGTCTCTGCTAAAGATGATCTCGCCTCCTCCTTCATGGCGTAACACCACAAGGCCTCACACCCCTGACCTATGAGCTTTGCGGCTCGGACGCACTAATGATTGTCCCGATCTTTCCAAGGTTCCACCCTCGAAAGACCTCCTCCTGCCCAGACTCCGTGGTGACCGTCACTGTCCTCTTACTAACCTTCAGAATAGCTCTATGGTGGTCCATCCAGTCCATCTCGAGTATGACTTCTTCATGCATTAAGCGCATGACATGGAAGTCGGCTAACCAGTCACGATCTCCCAAGCGGATGGGACAACCGTGAATCTCTCGAGTACCGCGAACTTTACTCCCATCGTGTAAACTTATAAGGAAAGGTTCTCCCTCTAATGTATCTAAGGTCAACCTATCTATGCAATCATTAGATATGAAAGAGTGTGTCGTACCCGTATCAAAAACTACTCGGACTGGAAAGCCATGAATCGTAATAGTACATGTGGTTGTGGGCGCTATTGGCTCTACAGCGCTCCTAAACTCAAAGACTCAAGCCTGAGTACCCCTAGTCTCTGAAGTGCCACCACCATGCCCTTTACCTCTACCTGGAATCTGAGTAGAACCCTGTGAATATGTCTGACCAGGGGCTCGCTACTGCTGCCTCTGTCCTCCTCCTGAGGTACCAGCAGGCGAGGACCCCTGCTATGATGTTACCTTTCCTTGTCGGCAGAAGGTAGCTCTATGGCCCAGCTGGCCGCAAGTGAAACATGTAATTGGTGGTCTCCTACACTCTGGCTTAATGTATCCATACTCTCCACAGTTGTAGCACTAACGTCCCCTAGAAACCGTCGGTGATACAACCTGGTAACTAGAGCGGCCCTGAGGCTGACCACGCCCATGACCTGAACCTCTTGCTCATGTACTGGTTGGTCTGGTCCTCTGTCTCTTGTCTAACCCTCCAGACTGCATAGATCTCTTAGGACCCAGTCGTTCCCTCTCATACGCCGAAGCCCGATCCTGGTAATCGGCTAAGGAGTCGTAGCGAAACCCTGCCAGATAGGAGCGTGTAGCCTCCCTCAGTCTCCGGGAGAACAGGTACACGTGCTGGTCCACAGGTGGGGCAGCAGGACCCAACAGTGACAGCTCCTCCCGGAACCTCTTGATCGTTTCACCTATCCGAACATCCTCAAATCGTGCCTCCAAGAAGTCCTGCACTCGGTCTCTCCTCAGCGAGGTAGGACAAAAAGTCTCCCGCACAAGGCTCAACAACTGCTCAAATCGGGACACTCCGCGCCGCACAGTCCTCCACCAGAACTGTATCTGGTCTCTAAACAAGGTCAGAACCAGCTCCACCTTACGACTCTCAGGACAGCGGATAGCCTCCAGTGCAGATTCCACATGGCTAATCCAATGCTCTACCTCAAGTCCAACATTCCTATCGAATGTGGGAACTTGCTGATGGTTGAAAGTCTTCAACCATTCATGTGGCCTCGGTACCCTCAGCTCCTCTCTCACTCAGTCATCCTCAACAACCCTCATTGGTGCAGCTACCACCGGTGGAACTACCACCTGAGTCACCCTCTGAGAGACCTCAGCCGACCTAGCTGGCACCGAAGGTGCTGGAGGTGGTGCTCCAGCCCTGTATGCCTCTTGCACCTTCTAGACATACACTCGATACACCGATGCTCCAATCGACACACGGCCAGAATCTGCAGGCCCCGCACTCCGTACTCCGGACCTAGCAGCGGTCCCATCCCTAACCTCGGGAACAATGCTCTCAGTTACCTCCTCAGCAGGAACGTCCGCAATTGGCGGATCTACAACGGGAGCACGTCCCCGACCTCGGCCCCTCTGAGGCCTGCTCACAAGTCCTAGTCTCGGAGCTCCGGGAGGAACGGGAGGTCGGCCCCCTCCTCGTCCAACGTAAGTTGTCGCTCTCGTACGTGCCATCTGATAGAGATGTGATTGGTGTAAGACTACTTTAATGGCTAGTAAGGACATAACTATCTTACTACTCTAGGTCACTTCTAAAGGTCACAATGTAACTATTAAACATAATTTATAACAAATGTCCAATAAACTATGCCATCGATTTCAACGGAGGTAGTGGCGGCCCGTGCATTAAATCCCCACCCATTTATGCTCATGGTTTTGAAAACGAAAATTCATTTTAAAAAGTTCGGAACCCATGTGGTTTCCGTTTATTTGTTTATTCGGCCTTTTGAAGATAGCGAGTGCCGTTGTTGCCAACCTAGGGCTCTGATACAATATTGTAACACCCTGATTCCTAGATGACTCGGAATGCTACGAGTTGAGACCTCACAATGGGTCCCGGCCCTTAGCATGACCACAACTTCATCGGACCATACAACACGGCACAAATAAAAAGGCAAAACACATAGTTTTATAACATGAGCGGAAGTAAAAAAGTACAAATCTGAAAAACAATCCAGCCGAGTCTCAAAACCAAAGTAGCATCATAAGTCTCAACATTCATGAAATAAGATAAATTGTCCCGTCCTATAATGCACGGAACCCCGGCTGCCCACTACCGCCGGATCACTCGATCGCCTCTCTAACCTGTAAGACATCTACAAGCGGTATAATAACGTTAGCTGACAATCTATGCATAAGTATAAAGGTAAAAGCACAAACACACAACATACACAATCAACATGCAACACTCAATCCTTTCTGCCTGGGCTGGTATAGGGAACCTCATATACTCTCGCAAGAGCTAGACAGATGATGTCACGACACGTTATCATACACTTGGGTCAATTACGTAATATAATAAAGTGGCCTAATCCGGTTTTGTTATTATCCTAACTAGCAAACACCACTCATACACAATACACTCATACAAGAAGCCAGCTAAGAAAGTCCGTAGACTTACCAGTCTCCGATGCGCACAAGATCACCTCACTCGAAAGTTCCCTCGGGAAAACCACACGCTTGTTCAAGACAAGGAAAACAATCAAACCACACTCTAGTCTACTAGAAGTCTTTAGATTTCTAGGCTCAAACTCCTCAACCACCTAGTCCAAGAAGACTACACTCTCAGCCCATGACCTATCCCACTCTCAACATAACGATATACACAAAGGTTACTTCCACAAAGCTTGAAACGAACCCTCAACAACATACCACCACAAGCCTCACGTAACTCATACTAGACTTCTAAGGTCCAACCACTCTAAAGCATTCCTGTTCAACTACCCTAGGCCAACCTAACATGCTTCTAAGGTATAACAGGTCTAAGGAAGAAAGAAGGAAGAGAGAGAACGAGATTCGGGACTCAGTGGAGCAAAACCGCCCCTGCGCCTATATGGGTCCGCCCCTGCGTCGATCTTGGTCCGCCCCTGCGCCTTTGTGAATCCGCCCCTGCGCCTGTCTATGCAGAAAGTCTGTCTGCTGAGTTCTTCGATTGTGCAGCCGGTCCTTTAGGGTCTCCTTTGGTGCTATGAACGTCTTCTACTACTCTCACTTGGTCTTAGCCTCCCTCTAGGTCTAGCTTCATCATCAAAGCCACAAAACAACGATAGATCATTGAGCAAGGATTCAAGTGTGTATTCCATTCAAGCCATAGAAGGGAAAGGAAGAAAGATGAAGAAGAAGAAAGAAAGAAGCAAAAAGGGAGGAACCTTACTCACGTCCCGTTACTGCAGTCCCGACCTCACGAATGGTGGATCCAAGCTGGAGCACTCAAAGGGAAGAATGGAGGAGAAGGATATAAGAGGAAGGTGCAAGAGGATGAAGTGGGTAGGAGGAAGAAAGTAACGTGAGTGGAAAATGAGAGGAGGAGAAGGGTTGGCTGCATAAAAGAGGAAGGATAACAAAGGTCTTCAGCTCATAACTCCTCATGAAATTTAAGAGGGGAGTTGAAAGGATCAGAATGTGAACGGTTGCCCAAAACGCTGCTACCCCGCCCACGAGGTCACCGCCCCAGCGGGAATCCTAGCCGCACCTGCGGCTTACTCGATTGCGTAGCCAAAGCCGCAAAGGCGTGAGCCCTTGCGCCCGGCTTCTTCCTCCTCTAACTCTATCCAAGCGCAACGAAAAATCCGGTCGTTACATACAAACAAAAACATAACTTTGATATTGTTTTTAGTTACACCAAACCATATAAAAAGAATTGAATAACAAATTGGCATATTAATAACTGGAAAATTTGGTAAAAATTGAAATCTACAATTATTATTTTATGCTTCAATTTGTTAATTTTAATATTATGTCTACGGATCTTTTTAAAATCAAAATTTTGATTTTTTTAATCTTTCATTTTTATACTGAGATTTCTTATCTTAAAAAAAATTATATTTTATCTAAAAATTTTGTTAGGTAAAAATATTTAAATAAAAATATAAATGGAATTTTGTTATCGTTAATTAAGTAACAAATTTAAAAATAAGAAGATTTATATATATATATATATATATATATATATATATATATATATATATATATATATAGACACACACTAACGCGGTAATAAATCTAACCCATATTTTTCAAAACCCGCATAAGGTGTGGCTATTACACTAGTTGGACTCTTGGGTAGGAGGTTGAGCTTACATAAAGTATAAATTATTAAACTATATAATTTTTACAAGCCTAATTCACCATTTTCAATATTTTTTTAATTTGAGTTTCCCTCTTAATCAATTTTAATTTATGTTGATCATAATTTTAATATTTAAACATATAATTGCTAATATAATTGTGAGCCTAATTTAAAATAGAAAAAATTTAGCTGCCAGGACCCTTTTTGTTTCTCACGTAATAACTAGTCTCCTCTTTTTTTTTTTAAATTTTTAAATCTAAAATAAATTAATTAGAGGGGCATGAGGAAAAACGTAAAATATAAATCTTATAAAATCATCTTCAATTAGTGTTTCTTTCGGCCGTTTCATATTTTAGATCTGAAATCGCTCGATGAATATTCTCAATCAATGGTTGGTTGTGGTTTGTTGCAACATTGATTTCGCACACGAGTCCGGATTGACTCGGAACCAACAAATCCATACCAAATCCATACCACCGTCAACTTCGACTCTCAAACCAGATTCAGTTCTTCTCCAACATCCATTGTTGGCGAGCTTACAAATGCTAGAACGCATAAAACCATAATCGCCGCCCAAATCCACCATCGGTGCCGCCCAGACCCGTCCTCATTGCCGCCCAGACCCGTCATCATTGCCTCTCAGAACCATTTCCGTTTTTGCCAGACCCGTCGTCGTTGCCGCCACGATGGTAGCCGCCCAAATCCACCGTCATTGCCGCCTCGCTAGTAGCCATCGTTGCCCAGACCGTGGTGCTGATTTGAAGTGATAGAGAAGCCGCCGCCAGTAACCATCGTTGCCCAGACCCAAGGTAAATGTCCTGATTTGTTAACTAAGAAGGTTATGTGTTTGGCAGGATAATCGATTAGTCAACTAAGAAGGCGGCGACAGTAGATCCAGTTGAGCCCGAGAAGGTTTTGAAAGTCGCCAAGGATAATGATGCCGATTTGAAGATGGTTCTTACCACGTATCACCACTGGTCATTATTCTTTTCCATGCTTTCTCAGATTTCTCAAGTGATTTTCAATAATTTTATGAATAGAGGTATTAAAAGCAGTGGCATTAAGCCTGTAAAAATCACTAAATTGGATGAATTGGCTTTATGTTCTTACTTCATTTTACAATTTTGCATATCGATAGAAACATCATTGATCACTGTCTTGCTTATTTTTGTTGTTGATCAATTGTTTGTTATTAGATTAAGGGATTTACTTGTAGACGAGTTTGTATATCTATGTATTTTAAATGGAGAACTGAGAAAATCAGTTGAGGAATCTGCCTTAATGCGACTTTCTTGCCTAATTTGTTGCCTTCTTAGTTGACTCATTGCCCATACCCAAGGGTCCTGACTAGTTTGTGTAAATGACAGACCGTTGGTCTTTTGTAACTCGTTTGATCTTGTGTAACTCAACCTTGTGTAGACTTGTGTAAATGACGGACTCTTTGGATATGTGCAACTCATCTGAGCTTGTGTAACTAAACTTTGTGTAACTAAACTTTTTGTAAACAAAGGACCGAACTTGTGTAATTGAAAAAAGACGGAATTTGGTAAATGACGGATTTTTGTGCTTTTGTAATTCAACCTTGTGTAAACAACGGACCGCACTTGTGTAAATGATGGATTTTTGGTATGTGCAACTCATTTGAACTTGTGTAACTCAACCTTATGTAAACAAAGGACCGAACTTGTGTAATAGAAAAATGGCGAAATTGTGTAAATGACGGACTATTGTGTATTAATTCTATGTATCTACTAGACATTACACAAGTTCACAAGGACAAAATACATAAATTAGGAGGTCGAAATTTAGCTTAATATTGTGTAATTGGAATTTGTATATTCACATTGTGTAAGTGAAATTGTGTATCACTCTTGTGTAACAGAAAATTGTGTATTAATATTATATATCAATTAAGCCAGATTATATAAGGGATGGTCTGTTGTCTAGAGTTCGATACTCACTAGCTACAACTTTTTTATTTTGGATTGGGCTAGACTTTGTGTAACTCGTGTAGGCCTATTGGGTCTGAACTGAACTTAATCTTAATTAAATCGATTGAGTTTGTGTTCAATTAAAATTACCAATTAACCCTTTTTATTAATCTTTATTAATAAATTAACCCTTTTTATTAATCTTTATTAACAGGGTGTAAAAGTACCTACTTAATAGGATTTTTTTAAAAAAAATTATATTTAAAATATTTTATATAAAACATATGAAATTTGTTATAACTATAGTAGATAACTTTATTTTAATAGTTAGTATTTATAATAATAATACAATAATATATTTATTTTTTACCGGACTGACTGGCCGGTCTTTCGGCCCGGTCGGGCCTAAAGCCTTGTCCGGATCCTGGCCGACGGGCTTGGCGGACCGAGTTTTTCGGCCCGGTTGGGCTCGTTCTCATATTCATACCCACACCCAATTCTCTGGACGGGCCGGGCTGCCCAGATTTGAACAGTTTCAGGGGAAGAAGATAAATCTCATATTCCGTCCCGGATTGGACGGGATGAACCCGGCATTTGTGGCCGGACCTACCTAATCTTGGTGAAACAAGGAGAACTATGCAAGTCGTAGTATTTCCAATAACTTCACTGCAAATTTTAAAGAACAGTATTAAGTTGATATTCAGCTCTATTCTCTCCACAAATTCGATAATTTGATAATGAGTTGTGAGAAAATTGGAGTAACTAAGTTGAACCATTTGAACTTTGTAGGCGACAAGAACTCGACTGAGGGTACTCTTTGTGAATATTAAAGTGGACAAACTCGTACGGTTCACTCACATTTAAAACACAGGTGAGAGCCGTCCATTCTAGGCATCGGCTATAATTATCAAACGCATAGTGAAAAGATAAATTTATTGTCGGTGTACCATCATCATCCTCGTGAAGTCTTCCAGGCATACAAATCCGTCTCCATTAACATCTACGCCCTCTATCATGCGCCGGCAATCCTCTGAAGTGCACCGCTCGTCGCCAATCGATACCAACACTCTAAGCAACTCCTCTTCCGTGATCTTCCCGTCGTGGTCACAATCAAAAACGTCGAACGTCTCCTTCACCTCCTCTACTGTAGTGCAACCGTCTCCCTCGATTTCCGCAAGAATTGAGGCCAGATCTTGGCTCAGGACGATTTCGAGTTCTCGATTGGTGATTTTTCCGGCGCCGTCGCGGTCGATGAGCTTGAAGGCTTCGACGAGGTCAGAAGAAGAGGACAAAGACCTCGCCGGCGGGAGGACGCTGGTCGCAGTGGAGTCGGTGGCGTCTGAGGAGGAGGAGGATGATGATTTGGAGATGTGAGGTCGGTTGTTAGGTTTATTGGAGCGGAAGAGGTTTTTGGGGTGGAGGGATTTTATGAGCTTCATTATGGCCGGTGGTTGAATCAGCTAACGCTTAACGCTGCGGAGGAAAGGAGAGAAAGGAAGGACGAAGGAAAGAGAGCTGTAGGTGGGAGATGAAGACGAAGGGGGAGGAGCGCATTAAGAAGCAGCCATGCTAGAGCAACTTCCACGAAGCTTCGCAGTGGCCAGCTTTACAAGAGTGACAAAGAAAGGAAATCGGATTTTATGGGGGTTTATTTATACTTTATTTACTTGTCACACATAAATTATATTTCAACTGCACGTAGAGGTGTAAATGGTATGGGATTCCTCAAAATTCGTGAATATTATCTGTCATGAAATGGGATGGAATTTTTAAACAAGGACGAGACGAGGATACGGGATGGGGATTTACGGGACAAGGATGGTTAAAAATTGATTCCCCACTTAGGTAGAGGACGGGGATGAAGATAGCGGTATTCGCCCCGTTCCCGATCCGAACCCAAACCCGTCGGGAAATACGACAGGGATGCCTCATAATTTATGAGATGATGTCATACTTAGTAGTGGTTGTTAGTTGTTATAGCTGTTTTGTTAGAAAAACTTTTTTTGCTGACTTATTCATTTCAAGAGTATGCCTCATGATATATGAAGCATGTTTAGATTAGAAAATTGATTTTATAATTTTGAATATGCCAGTATATATTTCAAGGATATGCATCAACAAGTTAGTGTAGTTTACACCAGGAAACTCACATCAAGTTACTGCAATTTAGAAAATTGGTATGCCTCATCAAGTTACACTCACGGCATCACCAACACATTTAGTTGTTAACACCATCCATAGCATATTAACATGCACTACAATCTCACCCTTTGTCTTCCTCTTATCAACTCACTCCGACTTAACCTGATTAACAATCAAGTCTCATCCACAGCCTTTGGATAAATAACTTGAACCCAAACAAGACAATTTTTTCTTCTTATTGTACCAATGGCAAATGAGTAACGAAAATCCTAGCCTCCATCTGAAGAATGCGCTTCCCACGTGCTCAAAAAAACCCTCGGAGCCGCCGCCACCACCAACAAGAAAACCTAAAAACCATTAATCACCGCTTATTATCCGATCCGGGTTTGCTTCCGAGCTTCCTTTCACACTCATTCTCTTAGGCGAGTTCTTGTGTCTCTCAACCCTTGACCTTAAAGACCCTCTCAATGACAAACGAAATGAGGTTAAACCCTGTTGGTGTCTGGTTTGCGTTTGTGACTAGCGGTGGCATTGTAGAGGAAAGATGCGCAAGATACCTCCGCGGAGAGTTGCGCCTGGATTTCCGGCTACTCCTGTGCGTTCTAGCCCTTTCAAAGTCCTTGCTCCATCAAGTTTGCTTCACAGTAGATGAAGGTATCAACTCTTTGGCCGAATCATAGGCTTGAATCTTAGTAAAATGTCTCCAGGTATGACTCAATCTAATCAATGGTTCATGACGAATATCCTAATTATGATCTTGTGTCGGCGAGATCAAAAGAACAAATTTCTCTGGAAAGCCAGAATAGTATGGCTTCCAAACATATTCCCCAAAAACGCTAAACATCTCAACATTAAGATGTATAGATTTCAACCAACGGAAACAAATATATATGTACCTTCAATTTGATGTTTCTAGTTTACTGAAGCCTAAGGATGTGCTTCGACGCCTCTCTCTCGTTAGCTGTTGAAGACCGTCAGCAATTTCTTCAGACCTTAATGCCAGCACCCCAAAACAATAAGAAATGAGAAGTTGTAAACAAAAATCAGGTGTTTTCTAATCTTTTTTTTTCTTATCTCATTGATGATTATGAACTAACATCTCTCTATGCCTTGAGCTTTTATTTCAATCTTTGGTATATTGGTTTCTCCTCATGCAATTCTATTGTGTGTAGAAGCGCACTCAATAGTTATTGTCTTCTAATCTATCTCTTTTCTAATTTGAATCTATTTGCTTAACTCTTATGCCTAGTGATCTCTCAATTTGTTGATAGACAAATCATCCCTCACTATTATTCTTGAACAAATTTAGTGACTTTTTTTTCGGATTAAGTAATTTTGAATTTTTTTTGCGGATGATTCTTGTGGTGCTTTTTGAATATGTGTCTGATGTGATGTCTTTGGCTCTTGCCTACAACTCAATATTACCTCGAGTTTTATACAAAATTGACCAAGGTTTTGGGGATCCTTCATATAAGGCTCCCTTAGCTAAGCATATCTTGCATTTTTCCTTCTCTGGTTTGTTGTTGATTATTTTTACACCTAAGAATCTCATTAATCTCCACCAATCTTGTTGTGAGCTACCATGTTAACAAAGCTTTGCTGCTAGATTTCCTAATTCCTTTCAGCTGATGGAAGCTAATTTTGTTGTCAGGTTGAACGCTGAAGCTTATAACAGAAAGGGACAACAACAAGATAAGAACAACTATGAATACAAGAATAAAGTTAACAATTTTAACCGAAATTGAGGAGCATCTCATGTGGATAGCTAAGGTGGAAAATAAAATTTTACCCACTCTCACCTTGTGTTTTTTCTTGTTGGGGTTGTTGTTGCTGCTCTTCTTTGGTAATTTCAGGTTACCCATTTTCACAAGGCGGAAGATGATCAGAGGAGGAATGGTTGAAGGAAACCGATCCAAAGGAGTAAATAATAGTATTTGTGAAAGAACAACTTTAGTTTGGTTTGATTCGGATGTGAAATCCGGTGTTCAAAGATTCAATTGACTAGTTTTGAGTCTTCATAAAAGGTCAAAGAATAGCGCAATAAGGCCGATCATGTCCTATTGCAAATTTTCTTTCAGAAAAGATTTTGCTAAACTAAGTGTGATTCCTAGATTGATGATGATGTTTGTAGAGTCTTTGAATGGTATGCAGAAAATAGAACAAGTGTTTATGCATTAGTTGTGCAGATGGCAGACTTAATGCTTAGATTTGACCAAATCAGCAACAAAACAACAAGGAGAAGCATCCTCAAAGGTCTGACCAGACTCGATATCAAGTCCGCAACTGCAAGTAGAGATTGTTTTGTGTTGTTGCATGAATATTTGACATATTCTCCTAGTTTTGTTAAATTCCTCTGTAATGAATCCTTTGTCTTTGTGGGGTTATCAGACATTTGTATAATCAGGAAATACACTAAATTACGTACAAATTTAGTAACACATTTAAGGGTTTCCGTTGAAAGAAACTTGATGTTCTTCTCATACAATAATAGAAAGCCCAAAGAAGAAATTAGATCCAGGGCAATGGTTAAATATGACACTTGATAGCATGTATTATAGTCTATATTTTGGGGCTAGTTTAGACGTTTTATCTTCAATAATCTGCATGTATGGATGTATATTATGTGATTATATTGTTGTTTTGTCTACCTTTGCGGGAATCGAGGTCTACACTTAGTTTCGTTATAATTATAGGTAAAATGGCCGTTTTGGATTAAAATGGAGCTAAGGACCTAAGGAGTCATTAGAGCTACATTCTGGAGCTTAAGGAAGACCTCATGAAGCATGAAAATGATTAAGAAGATTTCCTTTGGACCAGATTCGAGAGATTTCACATTCAGTTGGGATTCACCTCGGTCAGCTACAATGCCACCTCGACCGAGGTGATCTTGAGGAGCGCCCCGACCAAGGCGAATACCATGTCGCCGGCGAGATCTATATTTTTGGCTGAGATCTTTTATTTTTGGAAAGAAGATATCTTATATTTTTGGCTGGATTTTTGGAAGGAAGATATTATTTCTGGATGATTTATTTTGAGAGAGAGATATATATTTTATAGGAAATTATCTTTATAACATATTTTATCTTTGGAAGATAATTCTCGTATATAAAGGGTTGGATTTTCCACAATTCAACCATGCTTGGAACATCCATCAATTGAGGGATTTTCTGGAGTATTTTTTGGAGGATTTGAAGGAAGAATTGAAGGAAGTATTAAAGATTGAAGTTCAAGGAAGGAAGGAATCATAAGTTGGGGTTGCTTTTTGAAGGAGTTTGTAAGACTTTCTTAGATTGTCTTTTGATGTATTTGCCTTTGCCGATTTGTGACTTGAGGAACGCAGTTTATTTGTTATTTGATTCAGTTATTGAGACCTTTTCTCAAGGTTTTCTTGTTCAAATATTGATTCCTTTTCCATAAATTTGATTATTGTTATCATGATGATTGTTGGCTAAGTTTCTTATGCGATTCTAGGGTGATTGGCTGAAAGTTGTGGAAAAGATGATGATAGAATGATCTTAATCCCATTAGGACCCTGAAAGCTCGAGTCTTTAACCTTAACCCTAGAACACCTCGCCCAGTTGTTGAAACATCTCGGCCGGGGTGGAATCTGACTGAACGAGGTGACCTTTCCTGAACCTTATATGAAGTTAAGAGTTTAAGTTTGCCAAATCCTATCCTTATTATACCTTTCCTAGTTCAATGCAAGCTTAGGATGAGACTTACCCGGTGATTCTTTTGTTTGTTTACCTAAGATCATGAGTGTAGGTAATAAAGATTTATCCTTTATTGGGGTTTGAGTGTGCCTTCATCCCATCTTTGTGAGTTATCCTGAGACTTACCCGATAAAGGTTGATTCTATTCCCTTGGGTGGTGTGTTGGTTTGAGATTATAGTTCCTTTCCTTAGTACCTTGAGACTTACCCGGTAATAGGAGCTTTGGTTTGGGATAGTGAGTAGTGAGACTTACCCGGTAATCTATTCCCACCTTAGAAACACCTTCCCTTTGCAAATCTCAGCTTTGTCCGCGTTATCCTTTGAGATCTTGAGTCGGAACCACAACTAGATGCTTTAATCGCTAGAATCCGCATTTCCCCTTACTTGACTTTATATCATCTTTGATTGCTTTAATTGCTTTTAGTTAATTGCAATATTTGACAACCTGGTTCTGTGCTTTGTTTCACCTAAGTCCCTATTATCGACCCCTGGAATTCTTGCTTTTATTACAATTGACCCGTACACTGCGGTTCGCATATTTGTTCAAGCATACTTCTTGGGTTATAAATATTAAAGCTTGCACTCACCGTTTGGAGCGAACAATACTAACAGATCATATGCCCATTTTTGCATTACCAAAAGTTTGTTCATTGTCTACAAGAAGAATATGTCAATTTAGTTGAATACTGCGAGGAAGGAAAAAGGTGATAGTAAGGAGTATTCTAATTTAACATTGTTCGCCCCTAAACGTGCGTGCAAATAAGTTTTAATTATAAAACTAGAATCAAGCAAGCGAACCCGCAGTGTACGGATCGATATAGTTAAGCAAGAATTCCAGAGTATCGAACACAGGGATTTGGGTGGGAACAAATTCAATTGTAGATTATCAAGCGAGTAAATATGAGAGTTTTTGCAAATATTGGGGAAACAACAATCCTAAAGATCCAAGTATCCAGCTGTGGCAATCGATTCAAGATTTACTACTGATATAAAGACAGAGTTGAGATATGCAAAGGTATGCTAATGTAAGGTAATCGTACGGTGAAGTTCCAAAAACCTTATATGACTCACCTACAAGGCACTCTCTATACAGGTTGTTGAGGCTTCAATATAGAAAGATTCTAAAGGCGAGAATTAGTATCAAATACCCAAACTTGTAATCCAAGGATCAAAACCAACTTAACCGATTAAAGTTGTGACACTCACAATCGAGGTAGAGGTTGTTGAGGCTTCACTACCACCTAGAAAAGGCAAGCCAAGACTAAGCTAAAGCTAATCTTTAACTTTGGATTAAAGTAAAAGAGGTTCGTAAACTTAAGAGAAATTACGGGCAGATCTTGAGATTCCACGGTCGTGGAAATCAAGAACAAACCGTGATTTAGGGTTCGTCGACGATTCTCTCTAACTCTCAGGGTTTAATCTGTTTACGATCGATCTATCATCATCTTAGCCACAACTATCAACCCTTCACCTTAGAATTGTTAAGGGTTTTTAGCCAATAACAGTCATGTTGATATCAAATTCAAGAATTAAAAGATTGAAAGATGAAAACTTCCAAAAACTTCCAATAAACCTCAAACCAATCTCAAAGTCAAAATCAAGAACAAATATCGTCACAAGATTCGGAATAGAACAAACAAACACAATCGTAGATAAGAAGGAAGAACGGGATGTCAATCCGTCTTCTAAATCAAACCTAAACAAGAAGAGGGATCTTCTTGCAATAACCTTCCGAATCCTTGATCTTCAACAATCTCCACCAAAAGTGCGAGATTAGGGCCACTCCAAGGATGAGCGCAAATTACGTCCTTTGCAAGAATTGCCAAAATCTCCAAGTCGCGGCGTAGGCGAAGGTGTAAATGCGTCTAAGCGGAGATGTAAGCGGGCGTAAGCGAGGATGTCGGAATCTCCCTTCGTCCGTCTTTTTATAGGGCAAGATAAAATGTCGGCCCGGCCCAATCTTCAAAAGATCGTGGCTTCAAAATGTGGCGAAAAAGATCGCCAAGATCACGGTCGTGGAACCTTCCACGACCGTAATTTAGAGCGTGGAAATCAACACAGTTTGAACCATGGATTCCACGACCGTAAAAGCTTCTGGAATGAACCACGCTTCTCCTGCAGGGTTCCACGACCGTGGAACTGAACGTGGTTCCTAGTACGGCCGTATTTTAGAGTGTGGTTTAGGGCAAGAACGTGATTCTTCCCTAGTCTCGTGCGTTCCTGAAGTTGACATCCATTTTGCTCCTAAGAATGCCCTCAATCCATGGACATACTCAATCAACTCATCTTTGCTCGATTTCGTTCGGAAATGGCTCTCAATCACCTATAATCAACATAAAGCTAGTGTAGACATCCATATTGACAATATAGGCAAACTAGCTCACAAATACAACAATGCTCAATCAAAGACTACCAATATGAATCGAATACACTTAGAAAACATGCCTAAAGTATCACAATATTTCATGCTAACAAATAACCCCATACTTGCAACTTGCTTGTCCCTAAGCAAGGTCTTTCAAAAGCTTTTAAAACAAGAGTTAGGATGAAATATGTGTACCTTCTCAAAGCAATACTTCTTTTGGATGAATGTGCTTTCTAAAGAATAGATCATTCTCAAATCTTGCTTCAATCGTTTATTAGACTTTCATACACTTATCAAAGAGTAAAAAGCAAAGAAAACTCATGAATCAATTAAACTTCTAAACAAACATCATAACCTTCAAACATTATCAAAATCAATCATAAGAAACTTCAATTTAGACCACAAAGTCATATAACATTCTTTTGATCTTAAGGACTTTCAAAGAAAAGGTCTAGAATGTGGAAGGAAAGGAAGCTTTTAGGGAATGTGGTGCATGAATCCGGGAAAGTGGACAATTACTCCTTCTTCTTCTTTTGCGGTTTCCGCACACTTTCAACTTAGAGCTTCGCTCTCTTCCTTTTATTTTTCGACTTTACTTTTGGAGTTATGGATAGAGGTGCACAAAAACCGAAGCCTAGGAGATTGGCGTTTCTCAATTTTCATGAGATGCCTCAAACCCTTAGCGCACATACCATAATCCGCTAGGAATATCGCTCAATCCGACTTTGGCAAGACACAAACACCCGGCTATGTGAATGGTGCCGAGTTACTCATCGTCATGATTGACTTCCCCAAACCTACAATTTCTTTCTATTCTTTTGATTGCAAATAATTGCTCTCATGGCCCTCCCACGTCAAACATGCCTTTTTCATTCACTTCTCCAAGTTCCCGGATAGGTAAAGGAGGTCAATATTTCAATGAGGAGTTAAATGATCAAAGAAAGAAGAAAGAAAATATCGAATTGCCTTAATCATCTCAACAAGAAGCATAAGAACTTATAGTGTGATTTCAACTTCAATTTCTCAACATGATTTAGGTAATATTCTTCACATTATGAAACTTGAAAAAGAGGTAAAATTCATTCATTCAAATTCTTTTCGATTCACTATTCTTGTAAGCATGCAATTGTCATCAAACTCAATTCACAAGTAGCGATTATCATGGAAATCATCTCAATTCATTAGAAGCACAAAATTTTCAAAATTTTTCAATTTTTTATGGGTTTTTCAAGTTCTTTTTCATGCAATGCAATAATGAAACGTGCAACAATATAATGAACATGCAATGATAGTCTCGAATAGAAGCAACATAGTGAGTAAGAGTTATTACAAACTTTTAGTACATCCCACCCCATACTTAGGACGAACATTGTCCCTAATGTTCAAAAGAAAGAAAGAAAAGAAAGAAAAGAAAAAGAAACTCACAAAGTGGTGGTGGAATGTCTAAAGCGAACGGTCAATCATCAAATCCTCATCACTGCAGCGCTGGTGGAGGCGGGAATGGAGAGAAGCTAGGATCATAAAACCGCCCAAACTGCTGGCGGTAGACATCCCTCATCATGTGGTCGAGGTCGTCTAAGCGTCCATCTCTAGCATCGGCTCGGATCTCCAATGCTCCTACTCTCTCTGAAAGGCCAATAGCCCAATCCGGCATCTGCTCGTACCATCCCGGAGCCTGACTGTACCATGCTGGAGCGTCGGATGGTGTTGGTGCTGGTGTTGGTGCTGCTGACTGCTCTGTGGACCAAGGAGGGGGAACGCCATACCATGCAGGAGGTGTGGTCATCCATGTAGGTCTCTCACTCACGCTAGCGCGGCGAGAAGACGAGCCTGAAGCTCTAGCTGGACGTGGAGAACGTCTAGGTGCATCGGGGGCCGCCTCCGGCTGATCCGGAAACGTGCCAAACTCCTGCTCGGCTCCTCCTCCACCCTCAAACTGATCTCTCATATCCTCCTCCTCAACAACTGGTGGTGGGACATATGGGGGAGCTACAATCCTGTTCGCATGCATAGCAACGAACGTCTCCTTCCAATTATGGCGTCCTGCCATAATGGAGTACTCCGGTAGCCACTCTATACCCCTACCCGTCCTGCTCTCCCAAGGCATGGCCGCATAAGACGGACCTCTATGTGTGGGGAAGATGAGACCCCTAGTCATGAAGGCATGGAGTCCTAAGGGAACGGCCGGTATGCGGGTGCACACAGAGAAATCAACACCCAAGCTCCTAGCAATGTGGGTAACTATCCCACCATATCCAATGTTTCCCTTCTTCTTGTTCTTGAGCTTGCTCATAGTAGCAACCAAGAGAGTGGCACAATCAGCACGACGTCCATACAACATGGAGTATAGCAAAAAGAGCTCATCCGTCTTGATCTTTTGGGGCGTCTCCGTCCTAGGAAAGAGACACTCCGAAAGAACACAGTGAGCAATCTTCAAGGCTATGTGGTACATCAACCTAGCCTTGGTATCAGCAGGTTGTCAACGGTCCTCGTCGGCGTAAATCATCGCTACCTCCTCCCAAAAGTCCTTGGCGTAAACGCCACTAGGAAATCGACCGTTAAAGGTCTCCTGGAACCCGAAAAAGGTCCCGAACTCACGGATGCTAAAATGATAGTCTCTTTCCATAAGACGGAAAGAGACGGTCCTGTCTACATGGCTGTGCTCGAAAGACGTCACAACCTCCCGTGTAATCTCCTCATAAGCGTCTTCTCGGATAGCCGAGAAGACAACTAGTCCGGCTCTATCCAAGAGCCAAGTAAGGTCATCCATAATGTTGAGAGGAGCTAGATCCTCCAACAACAAGTACCTAGGACCAATCACAACCTTCTCCTTGATCCTCTCGAGTGCATCGAGGTGATCCTCATGTATGGTCGGGACTCTAGGGCTAGGGGGTGAGGGTGATGAAGGTGAAGATGGAGGTGAAGGGGAAGAGGTGGTGGTGCTCTAGAGGACGAGGAGGAAGAGGGATTACCCTTCCTCTTCTTGTTTTGATCATTCTTCTTCTCTTTTATCCTCCCCGAAACTCTCCTCACAAAGTCCATTCTGTCAGAAATTACAGGCTGTTCTACAGGTTCCACGGCCGTGGTTCTTCCAGGAACCGTGATTTGCCTCAGAAATTCGCAAATCTCAGCAATTCAACACTCAATCTCCACAAACAGGCAGTCCTAATCTAATTTCTTCCAATCTCAATCAGTTCTTCCTAAATTCTCTAACAAAAACGAACTAAATCGATAAAGATCAAGAAGAGAGGAAAAACCTATTTTTCGGATTTAAAAATCCGAATTGCGCGTTCCTTGGTGAATTTCCGCTCGATTTGTCGCTTGGATCTTGTTGGTGGTCAAATTTGCTTCAGTTTAGGAAGAAGAATCGTTAAAAACGATTAAGAAACGAGGAATTTGAGGAGGAGGCGTGGATTCGGCTTTTAGGTCGTGGAAGAGGGGTTTTTGGGGGTGATTTTTGTGAAGAACGTGGTTTATATAGTCACAGGCAAAATTTTGAAAATCACGGACTGTCGGGATGTTCCACGGCCGTGGAATTGTACGGAACCGTGGTTTTGGTGATTTTTCAAAGGCTTTTGGAAATTACGGGCACTGTAGCTGTCACGACCGTGGTTTAGGCCGTGGAACTCTCTGTAAAGCTCCAAAGTCCAAATTTCGTCACTTTTCTTCAACATTATCCTTCCCTTTTCCTTTTCCATCGTTCCTACATCCAAAAACACGAACATACCGGAAGAAATCGAGGCAAAATAAAACAAAAACGTCTAAACTAAGCTAAACTATGAATCGAAAATAAAAACAAGAATGCATTACCTTGGGTTGCCTCTCAAGAAGCACTTTGTTTAAGGTCCGTAGCTAGACCAATCTTGCACTTATTCGAGTGCGGTGGGCGCGAACTCTTCGGTTTGGAGTTCCGGCGTATACTTCTTGAGTCGTTGGCCGTTCACCTTAAAGCTTCCGCCCGTTTCACCCCATACTTCAACTGCACCATGGGGGAAAATACGCTTAATTAGAAAAGGTCCGGTCCAACGGGATTTAAGCTTACCTGGAAAGAGACGCAGCCTTGAATTGAAGAGGAGAACTTGATCTCCTTCTTTGAAGTCCTTTGGAATGATATGCTTATCATGCCAACGCTTTGCTCTCTCCTTGTAGATCTTAGCATTTTCATAAGCGTTCAAGCGGAGTTCGTCCAGCTCGTTAAGGTCTAGGAGACGCTTTTCTCCCGCTTCCTTCATGCTGAAATTCAGCCACTTGATAGCCCAAAACGCCTTGTGCTCCAACTCTACCGGCAAGTGACAAGACTTCTCATACACAAGGTTGTATGGTGTGGTTCCTATGGGAGTCTTGTACGCAGTCCGGTATGCCCACAATGCATCGTCAAGTTTCAAGGACCAATCCTTCCTAGTCCTTGAAACCGTCTTCTCCAGAATTCCTTTGATCTCCCTATTTGAGATCTCAACTTGTCCACTAGTTTGTGGATGATAAGGGGTAGCGACCTTGTGAGTAACCCCATACTTAGCTAGAAGAGCTTCAAAGCGACGGGCTATGAAGTGAGAACCTCCATCACTAATGATAGTCCTTGGTGTCCCAAATCGCGGGAAGATGGTCTTGTTGAAGAACTTAACCACCACCATAGCATCATTTGTGGGAGAGGCAATTGCTTCTACCCATCTAGAAACGTAATCCACCGCCAACAGTATGTATTGGTTTCCACAAGAGGATGGGAACGGTCCCATGAAATCAACTCCCCAAACGTCGAAAATCTCCACCTCTTGGATGTTGTTGAGGGGCATCTCATTCCTTCTAGAGATATTGCCTGTTCTTTGACAAGCATCGCAGCAAGAAACAAAGGATTGCACATCTCTAAATAAAGTAGGCCAAAAGAATCCAAATTGCAATACCTTTGCGCTAGTCTTGTTCGAACTAGCGTGTCCTCCACAAGGTAGTGAATGACAATGGCGGATGACACTTTGCATCTCATCTTCCGGCACACATCGCCGAATGATGCCATCCGGACCTCTCTTAAAGAGGAGAGGCTCGTTCCAATAGTATTCCCGGACATCCTTAAAGAACTTCTTCCTTTGTGCGTAGGATAGGTCGGGTGGTATCTCCTGGCAAACCAAATAGTTACCAAAATCAGCAAACCATGGTTCGTTACCTTTGGAGATCACGTTGATGCACTCCTCTATAATGTGTAGGTGTTCGTCCGGGAAGGAGTCATCAATGGGTAAATGGTCATCCTCTAGATGTGTTAGGCGACTCAAATGATCCGCAACAGAATTTTCTGAACCTTTCTTGTCGTGGATCTCAAGATCGAATTCTTGTAGGAGAAGAATCCATCTAATTAGCCTTGGCTTCGCGTCTTTCTTCGCAAGGAGGTACCGGATCGCAGCATGATCCATGTAGACAATCACCTTTGCACCTACAAGATAAGAGCGAAACTTGTCAATAGCATAGACAATGGCTAAAAACTCTTTCTCGGTATTGGCGTAGTTGAGCTGCGCTTCATCTAGCGTCTTGCTAGCATAGTATATGGCGTGGGTTCGCCCTTCCTTTCGTTGTCCAAGAACAGCTCCAGTAGCTACGTCACTAGCATCGCACATAACCTCAAAGGGAAGAGTCCAATCCGGAGGTTGGATAATAGATGCTGAAATTAGAGCTTGCCGAATTGTGTTAAACGCATCCAAACATTCCTGCGAAAACTCAAAAACTGCATCCTTCATCAATAGATTAGTGAGCGGTTTTGATATCTTAGAAAAGTCCTTAATGAAACGTCTATAGAATCCAGCATGTCCTAGGAAACTTCTTATCCCTTTCACCGAAGTTGGGGGAGGAAGTTTCTCTATGGTCTCTATCTTAGCTTTATCTACTTCTATCCCTCTACTAGAGACTAAGTGACCTAATACGATTCCTTCCTTAACCATGAATTGACACTTCTTCCAATTAAGAACTAGGTTGGTGTCTTCACATCTTTGCAAAACAAGAGAAAGGTTAGAAAGACAATCGTTAAAAGAGGAACTGTATACGGAAAAATCGTCCATGAAGACCTCCATGATTTCCTCTATATATTCGGAGAAGATGGCCATCATGCACCGTTGAAAGGTGGCTGGGGCGTTGCAAAGCCCGAACGGCATTCTCCTATAGGCGAACGTACCCCATGGGCACGTAAATGTGGTCTTCTCTTGATCATCCGGGTGTATCGGAATCTGAAAGAAGCCACTATAACCGTCAAGGTAGCAAAAATGTGAATGTTGTGCTAACCTTTCAAGCATTTGATCAATGAATGGCAATGGGAAATGATCCTTCCGCGTTGCATTGTTGAGCTTGCGGTAGTCTATGCACATCCGCCATCCCGTCACAGTTCGGGTAGGAATGAGTTTGTTGTTCTTGTTGGTGATGACCGTCATTCCTCCCTTCTTCGGAACTACTTGAACCGGACTCACCCACTTACTATCGGAGATAGGGTAGATGATACCTACATCAAGAAGTTTAAGAATTTTCTTCTTGACAACCTCCTTCATGGTCGGATTCAACCGCCTTTGAGGTTGTCTTGAAGTTCTAAAGTCCTCCTCCATTAGTATCTTATGCATGCATAGGGAGGGTTTAATTCCTACTAAGTCCTCTATAGTGTAGCCTAAGGCTTTCCTATGTTTCCTAAGAACAATCATGAGTTGATTATGTTCATCTATGCTTAGTTCGGAACTAACGATAACCGGAAAGGTAGAATTAGGTCCTAGAAAAGCGTACCTTAGATGAGTAGGAAGTGGTTTTAGTTCCATCACTTTCGGAGCTTCCAACGATCCTTGAGGAGCATCCGATGTCTCCTTAGAAGTTTCTAAGGGTATTGAGTGTGTGGGAGAAGAATCAGAAGAAGTTGAAGAAGTGTCTCGATCACCCCTTTCCACGGCCAAAATTACGGGTGCCTCATGTCCTCCACGGCCGTGATTTAGGGCGTGGAAGGGAAATACGGTTGTCACATCTTTTCCACGACCGTATAACTCCTTGGAGTGGGACACGGTTTTGGTTGTGAAATCCACGGCCGTGGAATATAATGTATGGCCGTGGATTCTCACGTTCTCAGCCTCATCGTGGAGTTTCTCAAACTCCACTTCATGCATCTCTTCCTGTGCTTCTAAGGCTTCAATTGCCTTATTGCACTCTTCTTCTTCCCCTACATCTTTTAGACTCATAGTAATGACTTTTTGTAAAGGATCGTTAAAGAGAATCGCACTTACCTCCTCCCTAGACAAACCTTCTTCATCTTGGATATCGAAAATATCCTCATCAAAGATTGGCTCCTTTACTAGAGTGGAAAGAACGAACTCTACTTTCTCTTCTCCTATATCAAAAGCGAGTCTCCCATTCTTGCAATCGACTATGCAGCCGGAAGTTGCAAGAAACGGTCTTCCGAGTATGATCGGGACCGGACTATCTGCAGGAATGTCAAGCACGACAAAATCAATGGGAATAAAGAACTTACCTAGCTTGACCGGGACATCTTCTACAATACCGACGGGCGAGTGATGGATCGATCCGCCATGTATAACGTCATCTTCACCGGTTTAGGGTCGCCTAAACCGATCTTCCTGCACAATGCAAGTGGTATGATGCTCACACTTGCTCCTAAGTCACATAAAGCGTCATATGTGACATCTCCCACTCCTATGGGAATGCAAAATGACCCCGGATCCTTCAACTTTGGGGGCATTTTCTCCTTCATGGTCTTGATGAGATCCGAAGAATCCGAACTCATCTTGACCTCGCCGAAATCTTCTAGCTTCCTCTTGTTAGAGAGGAGCTCCTTCAAGAACTTGCCATAAGCTGGCATACCTACAATAGCATCAATGAAGGGTATATTAATATGCAGCTTACTCATGAGTTCTATGAACTTACCGAATTGTTTATCTAGGCGCGCTCGCGCTCTAGATTGAGGGAATGGTAGGGGAGGTTTGTAAGCCGGAGGAGGAACGTAGACGTCTTCCTTCTCCTTCCCTTTCTCTTTGTCTTTCTCTACGGGGACTTCAACGAACTTAGGCTGCGGATCGGTGGTAGTCACTTCACTCCTAGTCGTAATTGCCATCACCCTTCCCTTAGGGTTGTCCTCCGTCTTTCCTGGAAGTTTCCCTTGATTCCTAGGAACTTCCACCGCATGGTTGAACATTTGGTTTTCTAAAACCTTTTGAGCTTTATCAACCTTGGAAATTTTATCATCAACCTTAATGATGCGGTTCTCCAACCCTTGAAGCTTTCCCAAGATCGTCTCCAACATGGGATCGGGCTTTTCCTTTCCTGAAGTGTTTCCTCCATTTGATGTTTGCCCCTGGCTTCTCAAAGGAGTAGAGGAAGAGGAAGGTGGAGTTAGTGAATTAGAATTGGAAGGATAAGAGTTACCGGAATTTTGTTGATTGGAGCGCCAATTGTTGTTACTTGAACCCCTATTGTTGTTCCAATTGTTGTTCTGGCCGTTATTATTGTTGTTGTTGCCATTCTAATTGTTGCTCCGGTTATTGTTCCGGTTGTTGTTGTTGTTGTTGTTATTGTTGCGGTTTGTGTTATCACCGCCATTATTGTTCCGGTTGTTGTTGTTGTTGTTGGTCTTGTTGAGGGAGAAAATCTGATTTTGAGCTTCATGTGTGAGCTTTGCTCCTTGCTCCACACGATTTCCCTCCACTTTCCGGTGGGAATACTTCTCTATGACCCTTGCTTGCTTCTTAATGAAGTCCCAAGCGTCATCTTCTCTCATGTCCATAAATGTTCCACATGAGAGGGATTGGAGGTTGAATTGCGTTCCCGCATCCAGCCCCTTATAGTAAATCTCTAGCAAGGCAAGTTTGGATATGCCATGATGAGGGCAATCCAAGAGCAAATCCTAAAACCTTTCCCAAGATTGAAACAAACTTTCGTTAGGTCTCATGGAAAAAGCATTAATCTTACCTCTAAGTTCCGCCGTTTTGGAAGGCGGAAAGAATTTGGTGAGGAACTCCACGGAAAGGTTTTCCCACGTGTCTAGTTTCCCACTAGGAAGAGCTTGGTACCAAGACAACGCTTTACCTTTCAAAGAGAAGAAGAAGGGCTTGATCTTGTAGTTGTTGGTAGTAGCATTCTTCGGTCTCATCGTCTCCATCATACACTCAAAGTTTTGCAAGTGTTGGTGTGGAGATTCAGCGCTTGTCCCGCCAAATTGGTTTTGGCGAACAAGAGTAATAACTTGAGGGTTAAAGCTAAACCCTTGTACATCTTCAGCATCAAAATTCACGCCCAAACGGCGTGGTTGTTGTGTTGGATCCATCCGCAGTCCAAGAGTTCTTGGCTCATTATCCACACGTTCGATCCTCGCATTTCTAGGTGGAATGCGACGATTAGCAGCTCCTCGCGGATGAAAAGGATTTACATTGATCGTGGGATCAATTTCTTCTAGCGGTGGCATGGAAGAATCACTATCATCAGCGGATGAATGACTTCTTCTTCTAGATCTTGATGCCCTTCTTGAGGATTTCTTGCTTCCCTTATTTTTAAGGTCGCTTAGCTCTATCCTCATTTGGAACATCATATCCTTTAGATCGTTAACTTCAGATTGATGACGATCCATTTCATCCCGGTGGATGTTCTCATTCCATTGGAGTTGAGCTTCTTTCTCAGCTAACTCCGCCTGAAGATCGCGTTCGTGTTCTTCAGCCATCTTCTTTTCCTTGCGCTTTTGCCTTAAAGTTTTCTCTAGCTCTTGATCAAGAGGTAAAAGATCTTCGGTGTTCCTAGACCTGCGCATGCACTCAAAAAGATATCAAATAACGAGAGCAAGCTCCCAAGCTTGACAACCGGCAACCGAATTCGGCCGAAACCAAATCCCCGGCAACGGCGCCAAAAACTTGTTCGCCCCTAAACGTGCGTACAAATAAGTTTTAATTATAAAACTAGAATCAAGCAAGCGAACCTGCAGTGTACGGATCGATATAGTTAAGCAAGAATTCCAGAGTATCGAACACAGGGATTTGGGTGGGAACAAATTCAATTGTAGATTATCAAGCGAGTAAATATGAGAGTTTTTGCAAATATTGGGGAAACAACAATCCTAAAGATCCAAGTATCCAGCTGTGGCAATCGATTCAAGATTTACTACTGATATAAAGACAAAGTTGAGATATGCAAAGGTATGCTAATGTAAGGTAATCGTACGGTGAAGTTCCAAAAACCTTATATGACTCACCTACAAGGCACTCTCTATACAGGTTGTTGAGGCTTCAATATAGAAAGATTCTAAAGGCGAGAATTAGTATCAAATACCCAAACTTGTAATCCAAGGATCAAAACCAACTTAACCGATTAAAGTTGTGACACTCACAATCGAGGTAGAGGTTGTTGAGGCTTTACTACCACCTAGAAAAGGCAAGCCAAGACTAAGCTAAAGCTAATCTTTAACTTTGGATTAAAGTAAAAGCAGGTTCGTAAACTTAAGAGAAATTACGGGCAGATCTTGAGATTCCACGGTCGTGGAACTCAAGAACAAACCGTGATTTAGGGTTCGTCGACGATTCTCTCTAACTCTCAGGGTCTAGTTTGTTTACGATCGATCTATCATCATCTTAGCCACAACTATCAACCCTTCACCTTAGAATTGTTAAGGGTTTTTAGCCAATAACAGTCATGTTGATATCAAATTCAAGAATTAAAAGATTGAAAGATGAAAACTTCCGAAAACTTCCAATAAACCTCAAACCAATCTCAAAGTCAAAATCAAGAACAAATATCGTCACAAGATTCGGAATAGAACAAACAAACACAATCGTAGATAAGAAGGAAGAACGGGATGTCAATCCGTCTTCTAAATCAAACCTAAACAAGAAGAGGGATCTTCTTGCAATAACCTTCCGAATCCTTGATCTTCAACAATCTCCACCAAAAGTGCGAGATTAGGGCCACTCCAAGGATGAGCGCAAATTACGTCCTTTGCAAGAATTGCCAAAATCTCCAAGTCGCGGCGTAGGCGAAGGTGTAAATGCGTCTAAGCGGAGATGTAAGCGGGCGTAAGCGAGGATGTCGGAATCTCCCTTCGTCCGTCTTTTTATAGGGCAAGATAAAATGTCGGCCCGGCCCAATCTTCAAAAGATCGTGGCTTCAAAATGTGGCGAAAAAGATTGCTAAGATCACGGTCGTGGAACCTTCCACGACCGTAATTTAGAGCGTGGAAATCAACACGGTTTGAACCATGGATTCCACGACCGTAAAAGCTTCTGGAATGAACCACGCTTCTCCTGCAGGGTTCCACGGCCGTGGAACTGAACGTGGTTCCTAGTACGGCCGTATTTTTGAGTGTGGTTTAGGGCAAGAACGTGATTCTTCCCTAGCCTCGTGCGTTCCTGAAGTTGACATCCATTTTGCTCCTAAGAATGCCCTCAATCCATGGACATACTCAATCAACTCATCTTTGCTCGATTCCGTTCGGAAATGGCTCTCAATCACCTATAATCAACATAAAGCTAGTGTAGACATCCATATTGACAATATAGGCAAACTAGCTCACAAATACAACAATGCTCAATCAAAGACTACCAATATGAATCGAATACACTTAGAAAACGTGCCTAAAGTATCACAATATTTCATGCTAACAAACATCGTGGAACACCCATATTGCTTTACATAAACCTAAAGTATGCCAAATCAGTGGTGACGGGTTGAGAGGTAAATGTGGTAGAGGTTGATTTGTCACAACATTGGATAACAAGAACAACAGTTGCATGGCTAATCCCATTAGTAATATCGAAAACAACTTTAAAACGGAGTCTATGTTTGGAACAAAGGGATTGAACACCCAAATTTTTATTGTTGGTTAAATGAAGATTGCTTTCTAGAACTCCAGGGGTATGAAGAAAAAAAAATTTTGGACTAACTTGAACTTAACATGTAAAAACGAACACATTCAAATGATAATGCTACCACAGACTAAAACGAAGGATGAGCCCGATGAAAGTGTTTGTAAAAGCGCATGTTTTGATAAAATCTTTTTCATCCCGGGCATGGGATTTATTGTGGGGATGTGTATTCTGTGGAAAGAATACCAACTCAAAGGTGAGAAAGTGGATTATTAAAGCATCAGATAGATTCCTTTTAATTAAACATACTAATTCTAATACCCATTTTGAATCTATGGTTATATTCATTTATGCCCCACCAAACGAATAAATGAAAAATTCATTTTAGATACATTTAAAAACCGAAATAATGGGTATAAAAATTCCAATGATAGTAGTTGGAGATTACAATGATTTGATGGAACCATCTGATAAAAAGGGAGGTGCAATTGCCGCAAATAATAGGTTCGATAGGCTGCTGAATATTTCTAACCAATTTAATTTAAGAGATCTACCAACTAAAGAAAATGATTTTACTTGGGAGAAAAAGAAAGAAGGTATAATAACACGTACGAAAAATTGGATAGAGTGATGACCTCTGTGGAGATCATTCAAGAGTACCCCGGCTTGCGGACCCAGAATCATGCTTTCACAAACTCCGATCACTGCATGATCTCATTCTTTTTTCAAAATAACCACAACGGCGTGAAGAATAAACCATTTAGATTCGAAACAATGTGGATGCTAAGACAAGACTGTGAAAACGTTATGAAACAAGCATAGAGGACTCAATACCAAGGTACAAATATGTTTAACTTAGTAAAAAAGACAAGCCTTCCAAACAAAAACTAAAACAATGGAGCCGAGAAAAGTTTGGTAGCATAAACAAACAATTGATAAAAGTGGATGAAAAATTAGAAGGACTCCAAAAAAAATAGTTTTTCACATTTTGATCAAGATATCAATGACAAAATCAATAGAATGAGTAAGAAAAGAGAGTGCTTAGTAGAATACCAAGATAAGTATTGGATGTAGCGAGCTAAGACGAGACATCTACAATTTGGATATAAGAACACCAAGTTTCATCATAGAAAAGCAACGGGTCGAAAAAATAAAAAAGATAATCACGACGATTACGAAGCATGATGGCGAGGTATTGGAAAAAGATAATGACATCAATGAAGAATTTGTAAACAAGTACAAGACTCGATTCAAAGCTACATCAATTTGACATGAACAAATTACATAATCAATTACAGTTTCTCATCCCACAAATATCTAGTACCGATAATTTGAATTTGGAAAGGCCTTTTTCCACAAATGAAATCAAGGAAGCACTTTTTAATATAGGTTCAGACAAATCACCAGGCCCAGATGGGATGCCGGCGGGTTTTTATCAAAAATACTGGCATATCGTCGGCCTAACAGTGACTAGAGCGGTCAAAAGTTTTTACAGATGTGGGAAGATACTTAGAAAACTTAATCATACTTTTATAGCACTCCTTCTAAAGATCGATAACCCATCAACAACATCACATTATAGACCTATTAGTTTAGTTTCTATGGTCTATAAAATTATCTCGAAGATCTTAGCAAAACGACTAAGTTTAGTCCTTCGTAAACTAATTCACCCGTTACAAAGCGCATTCGTCAAAAATAGAGCAATCAATGATAACGTGCTCATTGTGCACGAAATTTTTCATGGATATAAATCAAAAAAAGGAAAGGAAGGCTACATGACCACTAAATTGGACATGGAGAAAGCCTATGAAAAAGTTGAATGGTAATTCCTTGTTCAAAAAGATATGAATAAAGCACTACAAATTAGGCCCCTTGTTCCAATGAACCGGACAAACTTAATAGACTCTTCTTTTGGAATAAGGGACCTAATTATCACCCTTTGATCAGTTGGGATAAGATTTGTAAACCTCGATCCTTCGGAAGAACGGGGATAAGGAAAGCATAAGATATGAATAAAGCACTACAAATGAAACTTTTGTGGAAAATCATGGCAGAACCGGACAATATATAGGTCAAAACTGTAGAAGAAAAATACCTAAAAGGATCATGTCTCTAGAACTACCAATGTGAGAATAATGTTTCTTGGCAATGGAAGAACTAGATTAAATTATGCAAAGACTTTGACAAAGGGCTTGCGTGGATGATAGGTGATGGAAAAACGGTAAGATTCTAGAAAGACAAATGGTTATTGGACAAACCGCTTCAAGATGTCACAACAAATTCAGCGTTAGTGAATCTGATGGAGCTGACTTCCTCGTTTATTAATAACAATGTATGGGATCACTAGAAACTAAATCAATAAAATACAATATTACCCTCTACCATAATAGATAAAATTAAGAATTACAACCTCCCTAATAGTGACATTCGCGATCGAGTCTACTGGTCGGGAAACGAAGAAGGATGGTATTCGACTAAGTCATCGTTGAAAATGATTCAAAAGCAAAGAGTTGGAGTTACCAATGATAAAACTTGGATTTGGAAAATGGATATCATGCCAAAAATTAATTTTTTTTTAATGGAAACTAACTATGGATGGTCTTCCTACAAAGCAAAATCTTGACACACAAAGGATTCCAATCGTTATGAATTGCGAGTTTTGTAATCACCACACTGAAAGGGCCAAACACCTTTTCTTTCAGTGTCCGGATATGGTCAAAATTGTCGACAATCAAAATATTACAACCATCCTACAAAATTATGACCTTGATAACCGAGGAATTGCTGAGGCCCTTTTTTGACCTCAACGGCTTAATTTCAACCAAGGAAATGAAACTCATAGTGGTAATTTTGTGGAATATGTGGATGGCTAGAAACCAGTTCATATTTCCCAAAACTAAATTTCCAGAAAACATAAAAGCTACAAAAATTAATCAAACTGCGAATTGGGACCAAGCAAATTCAAATCAAAACAAGTACACCTTAACAACAAAAAGCCAAAGAAGGAAAAAGAAAAATTTTAAATGGAAACGACGTGAGGAAGGATTTATAAACTTAATTTTGATGCTTCACAAAATTCAACAAGTAAATGTTCATATGGTTTTATCATCCGTAACCAACATGCGATTCCTAATGCAATAGGAAGCGGCAGCTGTAATGTTGAATCAGTGTTGGAAGCAGAAGCTCTTGCTTTGCAATTTGACCTTCAAAAGGCTAAGAAGACTGGAATTAAATCTATCAAGATTGAAGGGGATAACCTAACGCTTATCAATTCGATTAATTGAATTTGGAACGTGTCGTGGGAACTCGATATGATTATCAACGGCATTTCTATTATTATTTCTGGTTTCCAAAACTCGACCGCACGACATGTTTTTAGGGAGATTAACACGGTTTTGGACAAGATTCCTTTGCACGGGCACAATGAAGAGCTGGATGTAGATGCAATCCCAAAAGACATTCCAGACCTTATCCGAAAGGATGTTTTAGGCTGATTGGTTTCTAGAAACTGATCCTCCTAATTTCTTAACCTATGTATCAAAAAAATAAAAATACTTGAACCCAAACAGATCTCCTCCCCAACAGACACTGAATGCAAATATGGGGATGGGGAATTCCCTGATGTATCTGATGGAGACGACAAATCTTGTGGGAAAAACCCATAAAGCTTTAAAATGGAAAAACTTAAACGGGCACGTGGATTCTCCGATGGGGACGAATATCCTATGGGGATGGAGACAATTTGCAATACCCGAATGGGGATGAGGATGAGGATGAGAGGCATTATACTAAACGGGGATGAAGATGAATAGGGTACTCCCCGCCCCAAATCTGACTGATTGACACCCCTAACTACATCCGTGCAACGACTAAAAATGAGAGACTAAAATATTCATTAAATTTTTAAAATTAGAAAGTCGGTCAATTAATATATATACATTGATTATGATGTGACGTGCTGGGATCGTCATTTTAAAATAGAGCTTTAAATTTTTTGTTTTTAAAATATCTATTTTGTTTTGGAACAAAATTACTTATTTATTAGAACGATTTTACATATTTTTTACGTCGGATTTTATTAAATTACCTTTTTTAAAAAAATATTGATGATTAGAAATGATATATACTAGTGTATATCCCGCATCTTGTGCGGGGGTATATTTATATATTGAACCTTTTGAGTAATTTATATATTGAATCTTTTGAGTAATATGTCATTATTCGTGCGAACTAAATACATATTTATGAAATACAATAGCAGTAATTTACCTTGGTCAATTTAATAAGTAGGCCTTTTTACAGTTTTTTATATATTAACTAGGCCCATAGCATAATCCGTTTAGTTATTAAGCCTCTTTTTCTTTTTGTACTATTAAAAGCTTACATGGCCCACCTTCCGTAAAACCTGACCTTCTCCAACATCACAAGTTTTCCCTTTCATCGCCTCCTTCAATGGTTGTATCTTCATTGTCCCTTTGTACAACTAGATTCATCTCCGGCTCAAGAGAATGGAAAACACCACGCCAAGGAATCTTCCAATGTGCTTCCTGTAGTTTTATAGATCCATGTTGGAGCTACAGACGATGCTTGAGAAGACGCCCTAGAAGGTTCTCTGTGTTTGCAGCCAGTGAAGGATATGCAAAATCAAACGAGTCTAAAGAAAAAATCCCTTCTTGGGCAAAGCTAGATTTAGAGGAGCCACCACCATGGGCTAGAAATGAAGCTAAGACAAATTTGAAGGAAAGCTTTGAGGTTCCATATATTGTTTATTTACTTACATAAGTAGTGACTGCCATTGCTGTAGTGAGTTATCTTACTCTTCTTTCCTAGTTTAGATACTATTATTTTCGGCTTCACTTGCATGTTGTGAATTTGAGTTGAATGGGTTTGTGCAGGTAGGTTCGGTTTTTGAATATGTAAATCAAAGGCCTGTTTTTGGAGTTCTCAACTCCGATAGCATATTCTATGTTCCTATTTTGGGATTATTTGTGTTCATTGGGATCCCTACTTCGGTGAGTCGTTCTTGATTTATAGTGACTACGCATTCTCATCCTAAAAATATGTTTGACAAGGAGCTTGTATATTCTTAGGCAAGCTAATCATACATAACAATCATTCTAGAAAGTTGTAGTGTCCTTGCAGAATGATGACGTGAGTCATATTGTTGGTCATATTTTAGGACTTGAGATCCATGTGTCACATTTGGAGTCTTGGGTAAGCTAATTGAAAATGGGTGTAGCATGTTGATGGAAGGGATTTTTCCGGCGACTTTATCGACCTTCTTGGTGTAACATCCGGAATTTTTATTCCGGATGTTGAGCGGTTTATCGACCTTCCCGCAGGCACGAAGTGCCGAGCGTCGGGTTTTATTCGAAAATCTCGTTCCGACCTCTCGTTTTTCACCCTTTCTTTTGGACCCCTCGGTTCCTAGCGTAAAGTGGAAGGAAGGGTCAGTTGACCCTTGGGCTTCCCCTTTTGTTGCAGCCTTGTTCCTTTCTCTCTCTCCTTTCCCATTTCCCCTCTTTCACGTGAAATTGCTCCTCCTTGCTCCTCTCCTCTATTTGGCTTCACCTTCTTCATTGACCTCCCATGGCTCTTCCACCTTTGATGTGTGAGCTGCTCCTATTGGATTCGAGATGGAGACAAAGGATCCTAGCCAAGCTGCTGTAGGTAATCTTCTTCTCCCCCCTTCATCTTCTCCTTCTTCCCCAAGCTTCAATGATGGAAGCGATAGCTTCATCTTGTTTTCTTCCCTTTGGCTTGCATGTGATTGGGATCGAGTTTGGGATGTCCTATATAATGTTGTGGTGTGTGTGGAACATCTATGGTGGAGCAAGGAAGCTAGGAGGCATCAACACTTCAAGGATCCACCGAAGAAGCCATCGCTGAATCGCCCTCTGCTGTTCGACCGCGGGGGCGGATCTTTAGTGCCGCGGGGGCGGATCTTTAGAGCCGCGGGGGCGGATCTTTAGAGCCGCGGGGGCGGCCAGCCCAGGCCGCAGGGGCGGCTACTAGCTCTGTCAGACCTCCCTTGCGGTCTTCTTCTCCCTTTCGCGGCTGCTCTTCCTTCTTCCGCACCCGTGTCTTTGCTTGGTGAGTTCCCTCCCTTGAGTATGGGTTCATTGATGACCTTAGAGAGTGTTGATGATTAGAAGCATGCTAGGCTTGAACCTAGGATAGTTGGAATGCCATGTAGTGGCTTGTGGACCTTAGGCGAGTTTGGAAAGGTTGTTGGAATGTTCTAAGTGTCAAGGACCGTATGTTTCTGAGTTAGTTCATGTGATGAGGGTATGGCTGTCTTGTGAGGCTTGTAAGAGTTAAGTTTGTGAGTTTATGTTTGTGGGATTGTAGGCTAGGATGTGCATATCCTAGCATAGTGATGTTACCTTGGAGTGTTGTTGAGACTATGCATGTTATCCTAGTATGAGTATGGGTTATGACCTTGTGAGATCATATAGGACTTCAACTTCTAGCATAAGTTGATTATCATGCCTTGTCTTGAACAGGATTTGGTCTGACCATTTTTTTTTGTAGAATATACCAATTGCTCACGGGTTGAAGTACCTTAAGAATCAACCACTGCTTGTTTAGATTCTCGTCTGGTTGGAAGACTTTGCAGTAGATAACGATTTGCAACACGGGGATGCTTGTGTGTTCGAGCTATTTCCTCATGTGCTAAATCATTACAATGTCACCATATTCCGTGTTGAAGAAGCATAACTAAATGCATGGATTTTGAGTCTTTTGTATTCAGGTTTGCATATGTAAGCTAAGGTTTTGTTAGAAGTGATGTCTTACTTCTATTCTCAGAATTTTGTTATATATTCCGTAATGTCTGCAATGGGGATTTTATGTTTTGGTAATGAAGCATTGAAGAACATGTTGGGTGAAAATTGAGACTCTATGGTGTCTATTTCCAGATTTGCCATGTTTAACATTGCTAGTTCAAGTTTGTACGTAAACTTCAGCTGACAGTAATCGTATTATGTAAATCATTTCCTAGTCGATTTTATTCATGGCCAATGAAATCAAAGAAAGAAAAATAATAGTCAGTCAGCAACTAAATCAACCGATTCAGCCAAATATATATATATATATATATGCTGACAATGTGTATTTGAAAAGTTTTTCATCATCTGTATAATAAGCCCCACATATTACTCCCTTTCAAGTTGAAATATGATTCAACCCAAACGGGAACAGTAAAAACTTGAATTATGTGATATAAAACATATCCCTATTTCTAGGATTGATTCGATTAGAAGATACTTTAAGAGTCGAGTATTCAACATTTTGTACTAACAAGTTATAACTGAAGGTTCATAATCCGAATTCAACTTGAACCCTATCCGGACCGACCAAAGAGCCGAATTTCAAAGTTCCGTGGACTTAAAACCGGCGCTAAAATACTAGAATTGAACCGAATGGTCCGGACCGGGTTCGGAAGTTTAGTTAAAGAGAAATTACAACAGAAAATCAGATGAAGAACGACGATCATCATAAGAAAAAACCAAAAATCACCTTCTTCCATGGAAGCCATGAACATACCCTTCAATCATCCAAAGCAAAAAACTTGAGCTTTTTCTGACTTCGAGTTCTTCTTCCATCATCTTCTTCTATAGCATTTTTCCTCCCATCATCTTCTTCGATAGCAATTCTAAATACAAGGACATTGAATGTCAAGACCTTATCATCAACCCTTTCAAACACACATGCATCTCCAACTCGTAAATTATACTCTTTCACAAATTTTTTCCATCTTGAGACAATATTGACTTCATGGCTCCTTGAAGGGCCTGCAACATGATACTCCATTAACCAAGCTCTTCCATCTGGTCCATTTAAGTTTACGGCATAGCCATTATCATCCCTTCCATGGAAGTATCTTCTTGCATATGTAGGAACAAGCTGCAGAAAATGGAAAAACTTATGAATCTTTTTCATTTGAATGAAATTTTGATAATGAATTCATCTGCATACCAGAGAACCACTCTTAATATAAGATGTTCCCATCATGACCATAAAATGAGGATTTGGACTCTGAAATGATTTTGCTCTTTCACGAACAATCTCCCTTGCACTTGTACCCTTAACTCCTTTCCCTCTAAAGGCTGCAAGCAATCGCCCACTTCTTAATGTTCTTGTCCCTATTCAAACAAAATACTCAGTAAATTAAAATTCAATATAGGAAGAAGATCAAGTTGCATGCATGAAAAAATATACAAATTTTCTTGCCCTTTTGTAATTTTTGCGGTGATTCATCTAAGATATCATCTTTAACATCACAATCCGCCTTCTTGAATTCGATAATTTTGCGTTTCTCCGCCTTTTCGTTATTTGTTCTTGCAGAAGGGAGTGGATATTCGATCTCCGAAGTAGTCAAATCAAAGATTAGGAGATTGAAACGAGACTCACCTTTATATTTGAAAACTAAGAAATAACCGCATTTAATTGAGTACTTGTTAACAAAATCTGGCCACCCTTTGTGAAGCCAAGCTCGATCATCGCAGATTCTCAGCTCGATTTTTGACTTTGCACCAGTTGGCAATTTGAGAGCGACATATTCAGACAATGATGTCTTATGCTCTTTGATGAAGGCTCCTGGAAGTTCCTGTCAGAAGTTATGCATGTGAAGAAATTTGTATGAGATTGAAAGGATTGAGGAAGAAGATGAAACAAGGAGAAAGAAGAATTGAGGGAGAGAATCTGAAATCTTACAAGAGTTCCATTCTGTAGGATGGAAGGCAAGATAATTCTGAAGAAATGTGGGGACCTTGATGCAATTTCTTTCTCCTTGGCCATTTTTTGGAGATTTTTCTCTCTCTTTCAATCTTTCTTCAATTGCAGGCTTGCATCAAATCAGTGTAGCAGTAGAGCAACGTTGAAATGCGCTTTGACTTGGGGGTAAATTTCACAAGACATCCCATAAATAAGGTTTTTTTCACTAAAATTCACATAAAAATGATAATTGCATAAAACCTCCCATAAAAGTTAAACACATGACAAAAGATTTCAAATTTGCCAAACGAAATTGCAATGAGTGTGCAAGTCTCAGCCAAAAGATTTCAAGGTCTGAAGAAATCTCTCTTTGAATAACAATCAGACAAAAGTATTTGAAGAGATTAGAGACTTGGAGAGTTATTGTTGGGTTTTCAAAATAAAAGGTTAATGCCCACTTAACGGGAGGAGGTTTATTTGTTGCTGCAAAACACCATAAACTACACCATTAATTGATTATATTTCATCTTTCCGATTAGTATAGAGAAATATAAAAGATTAGGGACGAAAACAGATATAGTTCTAAAGTTAGGAATTTTTCCTGTTCGTATCTTTAAGGTTTGAACTTTTATTCTGGATATCAACTAAGTTTTAAAATTCTCTTTTTACCTTTATGATTCTATTTATTTTCTCTTTATACCTATTCTTAATATATTACAATAAATTTATTATAAAATAAACAAAAAATTTAAAAATAAATTTAAAACTAGTAATTACCTCATTACTTTTTAAACTAATAAATTTATAATAAAATTAATTTTAAATATTTTTATAATTAAAAAGAGTAAAGTAACAAAAGATAATTTTTATTTTTGAACTAAAAAAAATAAAATTATTTATTTTTAATTTAAAATAAAATATATAAAATTAAATAAAAAATAAACTTTTTACAAAAATTTAAGAGGAAATTTAAGCATATAGTATTTTTTTTTGAAGTTAACTTTCCATGATTTATTTTAAATTGAAAATAAATAATATTATTTTTCTATGTTTATAATACACTTTTCCATACTCTTAAATTTAATAAAAAACATATTTTTTTTAAAATTTTCGAATTAATATAATTTATATAAATTAAAATTCAAAATAAATAAATTTTATTATATTTTTAAATGTAATGCCCCAAATTTTCAAAACTCGGGGAGCTAGTGGTTAGCACCTCACAATGGGTCCCGACCTCAGATTGACTGCAACTTTAATAAGATCTTACAACAAGACACAAATAAAGAAAACCGAGATTCATAAAGCAATGGTTTAAATGATATGAATGTAACAACATGCATCAACAACCAACAAGTACCTAAGATATCAGAAGTCTAACTGTATGTAATGTCCGAAATTTTTGGTTCCGTTTATGAGAAACGTTAGAAGCCTTGAGCAAGGACTACCGCCCTTGCGGCTTACAAGGCCCTCGACCGCGGCTTGGACGTCCCGTGGGGGCGATGACACGCTATTGCGAGAATTCAGTATCTTCTCGCCCAACCATTTTCATTCCCACCATTAAGCTTCGTCCTATTAATGAGTGGGAGTTTCATGCCTAGGGTCTTTTGGTTATCCCACTCTTTTATGCAACCCATCTCTTCCTCTCTTATTTCCTTTTCACATTACTTTGTTTTCCTCTCTTCTTCCAAATCCTCACCTCCATTTCTATCCTCCATTCTTGCTCCATCGTCCTTTGAGGTTGCCACGTGAAGCTAGGACTGCAGAGACGTGCTATGGTAAGTTTCTCCTTCCTTCCTCTTCCTTCTTCTCCTTTCCTCTTCTCCATAACTCTTGATTGGAAGATCTCCATGAATTCACACTCAAGGGCCTCTTCTTGTTCTTACTTGTATGATGATGTGTCTAGACCTTGAAGGAAGGCTAAGACCTTGTGTTGGAAGCTAGAGGGCGTCCATAACATCAAAGGAGACCTTAAGAAGGAGGCTGTGCAATTGACGGACTCATGTGTATGTGTTATACAATTCTGGGCGTATGAGAGAAATGACCCATGAAGGGTCATGAGATAGCCGCTTAATAAATGTGCTTATGAGGATGTCAGTATTTTTATGGAGCGACAGGCCAGCCTGGAGCGGGCGATAAGGATTTTATGTATATATACGCTCGACAAGAGTTGAATATCCGCCAGGATGATAGGGTTGATTAAGGACTTCAGTAAGGTGTTTTTGCAATTGTATCATCCGGGGAAGGTGAGTGTAGTCACCGACACCCTTAGTATGTGAATGCCTCGAGAGGAGGCAATAGCTTGACTTACGGTCCAATTTCAGTTGCAGAGGGATTTAGTATGAATGGAGATGGATAACCGGTTTACGGATTAGCACATATCCTTGTCCAATTTGGGGAGAGGATACCTTATGTGTTATACAAAATGTAAGATGAATAGGGACATCATATGTTGTAGTGGTGAGGTGGGCTTAAGCCCGATACAACTAGGTACGAAGCCAATGTGCGACCTGCCATCAGGTCAAGTGTGAGCACTATATGACGGGATGAGGATTTCATCCATTTCCAGTTACGAAGTGGGAGTGGGAGGATATCTTCGTAAATGTTATTACCGGTTTTAGACCGAGTAAAAGCTGTGAGGCAATTGGGATTGTTGTAGATCAATTGACAATATCGCGCGTTTTATAACTGTTTGGGAAACGTGGCCAATGAGTTGGCTAGTGAAGAAATTCACTATGTTAAAAGTAAAATTTCGTGGAGATACCAAGTACCATCGTCACGGATTGAGAGCTTGTGTGCCAGATTGGGGACAAGTGTGATCAGAACACTTCCCTTTGTTAAGTTTTCATATCATTATCGTTCTCATGCGTCGTTTGGAATGGCCTTTGTGAGACATTATATGGGTGGATATGTCATACGCCGTGGTGTAGGGATTAACCGAGTAGTAATGGTAGGATAGCCTTGAGCAGATATGTGATGACATCGCTCTGGTAACGATGATCCAAGAGCAGATGCTAGCCGCGCTGAATCGCTAGCAGGCGTGTACAAATAGGAGGCACATGCCTCGAGAGTTCAGATATGAAGCAAGCCTACCGGAGTGTATCACTGACGCGAGGCGTCAGACGTTTTTGGGTGCTAAAAAGGGAGTTGAGTTCCGTTACATTGGCCTTTTTGAGATCTTGACACGAGTTGGAAAAGTGGTTTATAGGTTGGCGTTGCCACCCAGAAGTAGAAAGTGTTCATCAACATTTCATGTGTATTAGCCAAGGGAGTACGTACATCACTTGAGATGCGTTGTCAGTCATGACAATCTAGTGGAAAAGACAGGGAGCCTATGAGACTACTTGTGAGATGGAGGATAGTATCCTTGGTGGAATTTTACGCTGAGCTAGTAGGATCGACATGATCGATGAGTTATACTTATGTGCATGTGTGATGTTATGTGTAGTTAAGCCTGTGCGGGATTATGTGTTTGATGTGTATGATCTTGATGTGTTAGTTTGAGTATATCACGTATGTAGATAGAAGGATTATGCCTTCATGTTCCGAGTGCATGTCTCCGTTGAGACCGAGAGGATTAGCGTTTGTTTAAGTTTTGGGACAAAACTTATTTTGAGGGATATCAGATGTAACGTCCGGAATTTTTGGTTACGTTTACGAGAGACGTTAGAAGCCTTGAGCAAGGACTATCGCCCTTGCGGCTTAGAAGGCCCTTGACCGCGGCTTGGACGTCCTGCGGGGGCGTGGACACGCTATTGCGAGAATTCAGTATCTTCTCGCCGAACCTTTCACATTCCCACCATTAAGCTTCGTCTTATTAATAAGTGGGAGTTTCATGTATGGGGTCTTTCGGTTATCCCACTCTTTTATGCAGCCCATCTCTTCCTCTCTCATTTTCTTTTCACATTACTTTGTTTTCCTCTCTTCTTCCAAATCCTCACCTCCATTCCATCCTCCATTCTTGCTCCATCGTCCTTTCAGGTTGCCACGTGAAGCTAGAACTGCAGAGAGGTGCTAGGGTAAGTTTCTCCTTCCTTCCTCTTCCTTCTTCTCCTTTACTCTTCTCCATAACTCTCGATTAGAAGATCTCCATGGATTCACACTCAAGGGCCTCTTCTTGTTCTTGCTTATGTGATGATGTGTCTAGACCTTGAAGGAAGGCTAAGACCTTGTGTTGGAAGCTAGAGGACATCCATAACATCAAAGGAGACCTTAAGAAGACGGTTGTGCAATCAAAAGACTCAAGAGGTGACGTTTTTGGACAGCAGCCGCAGGGTCGGGTCCAGACTTGGGTAAGTTAGACTCCTCCTTTGTTGCTGAATTTTGAATATGTTACAATTGGTATTATAAAGTATAATATACTTAAATTTGAGAGTATTCCGAGTTATAGTTTAGGAGATATGATTCTCCAAAGTTGGTTCCTCATGCAGTTTTGAGAACAGTGTTGAATATTTTAAGTTTGAGAAAAAAACTGCTTGGGATGCAGTTTTGTGGAACATATTTGATTGGGTTATATTCCTTGGTTAGACTTGAATTTTGGATATGCTATAGTTAGGATTACATGATAGAATATATCAAAATTTGAGAGGATTACATCGAGAGGTTTAGTAGTTATGATTTTTCAAAGTCGAGGCTGTAAGTAGTTTTCTGATTGGTTGCTGAAATATTCTAAGTGTTAGAAAAATTGCTTGTGATGCAGTTTTTGAGGTAGATTTGGATGGATTATTGACCTCTATTGATCTTGATTTTTGGATATGCTGTTGATGGATATACATAGGAGCATGTGGTAAAAGTTGAGAACGATCCGTTTGTTTAATCCATATTTAGGATGTTCCGAATTTGGGCATAAGTATAGTTTGGTTTAGAAGAGTTGTGTTAGGTTTTAAGCGTCGATCTATCTTATGCATTTATGTTCTTGTTAGGATGTTGAACCTAGAAGTCTAAGGACTTCTAGTTGACTAGAGTGATGTTGTTCTTGTGAGGATGTTGAGCCTAGAAGTCTAAGGGCTTCTAGTTGACTAGAGTGATGTTGTTCTTGAGAGGATGTTGAGTCTAGAAGTCTAAGGACTTCTAGTTGACTAGAGTGTTGTTGTTCTTGAGAGGATGTTGAGACTAGAAGTCTAAGGACTTCTAGCTGACTAGAGTGTTGTTTGATCCGTGTGCCTTGTGTTGAACAGGTGCTGCGTGTTTTCCCACGGGAGGTTGAGAGAGTTCGATTGGGTTTCGCGTTAGGAATGGTAAGTCCACGGACTTACTTAGATGACTTCTTTGTATTAGCTTATTGTGTTTTGGTGGCATGTATTAGTCATGTTAAACAACGAAACCGGAATAGGACGACCTATATATATTACGTAATTGGCCCAAGTGTATGATAACGGGCGGTGACATCACTGTCTAGCTCTTGCGAGAGCTAGGAGGTTCTCTATGACTAGACCAGACAGGTAGACGGTCAGATGCATTACTACCATTCCTTGCTGGTAAATGGGGATGGAGGCGAGGTTTGTGAATCCCTCGTGTCACAAAAATAAGTATCATTAGTAAAGGATATGACTTAAACAAAGATAATAAATTGACTTGAGTGTTGCATGTTGAATGTGTTCATTATGTGTTTATGTGCCTTTACCTTTATTCTAATGCATAGAATGTTTAACTAACGTTTTTATACCGCTTTTAGATGCCTTGCAGGTTAGGGAGGCGGTCGAGTGATCCGGAGGTAGTGAGCAGCCGGGGTTCCGTACATTATATAACGGAATCAGTTATCTTTTTATTATTACTATTTCAGACGTTGTCTTGTTGTTTGTGTTAAGAACTCGGCTGAGATTATGCTTTACAGTTGTATTTCCGATACTCATCATGCATTAAAACTTTTTCCATTTAGCTTTTATTTGTGCCGTGTTGTAAGGTCCGTTGAAGTTGTTGCCAGGCTAAGGGTCGGGACCCATTGTGAGGTCCTAGCCCGTTGCATCCCGAGTCTATCAGATTTGGGGTGTTACACTGTCATCATATTCTAAAGGAAACATCAATATAAAATTCTAGGTAGTACGGAGACCCGACTAACAACTACTTCCGGATCACTCAACCGCTACTCTAACATGTGGTAAGTCTAAACAACAAAATATCAACCGTTAGCTAGCTATCTAAACGTTAGACAAATGGAAATAGCACACAAACACAATAGCAAAACTAAACACACATCATGCTTTAAGAGAATCCATTTTTATTATCTTTATTTAGGTCATTCACTCTTACTAATGATACTTATTTTGTGAAACGAGGGATTCCCAAACCTCGCTTCTGCCCCGTGTAACCATCAAGAATGGATCCGATGCACCTCACCCTGTACCAATATGGTATGGGTATAGGGAACCTCCCAGTCTCATGTTAGAGCTTGATAGTGATGTCACCGCCCGTTATACATACACTTGGGCCATAAAAATAATAAAGGTCGTCCTATACACGTTATAATTATTAAACAAATAACACACACCACTATCGTCATTCAGCTAACATCTAGAAACTAGCTAAGTAAGCCGCAAGGACTTACCTGAATCAAATCTCAATTCTCGTAATATCAACTCGGTCTCCAACCGTAGAAACTCAATCGCCTGTCATAAGAGACAAGTAGATCAATAATGTATATCGCTTGCTTAGAAGTCTCCAACTTCTAAGATAATTAGGTCTATCATAGGAGAATTTACAAAAATACCCTCATAAGGGTAAAAAGACAATTTTACCCATGGGTCTCAAAATCCAAGAAATATTCTTAGAATGTTTCTAAAACTTCCTATGAAGCCCACAACCACAATCCAACACTCACAAGAAAGATCTAGCTAAGTTGGAAGATTTTCCCCATTTTTGGATTTCTTGAAAACTCGCTAAGGTCCTACTTTGACCTAGCCAAAGACACTCTTACAAAATTCCAAAAAATCAAAATAAAATTTATAAACCTCTTATGCTATATATTCTACTCATAAGAATAAATAACTCTCCAAAACAATCTATAACTCTTATACCAAAAATTCCCCAAGTTGGCTCCTCAACATAGTTCTTCCATACTTGGTCATATTTCCCACTTTTATAAAAGTTGTTCAACTGCCCTACTTTGGAACCCTATAACTTCTAATCCAACCGTTGCAACGTTCTGAAATTTTAACACATTAAATTAAAAATATCTACCTACAACATATAAAAAAATTCAACGGTGGATGATCGATCTAAGACATCAAAACTAGATCCTAAAGTCAGCATGTCAAGGCTGAAAAACAAGGTATGCAGGAGGTCTCAACTTCGATTCTCTCGGTCAACATATGCTTCCATTAACTTTACCCAGAGGTCTCTAGTTCGAATCCCACATATCACAAAATTCTGCATAAACCTTATCCAAACATCCTAGGTAAGACTCTTAGTGCAATCACCAACATATACACACATAAGACATCATCTCCCTAATATACATGATGAACATAGGAGGCTCGACTTCACATACCGGACTGCAATAAGGAGGAGGGCACATTTGCTATTGGTGCCGATCGGCACCACAAAACTCTAGAATCGATGTGCTCGGCGGTGGAGTAAAGCGACGGGGCCGACGCCTTTTATAGTGGGCTCGGCTCGGCTTCACCGTTGCAATGGTTGGGAGGCTCAACCTCGTCTCACTGTTGACATCAGATTAGGCCGAGATTGGAGATGGAAGAAGCATAAAAAGGTAGGGGAAGCAAGGGTGGCTCACCTCGGTTATGTACCTGCAGGCTCGCACGCTAGGCTGGGTTTCAGCAACAAGAGTCACTCACCAACGAATCAAAAATCTCGGGAGAAATGGAGATTATTTAAGGTCGGACTCACCTCGGCGCGAAACGTTGTCGATGGCGACCGACGAAGAAGAGATCGTTCCACAGGGGCGGATCAACGTGTTGGCGAAGATGGCGCTGCTACGGTCCGTTACGGCTCGGGGTAGACAGTGGGCTCCTCACTCTGCTTGACACCCTTGTTGTGACGACGACGGACTAGAAGGAAGTCGCTTCCCGTGCGTTTGTTGGCCAACAAAGTGCTGCGTACCGTCGATTACTGCTGCTACGCTGAAGAAGATGACCGACTGCACTCGAGAAAGGTGGGAGAGAAGGTGTTACCAGGTTACGTGTGAAGTCCGTGCAAGCGAAATGTTCACTGGTACCATTAAGGAAAGGTATCGGTTTGTCGAGGGGAGATGCGGAATTGGCGTATGTGGGAGAGAAGAAGATCTGCCGCTTACGATATTTAATTAAAAGTAGCTGAAGTCATTCCCTTGATGGGCTCAGCGTGAGGTGGAGAAGAAGGATCCTAGCCTGTCACTTAGTTGGAAAGAAGGAGAAGGTAATGGGCCGGTTGAAGGAAGAAAGGCAAGTAGGCCACCAGGCCCGCTGAAGAAAAAATACCCAGAATGGAGAGGACAAGTTGTGTGGTTGCTAGTTAGTTTTGTTAATAATATGGCAATTGTTCCGTTTTCGATAAATTTATAGATTCGGTGCGAATATCCGAAATAAATTTTCGGGGTTTTACATTAAAATTCTGGACTCTTAATAAAATTTTTAAAATTTTTTTTAACTTAAATATACATATATATATATATATATATATATATATATATATATATATATATATATATATATATATTTTGATTCGAAAGTAAATATTAAAAAAAATATTTTGATTGAAAAATAAAAAATATTTTTATTTCAAAAAATAAAAACAAATATATAAAAAATATTGCTATTTTAAATTTATTAATTTAAAATTAATGAGGTAATAATTTGTTTTAATTTATTTTGCTGATTTTTATTATTTTATAATGAATTTCTTATGTAATATATTAAGAATGGGTATAGAGAGGGAACAAATAAAATCATAAGGGTACCAAGATAAATTTTGAAACTTAGTGGATATCAAGAGAAAAAGTCCCAACTTTGAAGGCACCAAAAGGAAAAACTTTATATCTATTAAAGCATGAGCTTTTTCTACTACGTGTTGATGTCATGTTTCACAAAGCCTCAAAAATATTTTCGTAAAGTAAATTTTAATTGTTAATATCAATTGAATAATTCCAAAAAAAAGTATCTAAAATCTAGGTATCAAGTAATGCATCGGAAGTTAAAATTTAGGTAATTATCGATTGATAATCGTTTTTAGTTTTTGCTAACTATATCTAAAGAGTGCATCAAAAGCTTTTCTAATTTGTTAGAATATCTTCAGTTGATTTGTTTGAAACTGAAATAAGATATGCATATCAACTTGATCAATCCATATTCTCATGATTACAAGTTTATTGTTATATATACATATATAGCGAATGTAAGAGGTAGACGACATTGACATTCATCTTCTTTTGTTGACTTTTTTATTCCTGATATCGTCCTCTCTACGATCAGTTCCTCATTTTGTCAGATTGATATTGTCATGATTAACATTTGATAACTCTGTTCGCCCCTAAAGGTGTGTGCGTTAAAGTCTTAAATTTATATCTAGAACTCAAGGCAAAGCGAACCCGCAGTGTACGGATCGGCTGTAGTGAGGTAAGAATTCCAGAGTCGAACTCAGGGATTTGGTGAAAGCAAAATCAATTTCAATTATCTAGCAAAAGTGCGAAAAGCTTTTGTGATCAAATAAGAGTAAAATGATTCCAAGGATTCAAGTATCTGATTTTGACTTTCGATTCAAGACACTTCTATAGATATAGGACAGAGTTTACATTGCCAAGATTAAATGCTCAAAAGTAGATATCGTACGGTGAAGTTCCGAAACCTATATAACTAATCTAAAGGTTCTCTCTATAAGGGTTGTTGAGGCTGCAATATAGAAAGATCTAAAGACAAGAATTATGTTCAAACTAACTATCTAAAACTTCAGGATATGACTCTCCAAAGTAAGAATAGAAAGCACATTTAGAATCTTAATAAAGGATGTTGAGTCTCTCTATTACCCAAATCTTGTAACCTTAATCTATTAAATGTAGAATTAAGTTTGAAGTCTCTTCATACATTCAATTAGAGGTTAAAAAGGTTAATCAATGTTGGGATTTAGGCAAGGATTAATTTTGATTAAAGATTAATTCAATTAAAGTTCGTCAAAAGAATAAATCGGGCTGTTCATAAGAAAATCGGCCGATTTACTTCAAGAACACACCAATTTTCCTGTTGTCGCAAAACTAAAATCTAAACTCTCAGGGTCCTAATGTTTGAATGAGTTCAGTCTATCATCATCTAAGCCTTAATCATCAACTATTCTCCCCAAAATCACAAGGGTTTTAGCCAACCATTTTCAAAATCGAATCAAATTAAAGATTGAGTGAAATATCGCAAAGAAAACCGAATCTTGAATAAAAATTCAATAACCTTCAAATCTGTAAACAATCGTCAAAACTGATCAATGTATCTCTTAAGTAACTCAATTACGTGTTCAAAAAGTACAATTGCTTCAATGGATAAAGAAATCTCACAAACAAGAATCAAGATTGGCTTCCCGGAAAAAAGTCCTTCAATCCTCCTCCAAGAATCTCCAATCTCTCTCTAACGTGTAAAGATTTCCCCTTGCGGCCTCCTCGTTTTCGTTCCTAGGGTTCTCTTCTATAGTTTCTTGCAAATGGGCCGTTTGGCAAAACTCTCCTCTAGCCCAAAAGAATTGGGCTTTGTGTCGTCTTTTCATTTGGCCGAAAAACAAGAGAAATCGACCTAGTCGATTTATACACAAAATCGTTCGATTTCAAGGGACGAAAATCGTCCGATTTATATGCATATTGACACGATTTTCTTCAACAGAAAGTACTCTTCTCTTGGCTCGTCTTCTATGCTTTTCCTTTGCAATTCCGTAGCTCTTTGTGATCCCTCTAAGACTCCTTTAGCTTCCTTAACTTCCTTAGATGCTCCTTGCTCCGCTTTTGCTTTCAATTCCACTCCATTTACCTATAATTCATCAAAAACTCGTGTAGACCTCTATTTCCGACAAATGATTGAATAGAACATAAAAGGCTACAAAATCTCTCTAAATGCAAGGTAAACTAAGACAATCTTCTACAATATGCATGAATATAATGGTACATAATTAATGTCATCAAAATACGCCATACTTGCCCCTTGCTTGTCCCTAAGCAAGACTCAAATTTAGAATACAAGATGTCATGGATTATATATGTATGAAAACTCAAAAACTTTTCTTTTGGAAGTGCTTCTTCTTATTGGATCACCCTCAAAGTGATATTTCAAGGCATAAAAAGGCAAAGTATGTATCAATGATAACTATAAGATGAACTAACTTCCTTTTCTTTCTTGAAAACACAAATAAAGGACATGATAAAGATGTAGGGGTAATCAAAGTCAAACAAGTCTAAGCCATGAAGTCTAATACACATGCATAAAAGTCTCAAGGTCTTCTAATCAAAGGAAAGGTCTAAGAAACGTATTAAGGGAAGGAATTCTTTTTGGCAATTGTGGTGCTAATCCGGGAAAGAGGAACAACATAATACCTTCAAAATTTCACTTCACCGCACATGCTTCGCATGTAGAAAGCTTTACTTCCTTTATACTTTACTTTTTGAGAGTATGGACAGCGGTGCACAAAAACCGAAGCCTAGGAGATCGGCGTTTCTCAATTTCGAGATGCCTCAAACCCTTGATGCACATACCATATCCCGTTAGGACTTGTCGTTCAATTGGACTTTGGCAAGACACAAACACCCGGCTATGTGAATGGTGCCGAGTTACTCATCCTCATGTTCAACGTCCCCAAACTTATGAATTTCTACACATTCATTTAATACATTTTCTTTGGCCCTCCCACATCAAACATGCCTTTTTCTATCACTTATCCTAATTCCCGGATGGTAAAAGGAGGGTTACATATTTCATTGAGGGGCTAGCATGATCAAGATATGAGAAAAGAAAAGAAGTGAATTGCCTTAGTCATCCTTGTATGATGTAAAAGAACTTGCAATATAGCTTCGACTATTATTTCATTCTCTTATCAAAACAACTAAATCATATAACTTATTCATGTGTTCAAGTAACAAAAGTAAACTCATTCATGCTATGATTAACATCTCAACACAACTAAGCATCTTTTTGCCTATCCACATACACATCTCTCATCATAGAGGTCATTTCCATCATAAGAAGCACAAAAAAATTTTGAAAAATCATAGGATTTGAAAATGATCATGCAAATGCAAGTGTCATAGTGGAAAGCAATTAGTGCAAGAGTTATTACAAGCCAAATCATCAAGAGTAATGTAAAGTTCATAAAGTGCTAAGATGAAACAAAAGGTATTGTAAGTACCCCCACCCCATACTTAACATCCACATTGTCCCCAATGTGAAAATCAAGCATAAGATGAAGAAAAGTACTTACAATATAAAAGAAGTGGAAGCTCAATCCTCTGTGACTGAATCGGACGATTAACTTAAGGTAACTCGATTTTTCTCTGAACACTTGAAAATCAAACGATTTTTCTTGGCAGGTCGATCTCTAGGTCGATTTTTCTTTCTGTTGGCAAAAATCGACTTGCTCTGCTCCTGAATCGGACGATTAACATAGTGCAGCTCGATTTCCTTCCTTATTCTTCATGGACATTGAAGATTTAACTGATTTATGCTCCCTTTCTCCATGGATTTCTCAATTTGGACCTAATTTCCTGCGATTAATGACACGACAAAACAAGAGTGCATCGAGGGACAAATAAAAAACGAGAACAAAGAAACAAAGCAACTAATCTACTCTAACTAGGTGATGAAAGGAGGGAAAAACTATACTATCATGGGTTGCCTCCCATGAAGCGCTTGATTTATCGTCTTTAGTTGGACGGTGTATGGTTTGTGTTCAATGGAGGAGGATAAGAGCTATCTCATCGACCGGAGCTTCCGGTGTGTATTTCTTCAACCGTTGGCCATTAACCTTGAAACTTCCGCTTTGTTCACCCCATACTTCAACTGCACCATGGGGGAAAATTCGTTTAATTACATAAGGTCCTGTCCAACGGGACTTAAGCTTACGTGGAAATAGACGAAGCCGTAAGTTGAATAGAAGGACTTGGTCTCCCTTTTTCAAGTCTTTTGGAATGATGTGTTTATCATGCCAACGCTTTGTCCGTTCCTTGTAGATCTTTGCGTTCTCATACGCATTTAGCCGGAGCTCATCCAGCTTATTGATGTCTAAGAGCCGCTTCTCTCCGGCTTCTTTCATGTCAAAGTTGAGCCACTTGATAGCCCAATGTGCTTTATGCTCTAGCTCTACAGGAAGATGACAAGATTTACCATAGACAAGATTATACGGAGTCGTACCTATTGGTGTCTTGAAGGCTGTCCTGTACGCCCATAGTGCATCGTCAAGCTTCATTGACCAATCTTTCCTTGTTTTAGAGACGGTTTTCTCTAAAATTCCCTTGATTTCTCTGTTTGATATTTCAACTTGTCCGCTAGTTTGCAGATGGTAAGGTGTAGCTATCTTATGGGTCACCCCATACTTAGCCAATACAGTCTCAAATCGACGGGCTATGAAATGCGTTCCTCCGTCACTAATGATGATTCGGGGAGTTCCGAACCTTGGGAAGATCGTTCTATTGAAGAACTTCACCACTACCATTGCATCATTAGTAGGAGAAGCGATTGCCTCTACCCATCTTGAGACATAGTCCACGGCAAGAAGTATATACTGGTTTCCGCATGAAGATGGGAAGGGTCCCATAAAATCGACGCCCCATACATCGAAGATTTCTACTTCTTGTATGTTATTGAGCGACATTTCATTCCTCCTCGATATGTTACCTGTCCTTTGATAAGCATCACAAGCAACAACAAACTTTTGCACATCTTTGAAAAGTGTAGGCCAAAAGAAGCCGGAACGAAGTACCTTAACACAAGTCTTGTCGGAACTAGCATGTCCGCCACATGGTAGAGAATGGCAATGGCGGATGACACTATCCACCTCATCTTCGGGGATACATCTCCTGTAGATGCCATCGGGACCTCTTTTGAATAGAAGAGGTTCGTTCCAATAGAAATGCCAGATGTCTCTAAAGAACTTCTTCTTTTGAGCATATGAAAGTCCGGGTGGAATCTCCTTGCAAACAAGGTAATTCACAATGTCAGCAAACCATGGATCATTACCTTTTGAGATATGTTGAAGACACTCTTCAATCTCGTGTAGCTGCTCGTCAGGGAATGAGTCGTCTATAGGAAGTTCATCCGTCTCGTTGGTGATTTTTGGAAGACGATTAAGATGATCGGCGACGGAGTTTTCCGATCCTTTCTTATCACGAATCTCCAAATCGAACTCTTGTAAGAGTAAGATCCATCTTAGAAGCCTTGGCTTCGCATCCTTCTTCGTGAATAAGTAGCGAATTACGGAATGGTCCGTATAGACTATCACCTTTGCACCTACAAGATAGGAACGAAATTTCTCAAAAGCGTATACTACGGCTAAAAGTTCCTTTTCTGTGGTTGCATAATTATATTGAGCCTCATCTAGCGTTTTGCTAGCATAGTAGATGGCATGAGTGCGACCATCTTTCTTCTGTCCAAGTACGGCTCCTATAGCGACGTCGCTTGCGTCGCACATGACCTCGAAGGGAAGAGTCCAATCGGGTGTTCGAATGATTGGTGCTGAAATCAAAGCTTCTTTGATCGTGCAAAAAGCATCTAAACAATCTTTCGAAAATTCGAAAGTTGCGTCTTTCATCAAAAGATTAGTTAAGGGTTTTGAAATCTTAGAAAAATCCTTTATGAATCTCTTATAGAAGCCTGCATGCCCTAAGAAACTTCTAATTCCTTTCACAGAAGAAGGGGGAGGTAGCTTCTCAATGGTTTCTATCTTTGCTCTATCAACCTCTATTCCCCTTTGTGATACTAGATGACCTAACACAATTCCTTCGGTAACCATGAAATGACACTTTTCCCAGTTTAATACTAAGTTAGTGTCCTCACATCTCTTAAGAACTAGTGAAAGGTTATAGAGACAGTTATCAAAGGAAGAACCATATACCGAAAAGTCGTCCATGAAGACTTCCATGATATTCTCTACGTATTCGGAGAAGATTGCCATCATACACCTTTGGAAGGTTGTTGGAGCGTTGCATAGATCGAATGGCATTCTTCTATAAGCGAACGTACCCCAAGGGCACGTGAAAGTCATCTTCTCTTGATCATCCGGATGAATTGGAATCTGAAAGAAACCACTATATCCATCTAGATAACAAAAGTAAGAATGTTGGGCTAACCTTTCCAACATTTGATCAATAAAAGGAAGGGGAAGTGGTCCTTCCTAGTGGTCACGTTCAGTTTGCGGTAGTCGATGCACATTCGCCACCCTGTAACTGTCCGTGTGGGGATAAGTTCGTTTTTTTTGTTGCCAACAACGGTAATGCCTCCTTTCTTCGGTACTACCTGTACTGGACTCACCCATTTGCTATCGGAGATAGGAAAGATGATACCTGCATCAAGTAGCTTAAGGATTTCTTTCTTCACAACCTCTTTCATTGCCGGATTTAACCATCTTTGAGGTTGGCGTGAAGGCTTGTAATCCTCTTCCATTAGAATTTTGTGCATACATAGGGAAGGCTTTATTCCTACTAAATCATCAATAGTATAACCTAATGCTCTTCTATGTTGCTTCAAAACATGCATAAGTTTCTCTAGTTCAGCATCATTCAATTTCGCATTGACTATGACCGGATATGTGGAATTAATGCCAAGAAATGCATACTTTAAATGCGTGGGGAGTGGATTCAATTCTAATGATGGAGGAGCCTTGATTGATGATGAATCGTGGCCTTCGGATGTTGTGGGAGATGCCTCTAGAGGTGGGAGTGATGCATCATTAGAGTCGAGAACAGCTGCGGTGAAGTTTGGAGAATCCAGAAAATTTCTCACTAGATCGACCTCCCCTGAAGTAAATCGGTCGATCTGAGGCACGATTTTTCTTCCTGTTGATAAAAATCGGGTTGCCTTTTCACAAATCGGACGATTTAGTTTAGTCAGGTCGATTTTTCTTTCTGTTGATAAAAATCGGGTTTCCTTTTCACAAATCGGGCGATTTAGTTGGTGCAGGTCGATTTTCTTCATAGTTTCCGGAGTAAATTCTAGTTCTTCAAATCTTGTTCCTAGTTCTTCCTCCATATCATTTAATGCCTTCACATCCTCATTGCAATCATGTTCCACTCCTTCCTCCATGGTGCTCATACTAAGAACCTTTTGAAGAGGGTCTTTCATCAAGATTGAACTTACTACCTCTCTAGACTCTTCTTCATCAAAAATATCAAAAACATCGTCTCTCAAGGCTGGCTCCTTGATTAAGGAAGAGAGTATGAATTCCACCTTCTCTTCACCTATATTGAAAGATAGCTGGTCATTCTTGCAATCTACCATGCATCCGGATGTTGCAAGGAATGGTCTCCCAAGGATGATAGGAACCGGATAATCTGCAGGGATGTCAAGAACGACAAAATCTATAGGAATGTAAAACTTACCGAGTTTTACCGGAATGTCCTCTAGTATTCCAACTGGCTTAGTGGTAGAATGATCAGCCATGTAGAGTGTGATCTTCACCGGTCTAGGTTCTCCTAGACCAACTGCCTTGCATAGAGCAAGTGGTATGATGCTCACACTTGCTCCAAGGTCGCAAAGTGCATCATAAGTGGCTTCTCCCAAAGTGATGGGTATGCAAAAGGATCCTGGATCACGGAGCTTAGGTGGCATATTCTCCTTCATAGTCTTGATGAGTTCGGATGACTCCATACTCATCTTGACTTCTCCGATGTCTTCCAATTTCCTCTTGTTAGAGAGGATCTCCTTGAGGAATTTCCCATAAGCTGGCATACCTAAAATTGCATCCATAAAAGGTATATTAATATGCAGCTTACTTATAAGTTCAACAAACTTACCAAAATGTTTATCTAGGCGTGCACGCGCTCTAGATTGAGGAAAAGGTAGAGGTGGTTTGTAGGCGGGAGGAGGAACATAGATATCTTCCTTCTCTTTTCCCTCTCCTTCTTTAGTGGTGGTTTCAACTACTTTAGGTTGAGGATCGGTAGTTGTTATACCACTCCTAGTAGTGATCGCCATAACCCTTCCCTTTGGGTTATCTTCCGTCTTCCCGGGAAGTTTCCCTTGGTCTCTTGGAACTTCTCCGGCCTTGTTAAACACTTGGCTTTCCAAAGCTTTGTGAGCTTTATCAACCGAAGTTATATAGCTCTCCAACCCTTGTAGTTTGCCTAGGATCATCTCTAGCATGGGATTGGGTTTGTTTGATCCGCTTGATTGTTCCTGGCTTGTTAAAGGAGTAGAAGAAGATGGAGATGTTAGAGCCTTTTCAGCATGAGAGTAAGAATTACCTGGATTTTGCTGATTTGACCTCCAATTGTTGTTATTTGAATTCCTATTGTTGTTGTTCCAATTGGAGTTCCGGTTGTTATTGTTGTTGTTGTTCCAATTGGAATCATTCCTTTGATTGTTGTCTCTCCCCATGTAGTTGGCTTCTTGCTCCTTAGTCTTTTGAAGACTCGTTTTTGAGTACTTCCTTCAACTCTTTGATCTCATTATTGAGGGAGAATATTTGTGTTTGAGCAACTTGGTTCAACTTAGCTCCCGAATCGCCTTGAATCCGGCTATTTGAGTCCACCTTCCGGTGGGAATACTTCTCAATCACTTGGGCTTGCTTCTCAATGAAGTCCCAAGCATCATCCTCTCTCATGTCCATGAATGTGCCACAAGAGAGAGATTGAAGGTTGAATTGTGTTTCCACATCCAATCCTTTATAGTAAATCTCCAATAATTCCAGCTTTGAAATGCCATGGTGTGGGCAATCCAACAAGAGGTCTTGAAACCTTTCCCAAGATTGAAACAAGCTTTCGTTAGGTTTCATAGAAAAAGCATTTATCTTACCTCTCAATTCCGCCGTTTTGGATGGCGGAAAGAACTTGGTGAGGAATTCCGAAGACAATTCCTCCCATGTAGCTAACTTTGCAGCTGGAAGTGTTTGGTACCAAGCTAGAGCCTTGTCCTTCAAAGAGAAGAAGAACGGTTTGATCTTGTAAGTGCTTGTAGTAGCCTTCTTCGGCTTCATAGTCTCCATGAGAATTTCGAAATTCTGAAAGTGTTGATGTGGAGATTCAGTACTTGCTCCGCCATATTGACTTTGGCGAACCATGGTGATGACTTGTGGTGAGAAGCTAAACTCCTGGATGTCTTCAGCTCCGAAATCCACACCTAGACGGCGTGGTTGCTAAATTGGGTCCATCCGTTGCCCCAAAGTTCGGGGTCTATCACCGTTATTAGCAACTCTCACATCCCTAGTTGGGAGGCGAGGAACAACCCGTGGTTTTGGGGTGTTTCGAGTAGGACGAAGTAGTGGATCGATTTCCTCAAGCTCCGGCATGTCCGGGTCAAATTCTTCATCATTGGATGAATCATTCCTAATGGACTTAGTTGGAGTCTTGACTTTCTTCTTCTTCCGAGATTCGTTCAATTCCAACTTCATGTCCAACATCATAGCTCTTAGTTCATCAATCTGAAATTGATGATTCGTTTCAGCATCTAGACGTGCTTTCTCACTCAACTGAAGTTGGCGTTGAGCTTCATTCAGTTCAGCCTGGAAGTTTCTCTCATTGTTCTCAGCCATTTTCTTTTCCTTCAACTTTCTTCTCAAAGTTTTCTCCAATTCAGGATCGAAAGGAACTAGATCTTTAGTGGATCTAGTCTTTCGCATATACCTAAAGAACCTGCAAAGATCACTCAAGTAGACAAATCAAATCACAAGAGCAAGAACTCTCAAGCTAGACAACCGAAAACCGAATTTGGTCTAGACCAAATCCCCGGCAACGGCGCCAAAAACTTGTTCGCCCCTAAAGGTGTGTGCGTCAAAGTCTTAAATTTATATCTAGAACTCAAGGCAAAGCGAACCCGCAGTGTACGGATCGGCTGTAGTGAGGTAAGAATTCCAGAGTCGAACTCAGGGATTTGGTGAAAGCAAAATCAATTTCAATTATCTAGCAAAAGTGCGAAAAGCTTTTGTGATCAAATAAGAGTAAAATGATTCCAAGGATTCAAGTATCTGATTTTGACTTTCGATTCAAGACACTTCTATAGATATAGGACAGAGTTTACATTGCCAAGATTAAATGTTCAAAAGTAGATATCGTACGGTGAAGTTCCGAAACCTATATAACTAATCTAAAGGTTCTCTCTATAAGGGTTGTTGAGGCTGCAATATAGAAAGATCTAAAGACAAGAATTATGTTCAAACTAACTATCTAAAACTCCAGGATATGACTCTCCAAAGTAAGAATAGAAAGCACATTTAGAATCTTAATAAAGGATATTGAGTCTCTCTATTACCCAAATCTTGTAACCTTAATCTATTAAATGTAGAATTAATTTTGAAGTCTCTTCATACATTCAATTAGAGGTTAAAAAGGTTAATCAATGTTGGGATTTAGGCAAGGATTAGTTTTGATTAAAGATTAATTCAATTAAAGTTCGTCAGAAGAATAAATCGGGCTGTTCATAAGAAAATCGGCCGATTTACTTCAAGAACACACCGATTTTCCTGTTGTCGCAAAACTAAAATCTAAACTCTCAGGGTCCTAATGTTTGAATGAGTTCAGTCTATCATCATCTAAGCCTTAATCATCAACTATTCTCCCCAGAATCACAAGGGTTTTAGCCAACCATTTTAAAAATCGAATCAAATTAAAGATTGAGTGAAATATCGCAAAGAAAACCGAATCTTGAATAAAAATTCAATAACCTTCAAATCTGTAAACAATCGTCAAAACTGATCAATGTATCTCTTAAGTAACTCAATTACGTGTTCAAAAAGCACAATTGTTTCAATGGATAAAGAAATCTCACAAACAAGAATCAAGATTGGCTTCCCGGCGAAAAGTCCTTCAATCCTCCTCCAAGAATCTCCAATCTCTCTCTAACGTGTAAAGATTTCCCCCCTGCGGCCTCCTCGTTTTCGTTCCTAGGGTTCTCTTCTATAGTTTCTTGCAAATGGGCTGTTTGGCAAAACTCTCCTCTAGCCCAAAAGAATTGGGCTTTGTGTCGTCTTTTCATTTGGCCGAAAAACAAGAGAAATCGACCCAGTCGATTTATACACAAAATCGTTCGATTTCAAGGGAGGAAAATCGTCCGATTTATATGCATATTGGCACGATTTTCTTCAACAGAAAGTACTCTTCTCTTGGCTCGTCTTCTATGCTTTTCCTTTGCAATTCCTTAGCTCTTTGTGATCCCTCTAAGACTCCTTTAGCTTCCTTAACTTCCTTAGATGCTCCTTGCTCCGCTTTTGCTTTCAATTCCACTCCATTTACCTATAATTCATCAAAAACTCGTGTAGACCTCTATTTCCGACAAATAATTGAATAGAACATAAAAGGCATACAAAATCTCTCTAAATGCAAGGTAAACTAAGACAATCTTCTACAATATGCATGAATATAATGGTACATAATTCATGTCATCAAACTCCACCTTGATGAATATTGTTATAAAATGTTTTTGGAGGAATGGTGGAAGGCAATACATAAGGTTGTTACGATTAACAAATATCGTTTATTATTATATACATAGATATTATTGGATATGTTTGTTTTTGGATTTTTGCAGGTTCAAAACAACCAACTTACAAGATCTTCAAACGACTATAAGCGTATCTGTTAGTTGAAGATTGCATGAAGATTTCGAACATTCAAAACGGCCACAAACAGCGAGAAGATAACGTGAAGATTTCGTGTGTTATCTTCCTATCTTCAAAATAGACAAAAGATTTTCAACAACCAAGATTCCGTGGAACGGCCAAGATTGCATGAAGATTTGGTGGAACGACTAACAAACAAGAAAATCCTTCTAAACAGAAGGATCTATAAAAGGATCAAGCAAGTAGTGAAGACACATAACACGTACATCTACATACAAGCTTTCTTCACTACAATCGACTTTCTTACTCTCAGTTGCTACTTGTTTTAGTTTTGTTGAGAGAGTGAGAAAAACACAAAGAGCGATATAGGTTTATGGAGACGTAGGTTGTTAGAAGCCGAACTTCAAAAACATATCGCGTGTTGATCTTGATTTTATTTCCGCACTTTATTTTATTGTTTGAATTCGTGACTAGAAATTTTTAACTGTTTGAGTCAAGACCTTGAGTTACTTTCATCTTCTCATATTTCAAAGCCAAGATCTCGAGTTTCAAGACCTTGAGATTCATTTCAAGGCCTTGACACGTGACTGCAAAAAATTTCTGATACTCTATTCAATCCCCTATAGAGTATCTCTTTCCTTAATCAATCTCCTATTTCGTTTTTCAATCGGTATCAGAGCTAGACTCACGTTTATTTAATTTAACCATTTGCGAGATTAATCATGAGCATTGTAGGTGATGGAGGATTCGCACAAGGAAGATCCACCATTCGTCCACCCCTTTTCTGTTGAAACAACTTTGCACACTAGAGATCTCTAATTTAAATGTTTGTTATTGATTAGGATTTGGAACTCTAGGACATCATCAAGAAAGATCCAAAATAACCAACCACAACTAATGTTGTTGGAGTCACTGTTCCTAAAAGTGAGGATAAATACACTCAAATTGATTTGGAGAATGTGACTAAGAAACTACAAAGCTATGAATTTGCTTTATTATGGATTGGATGCAAATCAGTTCAATCGCGTCTAATCATACAAAAGTGCAAAAGAAATATGAGACAAACTAGTCGTAACATACAAAGGAGCAAGCCAAGTAAAGGAGTCCAATATCAACATATTCCTAAGGCAGTACGAGCTTTTCAAGTTGACACTCAACGAGACTGTAAAGGAAATGTTCACAAGATTCACTCAAATTGTGAATAACCTAGACTCTCTTGGCAAAGTTTACACAAACGAGGAGAAAGTCAGAAAAGTCTTGAGAAGTCTACCCAAGCTGAGATGGGGACCAAAGGTGATTGACATTGAGGAAACACATGATCTAGAACTCTACCCCTTGAGGCCTTGATGATCTACTTGGAAATTTTATCACTAATGAAATGGTCCTTAATGTATAAGATGGTGAAGTATCCTCAAGTGTGAAGAATTTGACTTTAAAATCCAAAAAGGAGGACAATCCATCAGAGGATGATGAAAGTGAGGATGGCGAAGAAGATCCCTTTGCTTTGATTACAAGAAGACTTGCTCGAATTCTGAAGATTAAAAAACAATTTCAAATAAAGAGTATCCTTGATCATCAAAGTACAAAGGTAAGTATTCTAACCCTAGCAAAAAATCAAAGGTACTAACGTGCTTTGAATGTGGAGAAACAAATCATCTAGTAAAGGAGTGTCTACAAAAGAAAAGGAACAACCATCGGAAAAATGACCGAAAGAAGAAAGCTAAGGTTGCCTCATGGAGTGACTCTGATTCCACTAGTGAACCAGACTCTGAAAAAATTAATTTCTAGCCCTATTGTAGTACTTTCTGAATTCCTACTTAACTTGATTATAAATGAAGAGAATTACATCCTTGAGACTAATTCCTTGAAAGATGAGCTGATGGAACAAGAGAAGAGCATGAATGATATGTCACTGCAAATAAAAAATCTCAAAACTTCACAAGCAACCCTTGACAATAAAGTCAAGGCCTTGGAATAAGAAAATACGGTTCTAAAGCAAAACATGTTTTCTCTTCCTCACCGTAATAGTGAATTAGAGAAAGAAAAGATTCAGTTGACTGAGAGTGTAGAGACCAGCAAGCCACATGTAACACCCCAAATTCTGAGAACTCGGGGAGCTACTGGTTAGGACCTCACAATGGGTCCCGACCTTAGTTTGACAACAATTTTACTAGGATCTTACAACAAGGCACAAAAGTATTTAAAACATTCGAAAACTTTAAACAATATATACATGAAGAATACGTATCAGCCTTACAAAGCAAAGGTAATTAAACGACGCATATGAAGTATAGAAGACATCCCCGTCCCAAACTACCATCATCTTGACCTCGACATTTTTTTTTCTGTACCATTGCTTCCAGCTCTGTGGGTTAGGTCCCACCACGCTTCCGCTGCGCTACTTTGATAATTCTGCTGTCACTCATTAATCATAAGAACATTTTCTGTGAGTCCCAAGTGATTAACTTCAAACTCTTTCTTCCAATTATACCATAATTCCTAACCGGATGAAGTACCAAATACCTTCCTTAATTTCCTTAAGAAAATAAAACAACGAGTGAAAAACAACTCCTTTCGCTTACTTTCTTAATTCTTCTACCACGGATCCAAACTTCCTGACTTGACCGGAGTTTAATCTGAACTAGCGAAGAAGTAACCCTTAAAACGTTTCTCTTTATTCCTTTAATTCATCCAAGAAGGTTGTCGTTGCCTACTTGAGGAAATCTTCTAAGGCGTCGGTAAAGCTACTCCATAGATCCACAGTCACAAACATCTCTTCTTAATGGCACATAACTCGTCAATACCAAACAATACTTGCACGTCCTTGGTTGACATCGGTCAGTCTATAATTGACTTATCTCAATTTCATACCTCTACTGGTATTAAACTTTTGGTGCACATCACCTACTCGATTAATCCTTTTATCCTTCTTTAGTTCGTCTTATCTTTCACTCTTCTGCTTCCTTTAGGACAACTCTCTTTCTCAAGTCTCACTGTGCCATTCGCCTGACGTCAAAAGTCGTTCCTAACACTCCACGATAGATGGTAAGCGTCTTGTAGTTCCGATGACTTTTAATTACCTCCCAATTGTAGTCCCTTTACAGGGACCATCTGTGTTGATGGCTTAAGTCCCGTGATAATTCGGGTTACCATGGACTCTTGAGTCTAGCAAGGCCGTTCTCCCATACACATTTCTTCACTGATGTTGGTGGTAATATCGCCTTCATGAAACTCCGTTGACCCTGCTAAATGCTTCCATTCTTTGGATATTGGTGTCTCTATATCTTTCAAACTTCTTATATCTCTGAGGAGGTCAAAATCTCCCCACACTTGTGGGGTCTTCCTTTCCGCTTTTACACTCAATTGTAGGTCTTCATTCCGTGCACCTTAGATTCTCATACCCGGATTGACACTCTGTCTCTTCTGGTTTCTTATACCCATAATGGTCTATGGGGCATCCGCCCCGATTGTAATGTCCTTGATTCCGCAATCTTGGTTGTACTCAATTATACTTGTCCTATTCCAATATTGTTATCTCTACTCCGCACTCTTGTAGTCTCTTCCATGGTTCTTCTAATTCCTTCTCTCGGCCTCGTATGCCCGAGTTCCTTGTACGACCTTCTATTCCTTCTAACTGAACTACCTCACGGATTTCTTCCTCATCTAATTGTGCATGTGGTAAAAATTATCTTCACTACTTTACTTCCTTGCTCACTTGTTCTTTGGATAATTTGTAAGGATCACCAAGCAGCCTACCCGAGTACAATACTCAATTCAAGGTCCGATTCCATTGCCTCGTGTTGGAGATTCTTCAAGTCCGCAGTTGATTTATCCTGAGGCGATAATCGCTTCGTGATATCACGATTAAAGGATATAAAATATCCTTTAGGATACTAACAAACTAAGCATGCACATGTATATAACATATAATAAGAAACATCATAAAAAGTCTATATACTAACTCCTATCGATCCAAGTTGCAGAGATCCACGGAGAGCAATGGTGGTCCGACGTACTACTAACCCAACAACCCGACTATGCGTGTGTGTAGAAACAGAAATCCGTTTTGAAAATTTTAGACCCCTTTCGGGTTCTAGTTATTCTATACATTCGGTCTTTCAGAAGATTTCAAGTGCCATTGTTGCCAACCTAGAGCTTTGATACCATATTGTAACACCCCAAATTCTGAAACTCGGGGAGCTACTGGTTAGGACCTCACAATGGGTCTCGACCTTAGTTTGACAACAGTTTTACTATTATCTCACAACAAGGCACAAAAGTATTTAAAACATTCAAAAACTTTAAACAATATATACATGAAGAATATGTATCAGCCTTACAAAGCAAAGGTAATTAAACGACGCGTATGAAGAATAGAAGACATCCCCGTCCCCAACTAAATGAGTACGTGGACCCGACTGACCATTCCCTCCGGATCTCTCTACAACTGTCTTAACCTGCAAGGCATCTACAAGCGGTATAAAACCGTTAGCTAACATTCTATGCATAAGTATAAAGGTAAAAGCACAAACACACACATACACAATCAACATGCAACACTGAATCCTTTTATTATCTTTAATTTGGGTGATAGGTTATTACTAATGATACTTATTTTGGGACACGAGGGATTCCCAAACCTCGCCCCTGTCCCCGTTTACCAACTCGGAATGGTACTAATGCATTTGACCGTCTACCTGACTGGGCTAGTCACAGGGAACCTCCTAGACTCTCGCAAGAGCTAGGCAGATGATGTCACGACCCATTGTCATACACTTGGGTCAATTACGTAAATAATAAAGTCGGCCTAATCCGGTTTCGTTATTTATCATAACTAACAAACACCACTCATACACATTACACTCATACAAGAAGCCAGCTAAGTAAGTCCGTGGACTTACCTGAATTAGATCTCGACTTTTTAATTCGCAAATCGATTTGTACAGTAGGAATTCAGTAGCCTGTCAAAGGAGGCAAGTGTGTCAGCACACTTTCTAGGTGATTAGAAGTCTAAGACTTCTAAGATAGTAGGTCTTAATAGAACGGAATTGATTACAGTATTAATTTATGGTAAAATGACTATTTTACCCTTGGTCTCGAAACTTCCAAAAATTCCCCAATTCATGCCTAAACTCTTATTTGAGACTAAAGAGTCATATTCTTACTCCTAAAGATGAGTTTGGTTACAGACTGGCAATTTACCCATTTCTCTATTTTCGGACAGATCGTTAAGGTCCAACTTCGGCTTCAAATATAAAATTCGAATAATCTTATAAAAATTCCGAAATAATTCCCTAGATCATCTATGATATCTCATTTACTCCTAGAAGCAAGAATTTTTTAAAACTGTTCAACCATCACTTCTACAAAAAATTCCAAAGTTGGTTACAACACTTAACAAACAACACATTGTCTTAACTTTGAAAAAAAATCATAACTCCTAAACCGTTCACTGGATTTATCCCAAATTTAGATATGTTCTACTATAAAATCTTATCTATACTGTATCCAAAATTCATCAGCAAAGGAGATCAAAAGCCTATTCAAAACCATCCCACAAAACTGCATCACATGATGTTTTTATCAACACTCAGCACACTTACAAAAACTACATGAGGAGTCAACTTTGCAACATCATAACTCTCAAACCGTAACTCCAATTGTTCCCAAATTTTAGTATGATCTACTATGTACTACTGACTACAACATATCCAAAATTCAGCAACAAAGGAGGAGTATAACTTACTCATATCTTGACCCGAAGTTGACTGTTTTTCACTTCCGAAAACTCAGAAAAATGCATGAATCTGTACAGCTCTCGTATAGTTGTTCTGAGTAGGTTTAAAGACGAAAACTGTTCCATGTTAGGCACGGAAAGGTGGAATATAGTATAGTGTAGCAAGGGTACAAGCCTTACCCGATTCCGAGACTCGAAGGCACGGGAAATACAACACCAAGGCTGCTGCGGATCGGATTTGGGCTGCTCGGTATCCAAGGTCTGCTGGATCGACAGAAGAGAAGCAGCCCGCTGGTGCTGTGTTTGAGGTCGCCAGAAGGAGGAGCCGCCATACCTGGGTGCCTATTTGGGTCGACAGAAGGAGGAGCCGCCATAGATATCCTGGTTGTTGTTCGTGAGTAGGTAGAACATGCTGCTTCTGCTGTTGATGAAGACGACCCCTGCACCACTGTCTATCCCGAAGAGGAGAAGTGTTGGCACGCTCCGTGTCTACAGATGGCCTGAACGGTTGATGCGTGCAAGGCATGTAGAGGGAGGCAGTGAGCGAGGTGAACATTGGCCTGCTGAGCGCCGGCTGCGAGTCCTAGTGCTCCCCGGTTTTGCGCATGAAAGGAGAGGCGGACAAGCGTGTGAGGAGAGGCGTGATCTGGTGAGAATGGAAGGTATCAGAAGAGGGAGCACGAGGAGGCGTGATCTGCGGGAGTTACGACCTTTGAGATGTCCAGAACGTGTGTGCTCTTGGGCTGGAGGAAAATGTTGCGCTGCTTGCAGGAAGGGAGAGTTACTATTGGGCATGTAAGCACGGTTGTCATGGGCTGCGGCTGGGCCTGTACAAGCAGTCCGGAAATGGGTCACAAGCAAGGAAGGAGGAAAAGGTGGGTTGTGGTTGTGTGGGCTGAAGATCATACGCAAAAGGTTGGGCTGAAGCTGTTTCAAACCCGCCAGCAAGAGTTAAGGTAAGGGCTGGAAAAAAAATCCAATTAAGAAACAATGGGTTGAAACAAGGCAAGAATTAAGTGGGCTGAAAGTTTGTCAAAACTTGTCAAAAACTCGCCATGGCTTTGTCAGGCCCATGCATGACTTCGTCACAGAGTTGTCGGGCTTCATCATGACCTCGTCTAAGCTCTGTCATGGTCTCGTCACAGATTTGTCCCAGTCTCGTCTCAGCCTTGTCATGATCTCGTCTAAAGTCGTCGTTGAGGATTAATTATAAGAATTAGGGTTTGATATAATTCTATCATTTTATGTGAATTAAATTCTACATAAAATGATAAAATTTGTGAAGAAATAAATACTAGATAGAATGGGAACCGTCAATGGCTCGAAGTCCGAATTGATTCGGAATTAAACGGAAATAAAAAAATTCGGGATATTACACCACACTCATTCAATTCACTTGTTCTAAAGCTAATCTAGATAGGATGATGGGTGAACAATAATCCTCCCTTAACAAGAGTGGTCTTGGATACAACAAGAATTTTCCAAGGAAATCCATGTCCACTTTTGTAAAGGCCAAAGAAAATTGGCGAACACCCACATGCTTCTTTTGTGTCTAAAAGAACAAGTAAAACAAAATTGGGTTCCTAAAGGGACTAGACCATCAAATATGGTCCATCCTAAATATGGATCTAAATTTGTCATTTGGTCCAGCCAGAAATGTTGAAGTTTGGTTGTTTTGTAAGATATCACAAAGACTAAGGAACATAAATGGATATTAGATAGTGGTTGCTCAAGACATACGAGTGGAAAAAGATCATTTTTTTCATATTTAAAGAAGCAATCTATTGGAACAATTACTCTTGGTGATAAAGGGAAGTGTCACATCATCAGTATAGAAACTAGTTTGAAGTGTCTCATGGCCTCGACTAACGATCCAAAGCTTTGAAATAGAAGGCTTGGTCATGTCGATCAGTATGCACACCATGAGAAAACTTTTATCAAAAGACTTGGTACGTAGTTTACCAAACTTGAATATCATGGTTGATGAGATTTGCAATGCTTGCTCATGAGGTAAACAAACAAGAGGTGCATTTAAACCTAAAAATGTTGTAAGTACTTCTCGACCCATTGAACTTTTACATATAGATTTATGTGGTCTCATGCGTGTCAAATCTCCCAAGGGAAAACAATACATCCTTGTTGTTGTTGATGATGATTATTCTTGGTTTACATGGATATTTTTTACGAGTAAAAAATCAGAAGCACTCTTTGAGTTTTCAAAACTTTGTAAGGAGTTACAAGCCTTGAAAAACCTACCGATCGTTTATATTAAAAGTGATCATGGTAGAGAATTTGATCAACTCAAATTTGATTTGTTTTGTGCAAAATATGTTATTTCACACAACTTTTCAGTTCATAGAACACCTCAACAAAACAAGGTTGTGGAACGAAAGAACCACACCTTGGAGGATATGTTTAGGACAATTATTTTAGAAAATGGTTTGCCAAAACATTTATGGGCTAAAATTGTTAACACATCACACTACATCTTAAATAAATGTTTAATTCGCCATATTTTAAAAAAGACTCCTTATGAACTTTTCAAAGGAAGAAAGCCAAACATTTCCTATTTCAAACCCTTTGGATGTATGTGCTTTGTTCATAACAATGACAAAGATAACCTTGAAAATTTTGATACTCATAGTCATGGAGCTATTTTATTGGTTATTCCTTGAATAGTAAAGCCTATCGGGTTTACAACAAACGTACTAAGATTGTTGAAGAAAGTATTGATGTTATTTTTTATGAAAGCAATAATGGTACGCTGAGTGATAGCTTTACAAATCTTTTTCTGAATCAACACAAAGATCAATTGTCTGACAGAGAAGAAGAAGAAAAGTCAACATCAATGGCTCAAGATTGAAACATGTAGGAACAAATTCAGGATACTGTTGCACAATCTCACGACCTTGAACAACAAATTCAAGGCCTTAACTTGAACAATAGTCATACAACTGAACAATCTCAAGACCTTGAACAACAACCTCAAGGCCTTGACATGAACAACAAATATACAAATGCAGCACCTGAATGAAGTCATCTCCGATCTCAAATCTGGTATCCAAACTCAATCAAGTTTCAAGAATTTGTGTGCTTTTTATGCATTTTTGTCTCTTGTAGAGCCCAAGAATTATACTCAAGCACTTGAAGAACCAGATTGGATCATTGCCATGCAAAACGAGGTGAATAAATTTGAGTGAAATAAGGTATGAACTCTCAAACCAAGACCTCAATTAGTCATTGGAACAAGATGGATCTTTCGAAATAAGTTAGATGAAAATGGTAAGGTTATTAGAAATAAAGCAAGACTTGTAGCACAAGGCTACAATCAAGAAGAAGGTATTAATTACGAGGATACTTTTTCTCTTGTAGCTAGAATTTTCAGATATTATGTGCATCGAATTCGAAATGAGCTAATGAGAGAATTAAATTTCTTTCTCGGATACAAGTAAACTAAGAAAGGAAATTTTCTTAATCAAAGTAAGTATACCAATGATCTCCTCAATAAATACAACATGAATCAATCCAAGGTAACAAAGACTCCAATGAGTTCCACTCTCTTCTTAGATCAAGACAAAAATGTTAAGAGTGTTAACCAAAAGGAGTATCGAGGTATGACCAAATCTTTGTTATATCTAACTGCTAGTGGACCTAGAATTATGTTTAGTGTATGCATCTGTGCCAGATTCCAAGCTGACCCTAAAGAGTCACACTTGATTGTTGTTAAGAGGATTTTTAAATATCTTAATTGTACTAAGGATCTAGGTTTTTGGTATCCTCGACAAAACTCTTTTCACCTTGTTGGCTATTCATATGCAGACTTTACAGGCTATAAGGTTGACAAAATAAGCACTTCTGGATGTTGCCAATGCTTAGGGTAATCCTTAATCAGTTGGCACTCCAATAAGCAAAATTTTGTTGCCTTGTCCAAAGCTGAATCCGAATACATAGTTGTTGGTGCCTGTTGTTCACAAGTTTTATGGATAGCTCAACAACTTCGTGATCTTGGTTTTGATCTTAAACGTATACCTATAAAATGTGATAGCACTAGTGCTATTTCGATAACCAAAATGCCTGCACATCATTCATGAAACATATCGATGTGAGACATCACTTTATTCACGATCATGTGGAGAAAGCTGATGTATCTATATCTTTTATCTCGACTAACTTGCAGCTTGTAGATATTTTTATTAAGCCTCTACTTGAAGATCGTTTCAATTTTATTAGATTAGAGCTGGTATGTTGAACAAGGAAGCATTATTGTAGGGGAAGTAAATCGATACTATTTATCCCTTTATAATGTTCTATAGTTGCATTTCATGGTCTTGAGATAAGGTTCAAGGTCTTGTCATGGCTTATAAAGACAACAGTGAACGGATCGGATCCGATTAATTGGTTATTATCTTTTTAGATAACAAATCATTTAACCATTTTAAAGATGGAATTTTAAAATGATTTTCAAAAGATTTTATGGTTACACATTCAATGTTTTCACTCTTGAAAATCGAAAACATTAAGATTTAATGTTTCCAAATCAAATCGGTTTTAAATATCTTGCGTCTTTCCCAGGTCTTAACTTTGAATGATGATTTGACCAGGCTCCTGTGTAAACACCTCTCATCGTCTCTTTCAACATCAACACATACCCTCTCCCTTTCTTTCACTCTATCTATTTCAAACCCTTTTAAAAAACTCTCAAAATCCATGGTTCCCAAAAGATCCTTTGGTCGTCTTGCCTCTTCAACTTCAAAGAAGGCAAAGACCTCAGCACCGCCCACATATGTGGTCGTCCACATCTCCTCAGACTCTCCCTCGCCGCCTCTTTCCTCCACAATGGCTCCAACTGACCTTGCCACCCAAATCCAAACTAGGCTACCGAGCTCATGGTCACCGAATTGCAAGATGACGGGCACATGGCTCGATGGATTCCACACTCGCAATATATGTGTAAATCCGTCAATTTGGAGTTTTTGGAGACTCTTCAACTTCCATGTGTTGCTCTCCTAAAGAGCTCTTCTCTTTGGAATCTGGGGAAGTGGCTTATACAAGGCTTACTAGGCTCTTCTACATCAACTTGGTCGCAAGAATGGACTGGAGAACCCCTAACCCTTGAGTCCGTTATCAAAGGCAAATCGGTAACCCTCACTCCAACTCTCATAGCCCAACTCTTCCACTTGCCATCCATCTCCTCCGATTCACATTCATCTAGTAGTGAATGTGTTCGTTTGGCCAAAGAGAAGTACATCACATCCTTTGCCTCTTCTTCTCGACAACTCACCCACACTTGCCTAACCCTAGAGGCAAAAATTGTTTTTACCCTTCTAGTTCGATGCATAGTTCCTCGTTCCAACTCTAGAGAGCTTCTCACCGATCGAACCCTAGAGCTACTATTTTTGGTGATGAATGGTTTTGATGTTGATATGCACAACCAATCCTAACCCACATGTTGCATACCATCACTTTCACCAGAGAAATCCCCTTGCCAATAGCAAATCTACTTCCCAAAATCTTCAACTACTTTTCAATTGACACCACTCTCGAGGACCAATAGGTGTCAATTGGTGAAGTAGACAAAGATTGTTTCGAACACTTTGGCGTTGTCAAGACCTTGGCTAGGGACTGAAAGCTGAAGGAAAATTATATATCCTCATCATCAACACCAATCCTACCTGAACAACGGTTGGAGGACTTGGAGCTTGGGCTCGTTGCTTTGAGAAGGGATTTCATGGACATTAGGGCTGACCTTATGAACAAATTGGATGCAACTCATGAGTTGTTGTCGATTGTGCATGCAAAGGTAAATCAAATGTTTACCTAAATGCTCTCACTTTCATTGCCACTGGGAGCATTATGCCCTTAACAGAAGATGCAACGGAGCATACTAGAGAAAAGGCTGCAAATGTACAACTGAACTATGAGAAAAGTGTACGCAACCGCCCAATTCTTTGCTGAGGCCCACATAAGATGGAAATCAAAGGCTGAGAATCATATTCGCTCTCAAAAGAATGGCTAGTGGCACCGTGCCTGATTTCAAGGTCTTGAAATCGGACTTCAAGGTCTTGAAACCAAACTTCAAGGTCTTGAAATCAATTTTCAACTAGGTTTTCTTTTCGGATTACAAGGCCTTGAAACTGTGTTTTTCTACTTTTGAAATACTTTCTATGGGTCTGTAATATCTTTCAATTTCAAACTTTTAAATCTCTTCCTTCCCTTGTCGAAAGACATAAAGGGGAAGAAATGTATTGATCCGCATTTCTTCATTCTGCACTTGCATTGCATTACACTTATAATTTTGCAGGTACGATATTTATTTTGCCTTCCATCAAGGGGGAGATTGATAACTCCACCTTGATGAATACTGTTATAGAGTGTTTTTGTAGGAATGATGGAAGACAATACAAAAGGTTGTTACAATTAACAAATATCGTTTATTATATATATAGATATTGATATTCTTGGATATGTTTGTTATTTGCGGGTTAAAAACAACCAACAACCAACAACCAAGATCTTCAAACGGCTATAAGCATATCTGTTAGTTAAAGATTGCATGAAGATTTCGAACATTCAAAACGGACACAAACGGTGAGAAGATAACGTGAAGATTTCGTGGGATATCTTTCTATCCTCAAAACGGCCATCTTCAATAACCAAGATTCCGTGGAACGACCAAGATTGCATGAAGATTTGGCGGAACGACTAACAAACAAGAAGATCCGTCTAAACAGAAGGATTTATAAAAGGATCAAGCAAGCAATGAAGAGACACACAAGACGTGCATCGACATACAAGCTTTCTTCACTGCAATTGACTTTCTTACTTTCAGTTGCTACTTTTTTTAATTCTGTTTAGAGAGTGAGAAAAATACAAAGAGTTGTAACACCCGGAAATTTTATTTCCAATGAAGTCCTAGGCAAACCGGACCTTGACCGGTTTGAACCTCTTCCATCTTCTGATCTTTATCTTTTTTTTTGATATAGGGCATCACTGTTATATATTCTTTATCGCTCCAAGTGTTCTTTCGGGGTTTCTACAAACCACCTACATAAAATTTATCATTTTATGTGAGGTTCTAAGGCGATGTTCCTCATTCCTTTTGTAGCCTTTTAGAAGAAAGTCAATCCATGTAGAATCAGGCCTTTTAGGACATGAGATGTAGGTCATCGAGGCCCATCATGACTGGGCTAGGATGAGCCCATTGGGAGGTTGATTGATGCTTCTGCTTCTTACGTATCTTAGCAGACTTTCTTTTTCTCTCTTACATTCTGTTCTTTCTCCTCCCCTCTACTCAAACCCTAATCCTCCTCTCCTCTGTTTCACGTTGAACCGCCAAGCCTTCTTCTCCTTCTACACTCTCAAGCATCACCAAGCTCCCTTCTCTATCCTCACGTACTGACGGCGGGTTCCTGGCCTCTACTACAGTGATGGTGGCATCTCCTCTTCTCTCAAGTAAACGCAGACCATGAGAGGATTTTTTCGCGTCTTCTCTGCACACAAAAGCTAGGAGGGGATTTGTTGGCTCTTCCCTCCAGTGTTGATCATGCCAACAAGTGACCAAGAGACTAGTCTTCCCTATACGACACAACAGCAACACACAAGGATTTGTTTTCCTTCTTCTCCGCACAAGGACGACGAGGTAACCGCGGACCTGCAGCCAAACCGCGTTCACGCCCTCACCACATGGATCACGGGTGCGCCTTACTGAAACACGAGTGCGGCCCCCTTGGCCGCGGGTGCAGCCTTCTGAGTTGTTATCGCGCCGACACCACTCCACCGCGGTCGCGCCTCCTTTTTCCGTAGCTGCGGTATCCCTCCAATGAGTACCTATCTTTGATATGTCGTTTCATGTCGGTTGTAGTTATCGATTCTAGAGTATTATCATGCTAATTTGGAACCTAGCAAAAATAGTGTGAATGATAGCTAGTGGTTGTGAGCTCATTTGTGGTTGAACGCCTTATGTGGTTGTGGAAGCTTTATCAAAACATAGAGTTGGTTATATTGTTGTTGATCTTGTGTGGATCTTGAGACTAGGATTTTGGAACACCCTAACATACACTTATACAACATTGAGTGGACTGATGACATGATTTATGACGTTAGTTTAGGCATTCATTCAGATAGTTTTTCCCGTTATTCATGCATGGTTTGGCATTAGTTCGTGACGTTTACGCTTAATTCATTTACATTGTCGAAATAGACGTCTACACGAGCTTTTGTCGCTTTTGTAGGTATTTTGGGGAGCTTTTGGACTTAATCAATACATTCGAGGATCATTCTTCGTAATGGCACACATCCGAACTCTTTAAGAAGCAAGCTAGTAACAAGGGAGAACACAAAGGACCTTATTGGTGCATGCCTTGCACCAACTCATGACTTAGTGATCCAAGGATGGCTGAGTTGTAGGAACCACGGCCCAGAGGCCAATTCCACACCCGTGGTTTGGTTGGCTTTCCCGTGGTTTCTGTCTGGACAGCCTTGACACTTGTCACACAATTTCTTTGCCCGACCTTTGCTTTTCTTGGTTGAGTGTGGACTTGGGAAAGCCTGGAGGCTAGATTTTGGATTGTTTCTCATAAACCATTGTTGAGAAGGAAGAGTTGGAAGAAGAACAAAAACACTCTCATTTTGGCAGAAGAACAACATGATCAAACTTAGATCTAGAGTGAGACTTTGAGTGGTTTTTAGTGACTTTTGTTGAGAAGCTTTTGGAAGCGTTGTAAGGAACGATTTGAAGCTGCATTTGAATGGCTGTAAGTCTTGTTTAAACTCATATTCAGCCAAGATTTCTTGCTTTTACTTGCTTTCATTCACCATCTAGCTATGTAACCCATGTATGCTTGTATGACGATTCTAGATCTTGAGATGCATGTTATTGGCTAAGTAATTGTGATTCCAGGGTGACGGGCAAAAGTTTATGGCTTGGATAATGATAGAATATACTTGAATGTACCTTTTGATGACTTGCATGCTCGAAACCTAACCCCCGATCAAAACCACGGCTTGTTCCTCCTAAACCACAACCGTGGTTGTGTATGATCAGCCCGTGGTTCTGCTATGTTGTTGTTATATTGATGAATCTGAATGTTAGGATGTTAGATTGTTGAAATCCTAGTATTTGTTAAGCCTTATCTAGCTTAGGGTGACCTAATGCTAGCAAACTAAGTTAGGAAAGAGACTTACCCGGTAATTCCCGATCTTAGATACCAAAGATAATAAACTCTAGGTAGTAGTGAGCCTCGCAAGCCGCTATTGGATTGAGTTTGCTAGGATTGTTACTTACCACTTGCCTTCCCGCGACTTTCACGGGAAGGAGAGGTTTGACCCCTAGATAGCAATCCGGTTTGTGTAGAATTCCCAACCTTAGGCTCCTAGATACCTACCCGGTAATGGACCTTAGGTGCGGGAATAGTGGACCATGAGACCTACCCGCTGATTGATCCCATTGGAGAAACACCCTTTCCCAACATACCACAACTTTTCCAAGGTTGATTAGAAGCTTGAGTCCAATGCCATAACCGGAAGTCAAAATCCCAAGAATCTGCTTTTCTTACCTGATCACATGTCTTGTTCTTGTGTTGTTTGTTTGTGTTGCTTGATTGATTGATAAATTTTGCATGATTCGTGATCTTTGTTTGATCACCACAAAAACCCAACCAAAAATATCATGATATGCATTTCTTTATTTCTTAGGCTAGATTTGCACTATCTATGATCACTTGTTTGATTTGATTTCACCTTAGTCTTTGTGTTCGAACTCGGAATATTATCCTTGCTACAAGACAACCCATACACTCTTTAGGTGCCGTTGCCGGGGAGTTAGGAGAATATATCGAGTTATAAATTGTGAGGCTTTTGTGTGGTACATTTCTAGCGTAAGAAGTTTTTGGCGCCGTTGCCGGGGACTAGGTCTAGATTGAATCATTTTGTGTGATTGTTTATAGTGTAGGTCTTTCTTTTGCTTGTGATCTTGTTTTTTTTTTGTGTCTTTGGTTTTTCAGGACATCTCTCACTCTTTAGGTGCATGCGAAGATCTCGTGGTAAGGATTTAGCTCCATTCGATACTGAACTGAAGAAAACCCTTAAGACTAGATCCAAGGGCACTAAGAAGAAGAAGGGGATGGCCGGAAGAGATCTTCAAGCTGAGTTGAATGACGCCTTAGAGAAACTTAGGCTAAGCGATGAAGCCTTGGAGAATGAGAGGAGACTTGCGAATGAGAGGCAAGAAGCAACTTGGAGGGAAATTGAAGAGATTAGGCAAGCTCTTGTGCAAAGGAAGCTTAATCTTCATCAACCACCACCTCCACAGCCACCGCAGCCGGCGGCCAATGTTCAGTTTGATCTGATTATTATTGAGGAGCCACAAACGCTATGGAAACGTATGGATCCAGCCCAAAGAGTGCACCGTCGGGGTGTAAACTTAGGAGATCTTGTAACCCATGACTACGAGCTCCGCCCTCAAGTGCTACAAATGATCTGGCACAATCAATTTGGAGGGATGGAAGGAGAGTCTCCTCATCAACACTTGATGAATTATGAGATCTTGATGGAGACTCTAAGGCCACCTAGATTGGAGAGAAGCAACCACAAGCTTAGGGCTTTTTCCTTCTCACTTAAGGATAAAGCCTTGCCTTGGTACCAATCCATTCCACTAGGACGTGTGGGTACTTGGGAGGAGATGACAACCGAATTTCTTACAAAGTTCTTCCCACCTTCCAAGACAACCGAGCTAAGAGGGAAGATCAATGCCTTTGTTACGAAGGATACGGAGAGCCTATTCAAATCTTGGGAGAGGTTCAAATACCTCCTCCTAGATTGTCCACACCATGGGATACCGAAGATAGAGCTATTGGAGATTTATTTCAAGGGGATTGATGAGGATAGTCAATTCAAGCTCCAATCACTGTCCGGAGGAACATTCATGGAGAAGAATATGGATGAGGCTTGGGATTTCATAGAGAAGAAAGCCTTGGTGATAGAGAAGTACTCCCATAGGAAGAGTGATGGGAGGAAACCGGGAGCATATGAAGTAAGTGAAGTCAGCATGAGCAACTACAAACTTGATGCAATCAACAATGAGCTGAAGTCCTTGAGGGAGTTGTGTACCACAACCTTAAAGAGTCAAGCAAGTCCTCAAGTACAAGTGCAAGCCAACTTGACTTCCAAAGAGGAGGATGTTAAGTACATGGGAAGGGGCAATTTCAACAACTACCAAGGCCCTAGGAACTTCAACAACAGCCGGCATTACAACAATTATCGGCCTTACCACAACCATCCCGGGTTCTCCTATTCTTACCCGGATGATGCCTTGAACCCTCCCACTTCCACAAGCGCGCCCCACCACCTAAGGCTTCACAAGAGCCTCCACCCGGTTTTGCTCAACCTCTAATGGATAGGACCGAAATGATGTTTAAACAATTACTAGGGAGGTTGAGTGGGCTTGAGAGCACGGTGACATCCATTTCCAAGGCTCAAAAGGTGCTAGAAGAACAAGTGTTCCAAAAGGCGGGTGAGGCTCAAAAGGATCCGGGAAAGCTTCCCGGAAGGACTGAGGACAATCCAAGAGGCCAAGTGCTGGCCATTACCACAAGGAGTGGACTGAGCATGAAAGATCCCTCACCAAAGGAGAATGACAAAGGAAAGAAAGTAGTAGTGGAGGAAGAACCATTGCAAGAAGAAGGAGGCAAGAGCAAGGATGATGAGCTAACATATGTGGCACCTCCTCCATACAAACCACCACTACCATTTCCACAATCACGAGCAAGAGCTTGCTTGGATAAATATTTCGGTAAATTCCTTGAACTCATATCTAAATTACATATTAACATTCCGTTCATGGATGAGATTTGAGGTATGCCGGCCTATGGAAAGTTTTTGAAGGAGATACTCTACAACAAGAGGAAGTTGGAGGAGTATGAAGATGTGATGATGACAAAGAGGTCTTCCGAGTTGATTCAAACTATGAGGGAGAAAATGCCTCCTAAGCTGCGGGATCCGGGGTCTTTTTGTGTGCCAATAGGAGTTGGAGAAGTGCAATATGAGGCCCTATGTGACCGTGGAGCAATTGTAAGCATTATTCCGCTTGTACTTTGCAATAAGGTTGGGCTAGGAGAACCGAAGCCAATCAAGATGACCCTCTACATGGTGGACCGATAAATTACTCACCCCATGGGGATCCTAGAGGACATACCGGTTCAACTTGGAAAGTTCTATGTGCTAATCGATTTCGTTGTTTTGGACATCCCGGCGGGCTACCCGATTCCTATCATTTTGGGAAGGCGATTCTTAGCCACATCCGGATGCTTAGTGGATTGCAAAAATGGGATCCTCTCCTTCAACATAGGAGAAGAAAATATCAAGTTCAAACTATGGAAGGAGTCTTCAACATTGTCGAGGAAGAAGTGTCTAGGGAAGTTGTGAGCTCAATCCTAATCAAGGATCCATTAGAGAAGGTTCTTAGCATGAGTATCACAGTGGAAGGAGTTGAGGAAGATTGCAATGAAGAAATCCAAGCTTTGGATGCATTAGAAAAGGAGACAAGTGCTGAATTTGAAGTGCACGAAGGAGTGCTGAAGAGCTGTAAGAACCACGGGCCAAAGGCCATTTCCACGCCCGTGGTTTCAATAAATGGACCCATGGAAAACCATGTCGTAGCTAATTGTTCCAGAACCACGCCCGTGGTTATGCAAGAAGGCCGTGGGATCACCCGTGGTTTCTCCAGAAGGTCCCTTAGTTGTTGATCAAGCTTCAAGGAGTCTTGGAGAGTCTTTAATGGCTTTGGATTCATCTAATGTGGAGCTATATGGATCACATCTAACTAAGAAAGGTCCTCCTAAACTTGATCTCAAACCTCTCCCTTCTCATTTAAAGTATGTTTTCCTTGGTTCAAATTCTACTTATCCCATGATTGTGAATGCATCTTTGAATGATGATGAGCTTGATAGATTGTTGAATGAATTGAAATTGCATAGGAGAGCTATTGGTTACACCATTGATGACTTAGTTGGCATTAAACCATCCTTATGCATGCATAAAATCTTGATGGAAGACAACCATAAACCTTCTATTGAACCTTAAAGAAGATTGAACCCTATTATGAAAGAGGTAGTAGTGAAAGAAATCTTAAAATTGCTAGATGCGGGAATCATTTTCCCAATTTCGGATAGTAAATGGGTTGGTCCTGTTCATGTTGTTCCTAAGAAGGGTGGAATAACCGTAGTAACTAATGAGAACAATGAACTAATTCCAACTAGGACGGTTACGGGGTGGAGAATGTGTATTGACTATAGGAAACTTAATGTAGCCTCTAAGAAAGATCACTTCCCTCTTCCCTTTATTGACCAAATGCTAGGAAGGTTAGCTCAACATTCACATTTTTGTTACCTTGATGGTTATAGCGGGTTCTTTCAAGTCCCAATTTACCCGGATGACCAAGAGAAAACAACATTTACTTGTCCTTGGGGAACATTTGCATATAGAAGGATGCCATTTAGGTTGTGTAATGCACCTGCCACCTTTCAAAGGTGTATGATGGATATTTTTTATGAATATATTGAGAATATTATGGAAGTGTTTATGGATGATTTCTCGGTGTATGGTTCTTCATTTGATAATTGCTTGAGGGTAATCTATCTTTGGTGTTGAAGAGATGTGAGGAAACTAATCTTGTGTTGAATTGGGATAAATACCACTTCATGGTGAGTGAAGGCATAGTGTGGGGACACTTGGTTTCCCACCGTGGCATTGAGGTTGATAGAGCAAAGATAGAAACGATAAAGAAGTTGCCACCACCTACCCGGTGAAAGGGGTAAGGAGTTTCTTAGGGCATGCCGGTTTTTACCGGAGGTTTATAAAAGATTTATCTAAAATTTGTAAGCCTCTCACCAGCCTACTAATGAAAGATGTTGAGTTTGTTTTCTCCAAGGATTGTCTTGAAGCATTTTGTAGGTTGAAGGATGCTTTGTTCTCCGCCCCTATCATGCAACCTCCGGATTGGAGATTACCATTTGAAATAACGTGTGATGCGAGTGACATGGCTGTTGGGGCTGTTTTAGGACTAAAGAAAGATGGGCTTACTCATGCCATCTACTACGCTAGCAAAACGCTATATGATGCCCAACTGAACTATGCCACAACCGAGAAGGAGTTGCTAGCGGTGGTGTATGCCTTTGAGAAGTTCTGCTCATATGTTGTTGGAGGAAAGGTTATTGTGTACACGGATCATGCTGCGATCCGTTATCTCGTCACAAAGAAAGATGCCAAGCCTCGCCTCATTCGGTGGATCCTTCTCCTCCAAGAATTCAAGTTGGAGATTCGAGACAAGAAAGGTTCCGAAAATTCGGTAGCGGACCATCTTAGTAGGCTACCACCGTTGGAGATTAAAATAGATGACATCCCGATTGATGACTCATTTCGGGATGAGCAATTGCAAGTGTTGGAGGAGTGCTTACTTCAAGTGTCTAGAGGGAGTGAACCATGGTATGCGGACATAGTAAACTATCTTGTGTGTGAAGAGGTGCCTCCCGGTTTGTCATATTCCCAAAGGAAAAAGTTTTTCAAGGATGTGAGGTATTTTTATTGGAGTGAGCGTCTCTTGTTCAAGAGGGGACCGGATGAAGTCTTTAGGAGGTACATTCTGGAGGACGAGAAGGAGAGTGTGATCCGTCATTGCCACTCCTTGCCATGTGGAGGCCACGCTAGCTCACACAAAAAGTGTGCAAAGGTATTGTAATCCGGTTTTTATTGGCCTAACTTATTTAAGGATGTGCAGAACTTTGTAGTAGCTTGTGACGCTTGCAAAAAGGATGGGAAAAATCTCAAGAAGGAATGAGATGCCCTTTAACAATATCCAAGAGGTTGAGGTCTTTGACGTTTGGGGTGTGGACTTCATGGGGTCATCCCCCTCTTCATGTGGCAACCTCTACATTCTATTGGCGGTGGATTATGTATCAAGATGGGTGGAAGCAATCGTCTCTCCAACAAAAGATGCCAAAGTAGTGGTGCGGTTCTTCAACCGAGTCATCTTCCCTAGGTTTGGAACACCGAGAGTGATCATAAGTGATAGAGGGAAGAATTTCACCAATAGGAACTTTGGGACACTTTTGGCTAAGTATGGGGTGACTCATAAGGTGGCCATACCTTACCATCCCCAAACTAGTGGCCAAGTTGAGATTTCCAACCGGGAGATCAAGGGGATACTTGAGAAGACGGTTTCTAGGACAATAAAAGATTGGGCTATGAAGCTTGATGATGCTCTATGGGCATATAGAACCGCCTTCAAGACACCAATTGGCATCACTCCCTACAAGCTAGTTTATGGCAAGTCTTGCCACCTTCCGGAGGAGATGGAGCATAGGGCATATTGGGCCATAAGGTGGCTGAATTTTGACTTCAAGGAAGGCGGTGAGAAGAGGTTGCTAGACATGAATGCTCTTGAGGAGATCCGGTTAGATGCTTATGAAAATGCCCAGATTTACAAAGAAAGGACCAAGCGTTGGCATGACAAACGTCTCATCCCAAGGGAGTTAAGTGAAGGTGACCTAGTCCTTCTCTTCATTTCAAGGTTGCGGCTTTTCCCCGGAAAGCTCAAATCGAGATGGATGGGTCCTTATATTGTGAGGAAGGTTTTTCCCCATGGAGCGGTTGAGATAGGTGGGGAGCAATGTGGAGATTTCAAGGTGAATGGGAACCGTTTAAAGAAGTACATCCCGGAAGCTTCGGTGGATATGATCGCCCCACTTCACCTTGAGTGAAACGCTCCCGGTTTTGGTCAAGCTAATGACCTTAAAGAAGCACTTGATGAGAGGCAATCCATTGGTACATATCTTCCCCTTTTCGTTTTTTGTTTGCCTTTTCGATTTTGTTTTTTTTTTGTTTTGGTGTGTTTGTGTGTCTTGTGTTTGTGTGCTAGAGTCTAGGTAACAAGGAAGTCTTGCAAGGCATGATGATGGTGATGATCCCAAATCAAATGTGGGTGGAGCGGACGTGGGACTTGGACGGCTAGCGGTGCTTAGCACGGGTCCCGACGCCATAATGAACATCAAAAGCTGTCTACCACCTTTGATTGATCATCCACCATCACTCCACATGAGTGAACCAAAATACCGAAAATAACACCATTTTTATATTTTAAGGACTCTCTTTCACTTCTTTATTTAACGAGCCTTGGTATGTGTGCCCGGTGTGAGCCACCTCAGAAAAAATCCCGAGGTCCGCTAACCACCAAAATTTCATCTTTTGTACACCAATGCCATTGTCTCAAAAATAAATTAATGAAAAAAAAAAGAAAAAGAAAGGAAAGAAAAGAAAAAGATGGAGAAAAATGTACACTTATGGTGGAGTTGAACAAATATGAAGTTGTTGAGTTAGTTCCTTTCCCGGATTAGCATCACATGACCCAAAATTCCCACCTTTAACAACGTTTCTTGGCCTCTTCTTTCCTAAGTCCTTAAGACATCTATGCACATGTGTTTTGACTTAAGTGATTTAGATTTGATATCTTCATGATCATCTAGACATTCTCGATTTACTTTGAATATATGATTTCAAGCTAAGTGTGATTGTCTTTCCATGCATTTATTCTCTTGATACACATTTCCTCATCCTTTACAATGAACATCACTATGAAGGTGATCTATGACTAGAAGCCCAATTGCATAAATATTTTCCGTTTTTTCCGCATTCTTAACTCATGCCATCTTGTAGCTTAGGATTGAACCTTGCTTGGGGACAAGCAAGTGGCAAGTATGGGGTATTTTGATGTGATGATTTATGAAATTAGTTTAGGCATTCATTTAGATAGTTTTTCCCGTTATTCATGCATGGTTTGACATTAGTTCGTGACCTTTACGCTTAATTCATCTACATTGTTGAAATAGACGTCTACATGAGCTTTTGTCGGTTTTGTAGGTATTTTGGGGAGCTTTTTGACTTAATCGATACATTCGAGGATCATTCCTCGTAATGGCACACATCCGGACTCTTTAAGGAGCAAGATAGGAGCAAGGAAGAACACAAAGGACCTTATTGGAGCATGCCTTGCACAGACTCATGACTTAGTGATCCAAGGACGGCTGAGCTGTAGGAACCACGGCCTAGAGGCTAATTCCACGCCCGTGGTTTGGTTGTTTTGCCCGTGGTTTCTGTCTCGACAGCCTTGACACTTGTCACACAATTTCTTTGCCCGACCTTTGCTTTTCTTGGTTGAGTGTGGAATTGGGAAAGCCTAGAGGCTGGATTTTGTACTGTCTCTCGTCATCCATTGTTGGGAAGGAAGACTTGGAAGAAGAACAAAAACACTCTCATTTTGACAGAAGAACAACATGATCAAACTTAGATATAGAGTGAGACTTTGAGTGGTTTTTAGTGACTTTTGTTGAGAAGCTTTTGGAAGTGTTGTAAGGAACGATTTGAAGCTGCATTTGAATGGCTGTAAGTCTTGTTTAAACTCATATTCAGCCAAGATTTCTTGCTTTTACTTGCTTTCATTCACCATCTAGCTATGAAACCTATGTATCCTTGTATGATGATTCTAGATCTTGAGATGCATGTTATTGGCTATTTAATTGTGATTCTAGGGTGATGGACACAAGTTTATGGCTTGGATAATGATAGAATAGACTTGAATGTACCTTTTGATGACTTGCATGCTCGAAACCTAACCCCCGATCAAAACCACGACTTGTTCCTCCTAAACAACGACCGTGGTTGTGTATGATCAGCCCGTGGTTCTGCTCTGTTGTGCTTATATTAATGAATCTGAATGTTTAGGATGTTAGATTGTTGAAATCCTAGTGTTTGTTAAGCCTTATCAGCCCGTGGTTCTGCTCTATTGTGCTTATATTGATAAATCTGAATGTTTAGGATGTTAGATTGTTGAAATCCTAGTGTTTGTTAAGCCTTATCTAGCTTACGGTGACCTAATACTAGCAAGCTAAGTTAGGGGAGAGACTTACCCGGTAATTCCCGATCTTAGATACCAAAGATGATGAACTCTAGGTAGTAGTGAGCCTCACAAGCCGCTATTGGATTGAGTGTTCTAGGATTGTTGCTTAGGACTTGCCTTCCCCAGACTTACCTAGTAAGAAGAGGTTTGACCCCTACATAGCAATCCGGTTTGTGTAGAATTCCCAACCTTAGGCTCCTAGAGACCTACCCGGTAATTGGACCTTAGGTGCGGGATTAGTGGACCATGAGACCTACCCGGTGATTGATCCCATTGGAGAAATACCCTTTCCCAACATACCGCAGCTTGTCCAAGGTTGGTTAGAAGCTTGAGTCCAATGCCTTAACTGGATGTCCAAATCCCTAGAATCTGCTTTTCTTACTTGATCACATATCTTGTTCTTGTGTTGTTTGTTTGTGTTGCTTGATTGATTGATAAATCTTGCATGATTCGTGATCTTTGTTTGATCACCAAAAAAACCCAACCAAAAATATCTTGATATGCATTTCTTTATTTCTTAGACTAGATTTGCACTATCCCACTCTCTCACAAGATCAAACTCAACAACCATGATAGTACACAACTATTCTAGGAGATGCAACATGCTCATCACACTCGAGTTCAACAAGACCACTTCCAAACCCTAAGGACTCCTAGGTTCACAACAACTAGTTGTCATTCATAACTATCCGAGGTCCATCCTATGCATGATACTAACATGGATACACCTCCGAACAAAGCAAGAAAAGAAGAAGAGCCTACTTTTGAAGAAACGCAACCGCGGAAACAAATGGCGCGACTGCGGGCTGAAGGTTACCGCCCCCGTGGCATTGTGCACCGCCCCTGCGGATTTTAGTGATCCTGGAGCCACCCCTACGGATCCAGGCTCCACCCCGCGGCATTGTGCATTCTCCCCCGCGGTTGAACTCCCAAAAGCGATTTGTCGATCTTCGTTGGTGAAGTTGGGCTTCAATGGCTTCCTTTCCTGAATGGGTCGACTCCAAGCTTCTTCCAACTGATCTTAACTCTCCTCTAGGACCTAAACAATCCTAAGGATACATGCATGCAAGGAGACTACTCACGAGTCTTCACCATAGCTTCCTCCATGAAAATGGAGAAGAGAAGAAGAAGAAGAGAGACATGGAAGCAAGGAAGAAGAAGGGATGGAGGAGGAAGAGACTTACCAAACTGGATCTACTGCTTCTCCACTACTGGCCACACACAAGAGGATCCAAGGGGGCAAGAGAGAAACAAGAAGAAGGAGGAGTGTGGGAAAGAGTAACATGAATGAGCAAAAGAGAGGACAGAGAGAAAGCAAGGCTACCTACAAGGAGGAGAACCAAGGGTCAGCAGCCCTCATAGGCTTCTTTTGGCTAGGTAACGAGGGATCAAATGCAAAGGGCGGGGAAACGAAGGTTCAGAACTAGATTTGGTATATAATCTCGTCACTCAACACATCGTGCCTGCGGAAAGGCTGAACGGCGCATGCGGAAAGGCCGCTAAACCGTTCACTAACCAAAAATAAAAATTCCGGGCGTTACATCTAATCCCCCTAAAATCATGTTTCGTCCCGAAACTTGCTAAATGCAAAATTCTCGATCAAACACGTCTCGATAACCGCTCGGAACACATAAACATGCTAACTATCAGCCCTCTAATCAAAAGCCTACTCATATAATCAGATCAAGACCTCGCAAGGTACACACACATACTCATATGAAACACACATAACATATCACATCACAAGACACTTAAACACAATAATGAAAGAATCTCGGGACTAACCCGAGGGTCCTATAAATATCGTTAAATCTGTGTAAAACTCGGGATAGTTCCTCCGGATACTATCCTCGGTCTTCCACAAAGCCTCATCGGCTCCTCATCTCAACCACTTCACTCTCAACATCGATATATCCTTTGACCGAAGGTGTCGTATACTACGCTCCTCAAATGTGTGGTCCGGCTCGACCATTAGGTCCTCGTGGCTAATGATGTGCCTCGGGTCGTATATGTATTCTCTCAGCTGAAATACATGAAACACCGGGTGAATACCCTCCAACCTCAGTGGCAATGCTAGCATGTGTGCTACCTCCGACTCTCTCCAGAATCTCAAACGGTCTGACATATCGAGGGCTTAACTTCCCCTTAATGCCGAAATGCCTAACGCCTCGCGTCGGTGATACCCTCAACCAAACCTGAGCCCCCACCCTGAACTCTAGAGGCCTACACCTCCGATCCGCAAAATACCTTTGGCGGCTCAATGCAGTCATCATCCTCTCTCGGATCAAAGCAACTCTATCCATGTCATCTTGTACCAACTCTATAGCTAAAATGCTAGAACTCCCCGGCTCGTCCCAACATAATGGAGTACGGCATCTCCGTCTATACAATGCCTCGTACAGTTCCATTCCAATCAACGTGTGCTAGTTGTTATTATATGAAAACTCCACCAACGGGATGTGTTTTCGCCATACCTGCCCCTAATCTAGTACACATGCTCGCAACATGTCCTCCAAGTTCTGGATAGTCCGCTCACATTGGTTGTTTGTTTGTGGATGATACGCGCTCGTGAAATGAAGGTTCATACCTAGGGCGGTGTGCACCTGCTGCTAGAACCTCGAGGTAAAGCGCTTGTACCTATCCGAGACGATGGTCATCGGCACCCCATGTAATCTCACTATCTATGGTGAACTCCTCGGCCAAACGACTCACCGGCCACGTTTCCCTAATAGGGATGAAATGCGCGGTCTTTGTCAACCGATCTACTACCACCCATATCGCATCAAAGCTCCTACTCGGTCTCACACCGGTAATGAAATCCATGGATATGTCCTCTCACTTCCACTATGACACAAGCAGTGGGTAAAGTTCTCCTCCGGGTCTTTGGTGCTCGATCTTGACCTATTGGCAGGTGCACATCGGGCCACGTATATAGCTACATCGGGCTTAAGGCCGCCCCACCAATAAGATCACCTAACGTCCTGGTCCATCTTACTCGTGCCCGGGTGCACCGTATAAGGTGTAGAATTGGCCTCATGCAAAATCCGCTCTCTCAACTCTCGGTTCAACAATACACATATACGCCCCTGGCGTCTCAATGACCCGTCTAACCCCCCCCCCCCCCGGTAAATTGTGGTGCCTCACTGTTCGCCACTTAGCGTGCGTGCAAATAAGTCTTAAATTTATAAAACTAGAAATCAAGCAAGCGAACCCGCAGTACGGATCGACGTAGTTAAGCAAGAATTCCAGAGTATCGAACACAGGGATTTGGGGGGTTAAATCGAGTTATAAATCGTCAAGCAAGTAAACGTATGAGCTTTGCAAATATATTGGAAAAACAATAACCCTAAAGATCCAGGTATCTAATTGTGGCAATTGATTCAAGATATACTAAAGAACTAAGGACAAAGTTAAGAGTTGCAAAGGTATGCTAATGCAAAGCAATGTACGGTGAAGTTCCAAGGCTTTATATGACTTACCTAGAAATACTCTCTATAAAGGCCGTTGAGGCTTTAGTATAGAAAGGATATAAAGACAAGAATTAATCTCAAATACCCAAACTTGTAACCCAAGGATCACGACTAACTAAACCGATTAAGGTTGTGACGCTCGAAATCGAAGTAGAGGTTGTTGAGGCTTCACTACTACCTAGAAAAGGCAAGCCAAGACTAAGTTAAAGCAAATCTTTAACTTTGGATTAAAGTAAAAGCAGGGTTCGTAAACTAATGTAAATTACGGGTGGATCTTGAGTTCCACGGCCGTGGAACCTCAAGAACAGGCCGTGATTCTTGCTCGTCGGCGAAATCTCTCTAACTCTCAGGGTCCAATCTGTTTATGATCGATCTATCATTATCTAAGCCACAACTATCAACCCTTCACCTTAGAATTGCTAAAGGGTTTTAGCCAACAACAATCATACTGATATCAAATTCAAGGTTTAAAAGAATGAAAGATGAAAACCTTCGAAAACCCTTGATAAATCTCAAATCAATCTCAAATCCACAAACAAGAACAATGATGTAAGTAGATTCAGAATAACACAAACAATCACAATCCTTGATAAGAACGAAGAACGGGATGTCAATCCGTCTTCTAATCAAACCTAAGGACAAAAGACGCAATCTCCGTACGAACAATCTTCCAAATCTTCACTCTTTCTCTAAGGCTTTCCGTCAATTCAGAATTCTCAATAGGGCTAGGCGCAGTCTCTAAGCGGAGGTGACGGAATCTCTCTTCTTCCGTCCTTTTATAGGGAAAGATAGAATAAGTGTACAGCCCATTGTGTAAAAGATCGTGGCTTTAATTTGTACATTTAAAAGATCACCTAAATCACGGTTCCATAGGATTCCACGGCCGTGGTTTAGAGTGTGGTTTAGAGCGTGGAATTTCATCACGGTGCTTCACAACTTCCACGACCGTGTAACTTGCTGGAATGCTCCACGCTTGTGTTGCCAAAGTTCCACGGCCGTGGTTTAGAGCGTGGACTCCAATATGGCCGTAATTTAGAGCGTGGAACGTAGATTGCTCGTAAATCTCCTTTGTTTTGTGTCATTCTTCATCCTAGCATCTTCCTTAGCTCCTTTGTGGTGTCCTCAATCCTTAGACATGCTCAATCCATCTCCATTCTCTCTTATTCCGTTCGGTTTTAGCTCTTATTTGCCTATAATCAACACAAAGCTTTTGTAGACCTCTATATCGGCAATATAGACAAACTAGCTCACAATTGCTTCAATGCTTTATCAATGAACACTCATATGGATGAAATACACTTAGAAAATGTGCCTAAAATATCACAATATATCATGCTAACAAATAACCCCATACTTGCCACTTGCTTGTCCCCAAGCAAGGTCTTTCAAAAGCTTTAAGACTCAAGTTAGGATGAAATATGTATACTCTCTCAAAAACAAAACTTCTTTTAGATGAATGTGCTTTCTAATCAATAGATCATTCTCAAATCTTGCTTCATTCGTTTATAAGACTTTCATATGCATAATCAAAGAGTAAAGAGTAAAGAAAACTCATGAATTGATCAAACTTCCATGTAAACATCATCACCTTTAAACATTATCAAAATCAATCATAAGAAACTTCAATTTAGATCACCAAGTCATATGTCATTCTCTTGATCTTAAGGACTTTCAAACAAGGTCTAGAATGCGGAAAGGGAAGGAAAACTTTAAGGAATGTGGTGCATGAATCCGGGAAAGTGAATAACTAACTCTTTTCTTTTTCTCTTGCGGTTTCCGCAACACTTTCAACTTAGAGCTTTGCTCTCTTCTTTTCAATTCATTTTTCGACTTTACTTTTGGAGTTATGGATAGAGGTGCACAAAAACCGAAGCCTAGGAGATTGGCGTTTCTCAATTTTTGCGAGATGCCTCAAACCCTTGATGCACATACCATAATCCGCTAGGAATATCGCTCAATCTGACTTTGACAAGACACAAACACCCGGCTATGTGAATGGTGCCGAGTTACTCATCATCATGATTGACTTCCCCAAACCTATAATTTCTTTCTATTCTTTTGAATGCAAATAATTTCTTTCATGGCCCTCCCACATCAAACATGCCAAATATCAACTCCTCCAAATTCCCGGATAGGTAAAGGAGGCCATTATTTCATTGAGGGGCTAAATGATCAAAGAAAGAAGAAAGAAAATCGAATTGCCTTAATCATTTCAACAAGAAGTATAAGAACTTATCATGTGATTTCAACCTTGATTTCTCAATATGATTTAAGTAACATTCTTCATATTATGAAACTTGCAAAAGAGGAAAAATCAGCTCATTCAATTTCTTTTCAATTCACTATTTGTTTAAGCATGCGATTGTCATCAAAACTCAATTCACAAGTAGTGATTATCATAGAAGTCATCTCTATCCTTAGAAACACAAAATTTTCAAAATTTATCAATTTTTATGGGTTTTTCAAAAGCTTTTTCATGCAATGCAATAATGAAACATGTAACAATAGAATGAATCATGCAAGGTGTTCTCGATAAAAGCATACAAAGTGAGTAAGAGTTATTACAAACGATTAGTCACACCCCACCCCATACTTGGAACAAACATTGTCCCTAATATTCAAAAAGAAAAAGAAGAAAATAAAGAAAGAAAAAAGAACTCACAAGACGGTGGTGGAGCGGCTAAAACGGTGGATCATCAATCATCCTCACTGCGGTGCCGGTGGAGGTGGAAACGGGAAGAAGCCGGGATCATAGTTCCGCCCAAACTGCTGGCGGTATACGTCTCTCATCATGCGGTCATGATCGGCGGCTCGTGCATCCCTAGCATCTGCACGGATCTCCAAGGCTCCGACCCTGCTGGAAATGTCGGTAGCCCACTCTAGCAACTGTTCATATCAGCCAGGCGGCTGGCTGTACCATGCCGGTGCGTCAGAAGGTGCTGGTGCAGGTGGTGGCTGTGCATGCCAAGGTGGTGGAGCTCCCATCCAGTCCGGCTACGTCCTATACAAAGTAGGAGGATCCGCCATCCAAGTCGGCCTCTCGCTCACACTAGCACGGCGAGAGGAAGAGCCAGAAGCTCTAGTGGGGCGGGGAGAGTGTCTAGGAAGGTCAGGAACTGCGTCCGGCTGATCCGGAAAAGTACCAAAGTCATGATCAGCTCCTCCTCCCTCAAACTCGTCATCCCCTCTCATCTCCTCCTCATCAACAACTGGTGGTGGTGGAACGTAAGGAGGGGCTACTAATCTGTTCGCATGCATGGCAGCGAACGTCTCCTTCCAGTTATGGCGTCCAGCCATAATGGAATACTCAGGAAGCCACTCAATCCCTCTCCCTGTCCTACTCTCCCAAGGCATGGCAGCATACGGTGGACCTCTATGTGTAGGGAAGATGATGCCTCTAGTCATGAGGCTCTGAAGTCCTAGGGGTCTAGCTGCAATGTGTGTGCAAGCGGAGAAGTCTATCCCTAACTGCCTAGCAAGGTGGGTGACCATCCCACCGTATCCAATGTTGCCGGCCCTCTTGTTCTTTAGCTTGCTCATAGTAGCAGCTAAGAGGGTGGCACAATCAGCTGGCCTGCAATATAAAAACTGTAAAGCAGAAATAACTCGTTTGTCTTGATCTTCTGAGGTGTCTCCGTCCTAGGGAAGAGACACTCAGAAAGCACTCTATGAGCAATCTTCAAGGCTAGGTGGTAGATCAACCTAGCCTTGGTATCAGCAGGCTGGCAGCGGTCCTCGCTAGCGTATATCATAGCTATCTCCTCCCAAAAATCCTTGGCGTACACGCCACTGGGGAATCGACCATTGAAGGTCTCTTGGAACCCAAAGAAGGCTCCAAACTCTCTAATAGAAAAATCATAGTTTCTCTCCATCAGCCGGAAAGAAATTGTCCTGTCAACATGATTGTGCTCAAAGGAAACTACAAACTCCCTAGTAATATCCTCATAAGCATCTTCCCGAATAGCGGAGAAGATGACTAAGCCGGCTCTATCCAAAAGCCAAGTGAGATCCCCTATCACATGCAAGGGCTCTAGCTCCTCAAGTAGTAAGTACCTAGGTCCTATGACCGCCCTCTTATGGATCCTCTCTAAGGCATCTAAATGATCCGCATGGATGGTAGGGATCCTAGGGGGAGGTGGTGATGGTGATGATGGGGTGATGGAGGCTCGGGTGGTGGTGCTCTAGAGAAGGAAGAGGTGTTGCCTTTCCTTTTCTTATTCTTATTCCTATCAGACATTCTCCTTACAAAATCCATGTTTCTGTTGAAAAGCACGGTCTGTTCTACAGATTCTACGGCCGTGGAAAGCCCAGAGGCTGTGGTTCGTCTTGCAAATTTGCAAAACTCATCAAAATCACACCAAACTCAACAGCAAGCAGTCTTAGACAAATTTCAGTCCAATTCCAATCAGTTCTCCTAAAAATTCTATAAAAAACAAAGCCGAATCGACAAAGAGAAAGAAGAGGTGAAAAACCTAGGTTTTCGGATTTTTGAATCCGAATTTTGCCTTCTCCGGTGAATTGCCGCTCGAATCGTTGCTTGGATCTTGTTGGTGATTGGATTTGCTTCAGTTTAGGCCAAAGAATCGTTAAAAACGATTAACGAACGAGAATTTAGGAGATGGGGATGAAATCGGCGAAATAGGGCGTGAAATTGGGGTATTGTGTGTGTTTTGTGAAGAAACGTGGTTTTATAGTGGCCGTAAAAATTTTTGAAAATCACGGTCTATCGGGTGGTTCCACGGCCGTGGAAATGTACGGAACCGTGGTTTTGGTGATTTTTCTCAGGCTTTTGAAAATTACGGTCACTGTAGCTGTCACGACCGTGGTTTTGGCCGTGGAACTCTCTGTAATGTGTCAAAGTCCAAGTTTCGTCAATTTTCTTCAAGCTTTTCCTTCCTCCTTTCTTTTCCACTATTCCTACATCCAAAAACACGAACATACCGGAAGGCATCGAAGGCAAAACAAAACAAAACGTCTATTCTAATCTAATCTATGAATCAAAAACAAGAATGTGAATGCAATACTTTGGGTTGCCTCCCAAGAAGCGCTTTGTTTAAGGTCCGTAACTAGACCAAATTCGCACATATTCGAGTGCGGTGGACGCAAACTCTTCAGCTTGGAGTTCCGGTGTATACTTCTTGAGTCGTTGACCGTTCACCTTAAAGCTTCCGCCCTTTTCACCCCATACTTCAACTGCACCATGGGAAAAAACACATTTGATTAGAAAAGGTCCGGTCCAACGAGATTTAAGCTTACCTGGAAAGAGACGAAGCCTTGAATTAAAGAGGAGAACTTGGTCTCCTTCTTTGAAGTCCTTTGGGATGATATGCTTATCATGCCAACGCTTTGCTCTTTCTTTATAGATCTTGGCGTTTTCGTAAGCGTTCAAGCGAAGTTCTTCAAGTTCATTTAAGTCCAAGAGACGCTTTTCTCCCGCTTCCTTCATGCTGAAGTTCAACCACTTGATTGCCCAAAACGCCTTATGCTCCAACTCTACCGGTAAGTGACAAGACTTCCCACACAAAAGGTTGTATGGTGTAGTTCCGATGGGAGTCTTATATGCAGTCCGGTACGCCCACAATGCGTCATCTAGCTTCAAAGACCAATCCTTCCTAGTCCTTGAAACCGTCTTCTCTAGGATTCCTTTGATCTCCCGGTTTGAGATCTCCACTTGTCCACTAGTTTGTGGATGATAAGGGGTGGCGATCTTGTGAGTCACCCCATACTTAGCTAAGAGAGCTTCAAAGCGCCGGGCAATGAAGTAAGAGCCTCCATCACTAATGATAGTCCGTGGTATCCCAAATCATGGGAAGATGGTCTTGTTAAAGAACTTAACCTTTATCATGGCATCATTAGTGGGAGAGGCAATTGCTTCAACCCATCTTGAAACATAATCCACCGCTAAAAGTATGTATTGGTTACCACAAGATGATGGGAAAGGTCCCATGAAGTCTACTCCCCAAACGTCAAAGATCTCCACCTCTTGGATGTTGTTGAGAGGCATCTCATTCCTCCTAGATATATTTCCTGTTCTTTGACAAGCATCGCAGCAGGAAACAAAGGTTTGCACATCTTTAAATAGAGTAGGCCAAAAGAATCCAGATTGCAATACCTTAGCGCTAGTCTTGTTCGAACTAGCGTGTCCTCCACAAGGTAGTGAATGACAATGGCGGATGACACTTTGCATCTCATCTTCCGGCACACATTGCCGAATAATGTCATCCGGACCTCTCTTAAAGAGGAGAGGTTCATTCCAAAAGTATTCCCGAACATCCTTAAAGAACTTCTTTCTTTCTGCGTAGGATAATCCGGGCGGTAATTCCTGACAAACCAAATAGTTAACAAAATCAGCAAACCATGGTTCGTTACCTTTTGCGATCACGTCGATGCACTCCTCTATGATGTGTAAATGCTCGTCCGGAAAGGAGTCATCTATAGGTAGATGGTCGTCCTCTAGATGAGTTAGACGACTTAAATGATCCGCAACAGAATTTTCCGAACCCTTCTTGTCGCGGATCTCTAGATTGAATTCTTGTAGGAGAAGAATCCATCTAATTAGCCTTGGCTTCGCATCCTTCTTTGCAAGTAGATACCGGATCGCAGCATGATCCGTGTATACAATCACCTTTGCACCTACAAGATAAGAGCGAAAATTTTCAATTGCATATACAATTGCTAAGAATTCCTTTTCGGTAGTGGCGTAGTTGAGCTGCGCTTCATCTAGCGTCTTGCTAGCGTAGTAGATAGTATGGGTTCGTCCTTCCTTCTTTTGCCCAAGAACAGCTCCTATAGCTACATCACTTGCATCACACATAACCTCAAAGGGAAGATTCCAATCCGGAGGTTGGATAATCGGGTCTGAGATTAGAGCTTCCCGAATCATGTTAAACGCATCTAAGCATTCCTGCGAGAAATCAAAAACTGCATCCTTCATCAATAGATTAGTTAGCGGCTTTGATATCTTAGATAAATCCTTTATGAAACGCCTATAAAATCCAGCATGTCCTAGAAAACTTCTTATCCCTTTCACCGAAGTTGGGGGAGGAAGCTTTTCTATTGTCTCTATCTTAGCTTTATCCACCTCAATCCCTCTACTAGAGATTAAGTGTCCTAATACAATGCCTTCTTTCACCATAAATTGACACTTTTCCCAATTAAGAACTAGGCTAGTGTCTTCACACCTTTGTAGCACAAGAGCAAGGTTAGAAAGACAATTGTCAAAAGAGGAACCATAAACGGAGAAGTCATCTATAAAAACCTCCATGATTTCCTCTATATATTCCGAGAAGATGGCCATCATGCACCTTTGAAAGGTGGCTGAGGCGTTGCAAAGCCCGAACGGCATCCTCCTATAGGCAAACGTACCCCACGGGCACGTGAATGTGGTCTTCTCTTGATCATCCGGGTGTATCGGAATCTGAAAGAAACCACTATAACCGTCAAGATAGAAAAAGTGTGAATGTTGTGCTAACCTTTCAAGCATTTGATCGATGAAGGTAGTGGGAAGTGATCCTTCCTCATCGCGTTGTTTAGCTTGCGGTAATCTATGCACATCCGCCATCCTGTTACGGTTCGTGTAGGAATGAGTTCATTGTTTTTGTTGGTGATGACGGTCATTCCTCCCTTCTTCGGAACTACTTGTACGGGACTCACCCACTTGCTATCGGAGATAGGGTAGATGATACCTGCATCAAGAAGTTTAAGAATTTCCTTCTTGACAACCTCCTTCATGGTCGGATTTAACCGCCTTTGAGGTTATCGCGAAGTTCTAAAGTCCTCTTCCATTAAGATCTTATGCATGCATAGGGAAGGTTTGATTCCTACTAAATCCTCGATAGTGTAACCTAAAGCTTTCCTATGTTTCTTAAGGACAACCATAAGCTTACTATGTTCATCTATGCTTAAATCTGAACTAACAATTACCGGAAAGGTAGAATTAGATCCTAGAAATGCGTACCTTAGATGTGTAGGAAGTGGTTTCAATTCCATCACTATAGGAGTCTCGAATGGCTCTTGAGGAATATCCGATGGTACCTTAGAAGTGTCTAAGGAAGTAGAAGGTGTTGGAGAAGAATCAAGAGAAGTTGTGGAGGAAACACAATTTTCTTCGAATTCACCCAAAATTACGGCACCCTTGCCTTCTCCACGGCCGTGATTTTGGGCGTGGAAAGTAAATACGGTGCCTCTGCTTCCTCCATGACCGTGTAACCCTCTGGAGTGCTCCACGCTTGTGTTGGTAAATTCCAAGGCCGTGGAATAGGCCGTCTGACCCTGGATCCGTACATTTTCTGCCTCATCGTGGAGTTTCTCAAACTCTTCTTCACACACTTCTTTTTGTGCCTCTAAGGCTTCAATTGCCTCATTGCACTCCTCCTCTTCCCCTATATCCATTATGCTCATAGAAATAACTTTTTGCAAGGGATCTTTGAAGAGAATAGAACTTACCTCCTCTCTAGATAGCTCTTCGTCATGGATATTGAATATATCCTCATCGAAGGCTGGTTCCTTCACTAAAGTGGAAAGGACGAACTCTACCTTCTCTTCTCCTATGTCAAAGGCGAGTCTAGCATTCTTGCAATCAACTATACAACCGGATGTTGCAAGAAACGGTCTTCCGAGAATGATCGGGACCGGACTATCTGTAGGAATGTCAAGCACAATAAAGTCTATAGGAACATAGAACTTACCAAGCTTGACCGGGACGTCTTCAACTATACCGAAGGGACGAGTTATGGATCGATCCGCCATGTACAACGTCATCTTTACCGGTTTAGGATCGCCTAAACCGATTTTCCTGCATAAGGCAAGCGGAATGATGCTCATGCTTGCTCCCAAATCACATAATGCATCATATGTGACATCCCCCACTCCTATGGGAATACAAAATGACCCCGGATTCTTCAGCTTTGGGGGCATCTTCTCTTTCATGGTCTTGATGAGATCCGATGAATCCGAACTCATCTTAACCTCTCCAAAATCCTCTAGCTTTCTCTTGTTAGAGAGAATCTCCTTTAGGAACTTTCCATAAGCTGGCATACCTACAATAACATCAATGAAAGGTATATTAATATGCAGTTTGCTCATGAGTTCAATAAACTTACCCGAATTGCTTGTCTAGACGCGCTCTTACTCTAGATTGCGGGAATGGTAGGGGAGGTTTTTAAGCTGGAGGAGGAACGTAGACATCTTCCTTCTCCTTCCCCTTTTCCTTCTCTTTCTCAACGGGGACTTCTACAAACTTAGGTTGCGGGTCGGTAGTTGTTACTCCGCTCCTAGTTGTGATTGCCATCACCTTCCTTTTGGGTTGTCCTCCGTCTTTCCTGGAAGTTTCCCTTAATTTCTAGGAACTTCCTCCACATGACTAAACATTTGGTTTTCTAAAACCTTTTGAGCTTTATCAACCTTAGTTATGTGATCATCAACCTTGATGATGCGAGTCTCCAATCCTTGAAGCTTACCCAAAATTGTTTCCAACATGGGATCGGGCTTCTCTTTCCCCGAAGTACTTCCACCATTAGATGTTTGCCCCTGGCTTTTCAAAGGAGTGGAAGAAGAGGAAGGTGGAGTTAGTGAATTTGAATTTCCTAAATTGGAATAAGAATTACCGGAATTTTGTTGGTTGGGACGCCAATTGTTGTTGTTTGAACCCCTATTGTTGTTCCAATTGTTGTTCCGGTTGTTGTTGTTGTTGTTCCAATTGTTCCGGTTGTTGTTCCGGTTGTTGCGGTTTGTATTCTCATTCCCGTTGTGGTTATTGTTGTTGCCCAAATAACCCACATCTTGTTCCTTTTGCTTCGGAAAGTTGGTTTTGATGGCTTCCTTCAACTCTTTAATCTCCGTATTGAGAGAAAAGATTTGAGTTTGAGCCGCTTGTGATAGCTTTGCTCCTTGCTCCACTTGGTTCACCTCTACTTTCCGGTGAGAATACTTCTCAATGACCCGCGCTTGCTTCTCAATGAAGTCCCAAGCGTCATCTTCCCTCATGTCCATGAATGTACCACATGAGAGGGATTGGAGCTTGAATTGTGTCTCCACATCCAGCCCCTTATAGTATATCTCCAATAGCGCCAACTTGGATATGCCATGATGAGGGCAATCCAATAGCAAATCCTGAAATCTTTCCCATGATTGAAACAATCTTTCGTTAGATCTCATAGAAAATGCATTAATCTTACCTCTCAACTCCGCCGTCTTAGATGGCAGAAAGAACTTAGTGAGGAATTCCGAAGAAAGATCCTCCCATGTTTCAAGCTTCCCACTTGGAAGAGCTTGATACCAAGACAATGCTTTCCCTTTCAAGGAGAAGAAGAAAGGCTTGAGTTTGTAGCTGTTGGTAGTTGCATTCTTTGGCTTCATTGTCTCCATCATAATCTCAAAATTTTGTAGATGTTGATGTGGAGATTCAGCGCTTGTTCCCCCAAATTGATTTTGGCAGATAATGGTAATAACTTGCGGGTTGAAGCTAAACTCTTGTGCATCATCAACATCAAAGTTCACACCCAAACGGCGTGGTTGCTGCGTTGGATCCATCCTTTGGCCAAGAGTTCTTGGCTCCTCATCCACACGGTCGACTCTCGCACCTCTAGCTGGGACACGGAGATTCGCAGCTGGCCGTGGAAAGAACGGGTTCACATTGATCGTTGGATCAATTTCCTCTAGTGATGGCATGGAAGAGTCGCTATCCTCATTGGATGAGTTGGCTCTAACCGATATTGATGGCCTCCTTCTTCTCTTTGTCTTCTTGAGGTTGTTTATTTCCAACCTCATTTGAAACATCATGTCCGACAGATCATCAACCTTCGTTTGATGACGATCCATTTCTTCCCTGCGAGTCTTCTCACTCCATTGGAGTTGAGCTTCCTTTTCCGCCAACTCCGTTTGGTAATCACGTTCTCTTTCTTCAGCCATCTTTCTTTCCTTAAGCTTTCTCCTCAAAGTCCTCTCAAGCTCTTGATCAAGAGGTAAGAGGTCTTCGTTGTTCCTAGACCTGCGCATACACTCGAAAAGATATTAAATAACAAGGGAAGAGCTCCCAAGCTTGACGACCGATAACCGAATTCGGCCTAGACCAAATCCCCGGCAACGGCGCCAAAAACTTGTTCGCCACTTAGCGTGCGTGCAAATAAGTCTTAAATTTATAAAACTAGAAATCAAGCAAGCGAACCCGTAGTGTACGGATTGACGTAGTTAAGCAAGAATTCCAGAGTATCGAACACAGGGATTTGGGGGGTTAAATCCAGTTATAAATCGTCAAGAAAGTAAATGTATGAACTTTGCAAATATATTGGGAAAACAGCAACCCTAAAGATCCAGGTATCTAATTGTGGCAATTGATTCAAGATATACTAAAGAACTAAGGACAGAGTTAAGAGTTGCAAAGGTATGCTAATGCAAAGCAATGTACGGTGAAGTTCCAAGGCTTTATTTGACTTACCTAAAAATACTGATAGAAATACGGGCGATCTTGATCGAGGAGAAACTTCAACTACTTCTTCTTGATCGTTTGAATTGGATCAAACTTAGAATTTGGGTGGCGGAAGCGTTTGGTTGATCCTTCAAAAGGATCCTCGAATATGAAGGCTTGGATCAAAGACTAGATCCAAGATAGAACTTTAGATGATGGAAGAGGAAGTGATGCCTAAACTAAGTAAGAGGGTTTTCCTTCTCAATACTTAGATTTCAACTTAGACATCATTTTACAAATGAGCCAAGCCATCCTTATATAGTGGATGGGGGCTAACCAAAGGTTCAAAACATAAATGACAGAATTAAAGTCGGAATTAAGTTCCGGTAAACAAAAGGCCTAAAATATGAAAGATCGGAATTTAATTCACGGAATTAAGTTCTGGAATTAAAGTTCCGAATATAAAAAGACCTATTATTAAATAGCCGAATAATAATAAATGTCTTCAAAATGTGCAGGTCCTTCTAGCCGGAAACACGGATGGCATCGCCATCCGGGGGCGTATCAACCAATCTCAAGGCCTTGAAACCAATTTCAAGGGCCTTGATGTCGATCTCAGTTCTTTGTGAAACTTTGACTTCAAGGGCTTTGAAACAACTTTCAAGAGCCTTGACTTTGAACTCCTGCAAAACAAAGTTACTCACAATAAACAAGATATAGTGTGGAATTTAAAAGATCGACACAAGGATATGTTTACGAAGTTCGGCTCTAAATAGCATACTCTCTGTCCCAGGTTATACCTATAGGATCTAACTATCTATTATCAGATTCAAAGAGTCCTAGATACAAACTAGAAGAAATCCCCTTCTTCTTTTACTGTAGCCAATGCTACGATCTAGCTTCAACTCTTAACCTTGCTATAATAGCCTAATTACTTCAGAGAGTAACACACACTCTAGTATAACACTCTTTAGATATGCCAATGAAGCTCTAAGTGTTTTCCTCACTCTAGAATGTAGACGTTATGATTATAAGAAGAGGAAAACTTCTGGAAAGAATGAAGATGGTGATAGCTTGAAGACTTATATGTTTTTTTTATCGCTTTCGGTGTCTTGTGTCTTCAAACTTCATCTCCATTTATAGTCTTCTATGAGGATTCTTGTAGCCGTTGAAAAGGTTGTTGCAAAATTCGAATTCCTCCATAGAAAATGTGATTTGTTTGAAGGTGAAGTAGTCGTTGTTGTAGTCGTCGTTCTTCTCTTGCTTCCCTTCATTGACGCTTGTTATAGATTCTCCAAGATCTTCTCTCTTTTTTTCTTCTTTTTCTTTTTGACGCTCGTTGAATATCTTCATCACCGTAATCTTTTATTTGGAAATCAGCCGTTGAAGATATTTTCTTAATATCCGAGATCTTCTTGTTGTAGATTTGTTGGAGATCTTGTGTCGAGATCTTCTTGTTATATTTGGTTATTAAAGTCATAGATCTTCTCCTTAGGATATGAGATCTTGGTTGTTGAGGATCTTGTTGGTTAAAGATCTTGTTTTTTGAAGTCCTAGATCTTCTCTTAAGATATGCCATTTGAAGATCTTTGAAGATCTTGGTTGTTGAAGATCTTGTTTATTGGAGATCCTAGATCTTCTCTCCCTTGATTATAACGTTAAAAGATCTTTCTTGTTGTAGATCCTTGATCTTCTCTCTCTCTCTTGAATGTGATGTTCAAAGATCCTTCTTGTTGGAGATCCTCGATCTTCTTTCTTTGTTTGAAAATCTTCTAGATCTTCTCCTTCTTGGAATGTCGTTGAATCTTTTTCCTTTGAATGTTGAGATCTTCTATCGTGAAACAACCTCATCCCTTTGCGTCAAATGTAAAGATCTTGTTGAGATCTTTTCATGGTGGCCTAGATCTTCTCCTTGCATCTTGAATGTTCTTCTTGTTAGCTAAGATCTTTCGCCATTTCATAGTGGTCGAGATCTTCTCTTTGCACCTTGAATGTTCTTCTAGTTAGCTAAGATCTTGCACCATTTGAGGATCTTCTTGGTGAGCTAAAATAGTTGCATCGTTGATATCCATCTTTACTTGACCGAGATCCTTTGTGTAGAAATCTTGTGATCCTTTGTATAGAAACCTTGTAAGATCTTCTTCGTTGTAGGCCGCAATATAATCTTCGAATAATATTGTTGTTGGTGACCCAAATCTTCTTGTTAAATCTTGGAAGATCTTCTTGTAATCCATGATAGTAAAGCTTGATTTGGTTTGATTCCTCATTGGTTGAAAAGTCTTTGTCGTTGAAAAATGTTCCAGCCAAATCTGCCCTTGTATCGTGTTTCAAGGCCCTTGAACTCCATTTCAAAATTTTCTTGTCCCTTGATATCCATTTCAAGGCCCTTTGAAACGCTTTTCAAAAACCCTTGGAACTCCGTTCAAATTCTTTGATTGTTGAAATGTCTTCATCCGAATTCTCCTTGTATTGCTTTTCAAGGCCCTTGAAACTCCTTTCAAGGCTGCAGCTCAGTCCCTTGATTGTCTCTTGTAATTCATTTCAAGGCCCCTTAAAATGCTCTCCGAAGCGTGCACACATTTAACAAAGACAAACCAAACAATCTAGAAATATGATCGATATTTGTTAGTTCATAAAATCACTAGAAACATGTTTAAGTCTTCAATCATTAATATAACCAACTCATAATCAAGGTGAAGTTATCAATCTCCCCCTTGATGGAAGACAAAAACAAATATCGAACTTGCATTTTTTAGCGATATACATGTATAAATCGAATAAAATGCAGAATGCAGAAATTTAGATCAAAATACATATTTGAATTTCTCCCCCTTTGTCTTTCAACAAGGTAGAAAAAAAAATTAAAGCACGGGTGTTTGAAAATTTTACAAACCAAAAAAATATACCAAAACATAAATAGGATCTGTAAAGTTTTGAACAAAGGAAAGAGATAAAGGAGGGAGGATTGTATTTAAAGGAGGCATGTCAAATCCATTTAAGACTTGTTAAGATCTTGAGATAATCAAGACCTTGAAAACCGAAATTGGTTAGCATGCTATCCTAATAAGTCACAACCACTTTTCAAAAAAGATTTGAATTTAAAAACAAAACTTTTGAAATCATTTTTTTTAAAAAAAATCCTTCTTTAAAAATAATTTAATGATCAATTATCTAAAAGATAATAACTATTAATTTTTATCCGTTTTTCCATATAGCCCTTGAAATCCGTTTCAAGGCCTTGGAATTGAGTTTCAAGGCCCTTGAAATGGAAAAGTGGGTTGCATTATAAGGAGGAAATAAAACAATTTACTTCACCTAAAATAATGCTTCCTTGTTCATCATTCTAAGCTTCAATCTTATAAAATTGGATTGATCCATATATAAAAGCTTAGTGATCTTTTTGCAAGCTACAAATCATTCGACATAAAAGAAATCGAAGCTTTACCTTTCCAAAATGATCACATGTGACGTGATACTTTACCTTAGAAAGACTTCTCAGGTTTAGCTTGAAATCTTGCACACATGCATATGCGAAACATAATGTCAGGTTGATTAGTGGTTAAATATAACAAATAATCAATCATACCTCGAAATTCCTGTAGAACAACACTTTCACCGTTCTTGTTAAAGGAAAGTAGAAGTGTGGAACTTAAAGGAATTTTGCAACCTTGGATATCCATGAATGTTAAAGCTCTACACTTATCATTATCACCAAGCATAATATATTCAGATAAAGCTTCTTGGTGATATCCTGCAACACAACAAACGTTAACCTTTCCGGGTAGACCAAATGGCATATTTTGGTCCATATTTCGGTTCAATCATATTAGGTGGTCTAGTGCCTTTAGGAACCCATATCTGCTTAACTTGTTTTCTTATACATAGAGGATAAGTGTTTCTAATGATATAAGGATCATTTCTTCTATACGGACATGTTGACTTTACATGGCCCTTCTTATTGCAATAGAAACATGTGGGCATGTGTGGACTTCCTTTAGCTTTAACAAACGTGGTAGTCGGTTTTCTAGGAAAGCTCCTATGATAACCTATACCATTTTTATTAAGTGAGGATTGTTGTTCACACATCATCCTTTCAAGATTGGCTTTCGAACGAGTGAATTTGACAAGTGCAGTCTTCTGGTCTTGACACGTAAAAGTTAGATCAACTTTCTCTTTCTCTAGATCGATATAGTTTCGATGAAGAGAAGAGAGGTTGTCCTTAAGAATTGCATTTTCCGATTCCAAGGCCTTGATACTGTCATCAAGGTCTACCTTTTCCGTGTTAAGATTTTCAATCTCTAGAGACATCTCACTTAGTCGTTTCTCTTGTTCGAGAAGCTTTTCTTTTAAGGAACTTATCATTATTCTATGTTCTTTGTCACATATGATAATGTCTTTAAGAAATTGGGTGAGGTCTTTGGTAGGTTGAGACACTATAGTACTTACCACACTATCGACATAGGCGTTTGGACCCTCTTCGTGATTAGCCATTAAGCACAAGTTTGCTTGATCATTCTCGTCTTCTGACTCATTTGTAGAATCTGAATCACTCCATGATGCTACCATGACCTTTTTCTTTCTATCATTCTTCCTGAAGTTGTTCTTCTTCTTTTGTGAACAATCTTTCACAAGACTATTTGTTTCACCACATTCAAAACAAGTCAGAACCTTAGTTTTCTTTGTAGAGTTAGAAAACTTACCTCGAGGTCTTGATGTTCACGGATATTCTTTATTGTTTGCAGACTGTTTCTTTATTTTAAGAATCTTTGCGAGACCCTTAGAGATCATGGAAATTGCATCTTCTTCATCTTCATCATCACTATCTTCCTCTTCTGATGGTAACTCATCCTTTTTCGATCTTAAAGTCAGATTCTTTGTGTTGGATGGGAGCTCTCCATCTTCTTATCCAAGAACCATCTCGTGTGTGATGAGTTTTCCAAGGAGGTCATCAAGAGGAAGAGTTGAGAGATTCTAAGCTTCTTCGATAGCAAATATCTTTGGTCTCCACTTAGCTTAAGGTAAGCTCCTTAGAACCTTCCTAACTTTTTCTTCATTTGTGAAGATATTTCCTAGTGAGTCCATGTTGTTCACGATCTTAATGAATCTTATGAGCATTTCCTTGATTGTTTCATTTGGATTCATCTTGAATAACTCGTATTGTCTGAGAAAAATGCTAATCTTTGTTTCCTCAACTTGACTTGTTCCTTCGTAAGTGACAACAAGTTTGTCCCATATTTCCATTGTACTCTTACATGATGAGATGCGGTTGAATTCATTGGCATCTAATCCGCAGTAGAGTAGGTTCATTGCTTTGTAGTTCTTTGGCACACTGTCCAGGTCAGCTTGTGTAAAGTCAGCTTCTTTCTTTGGGACTTGAACACCTTCAATTGTTGTAGTTGGGACTTTGGGGTCATTCTAAACAATGCTCCATAGTTTCATGTCCTGGTCAATAATGAACATACAAATGAGTGCTCTCCAATGAGCAAAGTTGTTGTCACCGAAGAGTGGAGGTCGAGATGAGGATCTTCCATGAGCAAATCCTCCATCACCTACAGGATTCATGATTAATCTCACTGATGGTTAAATCAATATACGTGAGTCTAGCTCTGATACCAATTGAAGAACCGGTAGGTGAAATAAAAGGTTAAAATATACTCTAGAAGGGGGGTTGAATAAAGTATGAGAACTTTTCACAAAACCAATGTCAAGGCTTTAAAACCAATTTCAAGGGCCCTGATGTCGATCTCAGTTCTTTGTGAAACTTTGACTTCAAGGGCTTTGAAACAACTTTCAAGAGCCTTGACTTTGAAATCCTGCAAAACAAAGTTACTCACAATAAACAAGATATAGTGTGGAATTTAAAAGATCGACCCAAGGATATGTTTACGAAGTTCGGCTCTAAATAGCATACTCTTTATCCCAGGTTATACCTGTAGGATCTAACTTTCTATTATCAGATTCAAAGAGTCCTAGATACAAACTAGAAGAAATCCCCTTCTTCTTTCACTGTAGCCAATGCTACGATCTAGCTTCAACTCTTAACCTTGCTATAATAGCCTAGTTACTTCGCAGAGTAACACACACTCTAGTATAACACTCTTTAGATATGCCAATGAAGCTCTAAGTGTTTTCCTCACTCTAGAATGTAGACGTTATGATTATAAGAAGAGGAAAACTTCTGGAAAGAATGAAGATGGTGATAGCTTAAAGACGTATATGCTTGTTTTGATCGCTTTCGGTGTCTTATGTCTTCAAACTTCATCTCCATCTATAGTCTTCTATGAGGAGTCTAGTAGCCGTTGAAAAGGTTGTTGCAACGTTCTAATTCCTCCATAGAAAACGTGAGTTGTTTGAAGGTGAAGTAGTCGTTGTTGTAGTCGTCTATCTTCTCTTGCTTCCCTTCATTGACACTTGTTGTAGATTCTTCAAGATCTTCTCTCTTTTTCTTCTTCTTCTTTTTGACGCTCGTCGAATATCTTCATCACCGTAATCTTTTATTTGGAAATCCGCCGTTGAAGATATTTTCTTAATATCCGAGATCTTCTTGTTGTAGATCCGTTGGAGATCTTGTGCCGAGATATTCTTGTTATCTTTGGTTGTTAAAGTCATAGATCTTCTCCTTAGGATATGAGATCTTGGTTGTTGAGGATCTTGTTGGTTAAAGTTAATAGTTGTTGAAGTCCTGATCTTCTCTTAAGATATGCCGTTTGAAGATCTTTGAAGATCTTGGTTGTTGAAGATCTTGTTTGTTGGAGATCTTGTTTGTTGGAGATCCTTGATCTTCTCTTCCTTGATTATAACGTTAAAAGATCTTTCTTGTTGGAGATCCTTGATCTTCTCTCTCTCTCTTGAATGTGACATTCAAAGATCCTTCTTGTTGGAGATCCACGATCTTCTTTCTTTGTTTGAAAATCTTCTAGATCTTCTCATTCTTGGAATGTCGTTGAAGCTTTTTCCTTTGAACGTTGAGATCTTCTATCGTGAAACAACCTCATCCCTTTGCGTCAAATGTTGAGATCTTGTTGAGACCTTTTCATGGTTGACTAGATCTTCTCTTGGCATCTTGAATGTTTTTCTTTTTAGCTAAGATCTTTCGCCATTTCATAGTGGTTGAGATCTTCTCCTTGTTCCTTGAATGTTCTTCTAGTTAGCTAAGATCTTGCACCATTTGAGGATCTTCTTGGTGAGCTAAAATAGTTGCATCGTTGATATCCATCTTTACTTGACCGAGATCATTTGTGTAGAAATCTTGTGATCCTTTGTATATAAACCTTGTAAGATCTTCTTCGTTGTAGGCTGCAATATAATCTTCGAATAATATTTTTTTTGGTGACCCAAATCTTCTTGTTAAATATTGGAAGATCTTCTTGTAATCCATGGTAGTAAAGCTTGATTTGGTTTGAATCTTCGTTGGTTGAAAAGTCTTTGTCGTTGAAAAATGCTCAAGCCGAATCTGCCCTTGTATCGTGTTTCAAGGCCCTTGAACTCAATTTCAAAATTTGCTTATCCCTTGATATCCTTTCCGAGGCCCTTTCAAACGCTTTTCAAAAACCCTTGGAACTCCATTCAAATTCTTTGAGTGTTGAAATGTCTTCATCCGAATTCTCCTTGTATTGCTTTTCAAGGCCCTTGAAACTCCTTTCAAGGGTGCAGCTCAATCCCTTGCTTGTCTCTTGTAATTCATTTCAAGGCCCCTTATAATGCTTTACAAAGCGTGCACACATTTAACAAAGACAAACCAAACAATCTAGAAATATGATCGATATTTATTAGTTAATAAAACCACTAGATACATGTTTAAGTCTTCCATCATAAATATAACCAACTCATAATCAAGGTGGAGTTATCACTTTGATAGCATGAGATGTCGTTTATACCGACCTATGTTTTATTGATTGCCCCGTTGCGTGGTTGTGATAACCTTTCCCTTTAATCCGGTCGTAGAGTCTGGGAGGTTCTCTGATGTCAGGCTAGACTGGCTTTACAAGAAGGGTGCAATCCACTCCCATAGGGTACACGGATTGTGTGACCGATATTCGTACAGCTGGCTATCAGGCTCAAAGGCGAGGATGTGTCAGTCCTCGTGTCACATACTTTAATCTATCTATATATACACGATTTGAGTGAATGACTATTACTTAAAGATAATAAATGGGTAAATGTGCGATAGTATGCTAATATGTTTATCTTTCCATGATTGTGTTTCTGCTTATGCATTACCTTATATATATGTATGGTTAGCTAATGGTTTATTACCATGTTGTAGATGCCCTACAGGATAGGCGTGTTGCTGAGTGATCTAGCAGAGTGGCAGGCCGAGGACCTCTCATACATAGGATGGTTATGTCTTTTGGGGTTGTTATGCTTCCCTCCTACGTGAGGATGATCTTTTGTTACCACCTGTGTGAGGATGTTGTTGTTTATACTTGGCTATGATGTTGTTTACCTTTTAGTTGTACAGTTTATACAGTTTTATGCATTTGTTTTATATCTGTCAGTGCCATGTTGTAAGGTCCAGTGAATTGTTTTCAGGCTAGGGTCAGGATCCACTGTGAGATCCTAGCCCAATGTGGCATATCGAGTCCCGCGGATTCAGGGTGTTACAGAGTTGGTATCAAAGCCTTAGGTTGACAACAATGGCACTTGCTACCTGCAATGAGGTTTGATAGGTAAAATAAACAGAACCCGAAAGGGGTTTGACGTTTTCAAAAGGATTTTTGGTTTTAAGTGTGGTTTTGGGTTAGAACGTACGAGAAGTCACCTCTGCTATGGATCTTTGCAGTATAGATATGTATATATATATATATATATATATATATATATGTGTGTGTGTTGTGGATGATGTTTGTATGTTATATATATATATATATACCTATACATATGGCCTATATAGAGCCTTATAAGTTAGGTGTGAATACCCCGCAGATGGCTCGGATTAGAGCTACCACTACTGTAGGCCGAGGTAGAGGTAGACCACCTCTTCCTTCGGGCGTGATAGGAGAGGGACCAATTACAGCTGCTGATCTACCAGTGCTGGAGGAGGTACATGAGGAGATTTCCAAGGGTGTCATCCCAAAGACGAGGAGTGGTGGATCGAGGAGACATCATTCACATCGAGTCCAGTCTGATGACTCGGATCGTGTCTCCATGAGGGGGCTAGAGTTTAGAGATTACATCCGACGGGTTGAGGAGGCTGCAAGAGCTTGCAGGCGGGCCCTAAATCTACCAGGGTATGAGGGATCTTCAAGGATGTCTCAAGGAGCCACACAAGTGCCAACTATGCCGGCACGTGCTGCTGAGACTGTTCGAGCTACAGAGGAGACCAAAGGGCCTCGACCAGATACCTGGTTGAAGGCATTCCATCATATGGGTGTACCACCGTTCTCAGGAAAGATTGGTTTGGAGATAGAGGTCTGGATAGGACATGTAGACTCAGGTTAGAATCTATCAGATGTCCTGAGGACAGACGGATAGAACTAGTACAGTCTCTATTCCGTGACCTTGCACATCAGTGGTGGAGGATTGTACGAGCCAGAGCCACCAACTGAGCGCATGAGAAGTATGATTAGAGAGCAGTTCTGCCCTGCCTCACTGAGGAGGGAGAAGCTGCAGGATTTTATGGAAGCCGGCTTTGATGATGTGCCTATTGCAAACGCCATCAGCCGCTTCTAGACTGAGTTAGCTTTGTTGGTCCAACTGCACCATCTGAGGACCAGCATGTATAACTGTTCTCCCATTGACTGAGGGAGAGCACATGCTCATATATGGAGGGATTCCATTGTGAGTCCCTAGCTGATTATCAGGACCGACCTTCTGCTTGTGAGAGGGAGCGAGGCACTCAAAGGAGGGCTTCTCATATGGGACGGTCTAAGAAGAGGCAGCGCACTAGGCAGACTAGTGGAGTTAGAGGAGCATCTAGTTCTAGACGAGACCAGAGACGTCAGAGTTACCCCTCATCTGCACTGATTGTAGATAAGGGACGATAGTGTTACAACTGTGGTGATCCTGGACATTTGAAGCCAGAGTGTACCAGACCAGTTGTGACTTGCTTTACCTTTGGTAACCAGGACATCGAGTTGCCTTATGTAGGAAGGGTGGAGTTGCATTTCAGCAGGGTTCTTCCCCTACCAGTGTGGCAGGAGGTGGTCAGAGGACACCTCAGTAGCAGACATAGGGACAGTAGAGAGGCCCAAAGCGTCCTTCTACTCAGGGATCTGCTCCCGGACCGACTAAAGGTAGAGGTCGTGGTGGGAGTACCACTGACACTAGAGGAGCTCAGGGTAGAGCTTTTGAGATGAGGAGTGCAAAAGAGCCGCCAACACCGGCTGCTACTGTAATATCCGGAATTTTTATTCCGTTTAATTCCGAATCAAATCGGACTTCGAGCCGTTGACGGTTTTCCATTCTATCTAGTATTTCTTTCTTCACAAATTTTATCATTTTATGTAGAATTTAATTCACATAAAATGATAAAATTATATCAAGCTCTAATTCTTATAATTATTTATCATTTTATGTAGAATTTAATTCACATAAAATGATAGAATTATATCAAACCCTAATTCTTATAATTAATTCTTAACGACGACTTTAGACGAGATCAAGACAAGGCTGAGATGAGATTTCGCAAGGCTGAGACGAGATTTCGACAAGGCTGAGACGAGACCATGACAAGGCCATGACACGTTTTGACAAGGTTGTGACAAAGCCAAGACAACTATTTCAGCCCACTATTCCTACCTTGCTTCAGCCCAGTTCGCAGCCCATAGCAACCCACTCTCCCTCGCTTCAGCCAGTGCAACGCCAGCCCACTCTCTCGCTTCAGCCAGTGCAGCGCCAGCCCACTCTCTCTCTTTAGCCAGTGCCAGCGCCAACCCACTCCTATGCTTCAGCCCAGACCCTTGCTCGTGCTAGCCCAGCTACACGTTCAGCCCAGGAAGAAGTAACAGCCGGCCCTTCCTCTCCCTTTTCTTCACAACGTAACCGCTGTTGAGTTGAAGAAGAGCTTCTATAACAACTCCTTGATTCACGCAGCAAGGATCCATTCAGCCTACACGTTCCCTTCCACCTCCCTACGTACAGAAACTCGATTTGAGAAGCAGCCGTTCAAGCTTCTTCACACAGCACCCGGGTCAAATGCTCCTGCACACAGCAAACGAATAGCCTCTCATCTCAAGCTGCGTTTAGGACTCCATCTGAGTGCACTCAAAAGTGAGAAGTTGATCCGTACTTGGCTGTTCAGCCGGCTCCAAGACGTGACACACCAGTAAGCTCACCATCTCTCTTTCTTCTGATTATATATGCAGAAGAATCTACCCCAATCCTTGCTGTTTCCCTCCCTACACCCTGGATTGCGACACAGAAGGAGACTCAGGGCTACGAGGTACACCAATCCGTCCAGAAACAACATCGAAGCCTGCTTAAAACAGTAAGTGCAGCCACCTTGGAGAGTCTCTTCTGTAGATGTAATTTAAGGGCTGAACCATGATTGTAAGTGTGTATCGATTCAATAGGACTCGAAAGGAAGAGTTGTTCTCACCGAATTGTTGGGGAAAGGAGAGTTTGCAAAGGCTCAAACCTGAGGTGTGTAGGAGACTCCAGTAATGCACTAACCAGAGGTGACAATCGTAAATGAGATCCTATGTTGTTTCCTGAAATTTTTGTATTCCAGAAACTATGATGAGCAGTCATGTTTGAGGATAAATTTCGATGCCTTAGAGATAGAATCCATCGTTCAAATTTTAGTATGTTATAGAGTGATATGCATACTGTAAGGTATCAAAAATTGGGACTTAACCAACGGTTAGATTTAGATCTGTGAAGATGCAAAAGTGACTAGTTAGGTTGTTTGGGAAATGATCCTAGGAAAATGCTAAGTATAGATATTTGGTTTGAGTTCAACTTTAAAGATTTTTTGTAGAAGTAACGGTTAAACAGTTTTAAGAAATTCTTGCTCCTATGAATAGATTAGATATAATAGACGATTTAGAAATTTATTTTAGAATTTTTATAAGTTTATTTTAATTTCATATTTGAAGCTGTAGTTGGACTTTAGTGACTTTTTGGGAAATAGAAAATGGATAGTTTCTCTAGTTGTTACCTAAAATCATCCTAGGGAGTAGAATATGGTTAGTTAGCCTCAAATTAGAATTTAAGTACGTATTCCGGGTTTTTGGAAGTTCCGGGACCAAGGGTAAAATAGTCATTTTGCCTTAAATAAGCACTGTAATAATTTCTGCAAATAGAATCTTACATCTTAGGAGTTTTAGACTTCTAAATACCCAGGGAAATGTGTTGACCCACGTGCCTCCTTTGACATGCAACTGAGTTTCTACAGTTACCGATTTAGTGGTGGTTAAAAGAGAGTCGAGATTTGATTCTGGTAAGTCCACGGACTTACTTAGCTGGCTTCTCGCATGTGTGTGATGTGTATGAGTGGTGTTTGATAGTTAAGATAAATAACGAAACCGGAATAGGCCAACCATACTATATTGTATAATTGACCCAAGTGTATGATAACGGATCGTGACATCATCTGCCTAGCTCTTGCGAGAGTCTAGGAGGTTCCCTGCGACCAGCCCAATCTGGTAGACGGTCAAATGCATTAGTACCATTCCGTGTTGGTAAACGGGGACAGGGGTGAGGTTTGGGAATCCCTCGTGTCACAAAATAAGTATCATTAGTAATGACGTATCACTTAATTAAAGATAATCAAAAGGAATGAGTGTTGCATGGTGATTGTGTATGTTGTGTGTTTGTGTTTTTACCTTTATACTTATGCATAGATTGTTAGCTAACGGTTTTATACCGCTTGTAGATGCCTTGCAGGTTAGGGAGGCGATCAAGTGATCCGGCGGTAGTAGGCAGCCGGGGTCCCGTGCATTATAGGACGGGACTGTTATATTTTATTTCATGATTGTTGAGACTGATGTTGGTATTTTGGTTTTGAGACTTGGTTGTAATGTTTTCAGATTTGGATTTTCAGTTCGCTCATGATATAAAACTTTATGTTATGCCTTTTTATTTGTGTCGTGTTGTAAGGTCCGATGAAGTTGTTGCCAGGTTAAGGGCCGGGACCCACTGTGAGGTCCCAGCTCGTAGCATTTCGGGTCCTCTAGGATTCGGGGTGTTACAGCTACAGGTAACATTTTGCTTCATGGTTTACCTATTAGAGTTTTGTTTGATACGGGTGCTACGCATTCATTTATTTCTGATACATGTGTTGAGCGTCTGAGTTTAGCTACTATAGAGGGGATACCCTTTACTATAGGGTTACCTGATGGTAGTTGGGTCAGAGGTACCCGTGAGATACGTAGTTGTCCCCTTCGTTTAGGGACTCGTGTTTTGCTTGTTGACTTTTTAGTCATGCCATTGATGCATGAAGAAGTCATATTAGGTATGGATTGGATGTGTAGACACCGTGCGGCCTTAGATGTTGGTAGGAGGAATGTCACAGTCTCTACCGAAGTTGGTTAGATTGAGGTCTTTTGAGATTCGGACCTTGGGAAGATGGACTCTATCATTAGTGCCGTACGAGCAGCTAGACTGATAGCACTGGGATGTGATGCCTTCTGGTGCTATTCCATAAAGGATGGACAGAGTCCAGCTTTGGAGGACATAATAGTGGTCTGGGAGTTTGTAGACGTGTTTGCTGAGCCGTTGATCTTGCCGCCTCAGAGGAGTGTAGACTTCAGTATTGAGTTGGAGCCTGACAGGAGACCCATCTCGAAGGCCCCATATCGTATGGCACCTGTCGAGATGTTGGAGCTGAAGAAGCAACTCGAGGAGTTGGCTTAGAATGGATTTATTCTCCCTAGCGTTTCACCATGGGGTGCACCTGTCCTCTTCGTGCGGAAGAAGGACGGATCGTTGAGACTGTGTATTGACTACAGAGAGCTAAACAAGGTGACCATCAAGAACAAGTATTCATTGCCTCGTATTGATGATCTACTTGATCGGCTCAAGGAGCGACAATCTTCTCCCTGATTGATTTATGCTTAGGATACCACCAATTGAGGGTGAGGGAGCAAGATGTGCATAGGACAGCATTTTGTACCCTTTATGGAAATTATGAGTTTGTAGTTATGTCATTCGGGCTGACGAATGCCCCATCAGTCTTCATGGAGTTGATGAACAGTATCTTGATCGACTTCCTTGACCAGTTTGTAGTAGTTTTCATTGATGACATTCTGGTATCCTCTCGTAGCAGAGAGGAGCATGCCGGTCATCTGAGGACAGTTTTGCACATTTTGAGGGCTAGAGAGCTGTATGTCAAGCTCTCTAAGTTTGAGTTCTGGATGTCTGAGGTTGCTTTCCTTGGATACATAGTCTCCGCCGATGGGATTATGGTTGATCCGACGAAGATTGAGTTTGTTGCTGCATGGTCGACACCGACAAACGTCAAGGAAGTGCGTAGCTTTCTTGGCCTAGCCGGATATTACAAACGCTTTGTGGAAGGATTTTCTGTGATTGTATGTCCACTTACGAGTCTTCTTAGGAAGACTACTAGATTTGTATGGACTGATCAGTGTGCCGAGATTTTGAGGAGTTGAACAGGCGTTTGACTTCTGCTCCTGTCTTGGCACAGTCAGAGGGTTCTGATGATTTTCTGGTTTACAGTGATGCATCCAAGCTAGGCTTGGGATGTGTATTGATGTAGAGAGGCAGAGTGATTGCATATGCGTCTAGACAGCTGAAGACGTATGAGGAGAACTACCCGACTCATGATTTGGAGTTGGCAGCGGTAGTTCATGCTTTGAAGATCTGGAGACATTACCTGTATGGTGCTACCTGTCAGATCTTCACAGACCATAAGAGTCTAAAGTACATTTTTATGCAGCGGGAGTTGAATAACCGCTAGCGTCGATGGCTTGAATTGATCAAGGACTTTGACATTGAGATTTTGTATCATCCTGGGAAGGCGAATGTTGTAGTTGACGTCTTGAGTAGGAAGACGCCTCGAGAGAAGGCGATTGCGAGACTGACAACTCAGCCTCAATTTCAGAGGGATCTAGCTTGGCTAGAGATGGACATCCAGTTTCCTGATGAGGATGCCCAATTATATGCTTTAGAGGTTTTACCTGGTTTGTTGGATGAGCTCCAGCAGAAGCAAGGGACTTGTCCGACCTTGATGAGGATCAGAGAGAGGATGTCTCGTGGAGAGGGACCCAGTTCTCCATTGGAGCAGATGGGATGATGAGTCATCATGACCGTATCTGTGTACCTGCTGATGCAGAGTTGAGACAAAGGATCTTACAGGAGGCTCACTGTACACCTTACTCAGTACATCCAGGTACGAGTAAGATGTACCATGATATGAGATGTTCATATTGGTGAGGAGGGTTGAAGCCCAATGTAGCCAGATTTGTGGCACAGAGTGCGACCGGTCAGCAGGTCAAGATATAGCATTGCAGAACTGGAGGTGATCTCCATCCGCTGTCAGTACTGTAGTGGAAGTGGGAGGACGTCTCCATGGACTTTGTGACTGGATTTAGGCCTAGTAGGAGTTTTGATGCCATTTGGGTTGTTGTTGACAAACTGACGAAGACAACACGTCTCATTCCTATCAAAGAGACGTGGCCAGTGAGTAGATTTGCTGAGGAGTACACTAGACAAATAGTGAGATTCCATGGTGTATCGAGGACGATCGTCTATGATCTTGATGGACGGTTTACCTCGAGATTTTGGCAGCATATTTAGACTGCTTTGGGAACGAGTCTACACTTCACGACTGCGTTTCACCCCCAGACAGATGGTCAGCCTGAGAGGACCATCCAGACCCTGGAGGATATGTTGCGAGCTTGTGTGTTGGATTAGGGACAGGGATGGTCTGATTACCTCCCACTTGTTGAGTTCTCATACAACAACAGCTGCATGCATCTATTGGGATGGCTCCTTATGAGGCACTGTATGGACGTAGGTGCCGTACACCTTTATGTTGGGATGAGCCTAGCAATATTAGTGGGAAAGCGCTAGAGCAGATTCAGGATGATATGGCTCGAGTAGCGCTGATTAGAGAGAGGATACTGGCTGCACAGAGTCGCCAGAAGTCGTATGCAGACAAGTAGCGTCGACCTCTAGAGTTCAGGGTAGGAGCTCATGTCTGGTTGAGAGTATCTCCGACGCGTGGCGTCAGACGTTTTGGCATAAAGGGGAAGTTGAATCCCCGATATGTCGGTCCTTTCGAGATACTGGATAGAATTGGGAGGGCAGCCTACAGGTTAGCTTTGCCTCCGAGGTTAGAGGGTGTTCACCCTGAGTTCCATGTGTGACAGCTGAGGGAGTATATACCAGATCCGAGGCACATTGTGAGTTATAATGATTTGGTGATTGAGCCGTACGACACCTTTGCTGAGCATCCTATTGCAGTCTTAGAACGAGGTGTGAGACGCCTGCGTTCGAAGGACATTCCTATGCTGAGGATACAGTGGTCTAGACGAGGACCTGAGGAGGCTACATGGGTGACTGAGGATAGTATCCAGAGGAACTATCCAGAGTTTTATGCTGAGATAGATGCACCTAGGGTCGATGAGTAGATGTTAGTGCTATCTTGGTGAGTATATGATTATGTGCTTACGTGCTTATATGCCTTGATTTGTTTACTCCATACTAGCTATGATGTGATTTATGATCTTATTAGATCTTGATGTGCTAGCGTGATGTATGATTATAGTTGGAGATGGTTCTTTACTTCATGCTATCTGAGTGTGACTAGGATTCAGCTGGAGATGGTTCTTTCCTCCATGCTACCTTGATGGACATAGTTTATTGGAGATGTTATTCCTCCATGCGATGTATATGAGTATAATTTGGCTAGAGATGTGCTTCCTCTATGCCTTGTAATGTGATATGGCGAGAGATGTGATTCCTCTACGCCTTTGGGTAGCGTTATGGCTTTGTTTTCTGGAGTTGATGATTCCTCAATGTTCATGCTTGAGGTTATTGACTGATATAGACTATGACCTTCTGAGCGGAGATGTGATACCTCCGATAGATAGAAAGAGAGAGTTATACCTCGGCTTATGGGTCCGAGAGGATTTGGGATTTTGCAAGTTTTGGGACGAAACTTGTTTTTAGGGGGGTTAGGTGTAAGAGCCTTAGTCTTCAAGAGACCCCACACCTGCGCCTGAGCTGAGACGCAGCTGCTGTGAGGCTTTGGAGCTGCAGAGGGCCACCCCTACGCCCTGCCTGGCCACCCCTGCGGGCCTGTGAGCCGCCCCTACGGCCAGGCCAGGCCACCCCTGCGGTTTATGGCGGGTTGCACCCGTCTTCTTTGACCCGAGCCCTTGCTTTTGACCCTTCTTCCTTTATATATCTTCTTCTTCCCTTCTATATGAGGGTTTCCTCATTCTCTTTCTTGCTCCATCTCTCTCCCTACGTTCATCTTCTCTTCTCTTCTTCTTTTGGATCTCTTCTTGAGTTTTCTTGAAGTTTTGTTGAGTTTGAGAGTTGTGTAGGGCTTTACTTGCTGATTGTTGATGGTTGTTGTTGTTGAGCCTTGTGTGAGTCAGCTTGAGGTGTTGTGGTGTTGTGTTTGATCTCCTGGAGAGCTCAGCTGGTGAGTCCCATGGCTTCTTTCCTTCCTTTCTTCATTCTTCCATCTTATTTCATCTTCTCTTCTTCTAGCTTAGATCCTTTTACATTGGATCTTGTTCCAGCCATGATTGGTATATGTTGATGTATATATATGTATGTTTCTGTATGTATGTGTATTGGTTGAAGAAGGAGTGAAGGAATCGAAGGAAGGAGTGAAGAAGGGGCTGAATTGGGGTCTTTTGTTGTCCAGCAGCCCCAGCACCACCTTGCAGCTGCCCCTGCGCCGGCCAGAGTCCGCCCCTGTGCCACCTGTGAGCCGCCCATGCGGCCACCTGTACTAGCTGGTGTATTCACTTGGTTTTGCAGGTGTGTGTTGCTTCTAGGCTTGCTTTAGGATGCCTTTGTTCCCTCCTTTCCTAGTGTGAGTGTATAGGATCATGCTAGATGTGTGAGGATGAATTTTGATGAGGTTATGATCGATATATGCCTTGTACGGCTTTAAGGACTTAGGTTGATGTTGGTTGAGAATTTGAGATTGAGTATGATCCCTATGGATCCCTTTGGGTCTATGTGTGACCCTTGTGTAGATAGGAGTTTGATGTATCTCTTTATGCCTTATTTATAGGTTGTGTTATCCCTCTAGTGTAGAGGTGATCGTGATTGAGTTTGATCGAGGTTGAGGTAAGTTCGTAGGACTTACTTAGCTACCATCCTTATATTGGGTGTTTGCATCAGTGGTGTGTGCGTTATGTGTTTGTTATGATAGCATGAGATGTCGTTTATACCGACCTATGTTTTATTGATTGCCCCGTTGCGTGGCTGTGATAACCTTTCCCTTTCATCCCCCCATGGAGTTTGGGAAGTTCTCTGATGTCAGGCTAGACTAGCTTTACAGGAAGGGCGCAATCCACTCCCATAGGGTACACGGATTGTGTGACCGATACTCGTACAGTTGGCTATCATGCTTAGAGGCGAGGATGTATCGGTCCTCGTGTCACATACTTTCATCTATCTATATATACACGATTTGAGTGAATGACTATTACTTAAAGATAATAAATGGGTAAATGTGTGATAGCATGTTGATGTGTTTATCTTTCCATTATTGTGTTTGTGCTTATGCATTACCTTATATATGTATGGTTAGCTAATGGTTTATTACCATGTCGTGGATTCCCTACATGATAGGCGTGTTGTTGAGTGATCTAGCAGAGTGACATGCCGAGGACCTCTCGTACATAGGATGGTTATATCTTTTGGGGTTGTTATGCTTCCCTCCTACGTGAGGATGATCTTTTGTTACCTCCTGTGTGAGGATGTTGTTGTTTATACTCGGTTATGATGTTGTTTACCTTTTGGTTGTACAGTTTATACAGTTTTATGCATTTGTTTTATATATGTTAATGTCATGTTGTAAGGTCCAGTGAACTTGTTGTCAGGCTAGGGTCAAGATCCACTGTGAGATCCTAGCCCAATGTGGCATCCCGAGTCCCACGGATTCGGGGTATTACAACACACACTCTAGTATAACACTCTTTAGATATTTCAATGGAACTCTCGAGTTATATCTCTCTCAAAGGGATAAAGACTTTGTTAAAGAGAGAAAGAAAAACTTGTTTGATCGAATAAAGATGCTTAGGATCGCTTGAAGACTTTGGATATTTCTGTGTACCTTCTTCTTCATTCGACATCTTCGTTTATAGTCTTCGATGGAGAGGTCTTCTAGCCGTTAAAAAAATGACCGTTGTAGATGTTTCTTCTTCTCCATGGAAAACGCTTCTTGGTTGAGATGAGATAGTTGTTGTAGATCTTCTATCGTCTTCATCTCCTTAAAGCACATTGAACCTTCTATTCTGTAATCTTCTCACGCTTGTTGAAGATCTTTGTTTGTTGATCGAGATCTTGTTGTGAAGATTTCCGAAATCTATTGAGAAATGATGTTGCGCTTTTGGTTGAGGATCTTTGCAAGATCTTGTTTTGAATCGAACCCACTTGGTCGTTAAGATCTTCTTTGTTGAGCATATCTTCTTATTGAGCATATCTTCTTGGAAGATCTTCTTTTGATTCTTGGTTGATTTGATTGTTAGAGATTTGAATTCCTTCCAACCGCTTTGTCCTTTGGAACTGACTTCAAGGCTTTGGCTTCTGATCTCTTGAAATGACTTTCAAGGCCTCTTGGTTGAACTTCTTCAAACTCTCCGTATGTCCCTTGTATCTGATTTCAAGGCTTCCGTTTGTCCCTTGAGATGTTTTCCAAGGCCTGCATACATTCTAGACAAACATCAAAACACGCCAAGCAACTAGAAATACAATCGATATTTTGTTAGTATAAAAACCACTATATTTGTGTTAAGTCTTTCATCATCACCTATACAAATATATAATCAAGGTGGAGTTTTCAAAAATGTTCAGAATTTTCAAAGACACAATTACAAACATAATCTGCTAGATATCCAAGTTGGTGATGGTCTCTGGATGATCTTCTGACAGGTGGAGGAGATGGGACATCATTAGATTGGGGTATTAATGGACTATTGAAGGTGGTGGTAGAAGTATTGAAGGTGGAGATAATAGTTGGTGGTAGTATATCACATGCAAAAGCAGGTGGAGGAGAAAAAAAGGGTGGATCTATGGAGGTTGTGGTATATGTATATTTTGCAAAAAGAAATATGTCCTCATGAAAAACAACATCTCTAGAGATGAAGGTAGAACGTGTCTCTAGATTTAACAGTTTATATGCATTCTTTCCATAGGGATTACCAAGGAAGACACATGGAATAGCTCTAGGCTGAAATTTATCCCTTCCATGTTGAAGCATAGTATAAGCAACCAAAGACCTTAAAATGATCATATGTAGGAGAGACACCAAAGAATACCTCATAAGGAGATTTGTGATGAAGAACCTTTGTTGGAAGCCTATTGATGATATGAACAACTTGCAAGTTACAATCACCCTAGTAAGATAGAGGTAATTTGGAATTAAATAAGAGAGCTCTTGCTACTTCTAAGATCTGTTTGTGCTTCCTTTCAACCACACCATTCTTTTGTGGAGTAGCAACACAAGAATTTTGATGCAAAATTCCTTTGGAGAGAAGATAAGTTGAATGTAGTTTGCTTGTACCAAGTTCAAGAGCATTGTCTAATCTTATAGCTCTGATTTGATATTTGAACTGCCTTTTTGCCATGTTGATGAAGGATTTTGAGATAATCAAAAGCGCTGCCTTTAGAAGGAAGTAAGTGAATCCAATTAATTCGACTAAAATCATCTACTATGGTAAGAAAGAACTTCGTTCCATTGTATGTATTAACTTTGTATGGCCCCCATGTATCTACATGAAGAAGCCCAAAAGGATGTGTAGTTTTGATACAACTTGTAGGAAAAGAAAGCCTAGTTTGCCTTGCTCTAGCACATATGTCACATGAAGCAATGCTAGTTTTATGACAATCTCTTACAAAAGGAAAACTCTGAAGTTTGTACATAGATGGGAAGATGACCCAGCCTAGCATGTCATGTGTTTGCAGAAACAAGATTACATTGACATGTTGTAGTTTTTGTTGTTGTTGGTGTGGCTCCAAAGTGATTAAGACCTCTATGAGCTTTACCAAGGTTTAAAGTCCTCTTGGTGAGATGTTTGTGGAAGAAGAATTCTGATGATGAAAAGCAAACTATGCTTGAGGTGTCATTTGCTAACTTGCCAACAAAAAGCAAGTTACATTTAAAAGAAGGAACATAAAGCACTTCTTGTAGTGTGAGAGTAGGTAATAATGGAATGGAACCAACAAGATTAACCTTTGTAGCAAAATCATTAGGTAAAGAAATGGTATAAGGCCTTGGAATGACTATTGTCCTACTAAATAAAGACAAGTCAATGCATATATGACAGCTAGCTCCACTGTCTATTATCCAGGAGACATAAGAATGTGTAGAAAATGCACAAGGTATGTCAACCTTACCAGCAAACTCATCAAGCTGCATAGAATTTGAGGAAGAATTGGGAGGCTGGATTGAGAGCATTTGAAGTAGACGGTTGTATTAATCTGTGTTCAATCGAGGGGCCATAGAATCAGATTTTGGAGACTGACTGTCAACGTGATCAGGAAACTTGTTTGTATATGGAGATCTGTCATCAGATTGCTTGTTCTTGGATGACTTTGTAGGAAATCCAATGAGATAATAACACCTATCAACATTGTGAATTGTTTTCATGCAATTTGTGCAATGGTATTTGGATTCCTTATGTGATTTCTTGTTGTCTGTGTTGGCAAGGCAAGCAGCAGTTGTGTCCACTATAGGAGTAGGAGAATGAATGGGTCGTTGATTCTCCTTTTAAATCAACAAAGAATGATCCTCAGATAAAGAAGGTAGTTGTTTCATCAAGAGAATAGAACCTCGAGTAGTAGTATATTCATCAGGGAGTCCCATGAGAAATAGAATAACCATTTGTTTCTCGTCAAAAGCAAGAAACTCTTTTGCAGAACCACATGTGCAATGAGGTAAATTCCTAAGAGAAGAAAGTTCATCCCAACAAGTTTTTAGCTTTGTGAAGTAAGAGGAGATGGAATCGGAGCCTTTTGTGGTGTTGATGAGCTCCTTTTGAATTGAGTAAAGTTGTGTGTTACCATATCATTGTAACGCGTACAATATGTGTTTAGAGGAGATGTAGATGCCGGCATCGGGAATACTCCATTGGCGAGCAATAGCTTGTTCTTGGCAGAGAGACCGATGCGCATGAAACACCTTCATTCAGTGTAGTTCTTTCCATCGAAGGATTTGTCAACCAAGCGTAAGCCTAGATGATAAGATGGATGCAAATACAAGGTGTGATGATGATCGATGACAACAGGTGAGGAATTAGGGGTATCGGCGTGAGTAGAATCCGTTTCAAACATGATTGGCGTAGCGGAAAAATTAGGTTTACGGATCGAAATAGATGTTTGATTACCATGATAGAATGATAGAAAGAGATATCCATGGAAGAGATAGTCATGGAAGATGATGGAGGTTGATTGAAGAAGACGAAATGAAGAAGAATAGTTTGTTATATTCTTGTTACAAGAAGTTGGTACATATATTTATAGGAAAGAGTAAAAAGGAAGCTTCCTAACACTTGTCTACTTTTCTTTTTATTTCTACAATACATTTATAAAGTATATGTGTATACATTAGCATTATTCCTGTATCAATTATTGACTATAAAAGCTCAGACGATCAACAAATATAGTTATAGTATGCTTTTTGTACTTCTTTTTATTGTAGTGTCCGGATACAACCTACTCACCAGGGATATTATTCAGTTGAAATTGTTGTAGTGAGTATACTTCACTATTAATTGAGAACTACACTTGAAAGTTATTGGTTGAGCATCAAGCACTCTACATAATAGGAAAATGGGATCTTCATTCCAAAATGTCGAGGCTTCTTTTGGCTATGAACGAGATAAGCTGATTGTGTTTACAGTCGATGAGAAGTATCTTGAAACTATTTGGCTCCGTTGTTGTTCTAACACTCATGGTTATTCAGTTTACAACAATGACTTGTATGAGATGATGTTGAACGAGCTTTCTTCTAGACAATGAAGTATATGAATCTCACTTGTTTTTTTTTATTTGGTACTTACAAGTCACAACAACCCTGGAACAAACTTGCAGTCTTGTACTTCAAACTACCCCAAAAGGTAAGCTTGTGAATCCGAATCTAGGCTCGAGTATCTTCCCATGGATATTCTGGTAATTCCTTTGACAAAATAAGCTTTTTTTTTCTAAAACATTATATGTTGCTTGGTTGCCTTTTTTAATCGAATGTTATAAAAATTTGTTCATTGCATTCTTCACATTCCTTACACATCTTCTCTTAAAACAATGCTTACGAAGCATTCACATTCCTTGGTAGAAGCTAACCATGATCAGTGCATTTATATGATAAAATGTATTGCTAGTGTTATCGGGTCCTACGAGGTCACACCATAACGATCATGTGAACTGAATCAATTAATAAGAGAATTACCATATAGGAGTATATGGTGAAAAATAGATTTTATAGGAGTACAAAATATAGTATGGAGTTGGTAATTAATAATAGATAAGGGGTTATTTATTTATTAATTTTTAAAATATATATTTTATACTTTAGGTTGGCCTTTTTAATAGTTAAAAAGGCTCAACCCTGATTTTATAAGGATGATGGATCTATTGAAAAAATAGATCAGCCGTGAATACATGTGAAATTCAACCGTGTTTTCTTCTCCCATATTCTCTCTCCAAAGCTTCATCCTTTGTTCTAGCAATCGAAGGTTAAGGCGATCTTTGTTTTGTCTCGGGTGGACCAACTAGAGGAGTAACACTTGTGACTCTAGATATCCTTTGAAGAGTTTTGAACACGTATTAAAAGGTATTCCTTTTCTCCCTTATCTAATTTATTATGCATGCGATCCTTGTTTAGATGTTTAGAAAAATTGTTTCCTGAAATTTTGCCTTTAAACATCTAAAATCCCAACAATGGTATCAGAGCCTCTTGCATTAATTGATTAGATCAAATTAAAAAGGTCATATTTTGATGCATGAATAATTGTTTTGTTTCAATTACGAAAGAGATTGTTTGTATGGATAAATTTGCATGATTAATGTGTGAAATTGGATTTAAAAAACGCTAATTTTTCAGCCATATAACATGAGATATAGCTGCTGGAATTTTAGAAATTTCATCTATAATATATGTTATAGGTTACATCATTGACTAGTTCATGCAATTATTGCCGAAAGAATGAATAAAAGTGCAAAAAAATTGATTTTTTTCATGTTTAATTGATGAATTAAAGGTGCTGAAATTTCTGGACTTTTTTTCTCATAAAAAGTTGTAAAAGTTACAATTCTTGAGTGGGAGAAAAACGAGATTTTAATCGGATTTTGAATTAGGTATAAATACCACCGGAAAAGTCCACCGGAAAACAAGTTTCTGGCAAAAAACCGCCGCAGCTATAGCCTGCGCCGCCGGGGCCGAACTCTTCTAGGGTTTAGGTAGGGTTACGGCAAGGGTTAGGGTAATTTTAGGATTTTAGATTATTATTTTGTTAATTACCAAATTTAGTTAGTTAGTTATCTAAATAATAATATTTGTTTCCAAAAGATATTATATATGATATTCTATCTAGATAAATATGATTTATCAAGTTGGAAATAAATAAATTTAATTTTGTTAAGATATGAGATATATTAACTTAGTTAAATTATAACCCAAAAATAAAAAGATATTATATGAGATATTCTATCTAGATAAATATGATTTATCTTATTTGGAAATATTAATTTAATTATATCAGGATATATGATATCTTGTCTTAACTAAATTATATCTTAGTCACCTAAAAGATAAGATTTGTTTCCTAAAAGATATTATATGAGATATTCTCTCTAGATAAATATGATTTATTCTATTTAAAAATTATAATTTAATTATATTAGGGTATATGATATCTTGAATTAATTATATTTTATCTTAAAATATAAGATACCCAACATTTATGATAAGTTGCATATTTTATATAAGATCTTAATTTAGAAATGTTTAAATTTTGATAAGTTACTAAACGTGATTTTTAAATGTACCGGCAAAAATCTCAATTAGTGACCATAACTACGCACGCGAAGAAAGCGTAATTGGAGTTCCAAAAAAAATAAAAATATCAACAACGCTTTTGGTGAGAGTAGTTGGAGTTCCCTAAAAAAAATTTAAAATTTTTTTGGGAACTCCAACTACGCTCCCCTCTCCACAAGAGTAGTTTATATTTTTAGTTTTTTGGAACTCCAACTACGCTCCCCAAAATCGTAGTTGGGGACCCTAACAACTACGCACGCGAATAGCGCAGTTGGGGTGACAATTATAGATTTTCGCCGGTACGCCTATCAACCCCTTTACTAAAAGGATGCATATATCTAATTTTAGCAATGATCTAATGTTAGAAATGTTCTAATATTAGAAAGTAACCTTTTTTGAAAATGTTCGATTTTTAGAAATTTTACACCTTTAACATTTTAATGATTAATCTATGATATTAACGTCATCCGCAATATATTTGAATAAAACAATACCGGAAAGGTGTTTCCACTTATATTGTTCTCTTTATGTGAGAAAGTGTTCGTTGTGTGCGTATGTGTATATTTCATTTAAATATCATATATGTTATGCTTGTATGTATGTGTATGGTGATATGGTCATGCGGGCGGTTACTAGTATTGCCCTCATCCTAGGATAGTTAAATACGATTTGTGTATCGTCATGGTTTTATTGTATACGATATGTGCATCGCTATGTATTTTTGTAATTTTCAATTTCTGTAAGAGTTATTTTAAATTCATTGTACAAGAAGACCAAAGTCCTAAAGATCCCAAAGGATGGAGATCCATGAAGGTCCAAGAATGAAGATTCCTTTTTAGGGGTCATACTAGGAACCATTTATTTAATTCGTTATTGAATGCCTTAAATTCCCACTTGTATGCTTGCTTGTTATTTTTGCTATGAGTTCGTTTTAAAATAACAACCTCGCATGCTGAAAACGTCCCGTAAAAAAATATTGAGAATTGCATTTCCATATCATAACTGATCCCTATCTAGGAATTTGTAGGATAGGTTCTGCCAAAGCGGGGTGTCCTTAATTTAACCTAGATATGCGGGTATGCTCATACTAAGGGGCATGTTGTTTTGATATGGTTAACTCAACAAAAGACCAAAAGATAAATTTTGGGTTTTGAGGCATAAGGATGAGTTCACATGGGATGTGCTCCCATCAACCAAGAATTATAAGGAGTTATAATTAGTAAAGAAGTTTACTTACCATGATTGTATGAGACTTAGGACAGTGCCAAAGTACGCTAAGGTTCATATATGATAGGATCTTGGAATCATTTTTGCTCAGTAAGGGAATTGATAGTATGAGTAGAAATGTGCAAAACTTTAATTGTTTATAATTGTTATAACAATTTATAGCTTTTGCAAAATTGATCATAACTTATCTGCATTTTATTATTCTGTGTTTTTGTAGTCCACCATTTTAAACAAAAACCTCAAATCTTCTTTACGCACCATACTTGATAAAAAGAAATTGAACGAACACAACTTCCTTGATTGAGAGAGAAATCAGAGAATTGTTCTCATGTCGGAGAACCAAGAGGATGTCTTGGAACATCAAATCCCTGAATTCACATTGGACTCATCTGATGAGGATCATGCGACGTACACGGAGGATAAGAAGTAGAGGAATGTCTCCAGTTCGGATTTTGTTTCAACTAATTCTATTTCATGGGTATTGGATACCGGAGGTGTTTCTCACATTACTTCGAATGTGCAAGCACTAAGAAATAGAAGGATGTCGCCGAAGGGAGATGCAGATCTACGGGTCGGTAATGGAGCAAGAGTTGTTGTTTTCATTCGAGATTATTGCTTGTCTTTACCTTCTAGCTTAGAGATAGAACTTAATAACTGTTATTTTGTTTCATGCATTACTAAGAACTTAATTTCAGTTTCAGTTTTGAACCGCGAAGGTTATACATTTACCATTACTAATCACATGGTGATGGAGATTTACAGGACTGGTATTTATTATGGTCGTGCGAATATGAGTAGTAATGGACTATAAATGTTAGACATCAAACTGAGGATGTATAACTTTAAAACAAAAAGGCAAAAGTCGAATGAAACAAACGAAGCAACCTATGGCATAGTCGATTGGGTCACATAGGCATAAAGCGCATTAAGGAACTCCAAACAGTTGGATTACTTAAACCATTTCATTTGGAATCATTTGAAACATGCGAGTCGTGTCTAATAGGAAAGATTAAAAGGTCACCTTTCACTAGTAAGAATGAACGGATTTTTGAACTTCTAGCCCTCATACATATGGATGTATGTGGACCTATGAGTAAAGAGGTTAGGTCCGGCTATCGCTACTTCATTACATTTACTGATGATTTTAGTAGATCGGGTATATCTACTTAATGAAACAGAATCGGAACCCTTTGAAAAGTTCAAGGAATTCCATAATGAAGTGCAAAGACAAACAGGCAAGAAGATAAAAATACTTCGATCAGATCGAGGCGGCGAATATCTGAGCCATGAATTCGATCATCATTTGAGGAGTTGTGGAATTGTGACACAACTCACTCCTCCGGGCACTCCATAACTAAATGGTGTGTCTGTGAGGAGAACAGAAATTTGTTAGACAGTGTCCGTTCAATGATGAGTTTTGCGGATCTTCCATTATTCTTCTGGGGATATGCTCTCCGAATAGCTGTGTTCGTTCTAAACAGGAGTCCGTCACGTTCAGTTGACAAGACATCATATGAGATATGGTTAGGAAAAGTTCCTCACTTGTCATTTCTGAGGGTCTGGGGGTGTGAAGCTTATGTAAAGCGTTTACAATCTGATAAAGTAACACCAAAATCAAACAAATGTTACTTCGTAGGATATCCCAAGGAAACCAAGGGGTATGATTTCTACCATCCCATAGATAGCAAAGTGTTTGTTGCTCGGGATAGTGTCTTTTTGGAAAAGGAATTCTTTTCCAATAAGCCAAGTGGGAGAAAAGTTTGGATTAATGAGATTAATTGTGAGCAAGAAACGCAACAACATGAGGACATGCAAGATGTCATTGAGGAACTTGACTATTTTGACGAACCTCTTACGAGGCAAGGTAAAACCCGTTAAAGAAGCAACTCCTATAGCGGATCAGGTTGAAAAGGAACACATATTGATGTGGAGAACTCTACAAATGAGGAACTGCATAATGATGTAGGAAATCATACAGCTGAAATCTCTCCTATTGTTGGCCCAAATTGGAGATCAAACAGGGCAAGGCAACAACCTAGAAATTTGCATGGCTATGTGTTGCATGCCGAGATTGAAATGCTCCTCATGGAGCATAACGAGCCCGCGTCCTACAAGCAAGTTGTGACGGATCAGAACTCCGAAAAATGGTTCAAAGCCATGAGATCCGAAATGGAATCCATGTTTGAAAATCAAGTATGGGACTTGATTGATTTGCCTGATGGGGTAAAACCTATTGGTTGCAAATGGGTCTTTAAAGTAAAGACATACAAAGATGGAAATGTCTTTGTTTATAAAGCAAGGTTGGTTGCTAAGGGATTTAAACATATTCATGGTATTGACTATGAGGAGACATTTGTTCCGGTCGTCATGATCCGGTCCATTAGGATAATCCTAGTGATTGCCGCCCTTTTATGAGTATGAGATATGGCAAATGGATGTCAAGACCGCATTTCTAAATGACTATTTAGAAAAGGGTGTATATATGATGCAACCTGGGGGTTTTGAGGATCCGGAATATCCTAGGAAGGTTTGCAAGCTTAAGAAGTCCATTTATGGTCTGAAGCAAGCATAAATGGACATCAAGCATCCAGGAGTTCGAATCTTCGATTTGATGAAGTGATCAAATAGTTTGATTTCATCAGATGTGAAGAAGAACCATGCGTTTATAAAAAGTTGAGTGGGAGCAAGGTGACTTTCCTAGTCCTATATGTGGATGACATACTACTCATTGGGAATGACATTCCGATGCTAGAAACAGTAAAGGGATGGCTTAAGAAGCATTTCTCAATGAAAGATCTAGGGGAGGCCGGGTACATACTAGGTATAAAGATCTATAGAGATAGATTTAGAAGGCTCATGGGTCTCGGTCAAGGAACTTATATAGATGTTGATGCATATATCTAACATAAAATGTTTTCCATTTGGTATGAAGATTTCTCTAAGGGGTGTGGCTTTTGTGCTCATAAAGAACATAACTATGAGAATTGTCCCATTAGAGGTGCTAGAACCAAAGTGTTTAGAAGTGACAAAACTGTCTCAAACACCCAAGATCAATATTCCAAAAACAAAGAAGGAAATGAATGGAAGAAGGTGGGTAAGAGTGAGAAGAAAAAAAGATAAACATCCTGAAAATCAACATGACTTTTGACCATACTTGTTAGAAAATTACGGATTCAAGAATGATGATTCATCCTTGAGCTCCAAAAAAAGTACCCAACACCTAAGTGAGAGTAAGGAAGATGTTGAGAAAATAAACACATAGAAACAACGTTGAAAACATGCCTCTGGATACCCCTGCTATGGGCACCGAGGTTTTTTACAATATGTCCATACCCGATGATGAGCAACATGAGGGTACTATCGCTAATGATGCGAATTCTGGAAACAAAGTTAATATTCATGTCCCTATGCTGGAGGATGATGAAACCAAAGCCACAACTGAAGAAATAGAAAAACAAAACTCAATGATGATGATGAGAACTTCGATATGCCTGAAAAATATCTGACTGTTGAAGAATTCACAACCTTACTCTTCAAGGATAGGAACATCCTGGTAGAGCCGAGACCTACAAGCTCGGAAAATTCCTTTCACTTGACACAAACAAACAGCATCGTCAATAAAATGATGGATGTCGTGGAGGTTAATCAAGAATCAGCGAAATGTGACTCAAGCATAGGGAAGAGGCAGGTAAAATGAAGATAAAACGTCCTTGATGCTGAAGGGAACGAATAAGCAGAAATTTATCTAGATCTTTGTGGTTTTCCAAGCTGTTTATTTACAGTCATGTGCTTATGCTTTTTATTTATGAATAAACTATATGTTTTGTATGTGAGTGTGTCCTTGAATTTAGATCTAGTAGAATATATATAAGTTGGTCTTAGAGTGTGTCCTTGAATTTAGATCTAGTAGAATATATAAATGGAACAAGTATGAATCCAAGAATTGGGGTTAACATGTGTAATATATGTCCATATCAAAATGTGATCAACAGACACAATGAGTGGTTGTTGATGTACATGATGACTTCGAATCTCAACGAACTTAGAAAGTGTCTTTTTGGTGTTTATTCAAACTGCTAGCTATATGGAACAATTGTGATCATCATCTCTTAAAGCAAATAGAACATATCATCCCTGAAGATATCACCAAAAAAAATTGAAGCTTATAGCCTCCCAAAATGTGATATTAGAGATATATGGTCTAATGGACGACCAATGAAAAAGGATGATACTCGACTAAATCTGCTATAAAAATGATCCAAAACAGTAAATTGGGGTAACATCGAACAAAACCTGGATATGAAAAATCAAAATAATGCCCAAAGTTAAAAATTCCATGTGGAAACGATCACTTGATGGTATCACAACAAAAGAGAACCTTGATAAGTAAAAAGTACCACAAAGTGTTTTCCATAAGAAAAAGGCACCACAAAACCTACAACAAACTATTTTCATTCAAATCAAAGAATGAGACAAAGTAAATGCAAAACAACTTGAGAGTAAAAGAAATCAACCAAAAGATAAGAGAAAAAGTAAGAACATTTTCTAGGAAAAAAAAACTCAAGGAAAGATTATCAAGATGAACTTTGATGCATCTAAAAACCAGTCGGACCACTTTGCTTTCGGATACATTCTTCGTGATACAAGGAAAGGAAGATGTTGCGCATAATGTGTGCTGAATGCAGAAGCGTTTGCTCCTCGAGAGGGCCTCCAAAAGACCGCCAATATCGGTGTTTTAGCCATAGAGATTGAATGTGACAACCTCATGCTCATCAATGCAATTAACCAAATATGGAAGTCATCATGGAAAACGGATATGATCATCTGGGACATCTCCACTCTGATACCCGGATTTGAGGAGGTCAGCGTTCAACATATTTTTATGGAAATCAACACCGTATCGGACAAACTTGCATTGCATGGTTTCGACCAGAAGAGGAAGACGAGGTGCTATAAGAAAAAGTTGAAAACCTCATCCACTTATATGCTTTGGGAAGGATGGTCTCCAACAAAAAACAGTCTCTTAGACCAAATACAAATGTATGAACATCATGACAGTTCGGATTAATTAGCCTGAGACCTCAGATTTGGTAACATATTTACATGTAGGGAATTAGCTTATGCCCTGAGGTTTGGTACATATATACATGAATGTGATCATTGCACAACCACCATATATGGCTTGTACATGAACCAGTATCGTTACCCTGGTAGTGGTAATTGTTAACCGGAGTCATCAAACCCAGTTAGTCAGTTAGAACTATGTATTTCCACTGTATCAGTACAAGTAACCATCTGGGGATGTCAAACCCATATAGCTCACTGAGTACTTGGCAAATAATGTCTTCAGCTCACCTCTCTTCCGACATCAAGATTCTCGATTGCTCCTTCATCGTTCCCAGTCTCCGCAACCCCTTGAACCCCCGAGACACCAGGATCCTCGGAGTGGTCTCCAGGCAAGACATCTAGATCATCATCACTGCATTCAGAGGCAGAGCTCGCGTTCATTTCCCTATCCAGGGGCTCCAGATTTACACACTCAGCAACCGGCATAAAAAACTCCTGGCTATTCCCTGAATCAGCACTCCTTGCTGGGAATGATAGCTCATCTCTCTTCACAAGGCTCATGGGTGTTCTGATGCTCAAGTCCCTATGCTCGTACTCCTTACTCTCCTTACTCGGATGCTCCCTGCTACTCTGTTCAACTGCCAAGTTTCTATTACTCTCCGTCTCTGTATCCAAGCTCTGGATGAAGTCCACAAATGTAGTTGCAGAAGTAGTCCTCATCAAAGGCCCACCAGTTCGCGTCCAAGTATTATGATCAACACTCTCGGATTCGCTATCACTTCCATCGTGTGTACTACGACCTGTCCTGTGATAAATGCTAGAGTAGATTCCCTGGAGACCGTTTGTCCCTTGGTGTAAGGCTACAACCTCAGAAATTATATCCTCTTCAACTGACCCAACAGAACTTTCTCGTGCAAGGCGGTTCCAAGAGGGGATCCTCTTAGAAGCGTTGAATCTTCCACTGGGTGGTGTGTTTAAAGATGCAGAAGCAGCTTTCTCTGCACTCCTTTTGAGCCTACGCATATGGTTTAGGATTGAAACACACTCATCCAGAGCTAGCTCGATTGCACAATTTGCTTTAATTGCTGACAGCTTCTCCCAGGTGCACCTCCTTCCTTGGTTTGCAGCCTTTTGCAGCTCGCCATGCGATGGGTTTTGTATGATTTTTAGGTACTGTAAAATAAATATGAAAAGAACAGGAGAAACTATGAGCTGCGAACGAGTTTTCATGTCCAAAGAATGGCAGATCACTGAATCTGGATCTAGAAACCAATCCACTGAAATTCATGGGGATAACTAATGGACATATATAGAAGAAGTTGAGTCTTTTACAGTCTTACTACTCATACCTGACCTAGCGTGGCAGGCATTACAACAGTGACATGCCCCTCCCAATCCTGAGCAAACAACTTAGCAAGTCCTCCTAACGGGTAACCTAGTGCCAATATCTGGTGACACCGATGCTTTACTTCCATCTCAGCTAATTCAGCGAGCTGCAACACAAAAATGACAGGATTCTTCAATTTAGCTCCAGAAAGAACACTTAAAGAAAGGGAAAGTATTACAACACATACGTTAAATATGTATATGAGTTATTTCTTATAGCTGCATTGGAATAGTATTTCTTTAAAGTACTCATCTTTTCTTCTTTATACATTTTCTAAGCATTTTTCTATCATTCAATCGCACAAATTGCCTGTATTTTAATGCTGATTCACTAAACACCGGTGATAGATCAACTTCAATGTCTGTTCCCACAAAAAACACACGGGATCCTAGACAGAATAACTCCTCCAACAACTGAAGTAAGAGTTATAGTCCACAAACAAATACCTTGGCAGCGAAATTTCCTCCACATGCTCTCACAAATTCCTTTAGCCTCAATAGAGGTGCAATATGAGGATTTGCCTGGCTTACTATAAAATGATTGACATTGAAAAGCTCCTTCAGCTGCATCATAGGCAAGTCACTCTCTAAGCTACCATCTCTCCACCTACGCGCTGGTGTTCTTCCTTCTTCAGGGCCAAGATGAAAAGGTGGGTGATAAGGTACAATGTCTCCAGTCCTATCTTTAGCCATCAGTTCTTGAGCCTCAAAAAGACCAGGAAAAGCACAAGAAGCTGTCACTGCGCTCCATATGACAACGTGGGGCGAAGTCAAGTAGTTGAGGCAACGGGGTGGCTCGTGCTTCCTAGGAGAACAAACTGTTATGGCAAGGATTCGGCCAGTCATGTCGTAAGCCTCCTGAAATGTCAGATTACTCGTGAGATGCCTGAGCATCACTTGCAAGTGTCTGATCTCATGAACTGCTCCAAAAGTCATAACCCTCTTGAAGATTGTGAAGATACCACCCATCTGATCAAAGAACTTTAAAGAATGCCAGGAATCTTCAAAGAAGATCTGAAGCTCAGGCCATGATCTTGTGGCCACAACTGAACACATTATGGATCCCACGCTTGAACCAGCAATGACTCTCGGCATAAGCTTATGCTCCACCAGCGTTTTCACAACACCGACATGGAATGCGCCAAGAGAAGCACCGCCACTCAGAAGCAAAGCGGTCCTCCCAAATCCATGCCTTGTTTCATGCATAAAAGCAAGCTTCTCTTCCAATAAAAGCTCTTCTGAATCTGAATCACAAACCATTCTCAATTGTGTAGTAACCTCATCAATGTAATCCTTTATAAGAAGGGGCACTTGAAGCCTTCCCTTATGAAGCTCCGGGTTGCACATGTTACCAAGATTTCTAATCAAATCCGCACGCATACAAAAGATAATGTCTCTTAGTGATCTATCTTGACGGCGAAGCCGGAGCTCTTGGAGCTTGTTCCGCACAAGCTCCTCATCGTAGAACTCAGATTCGTTCAATTTTGGGGTTTCCTTCTCGAGCATCTTGGCAGCATGAGCCCACTCCTCATAGGTCAAAGCACCTCTCATCAAATTACCCCAAAACTTCCTTCTATAAGCCATCTCTGCCCTAGTCTTAACACTAGTATACCGCTTCAAAACAAATGCCATTAGAGTCACCATGGCCAATATACCCTGCGGATTTCGGGGATGGAACCATGACAAGATGGGACCTAAGAAATCTCTTGCTCTACAAATGAACCTCAAAACCACAACAAAAAGCTGTTGCCTCAAGTGTGACAAGGACTTGCAGAATAGTATTCTAAATGCAATTGTTCTACCAACAACTGAATTAGGACCAATTGGGAACAAATCAACCTTTGCCTCATTGCTTATATCCATTTCTTGTTAGTTCCTCAGATATTGTGTTTGGTTCCTAGCGTAAGGTAAACCTAAAAAGGCAAACTAAATCCCATGTGTTTTACAGAAGAAGAAAGGAAGGGACATCCCTCAGATATTGTGTTTGAAATTAATCAGAAGGTTTGAAGCTCATCGTCTCGAAGTCCAAACACCAAGAATTCAACACCGACAGGAACAGATCATAGGGCACAATATTCACAAAAAAGAAAGATCATACCCGTGAAATACACAAATTGCCTGCGAGAAAGGCGGGTGCCCCAGAAACTGGCAGAAGCCCTATAAAATTTCACGCGAAATTGGAGCAAGTTGTACCATTGTAGCATAGGGAAAAGGTAGTACTGACCGACATGATAACATTTTGTGCATTGAGATGTATGAAGAAGTTAAACAATGGCGATGAGCTAAAGTCGGTGGGATCGGGATCAGGATCAGGCCACACGTAAAGAAAGGAGGAAGTAGATAGGTTGGTGAATCGAAAGATTTGGAAATTCAAATTGAAATTCAGAACAGGAAGTTAAATTTGATCATCGTAAGAATCAGAAAACGAAAACGGAGATGAAAGGGGAAATCCGAAGATTTGGGGTTTTTGCTTCCAAGAAAATTGAAAGCACTGAATACACTAATTTTATTTGAAATAACAGGGCGGCAGTGTCGGAGAACGTAATAATTCGACAGATTCCTCCTCCTTCCAAGTTTCAAACTTTTTTTTATGCCACAATACGGATGATTTTGAGATAAGATCCGAACAAGGAATATCAAACTATGGTGTAAGTTAATTAAAAAGATTTCAAGATAAGATTCAAGAAATGAAAATCAAACTACATTGGTAACTATATATTAAGTTGATTTTCTAATAAGATCTTGAAAAAACTGGTATCAACTATATTCTAAAACAATATATGGACAAGAAATGGTGTTGTATGAACCGGAATAAGATCCGAGAATGAAATATCAAACTAAATTGTTGTATCGTTTTGGTTTTTTTTGGTTCTCAAAAACCTTTCCAACATAGAACATTTGTTCTTTAACTTGATTGCTCATTGTGAAGGATTGTAATTTTCAAGTCCAAACTTGTTGAGTGCTTATTGGGCTAAAAAATTCAGAGTGTTATTGGGCTCAAAGTGGATGCTAACTAGACACTAAATAAAGACCCAATTGTTGTAATTTCAAATTAAATTGAAATGACGAGTTTCAACTAGGTTTTTTATGGAGCTGAGTCTGTATATTCACAAAAAAAACCGTAAATCACCAATTTATAAATCAAAAGGGAACTAAAGATCAATAAACAAGTAAACAATCAATAAATTTATAACGGGTGTAAGCGGGTGAAACGGTAAAATCGGAATGACATTGTTTTGATAGGCAACTCCCACTTTTAATATAGTATAGATATAGATATAGATATATGTATATACATATATACTTATATTTATATATATAGTATATAATATATAGGAATTGGTTTGGTGAGAATCATTCTTGCGGAGAAGAATGAGAATTTATTTCATACGTTAGATAAATATAAATCAATGATTTAGATTAAAAACTAAAAATATATACATAAATATTTACTTCCTTATTTCAACCATAATACACGTACATATCCTTTTATGAAATATCGGTTATGTGTGAATCAAATAATATCTTTCAAAGAAAGATTTAATTCCAAAACTAGTTTATATCCCGCACCTTGTGCGGATATATTTATATATTTGATGTGTTTTGAATAAAATGATATCATTTCATATGTTTTGACTAAAATGACATCAACTTTTGTACGTGGGAACTAATGATAAATTTATAAAAAAAAATATCAAATTAAATATCTCTTTTGATCTATCACGAACAAATATTTTGTAAGGAAAAAGAAAAAAAATATAAATATGAACTTACAAAATTTTACCTTTAGATTTTGTGGTATTGTGAAAAGTATTTGTAAAAAAACATAAACAAAATATAGATATTTTTAAAAAATAAATCTGATCAAATTTTTTAAAAAAAAATTAACCATTTGAAAAAAAATCAAATCTCATCAAAATTTTGTTAAAAAATGATTATGTTGAAAAAAAAAGAAATATTAAAGAT